>CM062813.1:1021884658-1023084658 GCA_031772625.1 Pinus tabuliformis
TTTAATAAGTCTGTTGATTCCTCTGCGGCCCTCAGGTTTTATATTTTTCCAGATCTGCGGCTCTATTGAGATATAAAGCGACTCTCCAAATCTGCGGCTCTCCAAGTTGTAGATCTGCCGATTCTGTAACTTCTCTTCGGCAATCTTCTATACTCAGCAGGAGAGCATTCTCCAGATGGCTCCCAGCTTCGCAAAAATAGTTATTGGCTCAGTTTCGTCCGCCTCTCCTGCCCATATCGTCAGTGAAGCCCAGCTCCCACTGTCCAGGTGGTCCAGGCCTCACTCGATGAGGCTTTGAAGTTCTCTGAAAGTGCCCTAATATGTCGATTCAATGGTTTTTGGCCGCGGCTGACATCTCTCCACAGTTAGATCTCGGAGGTATGGAAGCCTCTAATTCTTGATGCAATTAATATCTACCCCTGTGCTAGGGGTTTCTTTATCGTAGATTTTGAAAACCCTGAAAGTAGACAATGTATTCTAGATTCCGGGCCTTGGTTTTGGGAAAAATCGGGCCTATTCATAAGGCCATGGAACCCATCATTTGATCCCTCAACAATAGTGATAACCTCAGCACCAGCTTGGGTGAGATTTCCAAACCTACCCTTGCATCTCTGGAATTTCTCTTCGCTAAAATCCATTGGAAATGCAATTGAGAAATTTTACTGCAGGTGCCCAGAAACAGAGGAATATGCAAGAACCACCTATGCACGCATCTGTGTGGAAATGGAATTCAGTGTCGAATTCCCAGCGGAAATACACCTAACAAGTAAAGACTATGTGTGGAACCAGAAACTCAATTATTAAAGTGTCCTCTTTAGATGTCGATCTTGCTTTGAGACAGGCCCCCTAGCAAAAAATTGCCCAAAAGCCTCCCAGAAAAATTCTGCTAGAAAAAATCACCACAAATCTACATGGTGGGAAGGAGCACAAAAAGAACACTACACTGTCATCAAAGAAGAATACTCTCGAGAAAACTCTGAATCACAAGAAATCGGGCAAGAAAGAAACAACTCTCAAGACAAGCAGGGGGAAAGCCCTGCCCAACAACAAAAAAGTGAACTCGACAACCCCTCAAGTTATGAGGGTTCGAATACCGCACAAAATAAATCTCCATTTAACAGCAAAGCAGATCTCCTAGACCAAACTTCTTCTCCGACTATCTTCAAAAGGACGAACACAATAGATCGCGAAGCTAAGACACCAATGTCCCAAGAATCAAAAGAGATGAAGGAGATGCAAGATAAAGAAAGTTGGAAGACCGTAGAGAAAAAAAAGAAAGCTACAACACCAATCTCGCCAAGAAAGACGAGGAGCCAGACAATTAGAAACTAAGAAAGAAAATTATGGGTCCGATAGACCAATTTGGTCTCAATGGACGGTAACCATCATCATCATCATCATCATCATATCTATATATATATATATATATATATATATATATATATATCTTGAGAGAGTTAAAGGCATAGTTGAGCTGAAGGCCCCGATGACATGTAAGGAAGTACAATAATTCTTTGAGAATATCAACTTTTTCACGTGATTTGTTCCATATTATGCCTTAATTTTCTAGCCCATTAATAAGTTGCTCAAAAGGGATGAAAATTTTGCATGGATAGAAGACACAAAGAAGGAATTTGGAAACATAAAGTCAACAATTATGTTTGTCCAAGTACTAGTCAGCCTTGATTAAATGAAAGCCTTCTTCCTGCACACCTTTGGATTGGAAGAAATGATAGTTGCAATCTTAGCCCAAAGAAGTGAATTAATAGAAGAGTAGCTAGTTTCTTTTATAAGAAAGTCATCATAGGGACATGAGTTGATTTTTTCCTTGATGGAAAAGCAAGCTAATGCCCTAATCATAGTTATTGCATATTTTATAAGCTATGTTTTAACATCTCATGTGAGAGCTTATGTACCATATCCACAGTTAAAATAATCCTAACACAACAACTTGGAGAAGGGAGGTGGGTTAATTTGTGGGAAAAGTTGCAAGAATATGATATTGAAGTAAAACACCTCACGACTGTTAAAGGACAAGGATTGTGTAAATGGATGGGAAGGGTTGAAGTAGTGAATATTAAATGTTGCAACGAAGCCAATAAAGATGGATAGCTATTGACATATAAATGGTATAGGGATATAATATTCTACTCGAAATCAGGGTATTTTTCCAATGGAATGACAGAGAAGGAAAGGAAGACACTCGAAATGAATTCCAATTCTTATGTATTAGTGTGAGCGATATTATTAAAAACAAACAATGTTGGAGTCTTATTAGGATCTCTATCTCATTCATATACTCTTGGAGTTATTAGAAAATTACATGAAGGAGTCATGTTGAAGACATTTTCCCCTAGCTATAACTTCACATAGAATTCTCAAAGCTAGATTCTATTGGCCTACCCTTTTTTGAGATACTCATGCCTTCATAAGAAAATGTCCTCCCTACCAAAGAAGAGAAAAGAAATCCATCGTGATCCTTAAGACAATTGTAGTAGACACTCCTTTTTTCTCGCTGGGGTTTGGATGTCATTGGTCCCATTAAACCTAAGTCGAGCGTTGGGCACTCATACATTATAATTGCAACATATCACTTTACCAAATATCCCGAAGCCATAGCATTGAAGCAAGAAAAGACTGAGTATCTTATACAATTCTTAGAAGAAAATATCTTGGCAATATTTGGCATTCCAAATAAGTTCAATGCTAATAATGGATCCATATTAATTAGATCTAAATTTGCGGAGTTTTGTGGAAGGTATGAGATACTCATGGGGATATATTCCAATTATTATCCATAAGGAAAAGATCTAGTTGAATAAAAAAACAAAACTCTAATAAATATTTTGAAAAAGAGAATGCAAAGAATTAGAATAATTGGTACAAAAAAGTTGCAAAATGTCTTGTGGGCTAGTAGAATCACCTCGAAGGAAAGCATTGGCCAATCTTCGTTCCATCCAGTATATGGAAAAGATGCAAGGTTAACTATACACATGGAGATCAATGCCTTAGTTACAACAACTTAGATACAATATGAATAAGAAGTCACATATATTCAGATAATACTCCATCAATTGGTTCAGTTGGAGTAATAAAGAGAATGAGCCTTTAGAAACATTTAGAAAAGATAAAAAAGTTGTAACCGTAAGTTTTAACAAAGGGGCCACATAAGTTGGGACCAAAAAGTTCTAACTTGATTTTTCTTGCAAATTTTTGTGCTTTTCTTCTTTGTGTAGGTCAAAACTAACCCTTTCTCTAGTGCTATGTTGTATCATTCACCATTAGTACAATGTTATAGCTGGAAAAATGTTAGATGATCCAAAAATACAATTTTATCATAGGATATAAAATTAGAATAAAATAATTATTAATTTAAGATATTAAATTAATAATTATTATTCTAGAATGTTTAATTATTTAATGGAGACTTTTAGAATTAGCATATTGTTGTAACTAGATATGACTCTCCAAATGTGTCGTATCTTAGGCTCTATTTTAGGAGATTTGTTAGCTAGTTGGTTTTTATAGCATTTATTGTAAATGGACACTTGTTATTTAATAAGTGATCCATAATTAGAGGTATTTAGGACATGGAGCTTATAAATAGCTCATTGCAAGAGTGTTTGTGTTGTTCGGGTGTAAACTCTTGCAAAATCATATTATGTGATTGTTTTTTCTGATTAATAAAATTATGTGTCTGAGGACTCTTCTGCCATTATTGTGGTATCAGATCTCCAATAATGGTGCAGTTGATTTGAGGAGGAGATTCCAGCTCTATCAGATCGTGGAAAACTCAACTCCGTTGAAGTGATCAGCAAAAGATTTCTGAATTTTCTGTTTGAAAGAGGCTTCCATCCTTGGGGTTGCTTTGAGTAATTGTCGTAGCTGGGCGGAGAGGAGAAGTGAATCGCTGGAAGACGAGCCCCTTCTTCTTCCTCTCGCTCCCGCTTTTTCCAGCGCAGTGAAGCTCTGACTCTGCTGCCACTACTGAGACTGCTCTGAAACCCTAATTGACGGTGTACAATTTGAACGATTTCTGCCATTTCTGAGGGATTTTGGAAGCTTTTGAACGGTGAATATGAAACGAAATGAAGCAAAATGAAGCAAATCTTCGTGTAAATTCGACACAGTTGAGCAAGTTTTGGTAAGTATTTGAAGCTTTACAATTGGAGAAAATATATTATCATTTTTTTTCTTCCTCTGAGCCGTTCAAATTCTGATACTTTTTTTCCCGAGCATTTGAACTGTGAAAGAGACGCAAAGGTGTATTTTTTGGACTATCTATGAAGCATTAATGAGTTTCTGACTGTTTGGTGGCAATATTGTCTGGGATTTTGCAAAGTTTATGAGTTTCTGAGGGTTTAAAGAATTGCAAATGGATCGATGTGTCTGTAATTTGTTCTAACGCTTTAAGTTTTGAAGAATTAAAAATGGAGTTAGAGTGCCTATAATTTGACATAGTTATCCCCCGCGTCTAACTTTTTCTGAGAATTGAAGCATTTGTACGTCGGAAACTTGGTAAATATGCGGCTAGTTTGAGGTATTCATGCAACTTTTATGAAATTTTGAAGCTTTAAAGTACTGAAACGTGGAGCAAACCTAAAACAGTTTAACGGTTACGCGCTGAAGTTACAAGAACATCCAGTGTTCCAGTACGCAGGAATTCGAATTCACGAACCTAGCTGTCATTCTCATGTGTTTGGAAAGGTTCACTTTTGTCTGTAGAAATTTTGCAGATAAAAATCAATTCAATGCTTGCCAAGAAATATCAGTCGATCCTCCTTGTGGCGATGTAGCTAAACCAAATACAGAGTACGCATATTTATGGGCATTCGACTGATTGTAGACGGCACACCTGAGCTGGAACGCATGAAGTTTTGAAAGAGATGGGCATGTGAAATGCTTGAGAACCACAGGGCACCATTATCAAATTGAAGGCCAACGAAGACCAGCATTGATTAAGGGATACGCACGCATATGTACCATTCAAACCGAGAGGACCAGTCCATAAAAAAATGCAAGGATGAATGTATGGAAGCTGAATTAAATTTGTAAATTTTGTGGAAAAATAAGGAATATTGTATTGTGTAGAAATATGGTGATTTTTTAATTTTGGGAATTTATGGTTGATGGAGCAATAAGGTGATTTGTAATTTTTTGGAGCAATAAGGAGTTTTTTTTTTGTAATTTGTTTCTTGGGAGATAAACCTGGCTCTGATAAGCCTAGCATTGTAACTCAAAGTAATTTTACTTTGGAGGGGGGTAACTTTTTTTTACCAGATTGTGCAAAATCCCCATTGTAAAAGTCAAATTTTGAAAGTTGCCTTGTAAAAATTTGAGAAATTGACTAGAGCCAAGTGCAAAGCTCAGTCAATTTTCTCCTGTTTTGATGACTATTCGAGGGTCAAGGCCAAGCCCTGATAGATCGTGTTTTTTGCGTGGTGTGTTGTGATGACTATCTTGTCATTTCTGTTCTGATTCTTGGTGCGACACTTCAACGCTACAATGTCTAAGTTGATTAATTTGTTTTCTGATTCCGACAAACTTGAAGGCACCAAATCTTATAAAACATGGCATCGTCTCATCGAAAGCACACTCATTTACAATGAATTATGGCAGGGAATATGTCATGGAGATGTTAAGCCAAATAAACCCACAGATGCAGTTGCACTAGCAAAATGGGAAATCAAGGATGCTAAAGCCTTAGCTCTTATTAAATCTTCTGTGAATGATGAAATGTATGTCCATATAGAAAATGCTACGGATGCATGGTCTGATTTGAAAACTTTTAAAGACCTCTTTGATACTCAGCCTTAATCAAACAAAGTCGATCTACAATTAAAATTGTTGCAACAAAAATTAACTGAAGGCGGTGATGTTCTTGAATATATCTCAAGACTTAAGAATATTAGGCAAGAAATTATTAATGCTGGTTTTCCCGCAATTGATGATAGCTTTATGGTCACAATTGTAATTGCTGGACTTCCTTCTTCCTACACGCATTTTTTGGAGACTCTACAAGTAACTGGGAAATTAGAGAAACTAAAGTTTGATGAACTCTGTGAAATGTTGACTCAACATGATAAAACTTTTGGGAAGAAGAAGAAAGTTGGTGAAGATGTTTTTCTCACAGAGGCCAGTAGTAGTAAATCATCAACAGACAGTTCTCGAGGCAGAGGCAGAGGGAATCAGAATCAAGCAGCGCATAATCTAGGTTGAAGCCAAAGTAGAGGAAACAATTTTAACAGAGGAGGAAGAAATAATTTTCAAGGTAGAGGAAACAACCAAGGAAGAGGCAATTTTCAAGGACAAGGATATAATAATCAAGGTAGAGGACAATCTCAAAATAGAAGTCAAAGCAGAGGCAGAGGACAATCTTCAGGAAGAGGAAGAGACTTAAGTCAAATTGTGTGTCGAAGATGTAACAAAGTTGGCCATTATGCTGAAGATTGTCGAACTTCATTTAATAAAATTCCCAAGTTTCAGCAGCATTCAACGCAATTTGCCAATGATCAAGATGAAGATAACTCAGAATATGTTTTTACTTCCTCACCAGCATCACAACTTTCATCCCATCTTAGAAGTGACTATGAAGATGCCTGGATCTTGGATTCCGGGGTAACTCAACACATGACTTGTCGACGTGATTTTTTCTGGAATTTTCAAGATTGCCAACTTAATTCCATTTTTCTTGCTGATGATACAAAACATACTCCTTATGGAAAAGGAGTAGTAAAAGTTTTTCTCCCTGGAATTGGAGAAAAAATGATTTCCAATGTATGGTATGTACCCAGTTTTAAGAAAAATTTGCTCTCTTTAGTCACGATTCGACAAGCAGGACATCAGGTGATTATGGAAGATGGTTTAGTCAATATTAATTTAGTCAAACAGAACTTGAAAACAGTCATGATAGGTTATGAAGATGGAAAACTGTTACGAATGAAAGGGACAGTTATTCCAAGGCATTCTGATTTTGTAGGGGCAATGACTACAGGTATTTCACCTATAAGACTATGGCATGTAAGATATGGACATTTGAAATTTGAGAGTCTTTCTCAATCGCAGAAACAAGGAATGGTTAAAGGACTTCCCACATTCAAAAGGGAAAATGCAAAATGTGAAGCTTGCATTTATGGCAAACAAAGTCGAGAAAGTTTTCCAACAAGTTCATGGCGTTCAAACAGGCGGCTACAACTAGTTCACAGTGATGTTTGTGGACCACTACAAACTTCCTTTGGTGGATGCAAATATTTCTTATTATTCATTGATGATTTTAGCAGAATGACTTGGGTTTACTTTTTGAAGAACAAGTCAGAAGCATTTGATAAATTTAAAATTTTTCGCCAACTTGTTGAAAATGAAGTCAAAGAAAAGATAGGTACTCTCAGGACAGATAATGGGGGAGAATTCACTTCAAATGAATTCAAAACTTATTGCAGTGAAAATGGCATAAGACGACATCTTACTAATGTTTACACTCCACAGCAAAATGGGGTAGTCGAAAGAATGAATCGCACTTTGTTAGGAATGGCGAGATGCATGTTAACTTTCAAGAGGTTATGTCCAACATATTGGGCGGAAGCAATACATACAGCTGTCTACTTAAGAAACAAATCTCCAACTGCTTCTTTAGACGGAATCACACCTTATGAAGCTTGGTTTGGTTTCAAACCTCGAGTTAAACATCTTAGAGTTTTTGGGTCAGTGTGTTATGCCTTAGTTCCGAAATAAAAACGAACTAAGCTTGACTCAAGAAGTTTAAAATGCATGATGATTGGCTATTCTGATGAGAAGAAAGGGTATTGTCTTTTGACCAATGGAAAATTCATTGTGAGCAGGGATGTCATTTTTGATGAAACTGAGAGTAAGAGTGCTAAAGAAATTGAAAATCTTCTTCACAAGTTAGAAACTAAAGGAAGTAAAAGAAATGGAAAAATGCAAAGTCAACCAACTTCACCAAATTGGTATGAACTTGATTTTCCTTCCTCTGAAGATGAGTCATCCAGTCCATCTACATCAACAACATCATCTGGGTCTTCTAGCAGTTCATCCGCATCTCCAAGCAGCAGCAGTTCTTCTGACAGTGATTCTCCACATTCTTCACCTGAACGACGAACATCAGTTTATATTAATCCTCTTTACAATGATGGAGACTTTACAGAAGCGCAAACAAGTGAGCACCAACTTCCGAAATGGGCAGTTCAACTTTTGAAAGATGTAAAACCTGATGAACAGAATAAAACAGGCACCAAAAGGGCACATAGAAGTGAAGGCAATTTTGCCTTGATAGCAAATGATTTTACTGAACCTTCCACATACAAAGAAGCAGTAAAACATAAATAATGGCAACAGGCTATGGTTGAAGAATATCAAGCAGTAATTGATAACAACACTTGGAAACTTGTTGATTGTCTAGCAAATGTTAAACCCATAGGATGCAAATGGGTTTACAGAATTAAGTATAATTAAAAGGGAGAACTTGAAAAGTATAAAGCATGACTTGTCGCAAAAGGTTTTGCGTAACAGGAAGGCATTGATTATGAGGAAACTTTTGCTCCTACAGCTATATGGAACACCATCTGATTAACACTTGCATTGGCCGCTCAGAAAGGATGGAAAGTTCATCAAATGGATGTGAAAAGTGCTTTTCTCAACGGAGATTTACAGGAGGAAGTGTATATGAACCAACCGCCAGGTTTTGAAATTGAAGGACAATAACATAAAGTCTGCAAATTGATTAAGGCTTTATATGGATTAAAACAAGCTCCCCGAGCTTGGTATGCAAAGATGGATGACTACCTTAAGAAAGTTGGTTTTCAACGAAGTGAATCTGATGATACTTTGTATGTGCGACAACAGGGAAAATATCTGGTAATTCTTGTTATGTAAGTAGATGATTTGATCATTACTGGCAACCATGATGATCATATTATACAGGTGAAAAAGGAGTTACAAGCAGGTTTTAAGATGACATATTTGGGATTACTTCACTACTATCTTGGAGTTGAAGTCTTCCAACGTCCACATCATATTTTCATTTCTCAGAGTAAGTATGCAGCAGAGGTTCTTTAGCGATTTGGCATGCAGGATTGCAAGCCCGTTCTTACCCCCATGGAGCAAAACTTGAAACTTTCAAAATTTGAAGGGGGGGAAAAGGTGGACAGTACAACTTACAGACAATTGATTGGCAGCTTGATTTATTTGACAAATACTCGTCCTGATCTATCTTATGGAGTCAGTATTCTTTCATGTTTTATGCAGGAACCACGAGCCAGCCACTGGAATGCAGCCAAAAGAGTTCTTCGATATATCCAAGGAACAAAAGATTTTGGTCTACTTTACACAAAGACTAAAAATTTTGTACTTGGTGGATATTCTGATGCCAACTTTGCTGGGAGTATTGATGATCGAGCATCAACATCAGGTTATTTAATGAACATGGGGTCAGCAGCAGTATCTTGGAGTTGTAAGAAACAAGCTACAGTGGCCACTTCTTCAGCAGAAGCAGAGTACATTTCAGCATGGGAAGCAGCATGTGAAATTGTTTGGTTGCGCCGAATTTTGCAGGACTTGGGCATTTCTCAGGCATAAGCTACATCATTATTCATTGACAGCCAGTCAGCCATCAAACTTGCTAAGAACCCAGTTTTTCATTCAAAGACAAAGCATGTGGACACCAAGTATCATCATATCAGATCTCTCATTGCCAAAGATGTCCTCAAACCAGTTTATTGTCCTTCTGAAGATCAGATCTCCGACATTTTCACGAAACCGCTTGGCAGAATAAAATTTACTAAGTTTAGGGATGAACTTGGTATCTGTTGTAATGTATCTTTGGATCATAGGGGGGAATGTTAGATGATCCAAAAATACAATTTTATCATAGGATATAAAATTAGAATAAAATAATTATTAATTCAAGATATTAAATTAATAATTATTATTCTAGAATGTTTAATTATTTAATGGAGACTTTTAGAATTAGCATATTGTTGTAACTAGATATGACTCTCCAAATGTGTCGTATCTTAGGCTCTATTTTAGGAGATTTGTTAGCTAGTTGGTTTTTATAGCATTTATTGTAAATGGACACTTGTTATTTAATAAGTGATCCATAATTAGAGGTAGTTAGGACATGGAGCTTATAAATAGCTCATTGCAAGAGTGTTTGGGTTGTTTGGGTGTAAACTCTTGCAAAATCATACTATGTAATGTTTTTTCTGATTAATAAAATTATGTGTCTGAGGACACTTCTGCCATTAAAAAATGGCCTCATTTTTTGGAATTTTTTTTCAAATTTTTCCTCTTCCAACTTTTGCAGCGCTATAAAACTCATTTGCATAAGTCTATAGAACAACATTGAGCATTAAGGCTATGTTATAACTCCTCCTTGATCAGCCTCATAGTATTATAGCTCTCCCTTTCCCTTCTTCATAGCACTACAAGGTCAAAATTCCACTCTTTTTTCTCACTTTTTGGCCTCTTAAAACCTTTATAGCACAACACACCATTATTCCAATGTTATAACACATCAATGAGCATTATTCTAGCACTACAACATCTCCTTAAGATTAAAGCTTGATTTAGAGTGTTTTTGTTAAGCTTTTCCCTCACTTGTGATTACTTTTACCATGCCTTCCTTGGTCAACATTGACTTAGTTAAGGGTGAAATTCAAGTAAAAAAAGAGGATCACTTAAGGCAACTAAAAAATCATACATATCTCTTCATACATCCTCGCCATGTTGTTCTAGAATACTTGCAACGAAGATCATTGATGGCAAGCAAACATCAATCTGAAAAATCTCCTATTCTAACATGTTTCATGTAAATCTTTTGTTCGTGGTTTAACAGTGCACTCGAGAAGAACAAGGGAAACTACTGGGCATAGGGCACACTTCCAAGGAGGAAAGACTAAGTGTTTGAGACTTGGGGATGCACTATGCACTCAACAAGGAAGGATAGACTTGGTGGAGGGAAGATGGCGCAAGTCTGAAGGATGAAGGAAGGCCATTGAGGCTTGTTTGTGCATCATGCGCCCAATTGAGGGTGAGGACTTGGTGGAGGGTAGAGGGCGCATCCTGAAGAGGGAAGAAGTGCTTGACTGAAGACTGGTGATGTGTTTTGTGCTTGGTTGGGCATAGGGCACACTGCTAAAGGCTGAAGGGGCTCCTTGATCATTGTTTATGTGTTATGCACCCAACTAGTAGCAAGGCTTGCTTTAAGGGCATAGTTTGGGAAAGGAAAGAGGAAATTTTGCTCTGGAGTGCACTAGGTGCTCTTGGAGGGCGTAGGGCACATCCTGAAGAGGGAAGGGGTTTTGAATAAGGCTTAAGATTCCGCCATGCACTCTCTTGGCTTCAGTCAGCTAGCATTGAGAACCAAATGTTTTGTCTAAGTATGGAAGGTTTTGACAAGGGAAGAACAATGAGTTAAGAGTAAAAACGAGTGAAACACATAATAACTCATTATAAAAACTTAAACATGATCAAATACTGAGAAATATACTTCAAAGCTCTAGCTTACAAACACTCCCCAAGTACAATAAACTAAGTGTGTGTGATTGTGACCAAAAGTGTTGTTTCACAACAAACAAAGGTATTATAACCATGAAGTGCACCAAAGATTTTCTAAACAATGTGACGACACTTAGGGATGATCAATAACACTTGAAACATGTGAAATGACTTGAAGAGACACTTTATGACCAAAGCAACACTTGATATAGCAGTTTGGTAGGCTCCAAAATTTGAATGTAATGAGTTTTTGGAGGGTGTTATAGCGACAAAACATAGAGACAACCTATAGATCCTACTACGCAACATATTACCCTAAACTCACTCCTAGTTTCACTAAAGAAGGATGTGTTAGTGCTCTCCCAGGGCACAATAACATATTATATATTCATGGAAAGTTAGCTATTGAGAAGAGATAAAATGATTGCATCACAATATGAAGTCCAAGTGGCATGCCTTCATGACCTTGTGATGTTCCCAATTGAAGATCCAATCATAGTGTAACAAATTCAGCCTGATTCCGAGAGTTTCAAAATATTTCTCCCTATTATATTTGTAAATCATGGGAAGCTAAGAGTTGTTACCGACCTGACAGAAGTTCACTAGTCACATCAGGAAGTTATTAACTGAATCTATAAATTTTGTGAAAATATTAGTAAGAGGGGTTGAATTTAAAAAAAAAAAATTGATTAAAATTGCAAACCAAAGATTGGAATTAGTTGATTATATATTTCTTTGGCCACTTAACATAGAGAAGGCTTGAAGGTCACTGTCAAAATTCCGCTTCACATGCATGGTGTCTTTGTTTTTTACTACTCTTAAAGAATTGATCATTTAAGTATTTATCTGTGAGATATATTACTGTTATATCTTAGACTAATATGTGTATTGGTGTGTAATTTCTCGCTCTTGGCTTCAATTATTTTGCTTTCAATTTGAGTACTTATTAATTCATAATCTAGTTATTATGGAATTTGTTCCAATAAGTTAAGCATGTGGTGTTATCTAAGATATTGCGGATATCTATAGATACAGATAACGATCCTACCTCTGATCCTTATCGCCGCTATCGCTATCGCCCGCCAGACGTCTCTCTGTCTTCCCGAGTGCGTTATTCCTTCCTAACTATCCCCATATCCTTTCTCCTCTCAGGGATGGATTAGCTAATTGTTACCATTGTTATACATATGTGTTGTTTTTTGCTTAGTGATTTCATTGTTACCTATATTTCCCTTTAGATAGGTTAGAACAATTGCATTCTAGCAGTTATAATAGTTGCAAGCTCAATAGGTGCACCTCATCGTTGTGAAAAATGTGCACATCTCACAACACTTACACAGAACCAAGAATGGTTTCCCAACTATAATATAGATGGGTCTCTTATCCCAAATGGTGTGAGGTATAATTGGGACCTCATACTAGAGAGAACCCCTTGATTGTTGCTAGGTCATTTTCCCTATCAACATTTAATTAGGTGCTAGAAGGACACAAATTTGCATGTTGGTATGATCTCTCAATTACACCATTCAAATATTTCTAGAGACAAAAAAAATCGCAACGTTATACCCCTCTAATATTTCTTGACCATATCGAAGTGGAAACGAGTTAAGAAGACATTCCCTGTGAATTGGAACAATCTAGTTCTCCCCCTCAAGAACAATTGTATTATGTTCCTTGTTCTGAGGTAATTGCCCTCAAATGCATCACATGTGCATATGCTAAATAGATCAAGTGGCTACATGTACATCTTTTCCTCGTAAGGTGAAAATCCACTCGAATATTTATCACTAAGGAATGTGTTTTGGTTGATTCTATTGAAAAAATTGTTGAATTGTCCCCTAATGACATCTCTAAACCTTTTGATAAAATGTCTCTTACACCATCTTATTCTCCTCATCATATTTTCCACAACAACCATGTTAGATTCTCTTTTTATTCTGATGAAGAACTTGGTCACACTTACATAATGGCATGATAACATCAACCTAGGTGGTTATCACAAGGGGTACTTGATTTACAGACCTTATTCCATCCTCTCCTTAGGCATCTAGAAAGGGATTTTCCTAAATTTCATCCCAAAATAGATGTTACTTCTGAACATCATGTTAAGAATTTTTATTTGGAATTGAACCTTCTAGGTGTTGAACATGAAGATGCAGTGTGCATGTTATTCCCATATATTTTGAAAATGAAGTGAGCACCTAGTACTAAAATCTTCCAACCGCTTCAATAGCTCAATGAGATGCTTTTGAAAGAGCATTAGATTGAAATTTAGTAAGGATTTATAACAAGAGGACAACATTTAGTTTTCTATGTATCGGTTTCAGGTCCTAAGATCGAAATAGTGACATGTGGCCCTTCATACAAGTTTGTTATATTGAACCAATCTATAATCAGTTCATTGTGGGAGATTTGGCATAACTCTTCCTTTGAGAATTCAATCTTGATTAGAATTACGAGGTTGGAAAGAGGACTTGGAGGGATACTGCAGGAAGCAATTTCAGAGCTTGGAGATCCGAAATTACAGAGATACAACATATTCAATATCGAGCTTCGACAAAGTGAAGAAAGGTGTGTAGTTTTTTTTTAAGTTTTTCATAATTTTGGTTGAAAAATTAGTTTGAAGGAATTCAAACGGCGTGGAATCTAAGATGGATGGTATAGAAGAAAAACTTAAAGGCAAAATGGAAGATTTGAAAACAGATTTGACAAAGTTGCTACAAGAAATGCTTACTAATGGCGAAAAGGTAGTAAAGAAAACTCATGATGAGAACAAACGAAATGTTAATCATGATTTCATAGACTCTAACGTTGGATTGAAGACCCACCATGTTCCAAATATCAATATGAGGAATTTTGATGGCAAGGACGCCATAACATGGATACTACAGATGGATCAATATTTCGATCTCCATAATGTGCAAAACACACAAGGTACGCATTGCAACTTTATATTTGCAACCAAATCAGTTTGTATGGTATCAATGGCTTTTCTCTCATAAACAATTTGTCACTTGGGCAATTTTTACGGAAGAAATGATAGCACATTATGAGGATACAAAAAGAAACACCTTTTTTAGCCAATTGATAAATCTCAAACAAAAGGGTTCAATAATGGAGCACATTGAGGACTTCCAAAAATTGAATATAAGGATAAAAGATATTCCATATTAGCATAGGATTAATGTGCTTTGTTGGGCAATTTATTTGCTTAAATTGCTTTCATTAAATTATCAACCAGGGAAACTTGTAAGCTTGTGATGGTGCCAGCAAAATATATGCAGGAGTAGGCAATTAACTCTATGTCTAGCTAAATTATTTACGATTCAATATAATATGCAAGGGAAGAGGCTCCTAATCAAGGAGGTCCTGGTTGTCCTTCCCTATAGTATCATAGAGAAATCATTGATTACATAAAACCAAAAAAACTTGAAATGAAGACAAGAGAATGAACTTTAATTGTTGTTCAGATTCAAAGAGAGAGAAAGACTAACTTAGTCTCTTGATTGTCCCCTCATACTAATCCAAACTAAACTAAGATTCATTCATAAGCATAAGAAATGAAATGACTTGAAACATAAAAGCAAAAGAATGAATTTCAATTATCATACAAATCAAATGGAGAGAGAGAGCCTAACTTAGACCCTTGGATATCCTCTCATATGTTGATAAGATTCTAATTTAAAACTCATTCATCAATCACAAACAAATCCTCAAACATCTAAGCAATTAAATGAAATAAGATCTAATATGAAATAAAATGTTCCTTTTATCCTTTTAGAGTGAGCTCAATTCTCCTAAGAACAAAGTGACAAATTACTCCATTTACTACACTAAGAAAACTTATATCTAAAACTACATAATGGAAATATATGTAAAATGAAGCTTTATTCTATTCCATCATAAGTTGGATACATGTTCCAATAGTCCTCCCTTTGGAATGGAGGAGGTACTCCTATCTATACAATGGGATGAGATAACAAACTCATAATGATGATCCACTAATCTCTCCTTTGACCCACATATTTCTCAACCATCTAGACACATAACCCTATCCTCCATGATCTCCTCCATGAGGTCCATGATCTTCTCCATGAGATCATGATCTTTTCCATGAGGCTTATCTTATCAAATTCGAATTTGATCATTCAAGGCCACATAAAGATGCCTTGGAAGCTTCCTTTGTACCTACACATGTCAACAAACTCATTCTAATTGTTAGGTATAAGTATAAGCATATTATTTTCTAAAGTTTAGCCATAAATCCACTTTAAAATGTTAAGAATTAATAAACTTTGGAAAAGCATAGTTATAACCCAATAATGAGGTAAATGTAATGATGTGGAGGTGGAATGGAGGTGACATGAAGGTAAAATGTGAAGATATTGGTGAATAATGGAGTGAAAATAAGGACTATTTTGAAGCCCAACATGCTCATAGGGACTTTAAAGGATAAAATCCAACATGAGGTTCGCCTTTGGGAACTTGATTCATTGGAGAAGGCATTTAGGTTGGCAAGAAAAATGGAAATAAAAATTATGGCAACAAGGAATCCTACCACTCACAACTATAGAGATGGAAGTGTTATTTCTCCTAGCCTTTCATCGCCTACAAGGTTGACGCCACAACAATTGGAAGAAAAAAGAGCAAAAGGGTTTTGTTACAATTGTGATATAAAATACACTAAAGGTCCTAAGTGTGCTAAGAAGAAATTAATTTACATAGATGGGGAAGAGGAGCAAGAAAAGGAACAAGACATGTCAAAAGGAGAGGATATACACCAAGAACCAATACTAAAGGAAGAAGAAATGAATATGACCATATCTTGTAATGCATTGACAAGAATTACCACTCCTCAAACTCTCAAGATAGAACGGCATATCAAGAAGAAAAAGGTAATAGTGTTGATTGATTCAGGTAGTACCCATAATTTTATTCATTATAAGATAGCCAAGGAATTGAATTGCTTCTTATATCCAGCACCAGAGTGTCAAGTAATGGTTGCAAATTGAGGAACCATAAATTGCTAGAGAAAGTGCCACAATATCAAGCTATCCATGGGAGAATGTGTCTTGAACAGTCCAATGCTTTCCATTCAAATGGGTGGTGTAGATGTTGTACTAGGAGTCCAATGGCTACAATATTTGGGTATGATAGCTTTTAATTTTCAAGAACGTTTCTTGAAATTTTTTGGGGAAGGAAAGGAAGTTGAATTAAGGGGTGTCAAACAGAAACCGGGAAATATAATCAACTCTAATAGCATGACAAAGCTTCTAAAGAAAGAACAAGGGGGCATAATTGCACAATTATGTTCACTAGAGGTTCCCACATCGAAATCGTCTATTTCTCCACATCTCCAAAACATTTTGGACAATCATTCCAAGGTATTTGAGACTCCCAAAGGCCTCCCACCTATTCGTGATCATGATCATTCTATTCATTTGACTCCATGAAGTGTTCTCCCAAACATCAAGCCTTACAGATATCCATATGCTAGAGGTTGGTATAATTCAACCTTGTCAAAGTTCTTTCTCTACTACAGTGGTATTGGTACACAAGGAGGATGGATTATGGTGCATGTGTCCAAATTATAGGGAGCTCAACAAGCTTATTATTAAAGATAATTTCCCATTCATGTCATTGATGAATTATTGGATGAATTACATGGAGCAATTTTCTTGAACAAGTTGGATCTTTGTTCACGATATCATCAAATCAGAATGAAGACTGAAGACATTCCAAAAACAAAGTTTAGAACTCATGAGGGTCATTATGAATTTTTGGTCATGCATTTTGGCCTTACCAATGCACCTTCTACATTTCAAGGTTTGATGAATTCCATTTTCAAACCCTTCCTTAGAAAATTTGTGTTTGTATTTTTTTATGATATACTAATCTACAACAAATCTTGGAAGGATCATGTTCAACATGTTGACAGGGTGCTCAAACTATTGGAGGAGAAACAATTATATGTAAAAAGCTCCAAATGTTTATTTGGAGTACAAGAGATGGAATATTTGGGTACTCAGTTAGCTCATAGCTCATCTTATCATCCTCAATCTGATGGGAAAACTGAGATAGTGAACAAATGTTTGGAAGGATATCTTCATTGCCTTGTATTTAATAAATAGACACAATGGGTCAAGTGGTTGCCACTCGCTGAATGGTGGTATAACACTTCCTTCCATGTTGTATCAAAAATGACCCCATTTATGCCACTTTATGGATATCATCCACCGTCCATCGCATCATCTTTAAGAGAAAATTATATCTAAGGTTCAAGCAGTGGAAGATGATGTCGAGCATCAAAAAAAAATTCTCAAACTCTTAAAGGATAACCTCACTTTGGTGCAGAATAGAATGAAACAACGGGTAGATCAACATCGCAGCAAAAGAAGTTTTGATGTAGGTGACTGGGTATTTCTACGACTACAACCATACAAACAAATGTCCCTCAAGCAAGGTAAGAAAGATAATAAATTATCACGAAAGTATTATGGCTCGTACAAGGTGTTACAAAGATTGGTACTATAGCATACAAATTGGAGCTTCTTGCATCTTCCTGAGCGCACCCAGTTTTCCATGTTTGATGATTAAGGAAGGTTATAGGTGAGAAGATCCTAGTTCAAACAATATTGCCAGAACTTGACGAGGAAGGAAAAATCATATTGGAACCGGAAGCAGTCACAAAAACAAGAAATCGACAGCTACAAAATCGATCAATTTTAGAGTATCTCATGAAGTGGAAGAACTTGCCCGCTGAAGATTCCACATGGGAGGATGAGAATTTTATACATAAGCATCTAGGACTACTCAAGCATTGAGGAAAACACTTTTTGAAGAATAGGGGCATGTTAGGTCCCTATACTACTAGTGCAACCCCTTATTGTTATTAGTACAACCCCCTTATTGTATTATTTTGCCCATATAGTCCCCATGTTGTTATTATTATGCCCCATAGAAGCCCAAAATTGTTATTGTTGTTCCCCTACAATATTATTGTTATGTAGGCTCTTATTGTATTGGGACCCCTTAGACTCCTATATATAGAAACAAGGTCTTGTCATTTGTATCATCGAAGAATTGTTCATTTGTGTAATGTAAAGGAGGTTGCCCCTCAAAGAGGCTGATTTTTAAGTCGTTGATCTATCTTTTCTATCTTTTTGTGAGCTGGTTTCATAACATCTAACATCAAATTCCAAAAATTCAGGGAAAACCCATATTCCATCTCATATCAATATGAATGGTACAAAAGTCACTATGACTACTATCAATATTGGGACTCATTTAAAGTCCGAGGCTCCATATTTTATCTCGATGTTTGATATTTTCAATCATAATGTTCACAACTATCTCGTGGATTCTCGTGCCTTTTCCAACGTTATACGTACTTTGTATGTAAAAAGATTAATGTTGTATTTTCAAATACCAATGTAATATCATTTAATTGGACAAGGTTGAATTTAAAGTCATTAGTGAACTAAAGGATGTATTGATCATATTATCTTCTGATTGTAAGGTACACCAAGTAATCAATATGATAATGATTAATATATCTAAAGCATATGGCATGTTGCTAAGCAAAGATTAGTCACAGAAGCTACACTGGTACTTTGCTACAAATTGGTCTAGTCTAGTTATGTTACAAGGGCAAGAACAATCAAATAAGGGTGAACATTGAGTTGCACATGAAATACATAGTAACAAAGCTAGAGGGGGGAAATGAACTAATTAGCTTCATAGGAAATACACTATGAAACTATTTTCTTGAAATTGTTATTGGTTATCACACAACCGAACCATCTGCTTTTTCATCAAAAATCCAACTTGATCTCCTTCAAAGTTTGTTGGTTGATGATAATGAGCCCTATTTTTTTGGTTTAAATAATAATTACTATACTAACCCAAACGTAAATACATATAGTTTTATTGAGTTTTAATTTGATATTGAAATTTGTACCTTATTTCCTGATGATTCTGAAAAACAGGACAAAGCTAGTGCAAGATGTACCCTAATCAACTAGCATGAATAGAAGACCCTAATGTCCTGCTAATTGGAATCTAATTGTACTAATAATTCGAAGATGAATGTACCGCAGGTATTGAATATTAATCACGGTTTATCTCTGCAACCATGTTGTCTTTTAAAACATCGAATATTATCTCCATTCCTCTTTTCTTGAGTCTTGTCCTTGGTGTTCTCATGCTTGTAACTTTCACTCTTCCTTTCTTGTGTCATGGTGTTTCTATTGAATCAATTTTTAAACCTTGTATCTCAACCATCACCTGACACTCAGAAATTCATTGATAATTTGAAAACACTTGAAACCTATATCATCTACCTCATCATTCCAATCAAGGCAGTTGTTGAGATTTTTCAATAGAAACTACGACAGGTGCACCCTACACTAGACCTAGGAGTTCAAAAGAACTCATAAATCTAAAGGAGGTATAGGGAGTTTCTTGAGTCAAACACCCAACATTTGCTTATATACTTACGCCAGTGAGAGGGAGGTCAATGATGACTAAACTTTTCTCGATGTACAATTATGTCCTGAATGTTTATCCTGCTTCATGGTTATGGATTTCATTATATGTGTATAAATAAAATTGCTTTCTTTATTTCATTTTCAGTTTTCATTTATGACTTTTATTCCTTTGATTTATGCTCTTTCCAATCAGCGTTATTCCTTTTCCCTTGTATATAAATAAACTATTTTCTCATGATGAACTTCATGTAGTGACTTGAAAGGTGATCTCTTTACTTAGTGACTTCTTTTAGGAATAACATAGGTCATGTCATGGATCTGTTTATGATCCATGGAACCATTTCATAGAATATCATAACCACAATTATACCTATGGATCATATATGATCACTGCTAGGTGGGGAACACTTTGTGAACAATGAGAATGTTGAGTGGACACTAATCTAATTATTGATATGGTTGAGAAACCTAAAACATCCTGTAATATATTAGCTAAGGCCTCATTTTTATCTAAAAGGCTCAATTTCAAGTAGTTATGTCAAGGAAACATATTAATAGAAATCAATCTTTACAATTTATGAAGGGATTATCTCAAGTGTCATTCATGATCCATACATCCACCTTGTAGCTAATGAACCCCTAAAAAAAAGGAAAATGGGGAGAGAGAGATAGAGAGAGAGAGAGATGAATATTTATCAAATAAAACAAAATATAAAGGCTTGAGAATAATTTCCTGAGCAACGGGGACATACAAGTAACTTCATTCGGGCTATGGACACTCAGTTGCAACGAAGTGTTGCTTGTGATTTATGATGACTCTGTTGGGGTTGTGGAAGCTAAATGGAAATAGGGAAACACAAAAAAATAATTATTAAATGCTTTAGAATTTCATCTTCTGAAGCATTAATTTCTCTACCTCATTTGATTCCAAATCGAAAAGATGGACCCATCTTACAAGTTCCACCCCTTTAGCCTTTGCCTAAGTTGCAACTGAAATCCTGAAAAGATAAGTCGTGTAACTCAACACTCCACATTTATTAGCAATGGTACCCTCATGGAAGGAACAATACATCTTATAGACACATCAATAATGTGATTGATTCGAAACAATTTTTTAGGCATATGCAAAGATTCAAGGGACCTACCAATGTCTCGACAATTGTTGTAGCTACTACAACAACTCTTCTCAATTCTTCTCAATGCTTTAGCCCTTGAGGGAATTAAGGGGCCCCACCTATTCAAATGAGTTCAGAAGTCACCTTATCGAACCTATATAATATTTTTTAGACATAATCAACCCTCTAGTGACTTCAGGTAATGGAGAAAAACTTATGAATTTGACTAAGGTATTTTTGACGATCCAATAACACAAAGACGCCTCCAACTCCTATTAAGGTAATCCTTAGGGAAAGTTTAAAATTGAGTTATCTTGTAATTTGTCCTACTTTTGGACTTTGTTTAGTTGTGTACTAACCCTTTTTCCAACACTATACCACATCATTAACGCTTAGTACAACATTACAACTCCAAAACAAGCCTCATTTTAGTGTGTTGAATTTTGCCTCTTCCAACTATTGTAGTACTATAATGATCATCTACACAACACTATATCACAATAAAAATACTCAATGATGTGTTATAACTCCTCGTTGACCATCTTCATAGTTATATAGCTCTTCCTTACCCTTCTTCACAATGCTAAAAGGTTGAAATTCCACAATTTTTCTCAATTTTTGGCCTCTTCAAACCTTTGTAGTGCAACAATGACCATTATTCCAATGCTACAACACATGAATAATCATTATTACAGTGATATAACATCTCCTTAAGCTTCATTCCTAAGTTAGGGTGATTCCCTTAGGCTTTTATATCAATTATGATGCCTTTACCCATGCCTTCCTTATGTGACAATGACTTAATTGAGAGTGAAAGTTAGGTTAAAAGAGATGATTACTTAATGAAACTAATAACTCATGAAAACACATTTACCATGGTCCCAACAAATACAAGGTACTATCGTTCTTATCTTCCCAAGGATTCCCCTTATCGAAAACCCTAGGGTTTCATGCCCCATAGGCATCTCAATACTCTTAGCTCATATGTTGGATTGAATATTGACCAATTATTTGTCTTCGAGAATGGGCATATAAACAAGTTTTCTCTTGCTCAAAAACCATGATTCTTCTCCAAGTCGCAAAGAGATAACCCTCCAATGGAAAGTACATAGCCATCCTGGTCAAAGTTTTGAATATGTGAATTGTGATGGTAAGAATGCTCCTCAAGTTTAATTAGTTAGCTTTACTGTCTCCTCACCATCGAAACCTACTACTTTTAAATAAAAATGGCCATGCCTTGAAATCAATCCCATTAGTTCTATGCATCTGGCATGGTAAGTTAATCTCGATAATGGGTGCTTATTGTTTTCATTGACTTTGCAAGAGATTTTGACCTAGCTACTATGACTTTAGGAGCTAACCAAGGGGTCAAACCCTTAGTTGTAAGAAGTGTTGGATGTTGCAAATTAGCTAAAATAGTGGCACATATCAGTAGAATGAAGAACTTGCATCAATCATAACCTAAGGTAAGCCAAACCAAGTGAATAAGTGAGCTAAGGATTTGAAGAGATGTTGAATGCAAAGAAGCGATCCTCCGATATCTTCATTGATGTTCCTACAAAGAGACAACCTACAAATCCTACCAAGCAACACATTACCCTTAACTCGCTCCTAGCTTCCCTAAAGAAGGATGTGTCAATTCTCTCCTATGACACAACAAAATACTAAATAGTCATGGAAAGTTAGTTATTCATAAGAGACAAAATGATTACATCTTACTATGAATTCTAGGATGATTACCTTCAAGTCATCATGATATTATCAAATGGAGATCAAATCGAGTTTAACGGATATGAGTCTCATTCTTGAGAGTTTCAAAAATATTTTCCCTTATTATATTTGCAAATCATTGGAAGCTAAATATTATAACTGACCTCAGAGAAGTTCAACAATTACAGGAGGTAGTTGCTAACTAAATCTTTAAATGTTCTAAAACTCTTAGTAAGAGGGATTGCAATTTTAATTTTTTTATTGATATAACTTGAAGACCAAAGTTTGGAAGTTGGTGATTTTCTATTTCTTTGGCCAACTAATATAGAGAAGCCTTGAAGACTGCTGCTAAAGTTCCACTTCACATACTTGGTGTCTGTGTTTCTGATTAGTCTTAAGAAATTCATTTATGTATGTATCAGTGAGATATATTATTGCTAGTTCTTAAACTAATCCGTGAATTGGTTTGTAATTTATTTCTTATGGTTTTAGTTTTGTTTCTTTCCATATTGAGTGCTTATTGGACCAAGATCTGACTATTTTGTATTTGGTTCTAATAAGTTAATCATACAGTGTTGTCCATAATTTTAACTAAATGTCACCTTTATTGTACATCGGTGACGTTTTCCACTCATCACTTCCATTTTCTTATCTTTCACTTTAGATATGTTAAAATAACTACATTCCTGCATTTAGAATATTTGCTAGCTCAATAGGTGTAGCTCAACAGTATGACATTCACGCACATCTCATAACACTTACACACAACCAAGAATGTTTACCTGGAAAGAATCTAAATGGGTATCATATCCCAAACAGTGTGAGGTCTAATTGAGACCTCATTAGATAGAACTCGTTACTAGTGCCCAACCATTTTCCCTTTTCAACACTAAGGTAGGGGATAAGCAATTCCAATTCATTTAAAGTTGTGTTCTTAGGATGTAGTTGAGGTGACACACTAACATAACATGAAATACATTCATTGTACATAATTTCCACATTACTCTTATGCCTCTCAAAGTATCCCACTCATAATTAGTATGTTGAGGTTGTGTGTTTATAGTAATGTTCATGATAGATTATGTATATATTCTATTCAATGAATTTGTGTACTTAACTCAATAGTGTGTCATTGTAATAAATATATGGGTCATGTGGATTGCGGTGGAAATTCCTTGGAAAATGACAATAGATGTAGGGAAAGAGGGGGATGTCAAAGAAGAAAAGGTAAAATATATGGGTCATGTGGATTGTGGTGGAAATTCCTTAGACAATGACATTATATGTAGGGAAAGAGAGGGATGTTAGAGAAGAATAGGTCAAAAACATTGTAACAAATGGAGATGAAAATGACAATATGGAAATGAGATGTAATTACATACTTAATGATTTCTATATAATGTTGATAAATATGTATTTTATTCTACAGAGAGTTGTAGTTATAATTCTAGTCGTTACTTAATGTAGATTATTTTATTATGTGGAAAAGCTTGATTAAAAAAACATACATCATTTCTAAATATTATAACCAAAAAATAGAAATGACACCTAAATATGGATTATGTGTATTCATTATAGCAAGGATAAAGTTCCATGAGTCTTAATCATAGTAGATGTGAGCATTCTAGTACAATATGATTAGTCCTACATTTTCAAAAGAAATTACCATAATTGAATCCAATAATGTACATTTTTTCACAATGTTATTTCAATCTATGATGTGCACATTAATATTTGAGCATAAATCATAGGGATGATGATAAATAGAGGGGAAGATTTGTCTCATCAAAAAAAGATAGAGAAAACACATTCAATTATGACCACAAACACATTATGGATGAAGGATTTAGCTTTTAAAATTTAGTTTTGGTACAAGTCCATAATGAATTTTTACAATGTAGTCATAATGAGTGGTTGAAAGAATACCATAAAAGTTGGGCAAAAATAAGTAGTGTTACTAAACATAAATTATTGCATTATATGCATAAATGTTCCCAAATTGATAAGTTAGTGATAACGAGGTCACTAATGGATTCTTCAAAATTATCAAGAGGAGGACAAACCATATTGGGTGAAATTTGCTTGAGTTAGACTTCTATGTACTTGATGTTTTATATCTCTGTTGTAGTGGCTACAACACCCTCCAAAATTTTGGTGCCCATCCAATTTCGAAACCTCCTTTGAGAGTTTTACTTGACGTTTTCATGCACTCGGGTTCACCTAGTGAGCTCGAGTGGGTCTTCGTACCCACCTTACTTGATTGTTCAACATATAACTTTTGCATGTTGATGTCAATGTCATGCTTGTGACCATGTTCTGGTCATACACAAGGTCTTCGCTATGTAAACATCTGCCGCACTCACACACAGAGTCATATACATTGTCGCACAAGCGTCGTCGCGGTCGTCCAATGATCAATCACAAGCGTCGCGCTTGTCGCTCGCACCGTCACCAGTCATGTTGAGCATGTGTGTCTGGATGGCTTGAGTCGTCTCGTCGTCAAGTCATGTAAGTGTGTGTTTACAAGTTAACGTATGCACCTTTTCACTCGCTCACACACTTAGTCGTTTTGTTGAAGTTCTGACGACCAGATCACCCTCTGACAACAAGACCTTTACCCCACCATCAACTCGATCGACTATCACCTAGAACATCGTAGAAGCACCAACCAATCCATTTCAAGTTGCGCTGCCTGCAAGCTGATCAAACAACCTTCATGCTGGTTAACCAAAGGATTTGACCCGACAGTCACCCCAAGATTTACTCCCCTCAAAAATTACGCAAAGGTTGTAGCCCTTGCCTACTCTGCTGACTAAGAAAATTGCGCAGACAGGCTAGATAGACACCCAGTGCCCATCACTATCTCCCTCAAAAAATTGCATAGTTTTTCTAGCGAGACCACTAGTCAGCTGATCAGTTGTTCCCCCATAAAACTATGCAGATTTCAAGAGAAAGCACTATGCTACCCAACAGTCTGCTCAACTCAGAAATGTAGGAATTTACAGGGTAAGTTCCTCAGAAAGAACACCAAAAGGACACCGCTCACAACCAGATCTCAAATCAATACACCAGTATTTTTGACGTGGTTAAAACCCTCAAAGAGGGAAACAGTCCACGGCCTGAGCCAACGTGGCCACTTCAGGCAATTTATTAATCAAAGAATGAAAATTTACATAAGCTTTCTCTCATAGACGGATTACCTGAACAATGACCCTCCATGCGCTTTAAATAGAACTCATGGACCAATCGGGTGTCAAGCCACGGATCCAGTGTACCGAGGAGAGAGTGAACCGTCAGATCACTACATATCGTGACCGTCGGATTGTAAGTTACAAAATGTACAACGGTAAAGAAACACACTTTACCTAACTCTATACTAGACCAAGTTGAACTTAACTATTTCCTATGTGTCGGAATATCCTAACATTACCGACACTTGATCCATGGCTTGACACCCGATTGGTCCATGAGTTCTATTTAAAGCGCATGCAGGGTCATTGTTCGGGTAATCCGTCTATGAGAGAAAGCTTATGTAAATTTTCATTCTTTGATTAATAAATTGCCTGAAGTGGCCACGTTGGCTCAGGCCGTGGACTGTTTCCCTCTTTGAGGGTTTTAACCACGTCAAAAATACTGGTGTATTGATTTGAGATCTGGTTGTGAGCGGTGTCCTTTTGGTGTTCTTTCTGAGGAACTTACCTTTACCGAGGAGAGAGTGAACCGTCGGATCACTACATATCGTGACCGTCGGATTGTAAGTTACAAAATGTACAACGGTAAAGAAACACACTTTACCTAACTCTATACTACACCAAGTTGAACTTAACTATTTCCTATGTGTCGGAATATCCTAACATCCCCCCTTAAGAACAACTTGGGATAGGATTGAAGGATTTACAAATATGACACAATAGGAGAAGGAAGGAGGCACTAGAGCCTATCCCCCCTTAGTGACAACTTCCTGAACTCCAAGCATATATCGAAGTTTAGTGAACTTCGCCTCTGTGAGAGCCTTTGTGAAGATGTCTGCAACCTGATCATCTGTTGAACAATATTGCACTTCAAGAACATGGTCATGAATGAGCTTTCTGATGAAGTGCATGTGTAGTTCAATGTGTTTGCTGCGCTGATGCTGGACTGGATCTTTGCATAGCTGAATGGCACTTTGATTATCACACCAAAGTGTGGTTGGATGCTGCTGCTCAAAGCCAAACTCTGATAGGATCTGACGAAGCCACAAGGCTTCCTTACTAGCTTCCACGGCACCACGATACTCTGCTTCTGCTGACGAAAGAGAAATGGCAGCCTGTTTCTTACAAGCCCATGTAATAGGTCCTGAACCAAGAGTGAAGACATAACCGGCAGTAGACTTCCGATCATCAGGGTCACCAGCCCAATCAGAATCAGTGAAACCAACTAATAGAGGAGCTGCTTTGGCACTATAATGAATCCCAAACTGTACTGTACCTCGAACATAACGAAGTATTCTTTTAGCTGCTTTCCAATGACTTTCACGGGGGTTTTGCATAAAACGAGCAACAAGGCCAACAGCAAAGGAAAGGTCAGGACGAGTATGGGTTAAATACAAGAGTTTTCCTACAAGTTGACGGTATAAGGTAGCATCAACTTCAAGAGAAGTACAAGAGACTGAAAGTTTGACTCCAGACTGAAAGGGAGAAGGGGCTAGCTTACAGTCTTCCATGTGAAAATGACGAAGAATATCACAAGCATACTTGGACTGGGAAAGGGAAATACCCTCCTTGGATTGCAAGACTTGAAGACCGAGAAAATAGTGTAAGTGTCCTAAGTTTGTCATTTCAAATTTCTTTTTAAGGCTGGACTTCACATGGTTTATAAGGTTGGGATCACTACCAGTAAGAATAAGATCATCAACATAAAGAACAAGGATGATAAGAGAGTTGCCCACTTTCTTGGTGTAGACAGTATTGTCAGAATAACACCTAGAAAAGCCAGATTCTAAAAGAAAGCTATCCATTTTGGCATACCAAGCCCGAGGAGCTTGCTTGAGACCATAAAGGGATTTCTTAAGTCGACATACAAGGCTGGAGTCTGTTTGGATGAAGCCAATGGGTTGTTCCATATAGATTTCTTCATGCAAGTCCCCATGCAAGAAGGCAGATTTAACATCCATCTGATGGACTTCCCATTTTAAAGAGGCAGCAAGGGAAAGAACAAGGCGGATAGAGTTCATTTTGGCAACAGGGGAGAAGGTTTCAGTGTAGTCAATGCCTTCAACCTGTGAAAAGCCCTTAGCAACAAGACGAGCTTTATGTTTATCAACTTTCCCATCTGGTCCATACTTGGTTCTGTAAACCCATTTACATCTAACAAGTTTGCGTCCCTTTGGTAGAGGAACAAGATCCCATGTATCATTTGCCAACAATGAATGATATTCTTCATTCATAGCTGCTTCCCAATGTGGATGGCCTGAAGCTTCTGCAAAAGTGTCAGGATCATGATTTACTGGAGCTTGAGCCAGTAAAGAAGAGGCTCTTTCAAACTGAGAACGTGTACGTCGCTGATCTGTAGGATCACCGGCAAGATCACCTGCTGCATCCCGAGTAGCACGGACCCATCTTGGAAGTTGAGGATCCTGAGAAGGTGGGGGAGGATTGTCATCCTCACTTTCATCATCTGAAGAAGAAATGTTTTCAAAAGTAGAAGAGATAGGAAGAGGTGGCACATCCGCCGGACTAGGCTCGCAGGCCGATTTATTTTCATCAAATTTTACATCTCTTCTAATGATAACATTTTTGGACTTAAATGGAATAAGTCTATAACCTTTTACATCTTCAGAATATCCAACAAAAGTACATTTCTCACTCTTAGGTTCTAAAGCTTTATGCTTTTCATCTGGAATATGGGCCCATGCTTCACTTCCAAAAACACGAAAGTGACTTACATCTGGTTTAATGGAACTCCAAGCTTCTTCTGGAGTGATATTCTTTAGAACCTTAGTAGGAGTGCGATTGATTATATAATTTGCACAATTAATTGCTTCGGCCCAAAAACTAAGACTGAGTCCTTTAGATTGCAGCATACAATTAGCCATTTCCTTTAAGGTGCGATTTTTCCTTTCAGCTACACCATTTTGTTGTGGAGTGTATGGAACAGTATGTTGCATTTGAATTCCATTTTCGGTGCAAAAGTTGATGAATGTGTTTTTAACATATTCTCCACCATTATCAGTTCTTAGCTTAAGAATTTGATGTCCAGATTGTTTTTCAACAAAGGCTTTGAAGGCCAAAAATGTGTTAAATACTTCGCTCTTGAGTTTTAAGAAGTATACCCAAGTGCGTCTGGAGAAATCATCAATGAAAGTTAAGAAATACTTGCAGCCAGAGAATGAAGCAACAGGAAGTGGACCACATAAATCACTGTGCACAAGCTGTAAAGGGGCTGAGGCGTGCCAAGAGGCACGTTTTTCAAAACTGTCCCGATGATGTTTTCCGAGTACACATCCGGAACAAACACCATCTCTGCAAGATACCATAGGAAGACCTGTCACCATATTTTCTTTACATAGATGCTGAAGGGAGCGATAGTTTAAGTGACCAAATCGCTCATGCCAAAGTTTGCTCACTTCATCATTATGAGCAACAAATACTGAGGGAAGATTTGATGACCCAAAGTTGTGAAACTTATACAACCTTGTGGAATCATCAGCAATACCAGTAGCTAGAATCTATTTAGGATCTCTTAGATCCTTGATTACAACATCATGAGGTGAAAATTCAACAATTTTACCTTCACCTGAATGAGTTATCTGATATACAGATAGAAGGTTGCAGGATAAGGTTGGAACACATAATACATCATTAAACTGACCATTGTCTAGATAACAGTTCCAGTCCCTACAACATTAAGAGATCTATCATCACCAACATATATATTTTTGGTGTTACAATCATTTAAAGAAGAAAACATGGCTTTTTTTGGCCATGTGATAAGAGGCTCCAGAATCAATGAGCCACTCATGAGAATGAGAAGAAGAAGATACATTTAATGCATAACCAGACTGAGATGATTGACAACGACATGCAGAAAGTGCCATTCCTGAAGATGAAGTTGAAGTTGAAGTTGAAGAATGCTCCACATGGATGTTATGTTTCTTCATTGCAGCTTCCAAGGCTTCCATCTTCTTAAAGCATTTAGATTCTAAGTGGCCATCTCGATTACAAAAGTTACAATGTCTATCAGTCTTCTTCCATTTGTTTTTATTGGTCTTATCATTTTGCTGAAATGATCTTTCATTTTGAGGCTGAGTTTGCTTAGGACCCTTGTTTGGTTTAGGACCATTCTTTTTAGGATATGACTTCTTAGGATTCTTTGAATTTGGTTGCTGTTGGGCGGCTAACGCTTTCTTGGAAGAGTTTCCAAGATTAAGAAGACCAAGGTGTAAGAGTTTTTCTTGTTCTCTTATTAAAGAATCACAAAAAGAGTCAAAGGAAGGGGCCTTGTAGTCTTTTCCTTGACAAATGAAAGCTTCCTTTGTAGAATGGAAGGTGGAAACAAATACAGAGTAGGCTGGTCCCAACTTAGTAAGGATGGAATAAATGAGGTTACTATCTTCTTTCTTAACCTTAACACCTTCCAAGAGATATCTAAGGGTCTTGAATTTGGACAAGAAATCTTCAATGCAAGAAAAATTATTAGGATCCAATGTAAGCAACTCATTTTCAAGTTGATGGGCTCTAATTTCATTTTTAATCCCAAAAACTTTAGTGATTTGTTCCAATGCTTCATGAGGAGTCTCAAGTTCTGCAATATGGAATCTAAGATCAGGAGAAATAGACATCCCTATCAAACCACGTGCTTGATCTTGTCTATTTTCCCATTTTGCAGCCTTGTCTTCATCTTTTGGTTTCTTCTCTTGGCCTGTGGCTATTCTATAGAGACCTTTACTTCTAAGTAAATCTTCCATGTAGGATATCCATTGGAAGTAGTTAGTGCTATCAAGAATGACTTGGCATGGACTTTCCATTTAAAAAAAAAAAAAAACTGAAACTGAAGATGCTGAAAGTAAGTGTTCCAATGGATAGATCTCGAAAAATTAGGTTGTTTTAAAAAAAACGGCTCTGAAAAAGGCTTCCGGATGAAGAAGTTATGGCTTTTTGAAAAAAAAAATTGTTGAAGTTGCCGGCAAAGTGCGCGAATGTGCGGGAATGAAAAAAACGCCCCCACAAAATGGAGATTTGAACCCAAGACCTCTACTCTCTTAAAATAGCTTTGAACCAATTGATCTATACAAAAAATTTGAGAGAGAGAGAGAGAGGGGGGGGGCCTTGGGTTGTGTGCTTGCCTTGAGAAAGCTCTTTTTTCCTACAAAACAAAAACACAAAACCCAACACGAATATGCAAAGAAAAACGAACCTTACGGCTCAAAGTTAGCTTTAGCCAAAAAAACTAAATATTTTCAAAAATTGAACCTTGCGGCTCAAAGTTAGCTTTAGCCGAAAAACTAAATATTTTTCTCAATGTTTCTGATTTTCCGAGATCACACTAAGGTGCAGGGAAAAGAACATACGCATGAAAAAAATCCTTCCTTTCTGTTTCTGATTTGCCCAGATCGCACAGAGTCGCAGGGCAAAGAGCATACATAGAAATGAAAGGTATAGATCTGGTTAAAAAAAAGCTAAATAAACCGAAACCGAAATAAGCAGAGAGAAAATAACAGTAAACTGCAAATAAACACTGTATACCTCCAGATCTTAAAAATGACGCAGATAGGGCTACCGGAAACCTTTTCGCGTGAAACGAAAGGGGTTCCTCACTGGAACAGATGCTCCGAACACAACAGAGCAGTCCTCTCGGCCCGAAAGCAGCCAGAAACAGTAGATCTAGGAAACGACAGCCACATGCAGTTCTACCGACTTCAGATTTGGATCACCAACGGACGCGGCCCTCAAATAGCTCCGATACCATGTAGGAATTTACAGGGTAAGTTCCTCAGAAAGAACACCAAAAGGACACCGCTCACAACTAGATCTCAAATCAATACACCAGTATTTTTGACGTGGTTAAAACCCTCAAAGAGGGAAACAGTCCACGGCCTGAGCCAACGTGGCCACTTCAGGCAATTTATTAATCAAAGAATGAAAATTTACATAAGCTTTCTCTCATAGACGGATTACCCGAACAATGACCCTCCATGCGCTTTAAATAAAACTCATGGACCAATCGGGTGTCAAGACACGGATCAAGTGTCGGTAATACCGAGGAGAGAGTGAACCGTCGGATCACTCTATATCGTGACCGTCAGATTGTAAGTTACAAAATGTACAACGGTAAAGAAACACACTTTACCTAACTCTATACCTAACTCTATACTAGACCAAGTTGAACTTAACTATTTCCTATGTGTCGGAATATCCTAACAAGAAATTGTGCAGAGGTGATTAGTACACCAACCTTCCAGCATCAGCGCAGTTTTTCCCACCAGTAGCTCCCAGCAGCCGACTACCAGTTCCCTCCAGGAATTGCACATTTTTTGCTGCCAAGGTCTCAACAGTTGATTGTCAGTTCCCTCCAGGAATTGCACAGTTTTTGTTGCCAAGGTCTCGGCAGCCAGATGTCAGTTCCCTCCAGGAATTGCGCAGTTTTGGCTTCCAGGCTCCTGCTACCCGCTCCTTCCAAAAAATTGCGCAGATTTTGTCTACCCATCCTTCCTGCAGCTTAGATTGCTCCTCCCAAAAATTACGTAGTTTTGTCCTCCAACTGAGCCAGACCGCGCGGATAGTCACTGTCGATCCAGATTACCCGTCACCATCTCCTAGTGACTTCTGTATAGTTTCTGCCAGTAGTGCCAGAAGCCTCCATCCCATCTCAAAGCTCACAACCTTGTCTTATCTCCTAGTCACCTCCATCTGAAACAATCGTGCACCATGGTAGACTATGAGGTTTATGGATTTGATGTCATCTCATCATGAGTGACTGTAGATACAGGTACACAAACAAACATGGTGCGATGACAAATGGGATGAACAAAGGGAGTACATGCAGAAGGACATGTTTGCCAACGAACGAACAAATGATGCATGCAAAGAGATGTGCTTGCAAACAAACAATCATGCAAAGATAGTTTGTGGATGGACGGACATATGAACATGAAAGGATGTGTTTGCACATAGACGGATGGACAAACATACAAGAATGTTTTCGCACATGGATGGACAGAAGAACGGACGAGCATGCACTTTTCGCAAACGGACGAACCTATCAAGCATGCCAACATGCAAGCAAGGAGCAACGTGTGAATGCAACATCAAGCGAACCCAATGACGATCGATGACTCCACGCACTTTGCCATGCTGAGGTGAAGATGTGACACACCATGAAGACATCCATCACCCAACAACATTGCAACTCGACATGCACACCAATAGCAGCACGAATGTACTAGCACAGTCATGAGTCATGCCATCCACATCTCTATTGTGGGCCATATTGTCAATCAATGTAATGTAACATGGAAGTCCAAGAGACCCACTTGTCATATTAAGAGTCATGTGAAGTCGAAAGGTCATGGAAGTCAAACAGTCATGAGGGAAGGTGAACAACCATAAAGGTCAGTTTCACCCATGGCTATAAATACCCCCTCATTTATACATACACAGGACTTTTCACCTCGACTCCTCCCACATAGCCTTGAGAGTCTGTGATATTTTCTTTGAGGAGTAAGTAGTGGCTCTAATGCCCCACCCACGGGGTTAGTGATGTATGGTGTAATGATGTGTCTTGGAATTTTCGCTTAATTCAGAAGCCTACTAATAGGTCAACATTTTTTAACACGTGTTGTAACATTTGTAAGACTAATCTTGAACACTTGTAATGCATGTTGCTTTAACCTGTGTTTAACACTTGAACTCATTCAATTGTTGTAATACATATATATTAATGAAAATATGTTGTATGAGCTATTAACATTGTCTTGCCCATGTTGGTTACCTCCCCGGACATCAGACAGACCTTTCACGTAAACTTGCTATAATGACCGTCACACTCGCGCGGACTCCTCCGTTGTGTGTTGTACATGTTATCTTTCCTTATGTGTTGTGACTACCACATCCATGTGGACTACTCCTCCAGAAGCTATGCATGTCCTGTTGTGTTATGTATTCCTAACAGAGTTGGGGCTTCCTCCCATCCGACTTGGGACTCATTCCCACCTTCTCCCTCTACAGTGAAAGTACCATTGACATAAGTAACTCTAGCAATCACCAGTCACGCGAACCTCACTACTCGAAGACAAAGAAGACCACTCTCCTATGCTGACAAGCAAGAGCTGAGGCAAATCTTTAAGATAATGGAAACTGGGCCATCATACCGAATGGGACTCCCACACCAAATGGTGTGAGTTCTAGTTGGGACTTCATACTAGGGTGATCCCCTGAATGTTGGAGGGTCCAGCACCATCAACATTTATGGAGCAAGAAGGAGGGAAGCCAATTGTTTATGTCTGAACGTTCTCTCACACTCATTCATCAACCATCTTCTCAAGGCAGTGACTTGCACTCCCTCTCACCTACACACGACTCTGCAGTTGGTTACTTCTCACCTTCCAGGGCTGAACATGAAATTCCATATCATCACCTTCGCTCCGTTTGTTCCATCACCCACTAGTTCGCGAAAGCAGTCGGACTTATCCCATACATACAACATCTTCCCTATGCATCAAGGAAGCCAATAGCCACTCCCACAGGGGTTGTTGTATCGTCAGTGGAAGAAGCAGTTCTTGCCAAGATTGAAGGTTTGGCAGAAGCTATTGAAGATGGAGAGGAACTTCCAGTCTTCTGACAAGGGGAATGAGACACCCTCATGATCTTGGGCTTAGACTCTGATATGGGAGGCAGAGGGGAAGGTAGCGGAGAAGGCAGAGGCGGAGACGAATCAACAGACTGAGAGCTAGAATCATCAAATTCTGAAGAAGAGGAGGAGCACGAAGAAGAAGAAGAGATGGCTAACCAAAATATGGAATGGATGACTCAGGGACCATTGGCTCTCCCGGGTGCTTTGCACAAGATGCTAAAGTGAGCGGAGAGAATGAACATCAAGTTCAACCCTGACAGCACAATGAAGGCAGAAGACCATTTGGACAACTTCTACCTACAGTTGTAGACCCTTGAGGTACGGTATGATGACGTAGCATGTAGATTGTTTCCATGTACCTTGGATGGTCATGCAACTGCATGGTATCATAACCTTCCAGCCAACTCCATACAGAATTGGGGTGCATTCAAACGCATGTTTCTTGAAAATTTTGTTGATGACAAGACCCTAGCCATGTTACTCAAAGAATTGGGAAGCCTGAAGATGGAGGGAAAGAAAAGGTAAAAGAATTCAATCAGAGTTTTACACGCATATTGAACAAGTTTGCAGCAGACACCAAACCTCATGACTCCATCACTGTTGATTACTACACGTCTACACTGTCAACCAGTATTGGGCAGTTCGTTAAGCGAGCTACAAAACCAACACTATTGGAAAAATGTGAAGAGGCTATTGTTGTTGAGAAATACCTGCGCGTGATTGGAGTCATCAAGGATGATGAACCAACAAAGGACTCCAAAGACGCAAGCAGGAAGTCCCAAGTGGTGGAGAGAAAAGGTAGAGACAAGGAAACCAATGATGTTGAAACCCTCACTCGCCTCGTCAAGAACTTGACAACAGAAGTGTCTGAGCTTAAACAATGGAAAACAGACACATCTGTAAACAACCATCCGCCCAGGCACAAACAAGGAAGAATTTTATCAAGCAGCAACCGGTTCACTGCAAAAACTGCGCAAAGCTCTGTGTACCACCTCTATCAGTTCGCAAATTTTGGATTTTGTTCTTTCCACGAGAACATCACCCAGAGAACTCTTGTTCAGATTGGAAGCGAGTCGCAAGCTCTGTATGTAGTCATACATTTGACGTAGAAAATAATATGCAGGAACAGCCGGAAGACAAAGATAATGACAAAGATGTTGCACCTGATGGAGCATCAAGTTCTGGGCATGTGGTGAACATGTATCATTGCTTGCAAGCAGCACTGAAGGCGAACACCGAGAAACAAATCCCAAAGCAAAGTGATCGTTACAATCTTAGGAGCAAAGGGGCTCCCATTACAGTTGGGGAAGCACAAGAAAAGATGAGACTGTTATTGAGGAAGGTTGATCCACCAGCTGCCCCAAAGCAGCAAACACAAAGAAAGCTCGGGAAGACAATGGCGGACAAGAGTACGTCCATGAGCAGCAAACTACAGAACACTCCGCTGGACAACACGAACATCAGCCTTACCCCAGACACCTCGGTGAGTCTACCACATTTGGACTACAACATTGTGGATGACATGAAGAAAACTCGCGTGAACATCAGTTTGTTCAAGCTAGCTAAGATCCAGAGTTAGTGAGACATCCTGCTGTGCGCATTGGGACAGACAACAATGGATAACGCAACATCTACTAGCATAGGAGAAAGCACAGCTCCCGGGTAACTTTCTACTGTGCTAAACACACTCCAGATGGAAGAAGAAAAGTCAGGTTTCCCTCCATTCCTGCTCTCATTTGAAGTTTTTAACTGTAATGTTCACAACTGCTTGGTTGATTCTGGCGCAGCAGCCAACGTCATGTCACTCTCCATTGCTAAAAAGATCAATGCACAATGGAGCAAGACATTCGTGCAAATCATCCAACTTGATCAAACATTTCTACCATCCATTGGTGAACTCTGAGATGTGATCATCCGACTATCTCACGACAATCGAGTCCACTAATGCATCAACATCGTTGTTGTGGACATATCGGAAGTATACAGTTTACTACTCAGCAGAGACTGGTCCAGCAAGCTGAATGGATATTTTGATACGGACTGGTCACACATGTGGCTTCTATACAAGGAAAAAACAATCAAATCTAGTTGGTATCTGTTATGAAACCAGCTCACAAAAAGATAGAAAAGAGAGATCCACGCCTTAGAATTCAGCCTCTTCGAGGGGGCAACCTCCTTTACATTACATAAATGAACAATTCTTGGATGATACAAATGAAAAGACCTCCTTTCTATATATAGGAGTCTAAGGGGTCATAACATAATTAGAGCCGACATAACAATAATAATGTAAGGGCACAATAATAACAATATTGGGCTTCTATGGGGCACAATAGTAACAATATGGGCACTACATGGGTACATCAATATAATAAGTGGGTTGTACTAATAACAATAAGGGGTTACACTAGTAGTATAGGGGCCTAACATGCCCCTCTCCTTCAAAAAGCGTTGTCCTCAATGCTTGAGTAGTTCTTGATGCTTCTGTATAAAATTCTTGTCCTTCCATGTGGAATCTTCAGCGGGCAAGTTCTTCCACTCGATGAGATACTCTGAAATTGATCAATTTCGTAGTTGTTGGGTTCTTGTTTGTATGACTGCTCCAGGTTCCAATATGATTTTTCGTTCCTCTTCAATTTCTGGCAATATTGTTTGAATTGGGATCTTTTGCGACTTTTGAATAAGTGGCCATACTTCTTCGTCCTTCTTCCATTCATCCCTTGCTTTGTTTACCCAATCTGGTTGGATAATAGAAATAGCACAAAACAATGCTTCCACATCCTCATCCTTGAAGAGTCTTCCCATTTGGTAAGGTTGCCATTTTTTAAGTGCATGTAGTATTGCCAACATTTCCTTCTCATAAATAGCTTGCTTGAGATGTAGCGGTAAAGATAACCAATCATCTACCTATTGTTTCATTTGATTTTGCACCGAAGTGGCTTTATCCTTTAAAAGTTGGAGAACTTGTTGTTAATGCTCAATGTGATCTTTCACTGCTTGAACCTTTTTCTTCTTGATATGTCCTTCTATCTCTAGAGGTTGAGGAGTGGTAATTTCTTCCAATCCTTTACAAGATATGGTCGGATTCAGTTCTTGATGCTCGATGTGATCTTTCACTTCTTGAACATTTTTCTTCTTGATATGTCCTTCTATCTTGATAGTTTGAGGAGTGGTAATTTCGAACAATGAATTACAAGATATGGTTGGATTCATTTCTTCTTTCTCGATGTGATCTTTCACTTCTTGCACCTTTTTCTTCTTGATATGTCATTCTATCTTGAGAGTTTGAGGAGTGGTAATTCTTGCCAATGCTTTACAAGATATGGTCTGATTCATTTCTTCTTTCTTTGGGGTGGGGTCGTGGCGTATATATTCTTCTTTTGATGTTTCTTGATCCTTTTCTTCCTCCTCTTCATATTCTATGTAAAATAATTTCTTCTTAAAACACTTATGACCTTTAGTGCATTTGCTATCACAATTGTAACAAAGCCCTTTTTCTCTTTTTTCTTCCAATTGTTGTGGTGTAACCCTTGTAGGTTGTGGAAGGCTAGGAGAAACAACACTTCCATCTTTATAGTTGTGATGGGTATGCTTCCTGGTTTCCATAATTTTCCTTTCCACTATGTCACAAAGCCCTTTTACTCTTTCCAATTGTTGTGGTGTTGCTCTAAAGAAGGTGTTGCTCTTTGTATCCTCATAATGTGCTATCATTTCCTCCGTGAAAATTGACCACATAACAAGTTGTTTACGAGAACAAAGCCCTTTGTACCATAAAAATTGATCTGGTTCTAAATATGAAGATGCAATATATACCTTTTGTAATAGTTGTACACCATGTAGGTCAAAATATTGCTCCATCTGAAGTATCCAATTTACCGAATCCTTGCCATCAAACTTCCTCATCTTGCTTTTTCTTGATTTTAGGAGCTCGACCTTGAAACGAATGTAACTCTGTACTTTTCGATCTTTAAGTTCTGAAATTGCAACTTGTAGTAGCCTTCTGTGTCCTCTTTCCAATGCCACTAGTCTGATCCAAATTGGATTCTCCAAGAAAGAGTTATGCACAATCTCCCGCAGTGACCTGATTGTAGACTAGTTCAGTAGAGCGAGCTTGTATGAAGTGCCACGTGTCACTGTTTCAAACTTTGACTCTAAAAAATATATAAAAGAAAACTACAGTCCGTGTCAGGCGGAAAGAGTCGATTGTGCGGACACAACCAACCTCCCTAGGAGCCTAAGACTCTCTAGTGACAAACAAGACAAACAAGAGCAATCCTTCTCTAAACATGCATTTACTATATAAGAAATCAAGTGTTTAGATCCTACCTGTAATCCAACGCTGTTGTAGCAGTCCAGCTTCGCTGATCCGGATGAGCTCCTCCTTCACTTTGAAACCTGCATCCACTAACAATCAAACGATTAAATAGCACTTGATAATCTCATAGAATAAAACATATTTAACACATAGACCAAGGAGTACATGAAACAACTCATAAATAACAAGTTATTGAGAAGAATGGACTCATTTGCATTAATAGGTAACAAAAGGAACAATTACAACCTGAGCCTTGGTGTTGTGCAAGTCCCTCCCAGGGTCCATCAAGAGTTCTCCTTTACTTTGACAAAGCTCACCCACTTCCAAATAGAACAAGCAAAGATGGCAATCTCTCCTCACAAGCTTCTAAATGGGAGTCCTAATTCCAGCAGCATCTACCCTTAGAAATGTTTAGCTTCCAACCTCCCTCCTTCTGGCCCAATGCCTGTATTTATAGTGCTCAAGAGGAAGTTAATCAGGTCCACCATCAATGGGATAATCCCCTCTTTGGATGGGATAGCTCCCTTATTGATGGGATAAGTTCCTCTTTGGTAGGGGTACATGAACCATCTGGAGGCGCTCAATACACGTCGAACAACCTTCTAGAATGCTCTAGAAATGACCACAAGTAACTTTTTAAAGATGAAACTTGCGCATTTTGACCTTTACAGGGGGACGCACCTGCCCCTTTACATACAGAGCGTACAAGGACGCAGCTTTTGTGAACATTGGGTGCGTACCCGCAGGTAAGGTTGAGAGAACCTGCGTACCCAGAGATAAATACATTTATAAAGACTTTCTCTCTTTTTGGAGTTTGACATGGAGAGCAGAGGCATAAGACTTGCCTAAGAGGATAGCATGACTGTTGATAGAGCCATACTAACTGTAAATAGTCATGGTGACATTTTTTAGTGTAACAGATTGCCCCCTAAAGTGCGAAGCCTGTAATAGATTAGGGTTTTGTATTATCTAGGAAGGGTGAAGCGCTTTATCATTTCAAGGATTATCTCGTGGAGAGCCTGGTCAGAACCTGCAATTTTCAACACAAAATACATGTATAAGATTATATCATCACTGAGGTAGGCATTCCCATACTCAGATCAAAACTTTAACTAACAGACTAACTACTCTGATACAGGAATGATCTTGCAGTACATCATAATCATAGACTTTTGTAGACACAGTATGGGCGCAGCCATCTGTTTATGATTAGTCTACTTAGATAATGAATACAAAACTCCTCGCAGCCTGGATGGTGGAAACTAGATCCAGGGTCTTCATTTCTACTTCCCGAATTGGTACGATTCTAGCCATGCGAATAAATGAGTTGATGTCGAACATGGTAGAAACCACTTGATTACCAGTCGATGATGTAAACTGTTAACAAGTGTGAGAGAGACCACCAGTAATGTCAATGGTTCTCAAAGTACCCAGTACAATCCATGAGATGTGAATGAATGAGTTGATGTCGAACATTTCACGGAATCCTTCGATCGAAAGTCAATGATGTAAACTGACGTCAAAGGCGAGAAACCTGCCATTGATGCATGCAGACTTCAAGGTACTGACGATTTCTAAGTCATCTCTCTAGATAATGTGCTGATGTCGATAGAAAGCGACCCGTTGCAGGCAAGCCCACAACACGAAATCATTGTTCAAGTTGAAGAAATGTTGCTGTAAGGACTGACTCAGGGATGGTCAAATGGATGACAAGTATTTTGCAGATGAAAGTTTTGCTTGCAGACCTCTTGAACACATAACGACACGACAGATGGCTTGGTGATAAATGACTCAAAGTTAATCCCCGGAACCCGGCTGAAGACTTTCAAAGTGGTTTGATCAACTGTGAGGTAAAGGATTTCCCAACCCAGGTGAATGAAAAGTGTCGTGTTCAAGAGTGGTAATAAAGTTTCTTCTGAGACAAAAGATAACAAATAGGCTCATTCTTCTCTCTTTTCCCCCACCATTTCTGGCAAGTACCTCTTTATTTTTAACAAGCTTGAGGAGGATAACATATGCTTGATTATAAGCTCATCCTTCGGATGAGTCCAACCTAGTTTTGATTCGAACCCTAGGAAGGAGTGGTTCGTTCCTGTTTGTAATTGAACAGGTCCTTTACTGTGAAATTTTAACGAGCCCAGTATAGGAGAAACTCGGCGTTTTTCAATTTTAGAGAGTCTGAAAAACTTAAGAAGACTCCAAGTTGAACTTTTTCGTAGATTTGTGTCCCTCAAGCCCGAAAAAGTATAAAATAATACCTGGGGGAACCGCTTGATCTTGCGACCAAGGAGTACTTTCATAATTAGTGCCACTGACCTGAAAAGTAAAAAGCGATCAAGGACACGTCGTTTTATTTCCGTATCGAGTTTGAAACGACAAAAACCCGGCAATCTTTTCCTGATTTTACGGTCAGAAAAGAGCTATAAGGGGACCGTCTTTTAATTCCGTTTTAACGAGTGTAAAAGAAACGCTCGGCAATCTTTTCATATTTTAGGAGTCAGAAAAGGGCTTAAAAGATGACTCTGATATTTTGGTTCGTGAAAAATGACAATTTTCCCTCTAAATCCCTTTGTCCTGCACAAAAACGACACATTACTCATACCTGTTTAAGATAGGCAAAAATACATTGAAAAATATCCTTCCATGGTGAAAAATGAACAAACCTAGCATTCATTCATCCAAAAAACCTATAAAAAGACTTTTTACCATGTCATTTTTACCATTTTACTGTTGAGGTTGAAAAAAGGGCTTTTGGCAAGAAACTTCCCGTGGTCGCTGCGGAGAATCCGACCGTCAGAATCGAACGCCGTCTCTTCCAGGTATTTCACAACATCCTCCTCTTCAATTTCATCCGATTAAAATTTTGTTTTAGGTTTTAGTTTTGGTTTTTGGGGGGTTTTAGGTTTCAAAAATCGCTCTGCGGGGTACGCAGGTGCCCTAAGGGTGACCTGCGTCCCCCGACTTTTTCCTACACAGGAAAAAGGTCGGGGTACGCAGCCCACCTTCAGGCCAGCTGCGTCCCGACGCTCTGTGTCCTAAACGCGGGGTGCGTCCCCCGCGAAGGGCGGAATTTGAAACCCCAAACCCCAAAAATAACCATTTGAAATTTCCCAAATTAATTCTAATCTTTATTTCTTGGTGTGTAGGGCACTCACCATGTTGGATTGGAGAGAAAGAGAGCACGAGGACGTTGATTTAGCCGCAATTAATCATCAACCTTCCATTGATGCCCTAAAAGCATGCGGACTATATAAATACTGGGCCATACCTGGCATGAGGGCTCAGGTGAGATTCTTGGAGTGGCTGGTTGAGAGATGGAACATTCATGAGCAATGCTTTTACATCGGAGGGCACCAGCTCGAGATAGAGCCCTCTGACATATACTTTCTCACTGGCTTGCCAAATAGGGGCGAGCAACTCAATCTAGCCGGGACTAGGCCGGGTGGCCAATCCCTTGCTAGTCTCCGGGCAGATTGGTGCATACCCAATCAACACCATGCGAAAGGCGTAGAAATCAAACACATCTCTCTGCGTGAACTCAAGGTTATAGCTTTCACGGTTACCAGAATTTGCGGCGCAGCCGCTTTACATATTGCCACCGGGTCCCAAATGCGGATGGCGATTGACTGTTTCCAAGGCACCATTTTCAACTGGTGTGATGCTGTGTCGGCCAATATGAAGGGCCAACTGACTAGGGCAAAGAACGGACAACTGAAGACCTTTGGATATGGGCCTCTAGTTGTGAGCTTTGCCTTAGAGAGAGTTCCGATGCTGATCCCTCAGCAACTCACTGTTGATATCTTGGGTCCTCGGGAGCCAAAGCTGATACGATGGGTTACGGTGATGGCCCGGCATCCTGACGAGGGCGCGGCAGTTGTTCGATTCCCTGATAGTTATTTTCACTGGTTAGAGGACCAGGTTTTTGATCCAGGACTTTCCGTATGCCGGAGTAGATTTTCGAGGTGATCCGGACATGGTTCTTCCACAGGGAGAACAATGGGACGACAGAGGTACTTTATTTTTCACAAGTTTTCAAATTATATATTTTTTTGTTTTTTATATATATCGTCTCAAAACTGACAGTAAAAATTTTCAAAATGCAGATGTTGGTCCACAGCGCCCAGCCAACCTCCGGCCTTTTGAGAGGAGACATCCAGTTGCACCGGTACCGGCCCCACAGGACGCGGCTGCAGAGTCACTAGCTGAGTTGGAGCAGGATCTAGAGCGTCTGACGGCGGATATACCTGAGACTACCATAGATGATATTCCTATCAGACTTCAGCGCTATGTAGTCGCAGTCCCTGGACCGTTTAGGAGGTTTTTGTGTAAGGTAGCCCGTGCAGTGGTGTCGTATAGGGAGCACCACCAGTGATTGGCTAGTCACTTTTGTAGACACATATGACATTTTTGACTTTTTGTACTTATCATTTTTGCCGATCATAAGGTGTTTTTCAACCTATGATCGAAGACGATGTATATTTTTTGACACACTCCTATCTATATATATATCACTATTACCGGCTTATCTTGTTTAACATATGTGATGAAATGTTTTTAAATTTACTTGCATGATTATCGTAAATGTCTGTCCAACATTCGAGAAGCAATTGCATCTGCTAATGTATTTAAAGACCTTGGAATATGCTGATATTCAATGTAATCAAATTCACGTTCCAAGAGACGCACTCTCAAAAACAACCTTAATAACACAGGATTTCTAATGGCATATACTCTATTAAGCTGTAATACAACAAGTTCAGAATCTAACCTCACTATCAAACGTCGAATTCCAAATGAAATAGATTCGGATAATAATTCAACCACTGCACTGTATTCTGCAATGTTGTTCGTTGTTTGACCGAGGCTTACCCCATGCATAGAAACTAACTCGTCAGAGGGCGAATAGATAACCCAAGCTGCGGAAGAGATATTCCGTGTACTACGACAAGCACCATCAGCAAATCCAATGTATGTTTGGAGAGGCGTCGACATCTGCAATATCAAGAGTAAAACCAAGATAAGCCAGAATAACGACGAAAAACACACTCTCTAAGCTAAGCACACTGACTAAACTAACAAACATACTAGCTAGAAAGAAAACCTAACCTAACTAAAAATTCTCCATACCCACCATTTAAGCATAATACCTCTTTAGGTAAAGTCCATTTCTGGGTTTACCCAAAGAGTCCCCATCAAAATCTACCAGCTCATAAGCCCCTTTTGCTAGCTTTCGCTTTACAATGTAGGGTCCATGCCACATAGGAACGAATTTTCCAGCACCTAGCTTATCGTTAGCTTGATCATATAATAGCACTAGGTCTCCCTCCGAAAAACTTCGAGGGGTCACATTTCTATCATACTGAGCTTTCATTCGCTTCGCGTGAGTCTCGATTGCCAATGCAGCGTCACGTCGAGTCTCATCTAATTTAGCTAAGTATAATAAACGTTTCTCCTCTTCGGAAGTAGCTGGAAGTAATTCGACAGCCATTTGAAGTGATGGGATTTCGCATTCAATGGGTAACACAGCTTCCAAGCCATAAACTAGCTGGAAAGGAGTGAACCCTGTTGAAGTTTTCACTGAGGTTCGGTATGCCCATAGCGCTGAAAATAACATGTTGTGCCAATTCGACCGATGAATACCAATGGTTCGTCGGATCATGATAACCAGAACTTTGTTGATAGACTCAACCAAACCGTTGGCTTGCGGATAATAAGGAGTAGAGCTATCGTGGCGCAAACCAAGCTGGCTTGTAAGCTCAGTCATCATGATGTTTCGAAAATGGCTCCCATGGTCAGTGATGATTGCTTGTGGGACACCAAACCTAGTTATAATATGATTGAATACGAAAACTGCAGCTGTTTTGCCGCTTGCGTCGAATGTAGGCATCGCCTCGGCCCATTTAGTAAAATAATCAACCGCGAGGATGATATACGCATGCCCCCCGGCCGAGTGAGGGTTACAAGTAATAAAATCGATACCCCATTTGGCGAATGGACCAACGGCAATTATAGGGTGGAGAGGAGCAGGTGGTGCGCGCATCTTGCGATCAAACACTTGACAGTTGTGGCACTTCCGGACTGCAATGATACAATCTTTAAACATAGACGGCCAGAAATAGCCAGCGCGCAACACCTTCTGAGCTGTGGCATACCCAGACATATGACCGCCACATGCTCCAGAGTGACAATCATTCAAAACCCTCTCAGCCTCTTCGTGAGTTAAACAACGTCGAAAAACTAAGTCTGCCCCCCGGCGATAAAGTGTATCTCCAATAATTTTGTATTGCTGGGATTGAAACCGAATTTTTCGACGTTCCGACTTTGAAGCTTCAGGCCGAAAGGTTTGGGTTTGGAGATAGATGATTATATCCCCGTACCACGGATCTAAAGTACTGATAAGAAACAAAGATTCGTCCGCAATGGACTCCTCTGCCACAGTTTCTGTGTCAGCACGCGGGAAATCACACATCAATTCCGCAAAAACTAAGGATTTCTTAGACTTGGACTTCTCGAAACTCCAAGTCGAACTCTTGCAGGATAACGATCCATTTAGAGTACTTGCCCCCTAGCAGTTGTTTTGTCAAAATATAAATCATAGGGTTGCAATCCGAAATAACTGTAGTTTTACGGAGAAGAATGTAGTGACGAAAACGCTGGACAGCTTGAACGGCTGCCAGGGCCAATTTCTCCACATGCGAATATTTTAGCTCAGTGGGGTTTAAGGTCCTACTAAGATAATATATCACATGTTCCGCTCCGAATTCATCTTCTTGAACTAACACCATTCCAATGGTGGAATGCGAAGCTGCGAGGTATAAGAAGTAGTCCTGGTTGTAGTTGGGAGGATGCAACAACGGTGCATGGGTCAACGCGTGTTTAAGTGCATCAAAAGATTGTTGGGCAATCTCGTCCCAAAAGAATTGAGCGTTCTGTTTCAACAACCGTGTAAAACCTTTAGTGACCTCGGCGTAGTTTGGAATGAATCGGCGTAAAAAGTTCGCTTTCCCTTGCAAACTTTGGAGTTGGCGCAAACTCGAAGGAGGAGGCAATTTGATGATAGCTTCGACCTTCGAGGGATCGACGCGAATGCCGGCTTTTGAAACAACAAATCCCAGCAATCGACCCGTCTCTATACAGAAAACACACTTGTGGGGATTCAACCGAATTCGATAATGCCTACACCTCATAAAGATTGCTCGTAAGTGGACAAGGTGATCAGCTCGATGTAAAGAATGAGCAGGCAAATCATCGAGGTACGGTTGCACAATGTGCTTGATGTCATGAAATGCATAAGACATCGCCCGTTGAAAAGTGGCCCCGGCATTCTTAAGCCCAAAAGGTAATTTGCAATAAGCAAATGTCCCCCATGGACAAATGAATGCCGTTTTTGGTTGGTCGGCAGGTAGAATATTGATTTGATTATAGCCCGAAAAACCATCCATGAAGGAAAACATTTCACTTCCGGCACAATCATCAATAATTTGATCGATATAAGGCGTAGGATAGTTGTCTTTTGGACAAGCTCGATTTATATCCCTATAGTCGATACAGATTCTTATTGTTCCTTGTTTCTTGTTGACCGGAACAATATTCGATACCCAATCCGTTAACGGGATTGGATAAATGAAACCTGCTTTCAACAGCTTTTCGACTTCTGCTTTAATCGCAGCCGCTTTCCGAGGGTGAATCTGACGCAACCGTTGCCGGACGGGTTTAGCATCCGGGTAGGTCTTTATTTCATGAACAACAATGGCAGGATCGATTCCCGGCATTTCCTCGTAAGACCAGGCAAACACATCGCGGAATTCTTGGAATAGGGCCTTGTAAGTTTGGATTTCATCTTCTGTACATGAGGCACCTATATGAATGTTTTCCTCAATTCCGGGCTTCACTGAAATATCAATGGGAATAGTACGAGAAATATTCCCTAAATTCAACTCTGAATCAGAATGTTTCGTTGGATTCTGAGCGTCTTTGACATATTCAGCGGTAAAGATAGATGAAAAATCATTTTCAAAAGCATCATCCTTAGGTAAAAACGAAGATCTGTGATGGAGATCTTCCCATGGTAGATCGTCTACACTTAGGATTTCGCGAAGTTGTTCGTCAGATGACACGACTTCGGGAAACGCTATCCGTTCTAAGGTTGATGTGAAAAGTGATTCTTCACTGACCACATTCATTTGGTCGATTTGGGTTGAACGCGAGTCGGTAAAAGACATGACAGCTTCATAAGCAATTTCATATGGACTCAAAGGCATAGCATCACCGAATGAGTCTATCTCAGATTCAGATGGGACAATCCAAGGATCATCATAAATAATGTTTTCTGATGTAATCATATGAATTGATGCAAATGAAGGGTCTGCGTTGATTGGAGGGAAAGGAAAAGTTCCCAGTAAACCGGAATCTTTAACTAAACCTACGCCAACGTCCCTATAAGGGATTGTCGTCTTACCGACATGCTGGATACTCTCTGAAGAGGCTGGGTCGGATGAAAAGTATGTCAGCTGATCAATAGTCACGATCTTACCGTTATGTGGAAACTTTATTACTCTGAAGACCGATGAAACGACCGCTGTCATAGCATATGACCAACTTCGACCCAAAAGAAGGTTGTAGTCTAGAGGGGCATCAACCACCTCCACATCCAGACTAACGGTTTTACCTTCTACCCCTATAGGCAATTCCTGTAGAATACCAAACGGACGGAACCCACGGCCATCAAAGGCCTTAAGGATGGTCGGGGATTGGTTCAACGAAGGAGAACCAAGCGATCTCCAACATTGAATCGACATAATACACGTAGAAGCTCCCTCATCAATCACAGTCCGATGAATAGGCCTGTTTTTGACTATCACTGGAATTTGGAAAGCCATTTGATGGGGTAGACGCGGTGTACTATTTTCTAGATCGAAGATTATCAGGTTCGGGTCCTGAACATCAACAGCTCCGATAGCCGACAAAAGTAATTTTCGTTGTGCTGGGCATGATTGCAGCACTTCTAAAGCCGACATTGCTGAGGGTGAAACAGCTAAGTCCTCAACAATGTTGTAATTCTGGGCTGCTCTCGCATGTGGATTGAAAGCAGACCTTCGAAGTACACCCTTGGCGGGCGGTTTGATTACTAAGTCCGGGTTAGGTTTTTCGATCTGTAGTGGATCGGAACCAGGAGCTGAGGTTGATGGGTTAGAATGAGAAGATTCTGCTTCCTTACCATCAACAGGATTCTTACTACCATAATCTTGCGATCGAGTCGCAATCCTCACATGAGACATCATCAAAATGGGTTCTTCACTGGCAGTCGAGGAAGAACCTATCATCTTACTTTCCTGCTTTGGAAATGGATCTTTTAACACAGCAGGAGTGGGAGAACCTTTGACTATTTTCACAACCTCGGCCCGATGAGGGCAATCTCTCGTAAAATGATCCTCTTCACAAATAAGACAAGGATATCGAGGTTTGCGCTTTTCGTCATTGGTTTCCGACTTTTCCGTTTTCTCCTTCGGAGCCTTGTCTGCTTTAGCCTTCTTCTTTCCTTTCTTCTTTCCACCGTTTTTTGATTTGGCCGTAGATGACTCTACAGCGTGAATATCGGCGGAAAGTTCAGGAGAAGACTCTCCTGTCGGGGAATCAGGCAAAGTGATTATAGGAGTAGTTGAAGCCTTGGAAGACTTCTTCTTGCTCTTTGTATTCACGATACCAATCATACCATCAGCGGCATGAGATCCCGAAGGAGCAGCAGCGATTTGATTCGATTTTGGAAGATCTGGAATCTTCTCGTGTAACGTACCCGACTGAGTATAAACTAAGTCAAGGTATTGCGCCTGAGCAATGACTTGCTCCTCAGTAACTACTCCGGCCTTAGCTACATCTTCAGTAATCTTCGGTAATAATGATTTAACAAACCATTCAGCTAAGATTTGGTCCGGGATAAAAACTTTCACTAACCTTCTTCGACGTCTCCACTCATGAATGTGATCAGAAATATACGTGGACGTCGATTGTTTTAGTGAAGTTAATAACTCCGTGCCGTTATCGTATCTGACCGGCAACTGAAAGTGAGTTAAGAACGAGGTAGCTAACTGGCTAAAATTGTAAAAAGAGGCCCGTGGTAACTCAATGTACCACTTGGCCGCGAGACCAATGAGTGTACGCTGGAAAAGACGTAAGCGGATCGAATCATCCGAGATAGAATTTGAAGCACACCAGAGGTGGTAAGTCATCACATGATTGGACGGATCCTCTCCAGACTTACCTTCGAACTTGGGTATATCACTGGGCAACTTATTTGGCATTGGCGGCCAGAACGGAAGATATTGAATTGGATCGTTCGTTAGGCGCGTCAAGTCTGGTAAATCCAAAGTTGCGATAAACGGTAACTGCCGGTTAGGATCTCTAAAACTCTGGGTCACAAGACCAGTCCCAGGAGGAGGATATCCAGGATAACTAGGAACAGGAGTCGCATTAGGGATATTATATCCTCCTGGAAAACCAGGATTAACCGGACCGTACTGGGGTTGTTGAGGTTGTTGATAAGTGTACCCAGGATACGGTTGATACTGGTAAACCGGCTGTTGGACAGCTTGCCCATGTTGGTACTGTCCCTGGTACGGTTGTTGAACAAATTGAGGTTGAGTAGTGACAACCGTACTTATACCAGGCTGACCTGTAGGCATCTGGACCGTGGTTTGAATCGTAGATCCAGACAACGGTAAAGATGTCTGAGGAGTGGTTACAGAGACAGTAGAAACCGGAGCTGTCGATACTCCAGAAGTAAGTGCGGCAGATGTAGCGGTAGTTGCAGCAGCCGTTTGAGATGGAGTACTAGGTGCAATTGGCGGCTGAGTAACTACCGAAGTTACAGAAGTTTGAACATTTGACTGGACAGGTTGCGGTTGCTGGGGTGGACCAGAAACTACGGGTTGTCCAGCTTGAGGTACCAACTGTATACTTGGCTGCAACACCTGTTGACCCTGTGATGGATCCCACACTAACATTCCGGGGTATTGACCCGTAACAGGTTGAGGATACTGAGATCCATAACCGGATTGAGGATAGGATTGATAATTGAAAGGTGCAGTTCCCATACCTTGAACATATGACTGACCTTGAGGTGGTTGATAACCTTGACTCGAGTATTGACCTTGAGGTTGATAACCTTGAGGTAAATACGGATACTGGGGTTGACCTTGACCTTGAGGTTGATACCCTTGGGGTTGCCATCCTTGAGGTAAATATTGATACTGAGGTTGACCCTGGGGTACATATTGAGGCTGGGGTTGACCTTGAGGCATGTATTGCACCATAGGTACATACTGACCTTGAGGTTGCCCCCCAGACACGAATTGTGTACCTTGAGGTTGCCCCCCAGGCGTTAACTGAGGCTGCCCCCCAGGCGGTAATTGGCCACCTTGAGGTTGGGAAACGGGAACTGAACCTGACATCATGTAAATGTCTCCTACACCCAATGGTATATTACCATTGTTTCCAGCTAATAACCCATGATCAATGGGTTGAGGAGATGCCCCCGCAAAGGTACCAGAAAGTGATTGATACCCGGTGGGAACAGAAGGACCGCCGTGTAAGAAAGATTCAGGAGTTTGAGTAAACACGGACGACTGACCAGACATATTTACAGGAGTATAAATACCTCCAGGTGGAAAAGGAGTACGAGGTGTAGAAAAACCTACCCCTGAGTTGTCTAAATAATTGGTTAACGAAAGGTACCAAGTAGTACTTCTAGGAGGACTGTAAAAGATAGATTCACGCTCCCTGAGATCAATAGTAAGTTGATCTTCAAGGTTAGAGACGCCTATTTCTTCCTCTGGAGCAAGTTCTTCGATAGCAATCAAACCAGTAGGAAGATTTTCGGTGATAACTCGTTCTACTCTTGGTGAATCTGGAACACTAGAAGTCGGAGTAACAGGTTCAGATATTTCAGGTTCTTCGCCTGTATCACTAGCAGACGAAAAACTACCAACAAGCTCAGAAACTGTAACAGCTTCGGGATTATAACCTGTCTCTAGACCTTGGTAATCTGAATGGACTACCAAGGAAGATTCTCCTTCTTCAGGTGAACCTACTCTACTGCCACTAGGAGGAGTTACAAGGACCTTCAAACCTTCTAGATTACTGGGGTCGTCTCGAGGAGGTTCACCCCTAAGTCTACGGGATCTTCTCAACAATTCGGCCACAGAAACAACTTCAGGAGACTGGCCCCGAAGTCTACGGGACTGTCTCGGTAATTCCGCCACAGCTAAAAACTTTTAACTACTACACACGAAAACAAAGTAAAATCTCAAATCAAACCACCTAAAGTCTCTAAAGAACCAAACAAATTTGAATCACACGCCTAAAGAATCTAGGGCGTCAAACCAAGCACAAACAGTAGCCTTCCAGACCGAAAACGCTAGTTGGAGATGAAACCCAACATCGCCGGATTCAGTACAGAAGTGGCGGGTGGAACAGTTACCCCGGCAACCTGCTTAATGAATAGACCGGCACAAGTTCCTCCACTTTAACCGTCTCGAGTGAAGTGAACCCCCGGAAAATCCAAGTGAGTCTAGCCGACGTCTGCTCCAGGTACAGTGGGATCTTCCCTCCACCGTCACCTCGGTAGAATCCTAAAGATAATGGTCACTAAGGTTACCAACCGCAACAAATGCACCTGGGGGAACAGTCTACACTCCGACAGCACGCAAGGGCAGAGTATCAAGCTCAATCCCCTTGCCGGTTCCTTGACAATAATCCAAGGTTTACCGACAAGTGACCCCTGGCTCCTCGACAATGGTTAATCCGAGGTTTACCGTTTGTAATACGTGCGTGTCTGGCGTCGTTCCCAACGAGGGGGGATTGATCCCCTCACTGGTTCGGACACGAGCTCGTGCTTCTCCTTTAAGAGGAGCTTTCCCAGAGTACAAATGAGACAATTGGATTTATTCTATCACAAGATAAGCTACTTGTTTGGTTTTGTTGTCTTGGAGAGTTAATTACTCTCCTACTCCAAGACACTAGCCTGATCTAAATTGGTGTTTCAGAGCCCTAGTAAATAAAAGTTACTACGTTGATTTTACTTTAAGCGTTAATTTTATGGTTTTTCTTAAAGACAAAAGGTAGCGGAAGTGAAACCAATGGTGTGTAGACTCGACTCAAACCACTACAAAGATGCACCTAAGATGATTTACGCTACTTTTCTTTTCAATGAAATTCCTAACTAAGAGAGTTGAGAAATGCAAATTTTATAGAAAACAACTTTCTTAGTAAAGACAATCAAAGAAACAATTCTCTTTATCTTTCCAAGCATACAAACATGACCACTCCTTACGTGCACGAAAAACTCTTTTTCTTTCAAAACTTTTCAAAGCTACTTGAAACAAAACTTTTCAAAGGAGATGTTTTTGTATTTTCTCTTATTTAATAAAGCATATAAATCTATTTTAACGAAAATCAATCTCAAAAGCTATAAAATCTATGAAAACTTGACTCACAAGCAAATCAAAAAGAAATTTACTCTAAGCAAACCTAACGAGGCAAAAGCCTACAAAGATGATTCTAGGTTGTTTTACTTGACCAAAATCAAGTCAAGGACCAGCTAATGCAGAATCAAAAGACCAGTCAAAACAAAACTCAAATCTTTTTGTTCTTTTTGTAAAATGGAATTCAATACTCAATCAACAAGCACTTCGAAATTTGCCAAAGAGACAACTCAAAGGTAAGTTGCTCTCACAGGTAGACTTTATGACAGGTCTGACTTCTAAGAATGCTGACAAAACCAGAGAGATCTAAGGCTTGACAACTTCTACCGCCAAAGTCACTACAAGACCTACTCAAAAATCAAACCCTAGGGCTTAAACTTCTATGAAATCCACTAAAACACTCAATGCTATCGAAACAAGTTCAGGTGAAGATCTTTGACAAGAGACTAATGGATCTGGGCAGTAAAAACTAAGAAAAAGCAAAATCTAAGAGAAAAAATGCAAAAAATGGAAATTTCTTAATTTTTAGCAGGGGACGCAGGCAACCAGTTAAGCCAGGTGCGGGCCCGCTCTGTGCACACAGCAACAGTGCGTACAGGACGCACTGTGCAATACTCAGAGGGTGCGTCCTACTGAAAAAACCAAGAAAAACTAAATTCAATCTAACCCTAAGCTAACCCACCCAAAAACAAAGTCACAGAGCCAAAAACCAGAAAATAAATGACTTTTCTCAGATCAAAGTTGCATACAAAGGAAAAGACTTTCACATCAATGGAGTCCCCAGTGGAGTCGCCAATTTGTCAGGCGGAAAGAGTCGATAGTGCGGACACAACCAACCTCCCTAGGAGCCTAAGACTCTCTAGTGACAAACAAGACAAACAAGAGCAATCCTTCTCTAAACATGCATTTACTATATAAGAAATCAAGTGTTTAGATCCTACCTGTAATCCAACGCTGTTGTAGCAGTCCAGCTTCGCTGATCCGGATGAGCTCCTCCTTCACTTTGAAACCTGCATCCACTAACAATCAAACGATTAAATAGCACTTGATAATCTCATAGAATAAAACATATTTAACACATAGACCAAGGAGTACATGAAACAACTCATAAATAACAAGTTATTGAGAAGAATGGACTCATTTGCATTAATAGGAAACAAAAGGAACAATTACAACCTGAGCCTTGGTGTTGTGCAAGTCCCTCCCAGGGTCCATCAAGAGTTCTCCTTTACTTTGACAAAGCTCACCCACTTCCAAATAGAACAAGCAAAGATGGCAATCTCTCCTCACAAGCTTCTAAATGGGAGTCCTAATTCCAGCAGCATCTACCCTTAGAAATGTTTAGCTTCCAACCTCTCCTCCTTCTGGCCCAATGCCTGTATTTATAGTGCTCAAGAGGAAGTTAATCAGGTCCACCATCAATGGGATAATCCCCTCTTTGGATGGGATAGCTCCCTTATTGATGGGATAAGTTCCTCTTTGGTAGGGGTACATGAACCATCTGGAGGCGCTCAATACACGTCGAACAACCTTCTAGAATGCTCTAGAAATGACCACAAGTAACTTTTTAAAGATGAAACTTGCGCATTTTGACCTTTACAGGGGGACGCACCTGCCCCTTTACATACAGAGCGTACAAGGACGCAGCTTTTGTGAACATTGGGTGCGTACCCGCAGGTAAGGTTGAGAGAACCTGCGTACCCAGAGATAAATACATTTATAAAGACTTTCTCTCTTTTTGGAGTTTGACATGGAGAGCAGAGGCATAAGACTTGCCCAGGAGGATAGCATGACTGTTGATAGAGCCATACTAACTGTAAATAGTCATGGTGACATTTTTTAGTGTAACAGTCCGTCCTCTTTCTGTACCTTCTTGCAAAATTTCAATCTGATGCTCAGAAAGAAAGTTATGACGATTTTCCCCAGGTCACCTGTTTGGAATGTAATTCAGGAGTCTGCAAAAAGACCAACTTCCTCATATCATATCTCCGCAAATATCGCGTGAAAAGATCTGAAATTCAGACCCAAGGTTCAGCGTGATTTCTTCTCAAATGGGTTTTTTTGCGACTTCTGAAACGTCATATAAAAAAAAAAAAAGTTATAGCGAAAATGCCATGATGACCTGTTTGGAGCAGCGAAACCCTAGAATCCAAAGCTCTGATACCAAATGTTATGAAACCAGCTCACAAAAAGATAGAAAAGAGAGATCCACGCCTTAGAATTCAGCCTCTTCGAGGGGGCAACCTCCTTTACATTACATAAATGAACAATTCTTGGATGATACAAATGAAAAGACCTCCTTTCTATATATAGGAGTCTAAGGGGTCATAACATAATTAGAGCCGACATAACAATAATAATGTAAGGGCACAATAATAACAATATTGGGCTTCTATGGGGCACAATAGTAACAATATGGGCACTACATGGGTACATCAATATAATAAGTGGGTTGTACTAATAACAATAAGGGGTTACACTAGTAGTATAGGGGCCTAACAGTATCCAAGAGGTATATGAAGCACAATGTCACTCCCCTCAATGGCGAGAATGAACCGTTGGCCTTTGCAGAACTCATGTTTGGCAACTGCCTCTTGGAAACAATGTTGGGGTGTTATCCTGCACGGTTAGCTCCAACCCCACCAGACACGCACTTGGGTATCCTTCCTTGCCCAACTGATGGTAATGAAGCATGTACAATACATTGTACCAATAGTAGCAGTAGTACAAGCATGTCGAATGGTTCGTGAATAGACGATTTGTGGACCATGTACTTTGACAGATCAAAGACACGGGACGACTTAGGAATCGAGTGTGTCTTGATCGACCCAAACAACAAGAAGCATCTAGTTTCAGTTCGCTTGGATTTCAAGTGCATGAATAATGTTGTTGAGTATGAAGCACTCGTGTTGGCCTTGCAGAAAGCCATCAGCCTCGACGTGGTCGCACTCATTGTGATAGGTGATTCAGAGGTAGTGGTACAGCCAGTATGTAACACCATTCACTATTTATCACCGCATCTCAAAATTTACCAGCAAGAGGTATGGTGACTGATCTCTAACTTCCAAGCATTTAACATCACTACTGTACCACGTACGCATAATGCAGTTGCCAATGCTCTGACAAACACAGCTTCAAGGATGTAACCGATTAGGGATAGATTTACTATTGAAATGTTATACAAACCATCTATCCCGGATAACAAAACAATCACCACTGCAATACAATGATTAACTACACTTGCATCGTCAATCTTTGAATCACCCAATACTGAATCATTGAAACCCTATCATCAAAACGCAGTAACCAAAACATAGAACTCTGCAACAACAACCGGATCCAACTGCAACTTCAAATATCATATCTCTCTATGTATATGCTACTAGGATGAACCAAACCAGCCTGTATACGCGCTTTTACCAAAGCCAACCCGCATACATATCTGCAAATATTTACTCATAACTTTGCAGCTATTCCAAACATTAGTCATACCCAGATCATAACGTTTATACAATAAAACATGCGTTAATAATTCAGATCTAGTCTATCCATGATCAAACCACATAATGATAATACATTCCAAGCCTTATGATCCTGATCCATAATCCATCATCAACCGCATAGGTGCATCCTTGGTTCAGATCAAGCAAAGCATCACAAACCCATAACCAGCATACTAGATCTCACACTTCATCAGATATTCATCACTTGCACCCCTCACCCTTGGCCTAATGATCTTCTCCTTATATAGGTTTAGGCTTCTCTCAATACCATGGTCCAAAACCATGTAGAACCAATACCTTGGACCCAATACCTGGGGTCAACACTTTGGACCAAATACCATGGACCAATACCAAAATACCATGGACCAAATACCACGGACCAAAACTTAGTTTTCCGACATGTACGCGCCTTTCCTTTTGTGAACCTGTGTGTGTACGTATACGCGTCTTCTGTTCTGCTCATCCGTGTGTATATGCACTTTCATCAAGGTTAACATGCGTATACCTCTTTCTTGACCTGCTGTACTATGATCTGTCATCTGATTGAGTTGCCACCTGTATCATACCTTTGAGTGAGTTGCCATCAAGGACAACACCTATATCATAATGCCAACAATCTCCCCCTTTGGACTTGATGGCAACCACCACACCAAGTCACTCTCCCCCTTTGACATCAAGGGCAAAGGGTGGACCAAGATATTCTCTTCTTTGATATACATTTTGCTGTCCATGCTCCCCCTGAGTACATGCTGAAGTTTCTGATTGAGCTCCCCCTTTGTACATGCCAAGATGTACCAATCCGTCCATGCTCCCCCTGAGCACATGCAAGGTCTGCAAAAGCATAACATGACTCTATACATACATTGCCAATGACCTTCCTAAAGACTCATACATACATCAATCTCCCAACCAAGTGGGGATACACCATTTTTGACTTCAAACACAAGAACCATTACATCATCCATCCCATGCATAGTGGGGTAACAAGATACATCATATGACTCACAAAGACCAAGGACCTAAACAAGACCATGATAGTTATCAGCAGCTATCATACACTATATGATCTGCACTATAAACATCTTAACTTGCAATCCATTCTCTTGGTCAATCAACAATCAATAGCAAGATATGTCAATAAGCATCATCACCAAGGACTTCTAACCATAATGCCAACAATGCATTATTCGAAGCATATGCTCCCCCTGAGCCTATGCCAACCATCATATACCAGTGACTGAACCATATCAGACTTCTGCTTTTCTTCAGAACATCATATACGTGACTGTGCAACGTCTAACTCGCCTATATACGCGACTTGTCTTCATGATACCTATGTATGAGATTTAGAACATTGATGTTCCACGCTTTCAGCTTCCTCTGAGTCTGTCATGTCTGTGTACTCTGCTATGCCACATATTTCTGGCTGTACTCCCTTTTCCTTCCATATCTTTAACTGTGATGATGTTTTCTCCTTTTGGTATGGTGCCCAAAATCTTCTCTTGCATTCGTTTGCTATGTGTCCAAGCTTGTTACATGCATAACATCTTACATATTTTATATTCCTTCTATAGTAGTCAATGGCTTTGTGACCAAACATATTGCAAGCAAAACAATATCCCTTAAAGTACCTTGAACTTGATGATCTTTCTGTGTGATGGTCTTGAACCATTCTACTTCTGCATCTGGCTGCAACATGTCCAAGATTATGACATACATAACATTCAACATTATTTATTGGAAATAATCGTCTATCGCTTCCACAATTTGGAGCAAAAGATTTTCTTTGAGAAATTTCTTTCCTTGGCTGTTGTCCTCTCATCTCCTTGTTGATCATTTTAGATTTCTCATTAGAGTTCCTTGCCTCACCTTGTGAGCTAGATTCTCCTTTAACATATTCATAAAAACCAAGACCAGTTTTGATAGCAGGGGACCTTTGACTACCAAGAATATCATCCAAAATCTTAGTACTGTATTGAAATCGTAATAGTTTATCCTTTTCTTCTAATTTACCTTTCAAGATATTTACCTCAACCTGATGTTGTTCTTCCTTTTCTAGACATTGCTTCTTCAAAATTTCCTCAGACTTTCTTCCTTCTTCCATTTGTTGCCTTAGTTTGAGAATCTCCTTTTCTTGTTCTTCATTAAGCTCCTACAACATTTGACGAACTCTGAAGGCACATTCCAGCTGAGCTTTTAAGCTGATAATTTCTTCTTTGAGGGCACTCTCCCTTTTGCTAGGTAGATCTTGTTGATCTATGATTTTATCTGATGCTTCATTTTCTTGTCCATCTTCAATGAATACTTTCTTCCACTCAATGGCAGGCTGTCATTGTTCCTTTGAGTTGTCTTCTTCTTTTGACGCAATTTCTTTCCCATTTTTCTACGGATCTCCTTCAAGCGATCAAGCTTCTACCAAAGGACCTGCTCTAATACCAATTGTTGGAAATAATACTGAGGGGGGGGGGGATTGAATCAGTATTATCAAATCAATATGACTTTTTCATTTTCATACTCAGATTCATATACGCTACTTCAGTTAAGACAAACCGCATGTATATGCAACTGTATATAATGCAACAAGCGTATATCAAGTAAACTTATGATTCAATTAGTTGATCTTTAATGTGTGCATCAGAACATTATTAACCATATAAACAGTAAACAGGTGCAGTAAAATAGAACAGATCATCACACATAAGAAGCACACATGAACACCATGATATAAGGTGGAAACCCAATGCAGGACAAAAACCACCTGCTGCTGTTTTCTTTAATATAAGAAAAACCTGTTTACAATCTTGTACTGGCGCAAACTCATACCAGTACACAGGCACCCACCTGCAGAAGGCTACTACCTTCTCTCATTTTCCAGTTTCTACTGGAAGGGAGCTCCAACCCCCTAGCTCTTGTACTAGCCGATCCGTTTACTAGTACGTAGGCGCCGACCTACAGAAGGCTACTACCTTCTCTTTTCTTCCAGGGACCACGTTTCATAAATTTTCAGACTGGATCCATAAATACAAAACAATCACCACTGCAATACAATCATCAACTACACTTGCATCGTCAATCTCTGAATCACCCAATACTGAATCACTGAAACCCTGTCATCAAAACACAGTAACCAGAACACAGAACTCTGCAACAACAACCAGATCCAACTGCAACTTCAAATATCATATCTCTCTATGTATACGCTACTATGATGAACCAAACTAGCGTGTATACATGATTTTACCAAAGCCAACCCACGTACAGATCTGCAAATATTTACTCATAACTTTGCAGCTATTCCAAACATTAGTCATACCCAGATCATAACGTTTATACAATAAAACATGCGTCAATAATTCAGATCTAGTCTATCCATGATCAAACCACATAATGATAATACATTCCAAGCCTTATGATCCCGATCCATCATCCGTCATCAACCGCATAGGTGCATCCTTGGTTCAGATCAAGCAAAGCATCACAAACCTATAACCAACATACTAGATCTCACACTTCATCAGATATTCATCACTTGCACACCTCCACCCTTGGCCTAATGATTTTCTCCTTATATAGGTTTAGGCTTCTCTCAATACCGTGGTCCAAAACCATGTTGAACCAATACCTTGGACCCAATACCTAGGGTCAACACTTTGGACCAAATACCATGGACCAATACCAAAATACCATGGACCAAAACTTAGTTTTCCGACATGTACGCGCCTTTCCTTCTGTGAACCTGCGTGTGTACATATACGTGTCTTCTGTTCTGCTCATCCACGTGTATACGCACTTTCATCAAGGTTAACATGCATATACCTCTTTCTTGACCTGTTGTACTATGATCTGTCATCTGATTGAGTTGCCACCTGTATCATACCTCTGAGTGAGTTGCCATCAAGGACAACACCTGTATCATAATGCCAACACAAAACTCAACTAACCTGTCATTGACAAGCAAGCATATGCAGTTTACAAGGCAGTGAAACACTTCAGGCCCTGCTTGCTGAAGAACCACTGCATAGTCTATGTCCCTCACCTAGCAGTTTGCACATTGCTTGTATAACAAGAACTAGGTGAATGATGTGCGAACTGGATGACAGGCTTGCAAGAGTATGATCTTGAAATCAAGTCAGTTCACATGATCAAAGGACATGGGCTCTGCAGACTTGTAGCTGAGGTAGTACACGCATCGAAGAGTGAAGAAGAGATTGTCGGCTGGGAGCAGGAAGTTGAGATGTATGATATAAGGTGAGCAACATCAACTGAAGAAGGAACTTCTTGGTACGCAGATGTGCGCCAGTACTTTGAGCACGACACCATACCCTCTCACTTTTCCATTAGACAAAAGAGGGCATTGTGCCTCAAAGATTTAGCATATCAGTCGATGCACGGAGTGCTTTACAGGAAGCACAACAATGGAGTTTTGCTCAGGTTCCTAGAGGCACATGAATCAGAGAAGGTGTTACAAGATCTACATGACGGACCCGTTGGGGGTCACTTTGCGGGAAACACCACTGCACACAAAGTTATGTGAGCTAGTTTCTACTGGCCCACATTATTCAAGGATGCACACGCTTATGCCCGCAAGTGCCCTGTCTGTCAGCAATGCGTCGTTAGAGCACAAAGGTCAGCAGCACGACCGAACCGTTCCAACAATGGGGCCTAGACATCATTGGGGAGATTTTCCCACATTCGTCAAAACAACACCGCTACATTCTAACAACAACTGATTACTTCATGCGATGGACAGAAGCAATTATGCTCAAACAAGTGAACGACTAGGAGGTCATCAACTTCCTCTAGCAAAACATCATCTCACTCTTCGGCGTTCCAGTATCACTTGTTTTTTATAATGCAACATACTTTTCGTCTTTAAAACTTTATGATTTTGCATTAGAAAATGGTATTGTGTTGAAACAATCATCTAACTACTACCCGCAAGGAAATGGTCTCGCAGAATCCACGAACAAAAACCTTATCCACATAATCAAAAATATTGTTTTCTCTGAGTAGCACAACTGGCATATCGCCCTGACAAATGCATTATGGGTTGACTGCGTAACACCCAAACCCTCTCTAAATACCTCATCGTACTTCCTGGTCTATGGTAAAGAAGCCATCCTTCCACCCAATATCTACTTGCCTGCACTTCAGTTGTCCCAAGAATCACAAGGCAAGCCTTGTCAACTAGTTCAACATAGGATGGATACACTCCACAAGCTTCAGGAAGAAAGGATGAAAGCAAAAGAAAAATTTACACTCCACCAGAACTGTATCAAGAGATGGTTCGATAAGATTTTGTAGGGAAAACTAACTTCGTTGTTCACAACTTGGTCTTGAAATGGGATAAATACCATGAAGACAAAGGAAAGCATACGAAGTTTCAGTCCCTCTGGATTGGTTCGTACATAGTCCATGATAAGCTTGGCCCAGACACGTATCGTCTGCAATCACTTGACGGGAGGAATGACAACCTTCCTTTCAATGGCCAAGATCTCAAGCACTACTTCTAGTAGTCCAGGCCATGCCCCATCCCATGTACATAGTCTGCTTGTTGCTTGTTGTTTTCATTTTGTTTGCTTCAATACTAGTGTGTCGCCAAGTGTTGTAGCGGCTGCAACACCCTCCAAAATTTTGGCCCACATCCAATTTTGGAGCCTCCTTTAAGATTTTTACTTTATGTCTGCACGCACTCGGGTTCACCCAGTGATCTCGAGTGGGTCTTCAGACCCACCTTGCTTAATCGTTCGATAGACAACTTTTGCATGTTGATGTCAACGTCATGCTTGCGGCCATGTTCTGGTCATACACAAGGTCTTTGCTTCGTGTGTACATGTTGTGTTCACTATGTAGACATCCATCACGCTCACACACAGAGTCATATACATTGTCGCGCAAGTGTCATCGCGGTTGTCCAACGATCAATCACAAGCGTCCCACTTGTCGCTTGCACTGTCAGTCAGTCATGTTGAGCATGTGTGCCTGGATGGTTTGAGTCGTCTCATCGTCAAGTCATGTAAGTGTGTGTTTACAAGTTCACATATGCACCTTTTCACTCACTCACACACTTAGTCATTTTGCTGAAGTTCTGACAACCAGATCACCCTATGACAGCCGGACCTTTACCCCACCATCGACTCGATCGAATGTCACCCAGAATAGCGCAGAAGCACCAAGCAAGCCATTCCAAGTTACGATGCCTGCAAGTTGATCAATCAATCTTCATGTTGGTCAACCGAAGGATTTGACCCGACAATCACCCTAAGATTAACTCCCCTCAGAAATTGTGTAGAGGCTGCAGACCTTGCCCGCTTCGCTGACTGTGAAAATTGTGCAGACAGGCCGGATAGACACCTAATGCCCATCCCTGTCTCCCTCGGAAAATTGTGCAGTTTTTCCAGTCAGCCAACCAGCTGCTCACTTGGAAAACTGCGCAGATTTCATGAGCAAGCCTTATGCTGCCCAACAGTCCGCTCAGCTCAAAAACTGCACAGAGGTGATCAGCATGCCAGCTTTCCAGCATTAGCGCAGTTTTTCTTGCTAACAACTCCCAACAGTTGACTGCCAGTTCCCTCTAGGAATTGCGCAGTTTTGGCTACCAGGCTCCCGCTCCCAACTCCTTCTAAAAATTGTGCAGGTTTTGTCTACCCAGCCTTTCTGCAACCCATACTGCTCCTCCCAAAAAATTGCACAGTTTTTTCCTCCAGCTGAGCCAGACCCTACGGACAGTCACTGTCGATCCAGATTTCTCGTCACCATCTCCCGGTGACTTCTACGCAGTTTTCACCAGCAGTGCCCGGAGCCTCCATCCCAGCTTGAAGCTCGCAACCTTTTCTTCTCTCCCGGTCACCTACATCTGAAACGATCATGCATCATGGTAGACTAGGAGGTTTATCGATTTGATGTCATCTTGTCATGAGTGATTGCAAATACAGGTACACAAACAAACATGGCGCAATGACGGATGGGATGAATAAAGGGAGTACATGCAGAAGGACATGTTCGCTAATAGACGAAAAAACGATGCATGCAAAGATATGTGCTCACAAATGGACGATCATGCAAATATGTGTTCGTGGATGGACAGATGAATGAAGATGCAAGGATGTGTTCGCACACGGATGGACGGTCGAACATGCACTTTTCGCAAATTGACGAACCTGTCAAGCATGCCAACATGTAAGAAAGGAGCAACATGTGAATGCAACATCAATCAAACCCAACGACCATCAAGGAATTCACGCACTTTGCCATGTGGAGTTGAAGTTGTGACACACCATGAAGACATACATCACCCAACAACACTGCAGCTCGACATGCACACCAGCAACATCACGAATGTACCAACACTGTCATGTCGAGTCTTTTCATGAGTCATGTTGTCCACATCTCTACTGTGGGCAATATTGTTAATCAATGTAATGTAACGTGGAAGTCTAAGAGACCCACTTGTCATATCAAGAGTCATATGAAGTCGAAAGGTCATGGAAGTCAAACAGTCATGAGGGAAGGCAAACAACCATAAAGGTTAGTTTCACCCTTGGCTATAAATACCCCCTCATTTGTACATACAAAGGACTTTTCAACTCGGCTCCTCCCACATAGCCTTGAGAGTCTGTAATCTTTTCTTTGAGGAGTAAGTAGTGGCTCCAACGCCCCACTCAAGGGGTTAGTGATGTATGGCGTAACGATGTGTCTTGGAACTTTCACTTAATTCAGAAGCCTATTAACAGGGCAACACGTTTTCACACATGTGTTGTAACTTTTGTAAAACTAATCTTGAACACTTGTAATGTATGTTGCTTTAACCTGTGTTTAACACTTGAACTCATTCAATTGTTGTAATACATATATATTAATGAAAATGTGTTGTATGAGCTATTAACATTGTCATGCCCGTGTTGGTTACCTCCCTGGACATCAGATAGGCCTTTCACGTAAACGTGTTATAATGACCATCACACTCGCGCGGACTCCTTCGTTGTGTGTTGTACGTGTTATCTTTCCTTGTGTGTTGTGACTACCGCATCCATGTGGACTACTCCTCTGGAAGTCGTGCACGTTCTATTGTGTTGTGTGTTCCTAACATAGTTGGGGCTTACTCCCATTCGACTTGGGACTCACTCCCACCTTCTCCCTCTACGGTGAAAGAACCATTGACACAAGTAACACTAACAAACACCAGGCACACGAACCTCACTACCCGAAGACAAAGCAGACCACTCTCCTGTGATGACAAGCAAGAGTTGAGGCAAATCTTTAAGATAATGGCAACCGGGTCATCATACCATATGGGACTCTCACACCAAACGGTGTGAGGTCTAGTTGGGACTTCATACTAGCATGATCCCCTGAATGTTGGCATGTCCAGCACCGTCAACAATCTCATTAGGTGTCATCATCGAATTTTGAAATTGACTTCATTTTCCATACTTTTGAACAAGTTTAGAGGAACATTACAACCATTATTCTTTCCTAGAAAAAATGTATCTTTCATTCAAGGAGAATTAAAAATACATTATACATGGCACTTGATCACAATTGTCAAAGTTTATGCAACTATGTGTACATATCATTGAATTGACTATACTTCCACCCACTATTCATCAAAAAGATAATCTTGAAATTGACATGTCCAAAGACTTACATTACATTTCATGAAAACATATATTAAGTAAACAAATCAAATCTTGTCAAAAAATTACATTTAAACGCACCCATAGAAAAAAAATTTAAACTCAAAAAGATTAGCGGGCCTAGAGGATATTAAAATGCCCTCTTAATTTTAATCTTCAATTATCTCATTTTGCATCAATTGTAAACCATCTTTAGAAAGGGTATTAGCTTGAACATTGAGCTTTTTGTAGACATGCTTGAATGATACCTCCTAAAGCTACCTTGAAATCTTTGTCAAATGCTTAGCCAATGAGAATAAACCAATACTGTGGACCTAAAGTTGATCTTGTGTCCAATTTATAGTGACAGAAGAATCCCCCAAAATCTAGAGCATGAGAGTCCCATTGTTAAGTGATAAATTCACAAGGAAAAACAAATATTTGAATACCTTGACTTTATTTGTTCATTTTTCCATATTAGCCTTTGTAGTGAAGAAATGAGAATGTGATAGAAATAAAACAAAACCCAAATTGCATGTCTACCTTGACCCTGGAAAGGTCACATTGAAGAAGCTCCAAGCAAAATACCTATGCACAAAAAGTAATCCCACCACCCTCCACTCCTTTATACCCACATTATGTTTGCAAATTAATAATAGAGCCAAACCTAGATAAAGTTTTGTAAATATGGGATTGAGTTATTTTTAAAATAGACTGAAGTTGCAAGCCACTCATTTTCGCTAAATGACTAAGAAGGGAACTACTCTAAAAGAGTTCAACTATATTCTTATAAAGCACTATCGGAAATTTATATTTATAATCTCTCCACACCACAAATATAAAAAAACCCATGAAGTCTCCAAATCCTTCCAAACTTACATAATGTATGGACAAGAAAAGAGAATATGAGTGGTAGTCGATGAGGCATGGATTTGTCATTCCTAATGATCCATTTATCACCCCTTTTCCTGAGAAAATAACGTGTCATCCATTTTTTCCATTCATATTATCTCAATTACCCATCATATTTAGTATGATTGGACTAGGTGGAAATGGACAAATATTTTTATAATATGTTGACAAATTTACATATATTGGTGTATGTTGGTTGGATAAGGCGTGTTTTGTTGGGTTCAATGGGACACCCAATTTCATCTTTTATGTATGAGAAAGAGAGGCTACTGAGATCTTTATCAACAATCATGGGCTAAACAAGCCCTTGTGACGATGACCACACTAAGGAGTTTGTTCTAAAATAATAAGGGTGCATCTACCTATACATCCATATTACAAAGACTTTTTGCAACCAAGAGAAATATAAGAATCAAAACCACTACTGTTGAAACTTCTATCAACAACAATGAGTTTTTACGCAATATTTGTTTTTCTTATTTAATACTTTTCCTTCCTTATCAACCCGATTTCTTGCTTCTATTACTTCAAACCATGAGGTTGAGAAATAGGCTATAGATGGACAACTCAGGAAAGTAGCTCAAACAATTTTTTGGATAGATGCTAAGTTTTGGGGCACATTTTTATTGAAAATGAAAGGTGGTTGCCTCCGTTATATTTGTCAAGAACCACTAAAATTTAGCAGGTAGTTGTATAAGTTAGTAGTTTCTTTTTGTATAAAAACTAGAGAATTGAATTGAGAAAGGTTCAATTTTTTTGGTAATGTTATTATTGACTTTTGGAATACATAGAACTAGTTGTTCTTGATCTTTTGAGTGTGTGAAGTGTTTTTCGTAATCACCAGCTGATTATAGAGCAAGTGCCACTCTACTGGCAAGATGGTATTACTTTCTATTATATTTTCTTTTGAATATTACTTCTTTCCTTGCATGCAATTCAATTTTATGTCGTTATCAATTTCTTGTACTTAGGATATATTTCATTTAACAATTGTGTGTAAACATTATTTTTTGTGATTATATTTCCACATTGCAACATACTTTTAAAACAATAGGCATAATTAAATCAATTTATATTAGCTGCATTGTATTACTTTATGTATAACTATTAGTTATTTGAATAGTTCATTTAATTCCTTAGCATTAGTTGCAGTTTGTTTTTATTAGTAATAGAATGTTGTACTTTTCTTTCTTTCTTTATGTTACATGCAATTGCAATTTCTTTTCAGTTGTAACAAATTTATGTAGCAAGCTTTACCATTAGATTTACTATTTTTTGCAATGCATAGATTTTCACAGTTAGCATAATTTTTTCTTGTTTTTTTCTAGTAGAATTTAGTTTGGTTTAATTAAACCATAATGACATTTTCTTTAGTCTTATCTGTAGTACATGTAATAATTTGACCATAAGTTGTAAATAATTTATTCACTACCTTGAGTTAATAACAAGATAATAACCTATAAAATGCATTGTTGAGCATTTTGTAAAAGTAAATGATCTCAAATTGATATTAAATTAGGTTCATATAAGAGCATTTTAGGAACTTGTAAATTTTTGGTGTCGTTTCCAGGGAAATGCCAATTTTTGGGATGTTTTTGGAGTAATATTACCTCGAGAAATGAGATAAGAATGAATAAGGAGAAAGAGGGATGATTTAGGGCAATTTCTTACTAAATCCCCTCTAAGACCAATTCCAAACAAGGAGGTTGCTTCCACTTAAAGAACCTCCCAATAAGAGCATCAAGGAATAATAAAGTACGAACATGCAGACTTTGACCTTTCGGGATTTACAGCAAAAGGAGAAGAACCTGAATCTGTTGATCCTTGAATTGAGACTATCTTGTTCAACATGGGTGACCATGAAAAAGGACAAAATAGAAGAGAAGAAGAAAAACCTCTTTTTTCAATAAGGGAAAGCGAAGATGATGCTAAGATGAAAATCACCAATCCTTAATTTCTTCTTGTATTTTATGTATTGTGAACACTCGGGTGGGGTATGTGTCTTGAGAGACAATGATGATGGTGTCTATCAGTCATTGGTCTCACCGACATTGTGCTCTGATCTTGTGGAGAAATAGAGTTGTTAGTCAAGGCCTTGCTATGTGACAATGCCATCATGATAGTCAATATGAAGTCTCAAAAGAAAGAAGACCCTTGACATTAAATATCTTGGATATGTGTCAATATGTATGCAAAGAACCCTGCTTATCATTCGCAGACAAAGCATATTGATTTTTATCATCACTTTGTGAGAGATATGGTTGAAGGCAAAAAGGTGTTGCTAGTGCGCTGCATGTCACTCATTTTGGCATAGTTGGTACACCCAAAAGGTTGTATTTGGGTGATGCATGTCATCCAGATGGTGTCACCACATCATTGTTGTGACATGTTGACATCACTCTCCAAAGTATCTGAGGGCTCGATAATGTGATTTCATCGATATTAGAGGCACTAGTTTACAACCTCCAAAAGCTTGAATTTAGGGTTGCCAAGTGATGGATTTTCACTCGGGCCTCAACATATTAGAGTTTCTACATAAACTAACCATTGCATTCGCCTGCAGGGGTGATATTGCTAATAAGCCTGTTCTTATGGTTGGTTCTCGATCTTGAATCCCTTTGGCGCATATGACTAGGGGCTAAGGCTAGGGCCTCCACAAAATCCAAATTTTGGAAAACTTGAAGGTGCTACCCAAATGCTTATGGGATCCTCAAAATCTCTCTGATTGTAGCACCAATTTATGCCTTTAACTAGGTTGATCTCCCTCATCTGACTCACATGGTTACTGTAACCATACAATTTGTGTGATATATCATTATGTTGACATTCATCAAGCTCTTAAATAGCAAAATTGTTACAACTAGGACAAATCTCTCCATTTAGGGGTATCCAACATACCATGAAACATTTCTAAATATAGCCATTACAACCCCAAGTTAACTCTCCATTTATAAGCAAACAACTTGCAACGATCTCAATTGACATAGGGGAAATGCACCAATTGCATACAATATTCATTTTCATAATGGAAATACCAAGGACATCCAAGCAAATTGAGTATTTCATTCATCTCAATTATCATGTGAAGGTTTTAACCCTTTACAAAAATTACCTGCAAATGAATTCTAAAAAATAGAAAATATACAATGGTGAGAACAAAAATATACATAGAGATTTTTCTCCTAGAACCCAAAACCAAGAAAATCAGATTGATTTTTCATTATATTGCTTTCAATGTTACAATACATTATATACATGTCGAAACATTCATAAACTCCCAATCCATTAACCCTAGATTAGAACATAACTGCAGTGCCCTTGACTAGATCTACAAAATACCGTGGGCAAAACCATCATGCGCAAAACCATGGGTGGGTTCACTCCACCATGAGCGGGTTCACCCAACCACAAGTGGGTTGTGCAAATAATATAATACATACCCAAGATTCTCCCACTTGTTATTTTCTTTGCACACATGGGGTTGTAGGAGTGCACAATCATCGCGCTAGGCCAACAAGGCCCATTGTTTCTCTAAACTAAGAAAGTTCTCAGTGCTCAAAGACTTTGTCAATGCATCAATGAAACTCTTCAAAGTGCCCACCTTTACTAGCAACACACTTTTGTCTTCAACCATATCTCTCACAAAGTGATGACAAAAATCAATATGCTTTGTCTGCAAATGATAAGCAAGGTTCTTTGCATACATATTGACACATCTCCAATATATTCAATGTCAAGGCTCTTCTTTCTTTTCATACTTCATATTGACAATCATAATGACATTGTCACATAACAAGGCCTTGACTAACATCTCTATCTCTCCAAAAGATCATAACACAATGCTGGTGAGACCAGTGATTGATAAACACCATCATCATTGTTTCCCAAGGCACATACCCCACCTGGGTATCCACAGGGTATGTCCTCCTAGGACTATTATTATCTTGGATCCCCGATCCTTAAATAATATTGATCCTCTACGACTACTCTTATCTTGGATTCCCTACCTCATCTTCAAAGAGTATCAGATGCAAGATGTTTACCTATTCCTCCAATATTTCTTCTAAAGTGAAGACAAGAATGATGTGTTTATCTCTCCTCGTGGCCTTCACTAAGACTTATGGTTGTTAGTCCTAGTCTAGTGCATGACACATAAGTATAGAACCATATCTATGACTCCCCCTTAACTAGGGATGACCAACCCATTCCTATGAAAGGAATATACCCAAGCTCCCTCTTAACCAGGGACTTGTCCAAGCTCCCTCTTAACCAGGGACTTGTTTTCAACAACTCACTTATTCTTTAGTGGAGATCATGGGACCTTCAACTGCTTGAAGAGCTCCACCTTTTGATGTCATGAATTTCATCTTTATCATTATGGATCTTTCATCTTTTGGTACTTCTTCATAGGGCATCGACCATCAATCACTTTCCTTCATGAACGATGTTAGTCTTGTCATCCTTTTTCTTCATTGGAAAGTGGTCTTCTAATCCACGTCTGGCTTTTCTTCATACAACTACCTCTTCCAAGTCATGCTTCATTTAGGATCTTTTCATCCAACCACATGTGTCCTAGTTGTAGGTGACATCTACAACTCTCTTTCGGTAGCCTTGTATAAACCCATCCAAATGTTTTTCAAAAGTTAAAAATGAAAATCAAATCAAAGTTACCCTTTGTGATGGCCCTTCATCATGACATCTGCTTGTAGCAACATCGACATCCTGCATACATATTGACACATCTCCAAGATATTCAATTTCAAGGGTCTTCTTTCTTTTTAGACTTCACTAGAGTCTTCATACCTTTTCCATGGAGATGTCATGGCCAATTCTCCTAGTCATCAAATGTTGATTTCCTTTTCTATGCGCTCATAGTTGCATATTTCATGATCTCTTCTTTCTTTCTTCACATATTTCTCCCCAAGAACTTTCATCCATAGTTCCTTCATCTTTGTCAACCACCTCATATTCCATATGAGGACATATTATGTTGATTTCATCTAGTCAATATGTGAACCATGCCCTCATGCATCTTTCCAAAGGAGGAGATCCCTTTTCTTTGATCATGCTCATGAGATAGAACATTTACCCATGCAACCATATGGCGACATGACTTAATTAAATACATGCATATATACCTCTTTCCTTCCTTTAACAACTTCCTTTCCTTGATTGAGAGTACTTCAACCATATTGACTTGCTACATTCCTTTTTCATCATACCATCATTCTTCTAAACAATGAATCCCATACAAGGTGGAATTCTTAGTGAGGCACTTGCTTCTTCCAAAAGGTGAACCTTCAAATGAAGATTCCAACAGAGGATCTTGATTATCCTCATCCTGCAAATGCTTCATCCCAATGATGTATGATGAGCTCTACACTAGATGACTTTCTTCTAACCATAAGTACTACTTGTGATTTCAATGAGGTTACCAAGAGCTACTTCCTTCTATGATTACTGCTACAACTATTTAGACTTCTACTCTTTTTTTGATTGAGTGGATGACAGGTCCTTAAGGTCTTCTTTCCTTTGAAGATTGTAAACTTCAAGAATGCTTTAATAAGTAGTTCTTCTAGTTAGGGTCCTTGAGATCTTCTTTGATGACGATGTGCAAGTTTTCCAACAATGCTTCAAGCGAGAAATCCTTCTTTTTATAAGCTATGGTTTTGAAGTCTTCCTCCTTTTGATATGTGATTATCCTTGAGATGAATGGTCCTTATTGATGCTTGACACTCTTGATGATCTTCTAGTGCTTCAGTCTTTGAGTGTCCTTCTTTAAGCTGTCTTTCCTTGTCTTATCACCTTAGCTCTCATACCATGTTGAAGAATCTAGGGGCATCTAGAGTAGATGATTTCTCTTAACTTGAAAACTGCTTGTGGTGTATTTTTACTTAACTTGTTTAGCTTTCTTTCTTTCGCTTGATTATTATTATATTATCTTCATCAAACAACTACCAAACCATGAATAATAATAAGACAAAGGACAAAAGATATAGGCCATCAACCACGACCAAAACCTCTCCAACTGAGAGGAAAAGCCACAAGAATTATTATCTTCTTATAGACCTTCAATTGATGAATTCCAAGACCTATGTCCCTTGACTAAGACCCTCCAAGATGTCAATGCTTTCCAACAACTTCTACAATTTCGACTTCACAGTAGATTCTCCTCCAATTTTGACTTGCCCAACAAATTCTTCTGCAATTTCGACCTGCCCAATAACTTCTTCTACAACTTCGACCTACCCAGCAAATTATTCTGCAACTTCGACCTGCCCAGCAAATTCTTCTGCAACTTTGACCTTCCCAACAAATTCTTCTACAACTTTGACCTGCCCAACAAATTATCCTGCAACTTCAACCTACCTAGCAAATTCTTCTGCAACTTTGAAATACCCAACAAATTCTTCTGGAACTTTGACCCAACAGTTTTCCAGCACTTTGACTAGCCCAACAAATGTAGAAACCCTAGCACGAGAGAGAGAGAGAGAGAGAGAGAGAGAGAGAGAGAGAGAGAGCCAAAAATTTGATCTTTCTTTTCTTCTGCTTCTTTGTCCTTTTCCAACTTCTATATTGAGGAGATTGAACTTGCTTGAGAGTGTGTCCATAGGCTTGCGAGGGGTACAAATTACTACCTTTAGGCCGACTTGTCCCTTCATCTAGGCCGAATTGATCTTTGCACCATGACAAGGTCTTGGAGGGTCTTTTGACTCAACTTTGACTTGAATAAATTTTCTTTACAATATGTAACATGCCCAAATGGGTCTTAAATACATGACAATGACTCAATTGACTTTATGACAAACCTAGAAGCACTCAATGGGTGCTTGACCTAAAAATAAAATTCTCTTGAGCATGAAACCCATGCCTAAAGAATAACAATAATATATATATTTTTTTTCTCTTTTCATTAAATACATAAAATCATGATTACATATGTCATTATGAAGACTGAACCTAGTTACATATTTCAACACCGCGGTGCAGACCAGATAGACTATGCCCGCATGTTTTATTGCAGATGTAGTGAATCATGTTAAGGATTATGCCCATGATTATGGTAGGTATTTGCAGAGCAAGATTCAAGATGTTGCTCCCTGAGCTTAAATAAGGCCTTGGAACCTAATAAATTCAGGGTATATGCTCTCATTTAGTTGCTCATCTGATTTCCACGTGGGTTGTAACACCCTCCTCCCACATCTACCCAAGTAACTAGCCAACCAGGGTAAACATTCGACGAGAGACTACTATGATTGGATTCGACCTCCTATGTGACCTTAAGGAAGTGGAATCAATGGAAACATCACACACAATCATCCAACATCAGCTTCAGGACCCACAGAAACCAATCCAACACTTCAGACAACTTGCCCTTGGGTCCTATTGAAGTTTTGACCATCTTAGGCCTCAGTCGCTCTCATGCTATAGGCATGACAGCGTCCAGAAACCCAAAGTCGCTCTCACAGGCTTATGTGCCAGCGTCTAGGGACCCAATTTGCTAGTTCTGTGCCAGCGACCCTGAGATTTAAGCCAACTTTTCAGGCCCAGAGCCCAGTTCACTGCCTAGAATGGAGTGATAGCTTAAGATTAGTAAAAGAACATAAACACAATGATGCCAAAGCAATAAGTTGAACAAGACCTAAACCAGACCCCTACTAGCTATGACAAGCATTTCGTTAAACATATCATCAACATGTAACCTACAGGTGTAAACAACATAATTAAGTGTAGGGATCTCATACTTATATGAGAATCGCTATGAACCCTTGTTCCCTCATGTCATTTGGTGCATTATCATCTATTAGGCCATCGATACATTATCCATTCATTTACAAGTAAAAACATGTTGAGAGCCATACATAGTTGTTGTTATAAAACATACTTATAACCAACATAATAGGGACATAAATATCATAAACATATCAGCCATAAAATCCACATATACATCTATACATTTACACATGAAATTCAAGGGAATGAATTTCTTATTAATGAATACAATAAACCAACCAGAGATGGGACTACCACGTTCCACCCGACCATAGATTGGCTGAGCTAAGTCTCTCTTTGGCCAATCACCCCCGTTCCATATTCCAAGCATGAATGTGGGACTCATAGAACACACCAAAAAACACCAACAAGCATGGATGCCACCGGAGTTCTCTGCCTACACTGTGAGGAATTTGAGTGCCTCCTAGTCTCTCAGGCTTTACCGTAATCCATAGTTCGATCCAGGGATCACTAGGCCCTACACCGAGACACACTCTCCAAGCTTTACCGTACATCCCATCCTAGGATTACTAGGCCCAACGGAGAGAAATCCACCTCTTGGCTTTATCGTATATCCCGCCATTCACCGGCAAGGATTCCTAGGCCCACCGAGGCACACAATTTGGCTTTACCACAACCCACAATCTAGTTTAGGGGTTACTAGGCCAGTGGATTTACCGTGATCCACAGTCCGGTTCAGGGACCACTAGGCCATGTGTTTGTCAGTTCGAAGATCCACCCCACTCAACTTCGAATCCATCCGACCATCCCACATTAACCAAGTATGAGAAACCCATCTCATCAAAGTTATTAGGAAATGACAAGGCTAGGCTGAAGAACACTGTCATACTTGGCAAAACTCATGGCATGATAGAAAAGAACCACATGCAATCCCATGCATGCCAAATCTAGCAAGGAAAATACCATGCACATTGATACCTGCAATGAAGCCTGATGTAGCTACTTGATCCTACCTTTCCGTACTTGATCTTTGCTTCCTCTTGCTTCTTTTCCTTTATTGCTCCAATGCCAAAGTGCTCTAGGAAACTCTAAGTGTCTGCGCGAGAGAGAGAATAATGAGGGAGTTCCAAAACTTAACTGACAAAAGGTTACCAATTGATCATCATAAGCCTTTTTATGAATGATGCCTCTATTTCTTCAGTTTCCATTATTTTCTTTCATTTTCCTCCTCACGTGCAACCTGTGACCTTTCACCTTCCATTTCTCCTAATTTCCATTATTTTCATAAATAAATCTGCCAAAAATGCCATTTTGCCTTTCCAAAGCCTTAGTCATTGCCTCCTTAGCCATAAACAACCAAATGAACGGAATAAGTGTCCTATCAACCATGGATATTGTTTTTTAACTTTTATTACATGGAATTTTCACCAGGGCTATTACATGGGTGAATTAATTGTTTTGCAGTACTTGGGGTCTGTTTATTTTGTGACTCATAGGGTTTTCTCTATAGTGAAGTTCTTATTGTTGCTTTTTCTCTATATAGGGTTTAGGGTTTTGTCTCTATTGCGGCCCTGATCATTAATGATTTTTTTTTTTGTTAATAAGGGTTAAGATTATGTTCGTTTTATGGTATGTTGTAATTGCTTTTTTAATAAAGTTGCAAATAGAGCTATCGTCGTATTATACTTCCTGGAACACAGAATGTTCGAAATTCCAAGCCATCCATAATCACTCAAATGCTCAAAAAATGCTGAGAGGCGAAAGTTTTACCGCTCTCCATTGACTTGTTGGAGGGCTGAGAATATGCGATCGAGAGGCGAAAGTTCTATCGGTCTCCACTGATGTGCTGGCAACGAAACACTTTCATGACGAATAAACGATGACGTAGGCGAAATGCTTCCATGATTAAGAAACAACGATCACTTCTCGGCATATTTCATGACTTCATTACAGTGCCATGTGTTAGATTCTATTTTGACGGACGACGACGAAAATGCAGTGTTTGGATTGGCTAGAGCACGCTGTGTTTGCTCAACACAACCCCACAAAGAAAACACCTTCGATGTAATTAAAAAAATTTAAAATGAGAAGGAAATAAATAGAAAAAGCAAGAAAAAAGATTTATGACTAATGAAAAACACAGAAAAGTTAAATTCTTTTTTCTACTTGAAATTTCTAATCATAGGAATATTTTTTGGATAAAAATGGTGGGGAGCTATCCACATGGCATTTGTTATGCAAAATTATGACACTTGACCAATATAATTGTTTTTTAAATTTTTTTGTATTTTTATTTTTTAATATAATTTTTATATCTCATAATTCAATTTAGAACCACATAAAAATAACCATCAACCAATTAAAAATAAATAAATTACATTATAAAAAATTATAATTATAATTTTCTAAATATATAATTTAATATTTATTATTTTCAAAACTTTAATCAACAAATTAATTTAAAAATTTAAAAACCATTTTTTTTAACCAACATCAATAAATTTATATAAAAATTAAAATTAAATATAAATCCCACTGCAATAAATACAACCCAAAAATATTTGGTACACTTCATCAATAACACAAAGTTACATATTATTTTAGAAATTTTGTTCTTTTAAATTAATTTTTTTATCAACAAATACTTTAATAAAATTCAAATCACACTGCTTCACCAATCATAAATCAGGAATATCGGATTTCAATTATTTAATTAATTATATATATATATATATATATATATATTTTTTTTTTTAAATTTCCGAAACAACCAATTTAATACATAAAATATTAAAAACTTTATGATACTTTGCAACCAAAAAAGATTAACGTAAGGGTATAAAATATCTATACTATTTTATTCCTTTTTGGTTGCGTACTTCCTCCGAAGTTCAGTAACACGCGAATCGGTTGCTCGGCAGCTTCAAGAGGCGGTTAAGGTTTTCTTACAACCAAATTACAGAATTCGTTCATCCATCCTTTCAGTCTGCGTTCATTCTGCAACAAATATCATCGAAATCCGACTCCAATAAAAATGTCTTACGATGATATAGAGATCGAGGATATGGAGTGGAACGAAGAATTACAGGCCTTCACATATCCATGCCCGTGCGGTGATCTGTTCCAGATCACCAAAGCCGAATTGCAGATGGGAGAAGAGATCGCACGTTGTCCCAGCTGCTCGCTCTACATAACGGTTGTCTACAACATGGAGGATTTTCAGGAGAAATCTCAAGATAATAAAAGACAGGGTTTGGAGCGAGGCAAAACCCCTGCAATTACAGTCGCGTGAAGGAAAAAAATATAGGGTTTTGTAGAGATTGTATTTTGGGTACCCAAACTCCAGGTCTGATTCCTGTACTTTTTTATTATTTATGTTGAGATAAAGTCTGAATAATCGATTTTGATAGCATGTTTTACCGTAAAGATTCGAACACTGCATGGTTGGATGTGGAAGTAGTATAGTTTTCGGGATTTAATACTTGTTTTTTTACCTCGTAGGATTAGTTTCGGAATTGGTGTAATCATATGAGTATACTAAGAATGTCTGCACAATATGAAATTCTTTTTTAATACTCGTTTATTTTTTTAATGCGAATTAGCCCATATTTATTCTGAGAAATAGCCGTGGCACCCATTTGCATATATTATATATTTTTTTCTCACTTAATTACTGGGATGGCTCCATAATTTTGTTTGCCACTGAATTTCTATGATGGCTCCAATTTTTTTGCCTCATTGAATTTCTCCTAAATGTTTGAATGTTGCATTGTTAGTTTTGCCTCCAGTTTTAGGGTTTGAATAATGTATTCTGTTTTGTCTCGAAGGACTTGCGGCGATTTTGGAGTCTTAAAGATTTGTCGATTTTGGAATTTATGCATTCTTTTAAACGAGTGCCTGTGCAATATTAAGTTTTTTTTTTTTGGATTTTTCTTTTTGAAGGCAAATTATAGGTTATTTGTTTTGAAATTTGACAGGAAGTATCTGCTAAAAGTGCCACCGAATCTAATTTCACAAAGCCGTAGTGCAGCAAAACATTGATTGAAATACGCTCTATTCCAAAGAGCTTCATCCCCAAAATGTGTTGGCTTCCATATAGCAAGAAATTGCAAGATATTTTTGTTGTATGTTCTCGTCATAGACATCCAACATAATACAGTCGATTCAGATGGTAAATTCGTCCATGATATCAAACCTTGGAATTTCTTGCCCCAGTAAAATTTCATACTCTAATGAATTTCCAAGGAGGTTCTTTACAGTGATAAGTATCTTCCTGAATGCATATTTGGCAACACTTTTTCATGCCTTTGGAGTACATATGTTTCGCTTTTTTATACACGGGATGAAAAGACTCCCCCCTTTAAAAGAAACAAGTTTTATAGAAATATAGGTAACTGTTACTATTTTGAAATTGAAGCTAAAATATAGTATCCAAAGAGTTCATGGCCTCTGATTTACTTCCACCTCATGAATTTAAATTTCTCAACTTTTTCATAATATTTTTTATTAATATCTCGCTATTAACATTGCAATGAAACTATATATTGCATTCCTATGTTTTCAATAAAGGAATAAATTTTCAAACAAGGTTGCAAATGACAAGCATTTGGCATGTAGGCTCAGGCTTCAGCACACACTGAACCAAAGAACAAAATGGAGAAATACTCAACATAAGCTTTGTTGAAAATGTAACTATAGCGTCGGTCTTCATAATGTAATCCAAATGTATCATTGATGTACTTATTATATTCATTATTATTATTTTTATTTCTAGTCAAAGCATGTTCTTCATGCTTATAGGGTTTATTGAGTCAATTGAAATTTATTATTAGTCAAAGTCCCATTTGGACTTCTTGAAAGAAAAAAAATATTTTATTTTGAGTCAAGAGTAAAAAATGTTACTGTAAGACCAAGTCGGTCCTCCTTGGATAAGTTGGCCCTAGGGGCAGCCAATGTGTATATATAGAGAGCAACTCGACCACATTGGAGACCAATCAATCACTCACTTATCCACTTCAATTTCTGTGCAAGAAGGAGAATTTCAGTGAAAGTCAAAGAAGGGAGAGAGCAAAATAAAAGGAGAAAGAAAGTTTTGTTTTATGCCCTAATTTCTGTTCACACGTGCAAGTTTTCTGAGGCAGTTTATGGTGTGGTATTACAGGCATAGAAATTTTAGGGGCAAATCTTAGCCCAAAGGCGAAATTTAAGGGGTTTTATATTTTTGGAAGGGAGATTTTTTTTATATTACACATTTTCCATAGTTAGCCCAAAATTAATTTAAAAAATAAATAATTATTATATTTTAGCCCTAAAAAATAAGGCAGAAACAAGTCCAAAAAAAACCTATTTGCCTCGTTTCAAAGTTGGATTTGATTGCAATTGCCCCGATTTCCAGTTTGGAGAAGTTGGATTTGATTGTAATCGCCCTGATTTCCAGTTTGGAGGTTGGATCTGCTTGCAATGGCCCCGATTTCCTAGTTTGCAAGTCGTATTTGGTTGCAATGGTAGACAAGAGATTGGGTTAGCGGTTAGCGCCTGCCATTGTGGATGATGGGTTACAATAAGTGCTTGCAGACGTGAGAGGAGCTGAGAAAGATGAACTAGATGTCGATGTGGGCAAGTTAGACAAGTTGGGAGATATTGGGACCATTAACATATACATATATGTCGAGTTACTCGATTCCAACACCATTAATGAATTCAAGTAATTTGGGTGTCTGTTTCCACTTCTCCATTGGGAACGAACCACAAAAATAGTTTATCGGCTTTCATACATCCATCCCCTTCGCTACTCAAATCTTGGAGCCCTAGTTTCTCTTCCTACTCGTCGATTCTTCCACAGATGAATCTTCGTAGGTTCTTTTATTTATTCTGAAGATTAACTTTCGAGCAAGCTGGGATTGCCGTATGTGGGGGTTGAAAGTTGAAACTGGGAATTTAGGATAAACTTCTGTGAAATTTTGCTTTGAGATGACTCTGAATTCTGTTTTGAATATCAAGGGACGCCGCCTTTCAAGCATTACACTTCAAGCTCACAATGTTTGGGAACCAACTGGAGGTTCACTTTGGACATTTACTTGTTTAGAGTTCAAGAGCTGAAGATTTTTATTTGTTTCCCAGAGTCAATCTACATATACTTTCATGAAATGAGGACACATTTTGGAAATGGTTGTGATCTTTTGATATGGTAAAATGGCATTGGTCAATTGTCTTTATCTCTGTTCAAGGAGTCTTGCAATTATGAGCTAGTAGAGTTGGAGCGCTCAGTGCAAGGTTCACCTATAGCAATGTAAGACATGATCTTTAGATGCTTTTGGAATTGGGGCTTGCGAAGCCTTTCTTTCAAAATAAATATAAAACCTCAGAAGGAAATATATTGTTCAGAGGCACATATGACTTATCAATAACTATAGACCAATGTTTTAAAACTCCGACTTTGACTCAGTATCGACTTGGTCAGCTCAATTTCAATGACTCTGTCATTGTAAAAAATCCATTAAATATTTATTTTTTTATAAAAAACCATAATTTTAAAGATTTTCATTCATGTTTCCAAACACGCAGCATTAGAATATAGATAGAAGACAACATATGATCAAAGTAGGCTCAAGAATATATCCATTATATCAAAATGGCACCCAGTGCACTGTCTAATTCATACATGATGATGATATAGAGATCAAAACAAAAACACATAACCAAGGAGGCTAGAAATGGCGTTATCCTCCAAAATAGATTGTAAGTCATCAAGGAACTAATACAAGGGTCCAAGAGAGTTCCTCACTCCAAGAAAGTGCCAAAGTGCATGTGTACATCTTCAAAAGGTGCATCCTCCACCATGATGTCATCTAGGAGAGACTCTGTCACCCTTTTCAAGCGAGTGACATGGCACCCCTAAGGGTAAGCATTGGCATCAAAGAGGGATGTGCTAACCCTCCTAAGTCATCTCAATGATAACCATCCTCATCTGTGCTTTGGAAGAAGGCACCATCCACCAAAATAGGGTCAAGGCCAGCTAGCGGTCATCTTCAGTCCATTTGGGCATATGATCAAATAGTCCAACGTCCAAGCTTTTAAGTTTAGTGTTTTAGCATTTGGAGGCTCATCAAGGGGTGTAGCATGACGTGGAATCAACTCAAGGCTCGATGCTCATCTTTGGAGAGCCAAGTTGGGGCCACAAAGTTAGGTTTGCTTTAAGCAAGGGGCAAAGAACCTATTGGAAGGTTTTGAAGAAGAATGAAGCTATCCCTTAAGGAATCTCTGCTACATATGTGATACCACCTAAACAAACCTCTCAAGATCAAGCGAGATAAACTTATTTAGGGACAAAAAACCATTAAAGTATCATCGTGAAAACCTTGGAGTCTCCCAAAAGCAAAAAAAAAATTGTTGTTTTTTAATTCACGGGCCGCTGTTATCCAACCCGATCGAGTAGGCTCGGACTCGGTTGAGCCAGCCGTGTTATTACCAAGCTGGCCGAGTTGTTAGACAACTTGGCCGGCTCGGTAATAACCCAGCCGACCGAACCGGTTCACTGGCCGTGTCGACTCGGTGAGGCCTTGACTTGGACCAACTCGGCTGAATCGGTTCCGTGTCGGCCAAACCTTAAAACACTGCTATAGACACAGGTTTTGAGACTTTGATCCTATGAAAACAAATTCTCAGAACTTGAAAAGCAGTATTATATAGCAGATTTGAAATAGCCACTTCTTCCTCTTCAACCTTCTGTTTCTGTGGCGCGTGAAGCTCCTTGTCGATCAACCATGCCTGACAGGCCTCTGTTTCAAGGACTAGACCTTTTGGGAGTTAAAAAGAGAGGGCAGGGGATTCGGTCATGGATAAGAATAGATAAAAATGGGAGTTCTCAAGTTTTGGAGGTAGATAAATTAACAATAATGAAGCGTTGTGACTTGCTGGCTAGGTATCTCCTTCTTTTGGATCCATTATTTGTATATCCTTCTACTATTTTGGGACGAGAGAGAGCAATTGTTGTGACACTAGAACAAATAAGGTGTATAACCATAGCTGATGAAGTACTGCTGTTGAATTCATTGGATAACTATGTTCTATAGTATGTGGCAGAACTACAGAGGCGCCTGGATGTTAGAAATGACATGGTTAATAATATGTGGCATTCTAGAGAACAAGGAAGCTCAAGATTTCCACTAGTGTCAAGTAGACAAGAACTGAGGGATGATGCCATGTCTGGTAGCACACAGTCTAGCCAACAAAAATCAATTAGTGATGCTGAACTTTACAGTGGTTCATCTGCAGATGATTTTCCCTTTGAATTCAGGGCACTGGAGGTTGCTTTGGAGGCAGCTTGCACATTTCTAGACACCCAGGCATGTAACAAACTTGTTTATATTCTCATATCTTGATTGTTGTACCTCTATTGATTGTGAAATCTGTTTAGTAATACTTTAACTCCTGTCTTGCCTGATTTGTTTTCTAGATCTCTCTCTCACACACACACTCTGATACCATATGTTCATACCATGCATGTATTTGCACTTGCTCTACTATGTGCAAAGAGCGCATGGGATTTGGCCAAAAGTTGAAGGTTCAATTGCAGTGAAATGTTGACAAAATCTATCAAAAAATGTAGTGGAATGGAAGTGTAGAAACATAGTTGGAAACGTTAAAAGTGTCAATTGAATTTGCAACCAATGCTTGCACAGTCAAATGTGTGAAGGCCAATAGTAAAGCATAATGTACTTTTCCCATCTAGGGGCTATTTTATGCTCATACTTATTGAAGTTATTTTGTTTGACATGTTTAGTCAATTTGTATATGAAATATAAGCCTTAACTTTTGATACACACTCATGCACAGCTGGTGAACAATTGTATATAATTTTCTTAATAAGTGAAAAAAATCATCGAGTCTACTCCCAAGCCAAACCATACTTGGGCTTGCTGTCAAGCCAAATTAACTCCGTCCTGAGTTTGACTCTTTGTCAATGAGTCAAACTTGCTAGAAGTGAGTTGATTTTATGAGTACTCATGGGTTATTTTCTCCCTAATCAGTGCAACTCATGAGTGGATGGAAGAACTTGTTAGGGTATAAAATAAATGCCAAAACTTGAAGGAAATGACATCATTTTAATTATTTTGCGACATGTTTTTGCCAAGTTTGAGTTGAACTCTTAAACTTTGCCCTTGCGGAGCTTAGTTTTCCAGCATTAAATTTTCTAAAGTCTCAATGAATTCATTTAAATGGATTTATTTGCACAAACAGGGACTGTATCAAACTAACAATGAGTTTAACCCTGCCAACATTTTATTCTCTTCTTGGCCCAAACTGCTGTATTAATATCAAATTGTGCTTTTATTAAGGTTAACTATGTTCACCAAAGGATGAATTTATGATCTTTATTCCAGTGGACGAGTTAGAATGGATCTCACTACAGATTCATTGAACTACTATGGGAAGAAAATACCCATGCATGCATGCTTATATGGATCTCTCTATTCTATGCAACCCAAGCAAAGCTGGACAAATAAATGTGCAACAAGACTTACAACATCATACAATGCATATAAATTTTTTAAGCTGGAGAAACCCTCACAGGAATAAAACTCTGGCATGTTATTAATCTGCAAACCAATGCTTATAATAATTGCCCTCAGGCTTTTGAATTTTTGGTGATTTCACGACCTCCCAGACAACCATAGCATTCATGAATTGGTGGCCTTGGATATTACCTTCTCACACTATATCTTATTTGGCTTAACTGGGCTACAGATATGATCTTCCCATTGTTTTGTTTGCATCTTCCTCTCTTTCAGTCAGTCAGTGTTAGCTTACATGCAATGGACCCACACTCTCTCAACTCTCTGTTTTTTATGCTTTCTCTTCGAGATTCTATTATAGCCTATGTTGATTTTTTTGGGTAGTTGTAGTCAGTATTCTCAGCTACTCAAGTTGCGACCCTAAAAGAAAAATTAAGAAGAAATTTAATTCAAATTTGCCTCAAAAAAATTTAAAGTTGGTCCAACACAATGAGATGTGCCCCTTGGGCACCTCATGACCACTATAAATACAAACTCAGCCTCCATTTTTTGGCATTAATTCAGATCACACAAAAATCATTTGTTTTTACTTCACATGTGTGGAGAGAGAAGAAGCAAGAAGTTTGACCAGTGTTGACCACTCTTTGACCGAAATTTTTGAGGCATTGTTTGCCCGAATTTCTGAAGCAGTTGACTGAGCTCTGTCGGGGCAGTTTGACCAATTTTCCTGGGCAGTTGACCGAGTTTCTGGGCAGCTGCAGTAGGCCGAGTTTCGGCCCTGTTGACTGAGGTTGACCAAAATTCTTGGCAGCAACAGTAAGGCCAAACTTTGCCTGTGCGGATTTTGTAGTCAATTTGACTGGAAAATCAGATTGTACTTTTGCTGAATTGAACAATTTCTCCTAAGAAAAGATTGCTGGCTTTTTCTCGAGTTTGGGTTTTCACAGTGTAAAATTGTGTCTCGTTTGTGCTTGGTTGTCTCTTTATGATCCTAATATCATTATTGCATTACTGTTGAGATTTTCTATGTATAATTACTTAATGATGTATGTGACATAAGTGAACTTGGTTAAAGAAATCATTGGAAAGTAATTATCAGTTTAGAAGATCATATTCTCTATGAAGGAAGCTGATACCATGTTGAAGAATCTAGGGCAAACATAATAAGGTGATTCTTCTTTACTATGATAACAATTTGTGAAGCATTTATACAATTTATCTTAACTTAATGTTCCATCCATTATTAGTGGGTGTGTTTACTTCATCAAACTGCTACCAAAAACAAAAGAGACAAGAACACAAATATTTGGCTTTCTACCAGGGCCAAAACCTCTCCCTCTTGGAGAGGAAAACCCATGCAAAATTCTTCTTATAGAGATTCTATTGACGAATACCAAAACCATGACCCTTGACACAATTTGCCTCTCCAAGACCAAGACATCGATCCTCTTCTTCATCGCTACTGGGATCATCATCCTTGTTGCACCTCTGCCTCACTGAGATCTTAATTACTGTTGACATCATTGCTGCGCCATGATTGTCTCTTGAGATTGCCACACAAGTGATCTCAGCTTTTTCATTGAGATCATTATCGTGACCTTGATTTTCATCCTTGATCAATGCATTGAGGGCTTCATTGCTGCTACACCATATTTGGATCATCACTGTACCCTAGCTGGAAACATCATCATGCTGACTGTGAGCAACAGAGAATGTACTTTATGACAAAAGTGCCAAGACAGTGAGGGCAACGATAGGATCAATGTGATGCTCTTTAAGCTGAAGATATTAAGGATTCCGAGATTCTTTCCATCACATATATGCATTGATTGCCATGAATTAGGTTCACCGAAATTGTGATTACTTTCTTTCCTGCACTGAGATCTTACTTTCCATTTAAGCCGAGACTGTAATGATTATTGCTGCTCCTTATTATGTTGAGACTGTAATAATGTGAGATCACTGAGATACACATATATATGCCTAGATCAAAACTACAGGGATATATGCGAGGGCTTTACAGTCACTATAACAGCTTACTGTGTCACTCGAAGTCATTGCTGTCCCATCCGAGATTACAGTGATCCAAGAACTGCACCTTACAGTCATGCGAAGGGTCTCAGAGATATGTCGAGATCCTGTCCTCACCCAGAGTTGCAGACTTGTTTGAGATTCCTCCTTCCTGCTCCATATACCCGAGATCATGACTGCACCTAAAACCCAAATGAGGTGTAGTCAAACCCTACTGCAACTCTGCTCCTATATGCGAAATTTCAGAGGCATGCGAGATTTTTTCTTCGTGTATTTTCGCTGACCCTAGATGGGTATTTATAGTGGTTATGTCCATATATGCAAGCCGACATAAACTCATGAACCGTTGTGACTATTTTATTGAGCCGACGTTACTTCCATTTATTTAATTTAATTCATTTTCGAGTTGACATGAAGATCTTCATTATTCTGCTTGCAGACTTCGATGTTCTTGCATTTGGAGAAGCGTTCTTGCATTTGGAGGATCGTTCTTGGTCTTGGAGGGCTGTTACATTCAGTTGAAGATTTGTATACATTTGAATGACATAGAATGCGAGTTCTGTGTCACTTAAAGAAAATGTGAGTTGAAGATTTGTAATCATTTTTTCTTTGAAATGACTTCATGAATGCAAGGAGATCTATAGGATAGACGGGTTATCTTGCATGGAATAAAAGGGATTGACAGAATCCTTATAGAGAAGGGAAGTCAGTGAATAGGTCTCCTTTAAACTCATGAGAAGGAACTCTTAAAAGTCCTCTCATCTCTATGTAGCAAGAAAGGAGACAGATAAGAGATATATAAAAATTAGGAAAGGCAATCTCTGACATGCAGTAAAGAAGAAATATCTTCATGAGATCTCATTTGGGAGATCTAAGAAAGATGATATGAAAATAATCATCTACGTTCTTAATAAGAAAGATGTTAGGTGTCCTTGAGATATGGAAATTTCCTTGTGCAACAATTTGAGGTCTCTATGCCAGATAGAGAAAGACAAGTTGAAAGGACTCAAATATGTGCGGAAAGGAAAGGGAAGGTTGACAAGACAAAACAATACTATATCGTCGTAAGGGTGAAGGAAGTTGAAGAAAGGATCGGGGAAAAGGGAGTAATATATCTCCATTATGAATGAGATGGTGTCCCTCTCAAAAGGATCCTATTAGAAGTCCTTGCAGATATGATCATGGTAAGAAGATGCATCGTGGCATCATGGAAACAAGAGCTCGTATGAATCATGGAGAACATAGCTCTTGGGAATCTCATTGAATATCAAAGGAAAGGAAGAAGTCATCTAGGTCAAAGGGAACATTTGCCAGATAGGGACATTCTAGATGCTGAAGAGTCTTTGATAGAAACCTTAGTGGAGGATCCCCTAGTCTGGAAAGGCAGCAAGAGTTTCATCAGGATTTCCAACTTATGGAAATCATGAGACAAAGGATTGATGACATGATGAAGCAAATCAAGGGATTGAAGATCCATTCAATCAAGAAAGCTGCTGAAAGATACCTGAAGGAGAAATGAGGTATGTATGACTATGATTGTATTTGTATTTGCATTTGATATTGTAATGTCATGATATATGGTTGCAGATAAAATGGATCAAGCATGATCAAAAGGGAAAGGATCTCCTCCTCTGAAAGGATGCAGAAAGACATAAGTCTAACTAGATGAAATCAACATAATATGTCCTCATATGAAGTATGAGGTAGTTGACTACAATTGAAGAACTCTAAGAGCTCTTGGGAATGAAAGATATGAGGATGGAAGAGATCGTGAAGTATGCAACCTTGATGAAGGCAATCAACATCCAGAAGATTAGGAAGACTTGACCAGGAAACCTCCCAGAAAGATGTGAAGACTCTGATGGAAGTCTGAAAGGATGAGGACCCTTGACAACATATATCATTGGGAGATGTGTCAACATGTATGCAAGATGATTGATACCTACAAGAAGATGTCACTGGAAGAAGGCCATCACCAAAAGGTAATATGTAATTTGTTTTTGGTATCTAACCTCTTGGAAAAAGTCTGGGTATGTGTGCAGGATCAAGAAAAGGAGAGTTGTGAAAGATGTCACAACTATGTACCTTGTGATCCAGAGCAATCATTGTTGATGGAAAGTGAAGACATATGAGCTTATGAAGGAAGCTCAGATGTAAAGCCAAGAAGGATATTTTCCAGGAAAGAAGGAATGACATGACGGAGGAAAGTGATGGATGGCTGAACCCTGCATCTGAAGAAATTGATGACATTGAAGTCTTGAATCGTCAGTCAACTAGAAGACCCTATAAAGCACTGATGATAGAGTCCCTGGGTAAGAGGGAGTTATGGGAAGTTCCTCTAAGAAAAGGAACTCGAGCAAGCTTCTGAGTAAAGAGAAACTTGGAATTCGTCCTTGGTTAAGAGGGAGAGTTAGACACAACATTCTTGTCTTCAGTTTGGAAGAAAGAATGGAGGATTGTGTAATCATCTGGCATCCGACACTCTTTGAGGATGTGGTAGGGCATCCAAGACAAGAGTGGGCAAGAGGACTGATATTCTTGAGGGTTGGGAACCCAAGATGAGAATAGTCCTAGTAGGGCATACTCAGAGAACACCCGGGTGGGTATGACCCTAAGAGAGACAATGATGATGTGTGTCTATCAGTCATTGGTCTCGCCAACATTGTGCTCTAATCTAAGTGAGAGATGGAGCTGTTAGTCAAGGCCTTGTTAAATGGAAACAATGTTGGTTGAAATGATTCTATAACAGATGGATTGCAAATCCGATTCTTCTTATGAGAAATTCTTCAAATTGAGAATGACCAAGTACCATTATGAATACCTCCCTAGTTAAGAGGGAGTGTTGAAGAAAGTGTAACTAGGTTTGGTCTTCATAATGACATGATCTTTGTATTTGTTGTAATAAAAGGAAATAAATTATTTTTGTAATCTTGCTACATGGGTTTCATGAGCAAGAAGTGTCACTAGGTGAAAGACTTCTTCTTTGATGTCTTTAGGATTTATTTATGTGTCAAAGAGTCATGTTATGTGTATAGAAACTCTTCATGAGTTTATGTAAATATAATCAAGTCCACAAAGGTGTGTAGAAGCCCTCCAACGACCAAGAATAATCCTCCAAAGAAGTCTGCAAGCGAAATCAAGAAGAAGATATTCACGTCGGATCCAATATTAAATTAATTAAGAAAATGAAAGTTACATCGGCTCAAGAAAGAGTCACGACGGTTCTGTTATCACTGAAAATGCTGTTGCCAAATTTTTTTTAGCCTAGCTTAAAGACAGGGTGTTTTCGCAGCGCCAGAATTCTTTAAGCAGCTTCGCAGCGCTACATGTTTAGGCGGTTTCATAGCGCGCTACGAAATTGGGGATTGGCTCGAGCTTTCAGCAGAAGGTTCATATACTAAATTTTGATGATAAGGTTCCTGCCCGAATGGTGCTTACTACTATTGACACTGCAGTTTTTAGAGCCACACCAGAGCCTTCTTGGTCCATCACAAACAGTTGTTCAGTTGCAGCTCATTAAGATTAATCTTCAAGAGGAAACATGTTTAATAATTACTTCTTTTGTGGCTGAGGGCATTATGGTAAATCCTGGTGATGTTTTACCCAATACTTCGGTGAATGCTCTTTACTTCGGTCTCAAGGAGATTGACCTTGCAATTCCGGTAGATGTAGCAAAGCTAGATCAAGACATTTGCAAAATTGTTGATAACTGCTTCACAGGAGCAAGACTTCATGTTGAAAGATTGATTTTTATACAGTCATCATATTTGTCATTTGAACTTCTCAATCTTGAAAACGATCCAGCTTGCTTTTCTTTATGGAAGGGCCAGCCTATTGATTCCAGTCAAAGAAAATGGTTTTTGCGGGCAACACACTTGGGTTTATTTCTAGAGACGGGAAGCCTTGATGATTTAGCCCAGAGTAAAGCCCAGGCTTGTGGAATTGTGTTGAATTGCATGAACCTGGCATAGAAGGAGCAATGGTGATGGGGATGGTAATCCATTGATTACAGGACCACCTTCAGGTGGTGTGGTTCAAAATGGGAGATCTCCATACTGGTACATTGGCTACAACTGCTGTAGGTGATGTTTGTTACAGGCATACTTCTCTGTTTTAAGCAGTTAGCTTCCAGGAGGTATTTAGCACGGCTGAAAGAATATTTTCGAAAACGGAAAGAGGTTTTTATTCCTAACATACTGAACTAGAAAAACCTCTTTCATTTTTTTCAGATTGATTATGAGATGGGAGAATCGAGTGACTAAAGTTGTGCTACGAAACTGCTGTAGGTGTAGTTTTTTAATTTCCTGTGTTACACCTCTTTTTCAAAGACAGATTCTGGGCAGCTGGAGAAGTGTTTTAAAAAACCAAAAGAGGTTTTTGTTAAACACGGATTGGTTTACAAAAACCTCCTTTAGTTTTGCCAAATACGTTTTCTGTGAGAAGTTATGAGCTCTGTCCCGAGACCCATTTTTCAGGCAGAACAACAGTTTCGTAGCAGCTGGAGCTAAATAATTCAATCTCAAACTAGAATTGAAAACAAAAGATTCAGTGTCTGATGCATATTTGTGGACAGTACCAGCCCTTAAGCAAGCAAAGATCATGAGAAAGCTGAACACAAGCCTAAGAGCAGAAAACAAGGCTTTGAAGAAAGAGGTTAGCAGTTTGAAGAAGAAGCTAGGTAAACTAGCTCATTGATCCAAGGAGAAAGTTGCTTTTCAAGTTTTGGTAACTTTTGGTTTCCATCATTTTGAAACTTTTTAGATCCCTAACACCTGTACAAAGTAGCTGAAGAAGTCATGAATTTAAGTTGACAGTGCTTTAGGATACATATGTTCTGTTTTGATAAAAAACAGCAGTTTCGTAGCGCGCTACGAAACTGCTGTAGATGACTGTTTTATAAGAAAACAATGAAGTTGATGCTGAGGTCAGCAAATTTTGAAAGGAATGCTTCGAGGGCAGGAAAGAGACCATACAAGGCTATCTAAGCATTCAAAGAGTGACAGGTGTAAGTGTTGGAGAAAAAGGTGAAATATTTTGTTTTTTTGCTAAAGTCTTCCTAAAGCTACTTTATGACCGAATTATTAGGGTTCTGGTAGGGTTACCAGAATTTTGGGTTGGACACCTGTTCAGTTCACAAAGCATCCAGATCATAAGGCATATGGTGTTATGCGTGGTTATTAAAGGTATTAAATAGTTTGAAGCATGTTCTTTTGGAAATGAACACTGATGGAAGGCAGGGACCGTGAAAACAGGGCACACATCCTCATCAACTAATGAGTCATCCACACAGCAAGTATCCGAAACTGCTCGTTCAGTGAATGTTTCTCCAGCATATCTTGGCCATTACAGAAGTGGTACAGGTGTCAAAGTTCAAGAAAGCATCAATGCACACGAGGAGATAGAATTAGAGTTTCAATAGGAATAGGACTCTATGTATTCACAGCGCAATACCTTTGTATTTAATTAGTTGGTTTAGAAATAGATAAGGGTAATTAATGGTAGATCCTCGAGTTCTTCCTTCATGCTTGTTGAGGAGACTCAAGATAGTGGTAGTTTTGGGTTTTCCTATATATGGTGAAAACTATGATGATAAGGGGGTTGGGAGATTTATGAAAAAACAGAGTTTCATTTTGGCTGATGTAAAAAGACTTATTACAGTAATAGAAAAACAGCTGTTGTTTCTTCTCAAGATTCTCAATAGATCATATTGTTCAAATGTATGGTGGTTTATTCTCTTAGTGTTCTTTTTACAGTATTGTTACAGCATAATCACTCAGAATTCATGTTTAATGCTCTGACTTCCTGTATGCTTGGCAATCTGTGGTTTATGTAAAGTATGTTTGAACATCTGATGTAAAGAGCCTTGACTTCCATGAGAAGACAGTGCTTTTGTTTACTGAAATGGGTGAGACTCCATAAGCCCAATGAAGACTAATTTGATATTTGTCCAACCATCTTATTTTTCATGTGTTGTTTAAAAGAGTTAGCCATCTTTTCTTGCCCTTAATGCATATCAAAAATCTGTGAGAGAGCCCCCCCTGACTAAGGAGGCTAAACCTTAGTCTAAAGCTTGGTCTGAAACAGTTTCATGAAATCTTGCTAGGTAGCAGCCCTTAGTACTGATTTTGTGATAACAGGTTCAAAACGCATGTCGACTTTGCATATATGGGCAAATTACTATAAATACCCACGAAAGGGTCAACAAAAAGAACATAAGAAATTTCGAATTTTTGTCTCTCTGAATTTTCGGGTGAAGGAGCCGTAGTCAACAAGTCATAGAGCACACAATCAAGGAAGAAGATCTCACTCTGAAATCTCGCATGGAGAAGCAGGTCCGCACCATGGTCTGGCTGCGCCTCGGCTAGGGTATTAGGTGTAATCATGAAAAAAACTTGGAGGTATAATGTGGACACAAAACTGATCAATGTATTGGGCTAAATACTCTCGACATATCTATGAATCAATACTCGAATTGATGAAGAAGGGACCTCATGCTAGTAGATCTCAGATGGACGAAAAGGTCTGCGTATCTATTACAGTCTCAGCTTCATGGACATCATGCTATCTCAATCTCGGCATACGTATATATGTATATCACATTCTCGACGTAACAAGGAGCAACAACATCACTCACAATCTCGGATTACATAGAGGGTAAGGATCTTAGGGTAAGAGTGTAATCACAATCTCGGTGGACTTGTTCCATGACAGTGGATGTATGTGATGAAAGAACCTCGGAATCTTGACTGTCTTCATATAGCTTCAGTCTCACTGTCTCGGAACTTCTGTTATAACATATACTCTCTGCTGCTCACAGTCAACATGATGATGATTCTAGCTAAGGTTCAATGATGATTCAAGAATGGTGTAGCAGTAATGAAGCCCTCGGTACATTGATCAAGGGAGAGAATTAAGATCACAATGAAATAAAGTGGATAAACAATGCAAAATTTATTTAAAAACTAAATATTTATTACATTTTAGCCAAAAAAAATAAAGCGGATAAACAACGCAAAGCCTGATTCGCCTGGTTTGGGAGGTTGGATTTGCTTGCAATCGCCCGATTTCTTGGGTTGGAGGTTGGATTTAGTTGCAATCGCCCCAATTTTCTAGTTTGCAAATCGAGGGCATGGTTGAATTTGGGGGATTCTCCTGCATAAATTATACAGTCTCCATTCGTGCAGGTCGTGACTTGTTTTTGAGCAAGAGACTCAATCTCCATTCGTGTAGGTCATGACTCATTTTCAAGCAAGAGACTCAGTCTCCATTCGTGCAGGTCGTGACTTGTTTTTGAGCAAGAGACTCAGTCTCCATTCGTGTAGGTCGTGACTCATTTTGAGCAAGAGACCCAGTCTCCATTCGTGTAGGTCGTGACTCGTTTTCGAGCAAGAGACTTTAGTTTATAGATAATATATCAGAGCAGAGCAGCGCATTCGTGAGTTTTACACAGGTCGTGACTCATTTTCAAGCAAGAGACTTTGGTTTATAGACAATATATCAGAGCAGAGCAGCTCCAAGGAGACCATAAAGGAAATCCATATAAACCTCACCCCTATATTCAATCAAATTCATCTGCATTGTTGTGTTATGCTCTGCAGGTCCTCTCAGTGATAAAATTCCTTTAGTAGGAAGGGGGTGTATTTTCTTTGCAATTCACACCCAATACTTCATTGAAGGGGTGTCTGTAATTTCATGAGAATTTCATTGTTATATCTCACAGAAACATATAAATTTACATGTAGAGAGAACTCTAAGAGGTGTGAAAATGACTGTTACTCCTGGTATTTCTATCGTGGATGGGAAGTTGATGGTGTTGGGGCAATGTGTTTTGTCCAACATTCATGGGAATATCACCTTGACCCCTGCATTAGGGGTGGGAATGGTTAACAATGCATTTTTGGGAGCCATGCCGGATCAGAGCAAGAGTCATCATATTTTTCCTATGTGGCAGCTCGAGTGAGTTCTGCAAATCTTGCCTTCAGGATTTGGCATTTTTTATTTTAATATGTATGTGTATTTATCTTTTGGGGTTTATATACATTTCTCAGCAATGGTATGATATTTTTATTTTATTTTGGGTTGGGATTCCCTCTATTTTTGTGAATTTGATACTGTATGTTTTGTCTATGTTTCTAATTGGCTTGTGGGGTGGTCAACCTTTTGAAGTTGGGTTTGTTTTCAATGCCAATGAGCATAATTATTTCTTTCTTTGTCTTTTGTGATTTGGGAGGTAATATTGGGGGAGGGGTTGTGGATTGGTTTTTTATTTCAAGTAGGCAGACAGATCATGGTTCAAATCCTATCCAATATTTATTAGGATCCACATTATCACCCTGGAAAACGGTTCATATTGATCACTTATGAATTTTCGATGATTATAGCCTGAATGATGGAGTTGAGGCACTCTTTGAATCTTCTTGATCAAAAGGATTTTGGAAGTTGTTCAGGCAGGTCTGGTGCTGCCTCTGCCTACCATGAAAAGAGTGCAGATTAGCTTTTGTGTCTTTTATCTGGTTCATTTTAGTTTTTGAGTTTTCATTTTGATACAACCTTATTCGCAAGGGTTTCAATATAATTTGTGCTTATTTTTATTGTCATTCTTGTGGTTTATTATTCTTTATAACTTTCAGAAAGTTGAGTATTGGTAATCCCTAGCAGTTGTGAGAATTGGGTAGGCGAAAAATGAAATTCTAACTAGTATATCTGAATTGAGCACTTTTCACTTTGTGTTGGTTGGTTTTCTCTGACCTCCTCATAAGGAATCTACAATGAACTAACATCGTTGGTAATGTTTTCCTCTGCATGCAACATTTTTGTTGTTGCAACTAATGAGAATAGGAAATCCTCAACAATAAAACATATATTGTTTATCTGATGTCCATTCTAAATTCTAATGCTTTTCTTGGTTCTATTTCCTTGTTCCATTTTGTTTTCTGCTTTGTTTTTCTTGTGGGAGGCGGGTGAAGGTTTGATTATCTATTGAATATGATAGTCATCAAGTTTTAACGTTTTGGTTTGAGGTTTTTTGTTTATTGATTTTATCATGGTTATTGATTTTTATGGAGCTTCTCCTCGCAATCTTTTTGGGGGTCAATGCCTTTGCTTCTCTTGACATTCTCTTGCAACTCGACTTCCTTTATGTTGATGTCGTTTCTTGAAGGTTGAGAGTGTGTAGAGTGGGCAAGATAATATCTTTGAGGTGGCACTTTATTCATTATGCATTGTCTAGTAGCCCATTAGCTCATGTGGGTGGATTATTTCCATCTCCCACTCCACATTTGCACTTGGATATGCAGATTCAAATGTACATAAATGAGAGACCCCTCTTGAAAAGTACATTGGCACCACGCTAAGAACTAGCTGACACACATCTTTCTTCAGTTGTGGGCTTAGGATCAGCTATCCATCATTGTCATTTGTGGGTTAACCATGATGGCCAGAGGAATAGTCAGAAATTTGTCAAAGTGACAGACCACTTTGGGGCTCTTGTTGGGGGTCAATTCCTTTGCTTCTCTTGACATTCTCTTGCAACTTGACTTACTTTATGTTGATGTCGTTGCTTGAAGGTTGAGAGTGTGTAGAGTGGGCAAGATAATATCCTTGAGGTGGCACTTTATTCATTATGCATTTTCTACTTGCCCATTAGCTAATGTGGGTGGATTATTTCCATCTCCCACCCCCCGCCCCACATTTGCACTTGGATATGTGTATTCAAATGTACACAAATGAGAGCCCTCTTGCAAAGTACATTGGCACCACGCTAAGAACTAGTTGAAACTTGATACACATATTTTTCTTGTGTTCCATACATGATATAAGATACCAATTCTAATCTAGTACTGTGTTGTGTGAAAATATATGGTCCAGGGGGGAGAATATCCCAATAGGGAAATCTTCTAAGGAATATTAGATGAGAGCAAGGAGGGACAAAGCTTAAAATGAACATATTTTCAAAACTAGAACAAGTGCTTCAAGGTTTCATTATTGCCACATAGTTGACTTTCAAGGTTTAGAATTACTAGGTGTTCAAGGATTTCCCTATGACTAAGTCATCATGTGTTAAAGACCAATCGAAGTAGGGATTTTTGGGTTGTAACTGCATATTTGAGATGGATTTAATACCAATTGAAGTAGGGCTTTTTGGGCTGTAAGTGCCAGTTTTAGATGGATTTCAAATATTAAAGACAAATCTTCTCCTTAGATTTGATTCTCTAGATGTTTCCCTTTTGCTTAGGTCAATGCCAATTCCAAAGCCATTTGTAACCATCAACTCAATTGTTGTTCAGAAAACATTTTCTTTGGTTCCATCTCCAATCTTTCCACCAAGTTAGCGACTGTAGAAGGTCAAGCATAAGAAAAAGGTGTTTTAAGATTGAGCTCTGAACTGTTTCTAGCATAATTCTATTTGTAAGACTAAGCTTGAATTTTGCTATAAGGTTTGCCAATCCTTCCAATCTCTAATTTTTTTGTCATAAAAGTCACCAGGACCCAAATGCCTTTCTTGTGCAGTCTCTTGGTTGAGAACCAAGAGATGTTCGCAAGCAGATTTCCTTGTTGAAGAACTACTTGGAAACATTATACAATGATCCTTGAAATAAATCCTGGCTTCAAGGAAGTCACTTTTCCACACCAATTTGACCTCCCAAGCTTCCCGAGTGCTTTTGGCTACAAAGGTCTCATCAGTTGGCTGGATGTTGGGGTGGTCAATAGCTTGTGAATGTTTATAACTTTATATTACTCCATATTTTGTAGCAGAGTAAATCCCCTGAGGTGATTGCTTCCCAAGTAGTCTCTTCCATGCCTCCTTCCCTTCCACTACTCCAATGGCCCATTTGGCATAAAAATCCTAGGCTTTCATTCGGGTGGCTAGAGCACCCAATCCTCCTTTATCCTCCTTTATCCTTAGGGGTGTTATTTGTAGATTCCAGTTATTTTCAAAGAAAAAACCTCTCTGTTTTTCTTGTTTGAAAATATGATCTTCACTAATTAGGTTTTGAACATGTGATCTTCATTAAGTAGGTTTTGATTTTGAGTTGGCAAAACTCAAGCCTCAAACTTAACTCTATGCTTATTAGGTGCCCGCATGCTCATTATGTCTTGGGAGTTCCATACTGTCCACTTAATTTTTTTTATCATCATGGTCTACCCATTTAGGATGTAGCTCATAGTGGTCCCAGCGAGCTTAGTCATTCTCCAAATCATTCTTCCAAAATAATTTGATAATGTAACTCAGATGGGTATCTGAATAGTAACAGACCATTAATCTGCCTCTACATGCCTGGAAGAAAGGGCTGGCTCTACTCATACCAATGTAAGTAGGCAACAAAGTATGGTAGAGAAGGTGCACTAGCTGTACTATATTACAGTAATAAAACATAACTTATCTGTTGTTTTACTCCTACAATGCAATTTAACCATTTATACATATTTGAGAAGCTCGCCAGTGATGACTGAAAATAAGCAGGAGAACGACTCGGGGGACATCATCATCTTGAGGGTTCAGACATTGATCTGATATTTGATATAAACCCAGAAACTGGAGCGAAAACACACAGTGCTTCTTAATGCAGAACACAGGAAATGATGATTGTGTTGTCTTTCCTCATCATAAATCTTGATCACAAAAATGTAGTACACCATTCTCAGATGAAAACTGATAGAGTAGAAATTGTTATTATCTTAGCTAGGCAATCTAGACCAAAAGCCATGGTTTCAGAAATTACTATTAGTGCAATCAATAATCTGTCTAGGCATTTAAGGAAAAGTCTTTAGGCCACAATCGAGGTTGTGGGTCCACTGGAGGCTGGCTGGAACATGTCTCTCCAAATTCCTTAAGGCATGTTGGGCCATTGGCTTCGATAAGGGAACATCTTACTCATGGGTAAAAATGTGGTAGCACGACAAAATTGAAATTATTTTTAACGATGATAAAGGAAACACAACCACTCCTTCCATGTTTGCTTTCAAAGTTTCCCTCCATTAGAAATATTGGTTGGAGTTTCCACCAAAAATTAGGTGTCAACTAATCCCCAAAACTCTGTCTTCATTGCCAAGAGACTCATCTAAGGGTGATACAATGATCGTTGTGTACAGAGTGACACAATACACTGCCCCTTCACTGTTGCTGCAGGAAACAATGGTCAGCCCATAATCCAACTTTCAAAGTGGAGTACAAAGGTGAGACAAAATAGTTTGCATCTAAGGATATGTCTTATATGATTTTGATGAAACTGAAAAAGATAGTTTAAGGTTTCCTGGGTTGTGATGTGAAAAATGTGGGGCTCACTGTGCCTACCTATTTTAACATTTTCCAGAGGAGGGTTATCAAAGATGCGACAAAGGTTGTTGGTCTTAGTGTAATGAAAATTATTAATGAACTCACAACTACAAGTATAGCCTATGGATTTCACACAGATGTTTATTCTTCCAATAAAAATAAGGCAATCCTGGTTTTTAACTTAGGTGGAGGCACCTTTGACATCTCCATTCTTAAATGTTCATGGTGGTAAATTTGAGGTAAAGGAAAACAGGTTGTTCTTCATTGTGTTTGACACTTCGAAAGAAAAATCAAGAAGCAGTTGAGCATGAGTGTCATAACTCTTCAGAGACTTCATTCAGAATGTGAGAAGGAAAAGAGAATTCTATCTTTCGCAGTGGAGACTGATAGATATTGAATGTCTCTACAAAGGATTAAATTTTAACATGAGTATCATAAGACCCAAGGAAATTTCTATACCCGATTTCCAACATAAGACAAGGTTTTTCTGTGTGATTTGAAAATGTGCATCTCAAATTGTAAAACTAATTGTACCTATACAATACTTGCCAAAACACCCTCTGTCAACTCCAACTATAGTTTTCCCAAATTCCCCAATAGATGATAGAGCTTTTTGTAAAGTTTCATTATTAATGGTATTATTTAAAGCATACCCTGCTTCAGCACTAGAAACTATTGTAACTGATTGTTTCTTATTATTCCATAACACAACACCACTAATGAACATAAACGGTTTATGGTGGTATATTTTCCTGCTCCAAGCTCTCTACAAAATGTCAAACACTCATCTCAGTAGAGAGTCGGACAGGCTTGCAGGGACTCACGGGTCTCCTATGAGTCACACAACAACACTGGCCTAAAATGACATTTTCATGCAAATGAAAATTTTACCGTAGGTTTTTGTATGGTCAAATTTCTTTTTGAGACTATCAAAAATATTCTTTATGAGTGCAATGGGAAGTTGCAAATTCATGGATCAATAAATAAATTAATAATCGACCTTGTGCATTAGAAAAAATACTGAAGATCATGCCCTCAGAGTGTAGCTCTATTCAACATACATAGTTGATCCTAACTCAACACCATTATCCATTGTTTCCTTCCTCTGTTATGGAAAGTAGGTATTCCCTATCCTATATATATCTTCAAGGCTAGGTATCTGTCTTGAAATCCTACTTTCAAATGGATAGGTGCCAGTTTAATGTAAATATTTTTGGTCACTGATATCTTGGACCTTTTCTTCTTTTATTTTCCTTGTTGCAAACCAAGGGGCAGTCAAAGATGCTTCCTTTTGTAGACAACATTGATGATTTGGCTAGATTTTTAGTCAGCAATGTGGTTCATGTTGCTATTTCAGAGGATCCAGTGGTAGATGTAGAAGGATTGTTATTGTCCACATAATGGCACACATCATCAATATTAACACCAGTAACATCACAATAATTGAAAAAAAAAGTATCCTTCATTTTGTCCCTGTTTGATCTTCAGCTAAATTTCCTGTCTCTACTTTGTAAAGGAATTGCACATGGTAATGATTCATGATTTTCCACATCCACAGTCTCACCATTCTAAGGTGGGATGGTAAAAAAAATTCCTTTTATGGTACTAGAAATAATTGGATTATCCCTCAGACATTTTCTCTTAGGTCCAACATATTCTATCAATGCCCCAAAACACCCACATGATGATGATCTCCCCCATGCTTCACCAGACTGTTATCATTCCACTGAAGCACTGATGGTTGATTCTCATCACAACTAGAATGAAGCTAAGATGTCTATATAGAGCTCCTTGAAAGTGAAATAACATGGTTGCCACTCTTCAATCCCAGATTCTCCTGAACTTGCTGCTTTAACGGCCTTTATTTCAGACCCAAGGCTTGTTGTACATCAAATCATACTGGGGTTGTGGCTACTCTGGAAAATACAGCAAACCTGTGCAGTGAATACATGCTGGTATGGCGCTGCCATGCTACTGCCTTTTACACCAGCAACTAGAAAAGAGATATGCTTAGAACATGTGATGAATGGTCAGCCTGAGTTTGAATATTTCAGTGAACCTACCAGCATCCTGATAAAGAATCGTCTCTAGTGATCCTGGCAGGGCATGCTTCATTTTTTTGAATTATTCTGAGGTCCTAACTCCTGAGTCCTGATCGGGCATGTTTCTTCTTTTTGAATCTTAAGGAGCCAAGAGTAAACAGTCTCATTGATGCCAAGTTATAAAGCAATGATCCAAGTTCCTTGACAAACAAATTCGTGCATAAGTATGTGAGATGGTAACAACCACCATTTTCCCCTTTTAAAGGATCTGTCTTTCTGTTTCATATCCCTATAGCAGTGGTAATGACGTTGCCTTGTTTGGAACAAACATAATTTCTCACTGATGATACATTGACAAAGATTTTTTACCTCAAAGATGTCTTCTTGTAGGCATGGCTATAATCTTAGTCCTTTTGTTTGAAAAACAGAATGACTGCTGTAAGAAGAATCCCACCCACACCAGAGCCTACAGTGGTACTGCCTCTTAAGAAAGTGTAAGCATGAGAAAGGAAAACTCAAGTCTTGGAAAATCAGAAACCTTGGATGCTTAATCTAATTCATAACCATATTTTGGAAAAACAAATGACTGAAATTATGCTATGATTGGATGGGTTTGTGGAGCATTGTAAATTGAAGCAAAATTCTCTTACTCCTACCCATACACATTCATGGTATGCAGCATAGTCCTCAACATATCTTCAATTTGATATATTCAAAGCCATGTATGATGTAACTGTCCCATCCCATTGCACCTTTGCATTTCCTATTACATATAGACTTTGACTTCTAAATTCAAAGCTTATATGTACAATTCAACATGTTAAGGTTAATCAAAAGCTTTTATTTGTTTTCTAGTTCCACAACATAGACATTTTCTTAACCACCTGTCCATATACATGCCTTAAGCATTAATACCAAAAGTCATTATTCTCAGAATACCATAACATTCAAACTGTGTCAAGTCATTCATATTGCATTTAAATTGTGATTAAGAAGCAAGGCCAATAGAACAATCGAGCTTCCGACTCTTAACCTATTGATATGATGATTTTGTATTCCACTTAATCCCCAAGTATACACTAGGCCATATTACATTATATAACTATGTATGTGATATTTAGATTCTTCATCATATATATTTAAAGAGTTACTTCCATAAATGGCATGACCATATGGAATTCCTATCCATAATAGAACTACATTCTTCATACTTTTCTTTATCCAACGTTTCACAATAAACACATATAAAACTCTAAAATACCACAAATTTCCACCTAAAACATGTATTGTCTTATGTTTCCCATTATTATGCATCATATGTATTATCTTGTGTTTTAACAAGAACACAAACAGTATCAGGCTCAATCCCAAGCTCAATAGATTGTCCAGTCCAAACTTCCAAGGTGAGCCTGGATGGAATGATGGAAATTCCGCAACATTCAAGATGAAAATTGTGATTGGAGATAATGGCATAGGAGGGAAGCAAGATTGGAATTTCAAAACATAGTCACCCATCAAATTTGACAATTTTCACACCTCCCTGGCCCATTTTCATAGTTTCAAAGAAACATCTTGACAATATGGAAAATTTAACAATAATGGCTTAACAACCACTGTAGTTGATGTGAATTACCACTGTCTCTATAATGATTCCACTTCCAACATGTCTGTTTAGAAAATTATTAACTATGTCTGTAAATACAGAGCCCAAAGTTCGGAAAGCCCCACGGGTCCCTCATGTATGTTGGTAAGATCTCAAATTCTCACATTCAAACATGTATCCAATTAAATGTTATGCAATTTTCATCTTCAAAAGGGAGGGCTATGTGGTTACCTCACTGTTGTTGTACAAATAACAACAAACTTCAATGTTTCGTGGATGGAGTTGTTTAACTTTCCCTAATTTTTGATAAATCAAATTGATTGGATATTTTATTTTTTAATCTCTATGAGAAAAAGGAGAGTGGACAAATGAATGTGAATATCAAGGTGTATCAATGTCAGATTACTAGAGGTTAAATAAGGTGCAGCTACAAGTGAAAGGATCTGCTACATTTGGATGGGGTTACTAGAAATTGGAAAATGTAATATTCTAAGCGATTGGTGTTTTGAGTGGATGGTGCAGAACAACCATCTGCAACCATAATGTTGAGGAATGAATTATAGATTTGAAATGCACTCACAATATGATACTTTTCTTAGTATTATCTATTGAATGAACGTGGCCCTAAAACCCAAGGAGTTGAATAAGGTTAACTTATATTAATTTTATTAGTGTTATCTATTAAACGAACGTGGCCCTAAAAGGCAGACATTGAATAAGGTCAAATTAATATTAGATGCATGTTGCCATCGAGCAAGTGTCAAGTGTGACATTTTATGGACAAATTAGATGGTATTTTTATAAAATCATACTCCTATTCTAAAAATTCAAATATTATAATAATGTGATTGCTATAGTGTTTTATATTTCAAATTGAGTTTCAACTCGCATTTCTTTATTTTCCAATTGCTTATTCGGTCAATTCGGTCGTATGAAAGAAATTAGTATGATATAATTAATTAAAACAAATCTGAATTGATTTTTTTTGGTAAAGGCCATGAAGTATTATAATCCTCTATGCTCAATAACCTTTCTACTCTCAGTGGAGAAGGTTTAAAGCTACTTGCAGTGTGTGTGCCAGCGAGTAAGAATGCTATACAACCAGCATAGATCCGTCTTAAATACGGATTTAATATGAGCTGAGAGGGATCCAATTTGTAAGTTAAAAAAACAACAAGCACTTCACTTACATTGAAAACTTTCATTTTAACTTGGTAAGGGCACTTCCTAGTCGAGGTTTAATTCTCTGCCAATTACTAGGGAACCTTCCAATTTGTAAGTTGAAAATTCTCTGCCAATTACTAGGGAACCTTCCAATTTGTAAGTTGAAAAACAAAAAACACTTCACTTTCAATGGGATCCTACATTGGGATTGATCTTACATTGGGATCTTTCATTTTTAAGCCATGCTTCATTGCATTTGTAAAGAATTATATGTCATTTCCATTGGCAAGAACTTCAATATAATGAACTGATTGGCATTTTCTTGTGTTGCGGGTTATAGTACGTGTGTAGACCAGGCAACATGGTGTACAATTCACGTTCAGATTTTTTTCAAAGCTCATTGAAGAAGCATATTAGCATCATCATTGGCTGGTATTTAGGATAGAATTTATTTAATTTAACTGTGTTATATAGTACTTGGAATCGGGAACAACTATAAAGCTATAAAATTAAGATTATAGTGGACCATCATTAGGTTTTTTTGTGAGCGGTTTTCTAATTTATTTATATACCATTTGCCCTCACATTTTCTAGTGATGAGTGATGTGGGTGTTATTGATGAATATTAAGGATATTCTTTATGGATGTAACGTCGCATTGCGAATCAAAATTTTCCGCATTTTATAATATTTGCGAACTTTGGCGTATTGTTAATGGTATCTATCAATAGGTGTGCAACGTGTAAGCGTGTTTCAAAAGAGTCGAATATTCATAGTAAAAAATACCTGTTTAATTTTATTTTAGAAAATGTTGCGGAGAATTACCCAAAACACAAATGTTCTAGGTATGATGATGGGTGAGGTAAAATTTCTAAAATATCTTGTGATTGAGACCCATGTTCAACTCTATTACAATTATAGGTTAGACCCTAGTTCAAATCCCAAGCCTATACAAACACGTTTGATAGCATGTTTACTATAATTAACTCAAAAGAAGGTGTGCAACGTGTAAGCGTGTTTCAAAAGAGTCAAACATTCATAGTAAAAAATACTTGTTTAATTTTATTTTAGAAAATGTTGTGGAGAATTACCCAAAACAAAAATGTTTTAGGTATGATGATGGGTGCGGTAAAATTTCTAAAATATCTTGTGATTGAGACCCATGTTCAATTTTATTACAATTACAGGTTAGACCCATGTTCAAATCCCAAACCTATACAAACACGTTTGATAGCATGTTTACTACAATTATCTCAAAAGAAACAACTGGCCCACCTTAGGAAGAACAAATTATGTTTATTTTTTCCAAACATATAAGTTAATATATTATAGTTTAATGAATATGCTTTCCTATTATTATATATGGTTTTATACTTCATAAAAACAATCGCGAAGACTTCACAATGTCTTATAACTTAGTGAAAGATTCACAAAAGCTTTATTCAGTGAAAGATTCGTTAAGATCTTACAAGATTTTATAATTCAGTAAAAGGTTCGCCATGATTTTACAAGATAATATAATTTGGTGAGTGATTCGCCAAAAAATCGCCAAGGCTTCACAATGTTTTATAATTTAGTGAAAGATTCACAAAAACTTCATTCAATGAAAGATTCGCCAAGATATTACAAGATTTTCTAATTTAGTGAAAGGTTCGCCATGATTTTACAAGATAATATAATTTGGTGAGAGATTTGCCAAAAAAATTAATTTATACATATTATATTATTGATAAAATTGCCTTATATTTTTCCTATATATCATGGGGATTCGTCCATTTATTATACATATAAATTTAGGGGGTTTCTTAAAATTTTCTTTGATTACAAGTCTGAAATTACAGGGCATGTTTGACCAAAAATGACTTTTGTTGACTTTGACTTGTTGAGGACACTTGGAGGAGCGCTGAGTTGGGATCATTGTGGCTGTTTTTGCCTTGGGTCTTGGATATCTCAATTTGATTTGATTCTATAAGAATAGGATTCTTGGGCTTTCCCCCTTGCGGGGTTTTACCATAGGCTTATATCTTTGTGTTCTTTGTCTCTTGTGATCTTCATGTTTTCGGTAATTGCTTGATGAAGAGAACATAAATTAATAAAAGACCAATAAATCACCAATGATTATCATGTAAGAGAAATCACCCCTAATCTATAAGCATCTAGATTTCTCCACAAGCTTGGCCTTGCCAATTGAGACAGGGTACAAATTACGGTTTCAAAGTAAACTAAAAGTCTACCACAATACCGGGTCTTAAATTCAATGCCATTAGAAAATAGTTCATCCAGTAAACAACACCTTTATGTAAAATTGATGTGTGGCAACTTAATCCCTCCAAGATTAGTTTCCACATCACAATTTCCACAACCACCTTAAGATTAAGTATCAAATAAGTTCTTTGATGAAAGTATCGAACTAGATCTTTCATTTAAGTGGGTGGAAGGTGTCAAATTAGTAATTTCTACCTCATAGCCTATATCAAGTATTTAACAACGACAAATCGATTCGTTCATTTGCAATGCCTCGTGACTCTATTAGTCCTTAGATTGATAGGCACTAGTTCCTCATCATATCATTCCAATGTCTCTCTCTTCCTTTCTTTTCCATATCCCCCTTTCTCGTATCCATTTCCACTTCGACATACTATACTACATCCACTTCATTTTCACCTTGAGCCCTTGCTCCATAGTCTTGATAGTCCTATCTTTAAGGAAGCTATGCCAACCAAAAGAGCTAGGAATAGCTGCTGCTAGGAAAGAAAGGATCTAGTAAGGTTAAAAATAAGAATGAAGACTTGGGGTCTTCTAATCAATAGAACCATATCAAGTGTTTCAATTGCAACAAGTATGGCCACTATGCTTCTTAGTCCCTTGAGAAGAAGGGGAAGGGTAAGTAGCACAAACAAAAACAATTTACGGTGAGAGTTGAAGCTTTAGGAGTAGATGAGTTGACTACTAGGCTTGATATGTCCTTTGCCATGGTGTTACCCCTTTCCACTAACATAGTCTCTGGTATTGGGTGATATTTTGATGGTGGAGCCCCTCGACACATGCTTTCGAACATATCAAATTTCTTCAACATTATTAGTAATTATGTTATTGAGGAGAGGAAGCATCTGCCGACTTCCATCCCATTGGGTGAGAGATAAGTCACAAGTGTAATTTGCATTTGTGGAGCCTTTTGTAAAATTATCACCCTATTAATCAATAGGGGCATCTCAATGTTATGCTAAAAAAGAAAGTATTGGCCAGAGGAGTTAGGGAGGGTGGCTTTTATAGACTACTAACAAATCTATTTAGGCAAAGAGCTTTGTCGACCAACAATGATAGATTGTGTGTGTTTTGGAACAAAATATTTGGTCACTTAAACTATGGTACCTTCTCTCTTATGAAGGACATGGTGGTTGGATTTTTCGACTTCAAGATTGAGAAGTGAGGAGTGAAGGGATGTGCACCTGCTAAGCACGACAAGGTTGCTTTCCCAAGCAATGAGCATATATCAAGAGGGATTCTTCCTTTAGTTCATTTAGATGTTTGTGGACCCATGCCATCAACTTCGTTGACATGTAATATTTATTATATTACTTTCATTGATGGTTATTCCAAGAAAACATGGATATTTTCTATGAATACCAAGAATGAGGTCTTTAGTTGGTTCTAAGAGTTCAAAGCTCTTGTTAAGAACTAATGAGTTTGGAATATCAAGGTACTAAGATTGGGTAATGGAGGTGAGTATACATGTAATGACTTTGATTCCTTTTGCAGAAAAGCAGGGATCAAGAGGGAGTAGATAGTATTGTATGATTTGCAACTGAATGGGATTGCTATAAGGAAGAATAAGCTTATAGTAGAGACTACTAAGTGCAAGGTTCATGCATTATATTTGTCCATGTTCCTTTGGATAGAAGCTTGTTGTACTGCAGTCTACATATTGAATAAATGTCCTCACAGGGTGTTGAACAACAAAACTCTTAAGGAAGCCTTCATAGGGAAGAAATCAAATATTTCTCATTTAAGAGCATTTGAGAATTTGGTTTGCATTCATGTTACAGGAGATGAGGACAAAGCTTGAACCCTCCAACTTGAATTATATTTTATTTGGCTACAATGAGTCCTCCAAGGCTTACAAGATTTATGTTCCTTCTCAAAGGAAGATAGTAGTCATCTAATTGTGAAGGTAGACGAGGATGCATGGTTTTCTATGTCCTACGAGCCCCTAGTGTTGATTGAGGATGAGACAACACTTCTCCCCCTAATTGTTTATCTACAAGTAAGGAGTTCAAGTGCAAGTTAGACAAGTTCTAGCATAAGCACAAAGACTGTTTTACCTTTTAGCGTAGCCAAGAAGTCAAGGTGGCTTACACAAACATTGGAAGAAGCAATGACCAAATTGATGCTCCATATACTTCTTTTTGATTTAGCCATTCTTTTAAAAATTCCCTAGTTATGTTGCATTAATGTTTTACATTAATGATACAAAACCTTCTACTTTTGAGTAGGCAACATGAAAGTATGTTAGGTTGCCATGATGGAGTAATATAACTTTGCCATGAAGAATAATGTATGGGATTATTGTCAAGCGCAAAATGGAAATCAATGGTGGATTACAGGGGGCTGTCCAAGGTGAGGCATGTAGTTGATGGCAATATTGAGAAGTATAAGTCTTGGTTTGTAGCTAAAGGACTTTGCCAAAAAGAGGGAGCTGACCATGATGAGACTTTTGCTCCAATCACCAAGTACACTTCTACTAATACCATTATGTCTTGAACTTTTGTTTTTGATCGGTAGCTATATCAAGTGAATATAGTTAAAGGACTTTGACAAAAAGAGGGCGCTGACCATGATGAGACTTTTGCTCCAATCACCATGTACACTTCTACCAATACCATTATGTCTTGAACATTTGTTTTTGATCGGTAGCTATATCAAGTGAACATTAAAACAATCTTAATGGCTTGATTAATGAAGAAGCATACATTAATTAGTCGAGAGGGTTTGAGATGCATGCGAAAGCCATGAGATACCCATCTCTATAGATTGAAAAAGGTCCTTTATGGGATGAAACAAGCACTCTGGGCTTGGGACTCTAGGATTGATGAGTACTTGTTAGGTTTAGGCTTCGCCAAAATTGCCATAGATCCTAATTTATATTATTTATTTGATAGATTTGTCTTACTTGTTTTGCTCCTATGTGTAGATTATTTGATACTTACAGGGAGTTCAAAGAAGCTCATTGCAGGGGACAAGGCTATATTAGCATAAGCGTTTGACATGGAGGATATTGGACTCATGCAATATTTCTTGGGTCTAGAGGTATGGTAGGTTGTAGGTATAGTGTTCCTTGGGCAAGGAATTACATAGTTGAGATCTCAAAGAGGTTGCACATGATGGACACTTATATGATGCAAAATCTGAAGTTGCATGGTGACTTGGAGTTAGATTTGGTAGATTGTTCCTTGTATAAATAATTAATTGGATCTTTGATGCATCTACTTAACTCTAGTTAATACTAGACCTAGTATGTGTTTTATGGTGAACACCTTGAGCAAGTTCATGGTTAAGCCAACACAGATTCACTAGATTGTTGCAAAAATCTAAAGGGCATACTGTATTTTGTATAGTTGATTTTGCATAGATTTTTTGATTTTTCCTATGTAGGAGATGAATGTGGCAGTAAGAGTACATTAGGATGTTATTTTAGTTTGGGTTTAGGAGTGATTTCCTTGTTTAGCAGGAAGCGAGATTTAGCAACATGGAGTTTAGTTGCAATAGGGTTCATGGTAGCCAATGCTACTAGTTGTGAAGCCATCCGACTTTAGACGCTGATTGTAAAGTTGATATGCGAGTTGTTGGAGCCTACTATGATCTATTGTGACAATTAAAGATGTATTAAACTTTTTGGGGATCTAGTATTTCATCACTGTTCCAAAAACATTGGCATCATGTGCCATTTTCATTAGGATAGAGTTTAGAAGGGAGTAGTCTCTAGAGTTTGTTTGGATATAATAGTAGATTGCAGGTGTTCAAAGAGCTACTGGGTTTAGTTGAGAACACTTTCCTTGGTAAGAGTGAGTTTTAGAATATGTATCTCGTACAATCTTCTACAACAAGAACAACAACAAGAACATGCATAACAGATTTGGGCACCTTCTCTACAATAGTCGCAAGATCGATATGACATTATAATGAGGGTGTAGGAGCAATTATAGAAGACTAGGGTAGAAGTCTAAATTTAGAACATATGCATGCATATATTTCTAAATTTAGTGCTAACTTTAGATAGATGGATGAAATACTCTCTCAACTCTAAATAAAGCGTTGAGTAGTCCTATTTTAAGCTAGTAGATGGATTGCGATAAGGTTTTAAACAATGTTACAAACATCTCGACAACATCTCAATTTTATCAAGAAATCATGATTTTTTGGCCTAGCCGATGTTTGCTAATTTTTACGATATTTTTGCGCTTTTTTGGTTTTTTGAACCCTTGCCAATTTTATCTTGATGTCAATGTTCACAACATTGGTTTTAAATAAGCACTAAGTTTAGTTTTATTTTGAGCCAACTTTCTATTTTGACCGATTTTTGAGTTTTTAAACCCTTAATGTATGACTTTCTTAGCTCTATAAGAAAAAGAGAGGTAGGGCTTTAATGCTTGAGTTAGTTGTTAGCAGTTTAGGGTTTTTCTTGTACCAAACTCTTTATGTTACAAATCCATGAGTTGTAGGGGTAGGTGTTTACAGCCGTCTATTAAGGTCTAAGTAACCTGACACGAGCATTCAGGGTTCGTAGGATATGGGGATTCGAGTGTTAGATTCATAAATGTTGACCCCCCGAAACAAGACACGTAGGATTCGTTATATATATATATATATATATTAAAAATTAGATATTTTTTACACAAATTCTCATTATTGATACAAATTCATTGATTTCAAACATAGATCTTCATCTAGACATAAGTTTCATTGTTTACAAAGTAAGTTAGTAACATTATAGCATACATAGTACATACAAAATTCAAATACACGTCACATAAATCATAAATGATAAATCAATGAATCATAAATTCTAAATTCATAAATGATAAATCATAATACATATTCAATTCACCAATGATCCAATAGGAGAAAGACAAGATAGTAAGATAAAGACACTGACAGTTGTAGTTTTCTCATTAAGTCATCAAATCAAAATAGAAAATACAAAACAACTACAGGTATACAAGCCTCAAGGCAGCAGGTATCCCATGACTCATGAGTCATTAATCCTTATACTCGTCATCAGAATCAACATCACTGTCATCATCATCATGGTCACCACTGCTCTCCTCCCCTGTATCAATAGTCGCTTCTGCATCTGCTGGTGTGGAGGATGACCCATCTACAATAGCACCGTCATCAAATCTAACAGTCTCTAGCATTGGATCATTGAGATCCATGTTGGCCAATGCCAACTCAACACTACTGTCCAAATCCATATCATCATAAAAGACATCCCACATCTTTGTCTTTCCCTTCAATGATTCTTCCCTCTGCCTATAAATAAGACGAAGGTTGGCGTGCACATACACCATTGTCTTTGCCTTGGACTGCTCAAGCATGCTCTTCCTCACACCATACAAATTCCCATATGTGCTCCAATTCCTCTCGCAACAAGAGGATGAAGTCACCTGAGAGAGGAGCCTCATGGCTAACAATTGAAGAGGGGGGCTTGTTGCCCCGTGATTTGCCCACCAAGAATAGGGCTTCTTAGCCTCCCTGTCTCTAATAACATCATATCTGCAAATCGCCCAGTGCCAGTGGAAAAGTTTACAAAGGCATCCTCCACCTCATCAAGCAGCTCTATCTTGAAAAACCTGCTTGAATGCATCTTTCCTCCCTTGTGAGATTTCACCATCCATGTGAGGAGGGAATTTGCAGGAAGGTCCACCAGTCAGCCACTCATGGCTGTAGTATTTTGGGTTCAATGAGTGAGTCAAACAATGTAAAGGTGTGCAATTCTTGTCCCATATGCTGACAAAGAATATCTTTATAGTACCACAGAAGGCCTCTGGTGATGTCTGATACTCGGGGCACTCATTCTGTAGCATAATGCTCCTCACAGACTCAATCATGGAATCCCATCCCTCATAAACCTCTCCTAGGATGGGTTTGTCTGTATCTTCAAATCGAAGCAAAGAAATGATAGGGTCCATGATCTGAATAATTAGATCTACCCCCTCCCACCAAACATCATCTGGCACTTTGTCCTTCACTCTTTTAGAGGCTAGTTGATCTGTCTTTCTCCAAAAAGAACAAAACTCAAAGATAACCATGGCCCCAAGAGCGGTCTTGACCTCCCTCAACCTCTTCAACATGATGAATGAAGAGGCAAACCATGTATCAACAATCTTCAACAATGATAGATTGCTGTACTCCTTGTAGATAGTGAGGGCATTTGTATGATTTTGCACAAAGTTACGAATATGTCATGCATCCTCAATAATGTTACCAATCCAAAGCACATCAGAAGCAATGGATTTCAGTGCTAAGTTCAATGAATGGACAATGCAAGGTGTCCAAAACACTTGTGGATATTTAGCTTCCACAATCATGCCAACAACCTTGCAAACAGGTGCATTATCTGTAATGATTTGCACACAAGAATCAACACCTACATCTTCAATAACTTTAATAAACAACTCACCCATAAATTGTGCATCCTTGTATTCTCCAAGTGTATCCACTGCTTTCAAGAAAATTGGACCATTCAAGGAAGACACCATGAAGTTGATGAGTGGGTGTCGTGCTGGATCTGTCCATCCATCAGAAACAATGCTAACCCCAGATGTTGGCCATGATGCTTTAATAGGCTCAAGCATTTTTTGCACCTCTTTTTTTGCCTTCGTCAACAATGTGGTTCTAAGCTTCTCTGAACCAGGAGGCACATACCATGATGGAGACCCGTGAGTTAGAGCTCGACACATCTCAATAAATAGAGGTGAGCATGCAACATTAAATGATATGAAGTTTTGATAGAAAAAGAAGGCAATGGTGAGATCAAGCTCTTCCTGTTTCTCTTTTTGAAAAATCTTGTCCATTGGACCAAGTGAAATTGTCTTTCTTTTTGCTGCTTGTCCCCCAATAGAACTGTCAAATGGAAATTTGGTGGTGCCTTTTCTAAAAAATGGAAGGGGGTCATCATTCTTGGTTTTTCTTGATTTTGCAGCCACATTTGCCATACCAGCAGTGAACTCTTTTTCCATTTCTTTCCTCTTTTGTAAACGAACTTGTGCACAAGCTCCAACTCCACAACCTGGTAAAGCCAACAAATGGTCTTTCACATGAAAATATGTGCTTGTGAAAGTCTATGGCAAAAGTTGCATCTCCAATGCACATTGCCTCTTCCCTTCTCCTTGCTGCTTGGCCAATCCTCTCTTGTGACATATTTCCACAAGGGATATTTCTTAGTGTTACCTTTAAGAGGAAGTCTTCCCTCAACATTACTTGCAATAAACTCTGATGATATTGGGGGTGGAGGGACATTCTTCCCCTTCCTTTGCCCCCTACCTGCTGTCCTTGATTGAGCCATGAATATTGTAAAAAAAAAAACAAAACATACACAAATTTGCAAAAGAAATGCATCTACAAATTGCTGTAATATAAATGCAAAAGAATAGAGATGAAATGCACTCACTTGGTGCTTGAATCTCCTTGAAAGCGCTCCAAACCCTTGGCTCCTTGCTCCAAACTTCTAACAACAAACCCATAACTCACAATTTGCAAAAGGAATGAGAGAAAACGGTAAAGAAAAATAGGAATACGCCCTTTTTAATGGCCTGCAGGTTCCTTTTTGCGGAATTCGAATCCGGTTTTCGGGGCACGATTTGAGTGTGTCCCGAAAATATGATTCGAATTAGGTCAAATCGTGTCCGATTCGTAGGATTCAGACACTTGAGGAAAAAACAACGAATCCCGTTTCATTGATTAAGGTTAGGCACATTTTTCTACAATATACGTTTATAAATTATTACATCTAGCATTTAGAGTTGTTTTCATAGGATTTTAGTTTCCTGTAGGAATTGTAGTACAAAATCTGTACCATGTGTTAGAAAGTTTAACCTTATTGTATTTTTACTTTGTTTTGCTATTTTGTCTAAGGTTGACTTAATCAACCTCTCGAGGTTAGTGCCCTTCCGATAAACATTTCTTGATCAATGTGTACATCCCTATATTTCTCTCTTTACTAAATACCCACTCCTTTTTCCCTTTAATTTCTTTCAAAGTCTCCTAAATTTTGAAAGCAAGCAATCAATGTGTACATCCCTATAATTCTCTCTTTACTAAATACCACTTGTTTTTCCCTTTAATTGCTTTCAAAGTCTCCTAAATTTTGAAAGCAAGCATAATGACAATCCTGTTAGAATTCCAGTGATAAGGTGAATTCTTAAACATGATAATTACTTGTGAGCATTATTATAGTTCTTTTCCATTAGTTAGTTAATATTTTTCATCAAGCAATTATCATTAAATACAATATACAATACATTAAAGATGATAGTGTACAAGAGATAAAAGACACAAGAAGTTAGGCTCCAAGCCAGGGAAAACCCCACACAGGTGGAAAACCCATCAATGCTTTCCTTATAGAGTCAAGAGAAATCTAAGTTAAATACATATGATTTAGTAACTAGCTCCTTCCATTGCCAAGTCAACCCTCCATTCAGCCCATTATATGTGATCAAATTGTCCTCAAAGAGCCAAATATATGTCTTCAACAGAGGCATGAACTCTATTTATTATTCCAGTCTAATGAAGAGGTAATACCATAGTCTTCTTTTCATCAACAAAGCTTCAGAAATTCAGATATACTAGCCTCAGAAATCTGGCCTCTGTGCCATCATATTCTCAGATTAGTGTGCTTGAGAGTGTGTATTATAGAACTCGGATAGACCAGATTTCTTCTGCTTCAAAATTTAGACCATATTACTTTAGAACTTTTTACTATTTACCTTCAGAAGACCACCAAACTTCCACAAATAATACATGAACTTGTTTCTAAATGGATGAGCACGCTGGCCTATATATAGTGGTTCCCACGTATGTAAGGGTGCTTCATAACACTGAGTCGACTTGTCTTCTAGGAGTGCTAACTTGGCAATTTGGAGGATAAATATCACTTATAAAATCTAAATTTTCTTTTCTTTCAATTGTCCAAATGGGACATAATACAATTCAAATTTTCTCTATGACAAATAAATCATTTCTTCATGTAATTATGATGATCAAACCTAGTTACAATTTCCAACACACCCTCTTAACTAGGGAGGTATTCATAATGATTCAGCTTGATATTCTCATCTATAAGAAATGATCTAGATTGATAAACATCAATGATGATAGTATCATCATAACCAACATTGTCACAATACCAAGGCCTTGACAAGTACACTCTATCTCTCCACAAGATCAGAGCACAATGTTGGGAGGCATTCCATAGGACACCACACCGCCTCTTTGAGGCACATACTCCACCTAGGAAATGTTTGTCCACTAGACCATTCTTTATCCAAGTCCACGTACTTGAGTTAAGATGTCAATCCTAATCCACCATAGTACATGACTTATGAATGTCTGTCCAAGATGCTTATCCAATTCACCATTCTCCTTGCTCATGTCCATGTACTTGACTTAGGATGTCAATCCTAATCCATCACAGTACATGGCACAAGGAGAACCAAGTGTCCAACCTCACTCCCTCTCAACCTGAGTGGAGAAATCCATACTCACTCCCTTGTAAATAAGGGAGAGTGCATCAACAATACTTAGTTTGTGTTGGAAGTACTCATACTTCACTTACATCAGCTATCTCTTATTTCGTGGAGATTTGTTGTAGCTTCCTGAAGCAACCCTCTTATCATTGAGTTTGCCTATCTGTAACTTCTGAACTGGGGCTCCAAATTGCTAAGAAATCAAGGGCAGCTAGATTAGATTGATTTCTCTTACTTTGATAACTGCTTATGATGTTCTTTTACTTCAATTTGATGCACTTGTAATTAACTTCTTCTTTCACTTGATTATTATTGTGTTATTATCATCAAACAACTACCAAAGTATGAAGATCAATGAGACAAGAGGACACAAAATATAAGCTGCTAGCCAGGGCCAAAACCTCTCTTCTTGAGAGGAAAACCCACAATAATTCTTCTCTTCTTATAGAATCTTCAAATGATGAATTCCAAGACCTAAGGCCCTTGACAAAGACCCCTCCAAGACCAAGTCAAACTTCTCCTTGATGAATTTGCTTCTCACAAAGTCAACCCAAGTCAAACTTGCTTAACAACTGCAACTTCTCATTCGACCGCAATTTCAAACCTGCAACTTCTAACTATAATTTTCGGCCTTTCTGCAAAAACCCTAGCTCGCACTTGTGGGAAAAGATGGTAAAATATGTCTCTTTCTTCTTATTGAAGAATCTAAGGCAAGATAATATTAATGATTCTTCTAACTATGATAACTGCTTGTGATGTCTTTTTACTTATTAGGATTATCTTCTTCTTATTATTATTACAGTGTGTTCTTCAATCATCAAACAACTACCAAAACAAGCAGATCAACAAGATACAAGTACACAAGATGTAGGCTCCAAGCCAGGGCAAAACCTCTCATGTTGAGAGGAAAACCCTTCAATCTCTTTTTATAGATTCTTTATTGACGAATACCAAGACCCTTGACCAACACTGAAGCCCTTCCAAGACCAAGATCAACTTCTTAAGATTGTGCTCACTTTATTGCTTTCCAAACCCAACAAAATCTCTTTTGGCAGCACTACTTCGACCTCCAACCACAACTTTTCGGCCCTAACTACAGATCTTCAACTTCGGCCCCTCGGCAGTAGCAACTACTTCGAACGTGTGGACTAGAATTGCCTCTTCTTTGACTCCAACTGCCATGCTTGACCTAATTTTCCTTCTGGATCTATAAGGGGACTTTATTGGCCCTTCCTTCAACTCTTTTCACCAGATCGAACCTCAACAACGAAACCCTAGCCCGACAACAAAAACCTAGCGAATAGCTGCAAAATTTCAGCCCTCTTCTTCGCACGTGTGGAGAGAAAGAGAGAGAGGAACCCAAAACACTTCTTCTCCTTCTACCTCATTTGCTTGCCTTTTCTACTACTTCCTTCGCATGAGAGGGAGAGGAATGAATGTGTCCAAATGAGGTCGAACTGTCTCCTATATATAGGTTTTTTAGGGGTACGAATTCCAACTTCTAGGCTGACTTGACAGGCTGGCAGGCCGACTTGGTCTTGGAAGGCTCAGTAAAATACAAAAATGATTCTTTTTACAATTTACAAGATGCCTGATGGGGTCTTCATATTATGACAATGTTCCTCTTTGACTTCTTGACCTAGGACAATCCTAGAAGCACTTTTAATTAGTGCTTGACCTATAAAATAAATTATTTGGGCAAGAAACCCAAGCTTAATAATAATAATAATCATTTTTCTTTCTTTTACAAAATACAAGAATCAAAAGTACATTTCATTTTTATGAAGACTGAACCTAGTTACACTTTCTTCAACACTCCCTTTGCTTGGGGAGCTACTTCTTCCTTAGTAACTTGACTTCCAAATTGATCATTTTTGACACTTGATTGCGACTCCTTTGACGACTGTAATTTTCTGCAACAAATGATGCCTTAGACCCTTTGCATGTGTGGGATAATGTAGCCCTAAAACAGTCCTTAAGACTTCGGTCTCCCTGTTTTTATGTTCTCCTCTTCTTCGCTAGTTATAAGGCTTCTTTTTCCTTTTTTGATTGAACTTCTTAGTGATCTTTTCAAATGATGTTGAGCCTCTATATATATAGGCTTCTTGTGAGGTCGAGTTGCCCTTCGTGAGGCCGACTTGTCTTTTGTAGGCTGAGTTGGTCTTGGAGGGAGAATTTTGACTCTTTTGACTTACAATAAATTCCTTTGACTTGATACATGACTCCCAATAGGGTCTTTTACATATTACAATGACTCTTTGACTTCTTTGACTTAATGATAAAGCCCTAGAAGCACACAATGGGTGCTTGACCTAAAACAAGTTATCCTAGAGCATGAAATCTGTTGTTTGCCCGGATACAGTTACTAGTAAAATCTTCTATTGTATATGTGAAAATTTTCGCTGACACCTTTGAAAAATTTGATTTGCAAGCTATGAGATGAGAAGAAGTGGAAACGTCTGAAGATGATGTATCTTCATTTTTCAACATGTATAGACTTAAACTTGATGGCTGCTGTTTAGATCCCTTCTCTTGTTGATTTATTTCCGGATTTGCATGCAAATTTTGATCTGGAAGCTTCCGATAGGCCCAAAGGTTATCCTCAATTTCTTGAGCATCAATGAACATTTACTCCAGGGTTTTGGATCCCCTCTCCTTGAGATAAAATGCTACATTAGGATGAAGGGTTGCTAAATAGTATATTATGGTAGCAGCCTCAAAAAGGTGAATTTCTTTGGGTATGTTGAAGTAAATTTTTTGAAATCTCCTGTTGAAATTTCTTACTGTTTCATTGCTTCTCCTATGCATTGTATATAATTCAGAAAGATATCGCTCATGATATTTGTGTTCACCCCAATGCCTTAGAAAAATATCTTCAAATTCTAGCCATGAACTGATTGCATTTGGCCTTAACAATGAAATAGTTGTTGAGCATCTCCCTTTAATGAATGACAAAATAACCTCAAAGCCACTTCTTCATGAATAATTTCAAACCTGTCCAAAAAGCATTCAAAATCCATCACATGATGCTTTGCTATAATACAACCTTCTCCACTGAAATGATGCAAATATTTAAAACATCTTGGAGGGTAATCATGAAGAATAGGTGGCAGCTTGAGGGGCTTAAAATTTTTTCGGATTTTGAATTGAATGTTAGAGGGTTGTTTAGAAGAGATAATAGTGACTGTCAAAGGAGATGGTGAACCAAAACTTTCATGTTCAAGTTGACAAGATTGGGGATTTTGAGGAGGGATTGTAATGCAAACATGATTTTGATCATTTAATTCAGAATAAGGAACAAGATCAAGATTTGTAACACAGGAAGACGATGATTCCTCTTGCTTCAAAGAAAAATGTGCAGTTGAGGGTTTAGACTGATCAGAATATACAAGACATAAAATGATCCTCTTGACATGTACGGGAAAATAGATAACAAAAGTGGTAACAAAGAATAAAAATTCTTTTAAAAATTTCAGCGTCTGGTACCTGGTCTTTCTGTGCCACCTCTTCATTTTTTGTTATCAAAAGTTTCTCTTCAGTAAAATATTTTTTAGTAGAGTCGCTAGATGAATGATTAATAACCAAGCTTCAATATCTAAATTTTGTTCTCCATCAAGAAATAAATCTCATTACCTAGGGAAAAATAACCTCATTTCTCCATTCCCCGAAAATGACGCAAATTTGATGTTGTTTCCTCGGAGACAGTTCCTGGCTGTAAGGGAACTAGTCCTTGGGACATCTCAAGATTGATGAAAATTGTGAAAATCAGTGGCCGTAGTGATAGGCCATGATGATTTGCAACGAATCTTCTAGTTTTGAAATCTATGTTTTAAACCAAATTGGCCAAGACCTTATTCGCTCCGATGGATATGTAATAATACTAAGCTACACATAAACGAAAATTGTAAGCTTAGAATTGGTATTACATCTAAATTTGTGGATGAAGTTGAACTAGATGTGGTTCCATTCAATATTTGTAGAATTGTTCTTGGAAGTCCTTACTTGTTTGACAATAAGGCTATTTACTTCAAGAATGAAAACATGTATCACCTTTTCAAGGACATAATAGAGTGCATCATCCGAGCTCATCATATGAAAGATGATTCCTCACTGGTAACCACAACGCATTTTATTGTGATGAGCTAGGTGCATAGAATAAGGTGGACAGATACTAGACGAGTTGGGAGGCAATACTTGCACTTGGTGTTTGAGTAAAAGCCTTTTGGAGGTCCAAAAGCCTCTCAGTGGGGAGGAATGATCTGGGAGGATCCTAAAAAAACCTCAAAATTCAAAATTTCTAAATCTTGATGGAAACAACTCCACGTCGAAGAGCTCGACGAGATGATTCCAACACAACTTGAATTGTGTCAAATAGACTTCGTACTTGAAAGTTATCGTGTTTTGACGTTTAGAACAAATAGGGAAAAAGTTGGCAAGGTTGCCATGTGGCAATACGAAGAGGTGCCATGTGGCACTATAGGATTTTGATGTGGCATGTTTTTATGATGATGTGGCTATGCCTCGAGAGGGCACGCGACAGGTGGCCATTGGCATCTTACATGAAAAGATAGATGGCATCTTTTGTGGTAGGCAGAGGATGATGTGGCAGGCATAGAAAGTGACATGTGGCTGAGCTAGCAACACATGGCAGGGGATTGGGCATTGAGTTGGCATGACTCATGAGTGGCCACAAATGGAAAAATTATTGTGTGCCACGTGACATCTCAGAAATTTCACCATGGGGTGAGTCAAAGTTCAGTGGATAAAGGAATGGGTGGATTGGTCGAGATTTGAACCCATAACCTCTTAGATATATGGTAGAGGTCCAACCATTAGTCTAACAATTGGTGGTTAGTTGGTTGAGAAATTCACTATTATAAAAATATGTTATAATGCTTCGTGCCAATGGTGGAGGCTGTGGGTTCGATTGCGGGACCTTCGGAAACCAACACCAACCAAAGAATTGCAGTCTTGTTCATGTGATTGGGCCGCCAAATTACAACCAACAATTCATGTAATATGATTTAAAATATGTTATATGGTTGGATAACCATACAAGGTTGGATATGAAAGGGGTCGACATGCCTATCGTTTGGTGTAATATTATTTACGGGGGTCGACAACATCATATACGGTATGGGTAAGGCATGACAATCCGTGGGCTCGACCTCGGGTCCATTGGCCACCAAAATTTTATATATTAAAATACATGCCAATGCGACACAATTTTATGTTGTGAAAACATATCAGAGCCAAACCTTTTGAATAATGCATTTAAGCTTGTATTTTTGTAACCAAGTGGTATTTTGGAGCTCGAATTGGCAGTAACTGAAGGAGTTTTTTTAGTGGTATTTCAAAACTACTTCCTGGAAACAAAGAGCTCTGTTTATTGCAAGTTTTGGAGGCAAAATTGCTTTGTAATCAAACTTTTTGGGAGCATTAATAAAGAGGCCACTTCCTTGGAGGCAGGACAGACATAGTCCACAATGGACGAATTCCATTATCAATTGGTTGTCTTTCTGATTCCTTCTTTTCTAGATCTTCTATGTTTTCTTATCATTTGAAGCTTCATTTAGTCCTTTATGCTTGGAGTTAATTAATTGTGCTCACACTTTAAACTTTTAAACTAGTTTAATTAATCATTCACACTTGAACATTCTTACAAACCTAGTCACTTTAAAAGATCTAGATGGACTTTCATTGTTTTGCATAGCTAGTGATTTGGAGAACTAAAGGATTGTACTAACCTTGAGTCTATGGTATGTGTGAAAATTTACAAGTCTAATTATAGAAACATGAAATTTATACTTCTAATTGTAAATTAATTATTTAGCTTATTTGCTACGACAAATATCGAATAAATCACGCTGCAATTTTTCACCATAAAAAATATTGTGGAAAGTAAAATGCTGGAAACATAGAAAATGCTAGCACACATACATAAAAATGACAATTATTTTTGGAAAATTGTCATTGGAAAACCCCAATGTGGAAAAACCGGTGCCACAACTGAGGGTTCTATTATGCAACAATGAGAAATTCTGAGTACAACTGGATGCCCAAAACTGGCAATCCTCTTCAAGATAAACTGAGCACAAAAATTAGTGAGATAATTTCTTGCCTCACTCGACATTGATCCAACTCTACAACTGGCACAAATATGTCACACACGAAAGCCCCTGTGTTAGCCTTTGCATCACTCTTGCGCAGGGCCTCGAACAATTTGCTTAGAAGCTGCTCTAATCAAACCATCCTGCCCATCTCAACCTTTGGAATGACTCACTGACCCTTCTGGATATTCTCTTGGCCTCCAACAACTGAATCGACCCTTTGTTTGGCCAAATCGAACTCTGCCTTTGAAGCTTCTGCGTAGGCCCTGTGCAGCCCCACTGGGAAAACTCGACCTTCATGTAGCTAACTCTCTGGAACTGGAAAACTTCCTCCATACTCACCGACTCTGCTCCTCACTGTCTTTGTGTCCCCTCTCTGGATTGAACATGTCTTTGCTAAATCACTACAGCTGGGAAATTGGACCTCTGCAAAGGAATTCACCAAGTGTGTTCTCCATCAACCCCATCAACCTCCTCTTATAATCTCTGGTTGAGACTTCAATGACCAAGATTAAATCTTAATCGATGGTTAAGATCATCTTTAAGTCGATCCATGTGAGTTTCTAGAGAATTCTTACCTTTCTAAAATAATTTCTATTAATTAACCAGTTCTCCCAAGTTAGACTTAGGAAAAATTTAAATGATGGCCAATTAATTTAGTTGAGCTATCTCTAAGTGGAATTTCTAGAAATGATTTCTGGGTTTTCGTGATGTCCTGTGTTTTAGCCTCTTCACAAAGTTTGAGACTAGAGCACTATCTGATGCTATAAAAACTAACACTCCCTTTTAGCGAGGAAGGTGTTGTAGTGTTCTTACAACACTGTGTCTCTGCATCATCCTCCTATACACGCTGCTGATGTCTGACAACTATAGCTGCCTGCCATTGTCCATCAACTACTATGCTAACTTTAATTCATCTGCCACTGACTGTAGCTGAACCATGTTGTATCTGTGCTGCTGCTGACACTGCACTGTACATCTTATACTGCTACCAATTCTGCATATTGCAACCTAACTAACACTCCCTCTCATTGTCGCTGCAAATATTGCAATTGAGAAGCATCCAAAATACTGAATATTGAATCAACTGTGTTTGTGCTACAACTATCTCTTGAGTCTCTGACTACTAATAGCCTCTGCATTGTCCACTAGGAAATCTGCGATGCTGTTTACTCTGCACTGTGCCTCTTGCACTGCGATCAACACTGCTCTGTGCTCCTCAAGATTTGATTGCAACTAGTTTGCAACTGTCACTCTGGAATTGATTGCACCAACTGACATTGATCCTCCTGCTACTGAATACTGTGGGGCCCTGTAGCTAGGCTAATGATCCATGTGGAAGCACATGTTGATGCTACCCTTAATGGATCTTGCCAAGCTCTTTGCAACTCTAAACCCTGATCTACTCATATCGCTGCTGCTATCTTTGGATTGTTACTGCAACCAGTGTTCCATGGGGACGCATCCCCCATGGTTGGGGATGCACCCCGACGCTCCCCCACGCTTCGGGGATGGGGAAATTCCTAGGGAAACGTTTCCCCCACGTCCCCTTTTTGGGGAAACTCCGGGGGGACGTTTTTCAGGCGATGAACGCGACTCCTTTGCAAGGGGGACGTCGACAAGATGCATGCATATGCGTCTCCCCCATTTTTTAGTCTAATATTTTTTATAAAACATCAAAAGAATACAAATTTAAATATATGAAAAAAAAATGAAAAAATGAAACTATATTAAAACAAAAAACTTGTTAAAACCTAAATTATATTAAAACTTAAGACTTGGTATTTATTAATATTATTTAGTAATTTTTGAGAAATTTTCTAGTATTTCACTGCTACTTTTAGTTTAGTATTCTATGGCTATTTTAGACTTCAACATAATGTCAATGTCATTGTCATATGATGAATTTACTTTTTATCATTTTTGAAAATTTGATGCGCATTGCATAGTTTCAATTATCAAATAATGAATTTATTAATTTATTTTAGATGTACCTTGCATCATGCCAAATGATGAATTTAGAAGGAACATTGCATAATATCAATTGATGAATTCAATTTAGTAATTTACTTTTAAATTTACAATGCAGAAATGTCAAATGATAATAGTTTAATAAGTAACGATGATCATATTTAGTCTTTAGATGTACACTGCATAATTATTAAGATTTCCTATTTAGTTATATATATATATATATATATATATATATAGATAAAATTTTTAATAATTTTTAATTTTATCATTTTAATGACTATGACGTCCCTCTGTTTCCTCGAAAATTCCCTAAATTTTGGGGTTGCTTATATACACCCCCCTTGTGCATATCCCTGCTCCCACGTTCCCTTGTCCTGGAAACTCGGTGGAACATTGGCTGCAACTACTGCAATAATGAGTTTGATCTCACTAGATCCTGAAGTGATAGCTTCCATAGGGCCACTCCCTCTGAAGCTAGACTCCCTTTGAGTCTCAATATCCCTATGGGAAATGTCTCTGCTTTCTCTCGGAAACTCGCACTGTCCTCCTGCACTAGACACTGGACTTCGTAGCTCTGTGTTGGGAATCTTTTGGCTGGAATTGCACCTACATACTATACCTGGGAAATTCACACTACCCTTGTCACTGCAACTGTCTCATGTGTACTCACTGCAACTAGCTCTCCAACTGTCTCACGTGTATTGACTGAAACTAGCTATGTTGACATTAACTCCTACTACTATAATACTGTGAGCTCTTGTAGCAAAGGTGATGGTCCCGCTGCAACAATCTGGAATTGATCTGACTGATCTCCTTGTTGCAATTGTGTTGGACCTTTCCCATCTAGCACATTGGAGTCTCATACTCCTCCTGGATCTAGTGCCCCACTATCTCCTTTCGGTGCTAGTCTCTGGCTTGGAGCCTTTTTCACTTTGCAACTCGCAAGGATAACTCATACTTCCTCTGACACCTATCTCTAACAATTGGAAGTCGATCTGTTGCTCGGATCTCCATTCTCACTAACTCGCATGGCTCTGGCAATCTCGTACGACCATCTCTAGAAAGCTACAAAATTTGTGAAACTCAAAATCTCGGAAATAAACAAGAATCTCCTTATTTTCTTTTTCGGCTGCCTGCTATGCTACTTGCACTCCCTCCTAGAATGCACACTCTTGCCTGCTACTACTGCCTTCTACAATTAGAAATCACGAATTTCTCCTGGAATCGGATCTGGAAACCCTTTGAGAAATTCCTCTATGTGCTTTTCTCTTCTAGATGACACCGATTTTGCTACTTTGGAACTGTTGCAAAAAACATTTGCGTCTAGATCAAGGATCTGCTTCGTGAAAATACTGATACGCTCACCTATTGTCTGCGGGAATTGTTTCCATGACGAATCGACCCTTCCTACACAAAGCCACTAGAACTTCGATCCCTTGCACCGCCTGGCTAGGCATTGCATAACCCTTTGGAAGTTCATGTTGCTACTCCCTCTGAGCCACAAAATTCTCCCTCTTCGTCTCTGAGCCTCTTGTCTATCAACTGTGCTCTGATACCATGTGAAAATTTACATGTCTAATTGTAGCAACTAGAAATTTATTCTTCTAACTATAAATTAATTATGCAGTTTATTTGCTACAACAAATATTGAATAAATCACACTGCAATTTTTCACCATTAAAAATACCACGGAAAATAAAATGCCGGAAACTGAGAAATTGCTAACGCACATAAAAATGATTTTTATTTTTCGACAATTGTCCCTGAAAAAACCCAATGTGGGAAAATTGGTGCAACAATTGAGGGTTTTATCATGCAGCAGTGAGAAATTATGAGTACAATTGGATGCCCAAAATTGACAATCCTCTACAAGATAAACTGGCCACAAAAATTAGTGAGACAATTCTTGCCTCACCCGACACTGATCTAGCTCCACAACTGGCACAAACAGGACACACAGAGCCCCTGAGTTAGCCTCTTGTCACTCTTGCACAGGGCCTCGAAACGCTCTGCTTGGATGCTGCTCTGATCAAGCTGTCCAACCTAGCTCAATCTATGAGAATGATGTGCTATTCCTTCTGGAAGTTCTCCCGGCCTCCAACAATTGAATCGACTCTCTATCTGGCCAAATCGAACTCTTCCTCTGAAGCTTCTGCGCAGGCCCTATGCTACCCCACTGAGAAAACTCGACCTTCCTGTAGCTGACTCTCCGGAACTGGAAAACTTCCTCTGGACTCACCGACTCTGCCAAGGAATTCGCTCTCCAAGTGTGTTCTCCATCAACCTCATCGACCTCCTATTATGAATCTCCAGTTAAGACTTCAGCGACCAAGATTAAATCTTAATTGACCGCTGAGATATCTCTAAGTCAATCCATGTGAGTTTCTAAAGAATTTTTACCTTTTATAAATTAATTCCTATTAATCAACCAATTTTCCTAAGTTAGACTTTACGAAAAATTTAAATGATGGTCAATTAATTTAATTGAGCAATCTTTTTTTTTTTTTTTTTTCTGGATAAAGGCTAAACTATTATATTAAAAGAGAGAAAAAGTTATGTACAAAGAGGAACATGCCTCTGAGGGTGCAGGGGGTCACCCTCTGTCAAAAAACACAGCAGGTGCTCATGGCTACCTGAATTACAAAGATAGAGATGATAACGGAGAGAATGAGCAGAGCTATAGCTGGTAGCCTTCTGGCTTACAAAAAGAGATCCTTGCAAAAGAACAGCAGCAGCATAATTTGAGAACCTTGCATGTCGATTGTGTCCTGCTGCTGATAGCATTATGCCAAACGATGGTAGAGGGCCCATTAACTCCAGGGTTCTTGATGAACTGAGAACTCTAGAGGGCTCACTACCAGAAAACAAACAGCTGGGCCCTTCTATACCGGAAGGTGTCCCTTCAAAATTCCAAAACAGGTTCATTAAGCGGCAGAAGAAGCAGAAATTAAACCTTCGAAGGCTCACCTTGTTCAGTGTTGTCAATTCCTGGCTTGATAGCCTCTTCATTCATCTCCAGACGGTTGGTGAGCTGATTACTGAAGCGAACAGGTTGCTGAGGCACATGATCTAGATGCTGAGGCGAACCCAGGCCAGATACAATCTCCATAAGGTTGACATCATCAGGAGTATGATTGTCAATATTTTCATCCACTGCTGGTACCCGAGCTTGATCAATTTGCTCCTGCTCCCTATCAACCTCTTCCTGACTGTCCGAGTCTTCCTCCTCCTCCGTCGCAATGACCGTTATCAGCAGAGAGATACGAGACTGGTTTCTCCGGCATCGAAAAGTGCAGCGAGATGTATGAACTTGACTGTCTAAGGGGTCCGACTCCTCTGAGGGAGAAGACGGAGGCTCCAGCATGGCAATCGGCGGAATTGCTCTTGCCTGAGCCTCTTGCCGACGCCGAATTCCCCAAACACCTCCACGCCTTGGGACTCCTCGTTGTCTCGGCGCCATGGGCAAGGGATAACTCACTTTACATACAGTAGAAGGCGGAAATTCAGGACTCAGAGTCTTGATATTAGCACCCAGATCCTCCTTAATAGCAGCAATAACCCAATTTTGAATCCTTACCAATCCTTCCTCGATCGAGAGCCAAGAACGCGCGGTCTGAGCAGAGGTTAGACCTTTACAGCTACCTCCACCGCCAGCGTTCGGCTCCTTACCATACTCAGACAACCTCATACCAAAAGACCTCAAATAACTTACCTGGTTCATAAGCTTGAATAAATAGGACGCGGTGTTGAACATTCTGGATGCGACAGAGCCAAGACTCCACGAATCAGCGTACATGGAATTCAATTTGCCTCGCTTGAGGCCATCTCCCTTCTGCAGAGCCATCGTCTCAACATTTACCTGCATTAATGCTTGGCAGGAACGATTTATTATACCGTCCTGACAATCAACCTCAGGACACCAGCTGCCCCCCATCGCAAGTTCCCAAATGTGTCCAATTGTCACCCGCATCCGGGTATTTAATTGAGCAATCTTTAAGTGGAATTCCCAAAAACGATTTTTGAGTTTTGGAGATCTCCTATGTTTTAGCCTCTGCACAAAGTTTGAGACTAAAACACAACCCGATGCTACAAAAACTAACAGTGTGTACATGAACGTCATCTTGTACATATATGAAGTTTTCAATGGTCCGTCTTTTTTGAAGAGTGAAAAATTGCCTGGGAGGACATTTGGTTGCCACTTTGTGTTGATGTCTAGTTCCCGAAGTAGGAAGGGTGGTGTTGGTCATTGAGCTTTGACCTCAGATATACACCTATATCCTTGCGCTGATGGTTAGAAAGTAAGTCTGATGGTACCTAGAGAGGTTGAAAGCTTTATTCCATCTTAGTCCCGCTCGGATAGATTTCCCTGTTCAGGAATCTAGTCTGTGGCATTGCGGTGCCTAAACTGTTGAGAGACCTTGGATATATTTCTTTGGTCAAGAATCTAGTCCATGGCATTGCGGTGCCTAAACTTCATAGATTATGTGTTTCGAGCTCTTCCATATACCTCTATGGTTGTATGTAAATATGAATACCTCCCTAGTTAAGAGGGATTGTTGAAGAATGTAACTAGGTTTGGCCTTCATAATTGTACTTGAGTCAAAACTAATATATTTGTCAAAAGAAAGCAAAAATATTTATTATTATTAATTGAATTGACTTGTTAAAGAATAGGTTTCATGCTTGGGTCAATTGTCATAGGTCAAGCCTCCATTGTAGGCTTTAGGATGATTTATTTAAGTCAAAGTCAATTCTTGTTTGGTCAAAGACTCCTCCATCAAAGTCTCCTTGCTATTGGCCTCAAGTAAATCATCTTCAAGTTAGCCTCTTCATCTTGTCGTCCTACAAGTCGGCCTAAACATAAAGACACTTCTCTTCAAGGACTCATGTCGACCTATTTCACATGGAAACAACTATATATACAAGCCTAAAGACTTCACATCAAGTACAATGAAGGAGCTTGGATTTCAGAGAGATAAACTCGCAAATCTAAGAGACTAGTGCGAAAATCACAATTATAGGTTCGGTGAAAATCTTAGAAGAAGGTTCAATACTACTATGATGATTTTCGGTATACCACAGTGAGAAGAAGTTCGATCAATTTAAGAGTGATGAGTTCTGAAGCAAGTGAGGATTACAGTTCGGTGCTATCACTGTGTAGAAGCTCAGTGCTATTGTAGTGAAGAAGTTTGGTGCTACCTCAGTGATGAAGTTCAAATATTACAGTGAAGACTTGGTATATTATAGTGAGGAAACTTGGATCATTGTAGGACCGAGATTTGAGTTTGGGGCAGTCATCACAGGATCGAGGGCAGGAAGAACACATTGAAGAATGCAATACTAATCACAAGGTTGACTTGATGGAGGGAGTCTCTAGTATAGGTTGTGAAGGTCTTGGTCGTCTCATCTTGTTTTTGAATCTACTAAAGGAAGAATTTTGATCGAGTTTTCCCCTAGAGTGGGGTTTTTCCCTGGCTGCGTGCCTACATCTCGTGTCCTCTACTATTTGTTGTTTGGCATTAGTTTTGATGATAAAGAAAAGATAAATAGAATGAAAGAATAATAATAATAAAACATCACAAGATAATGTCATAATAAGAGAAATCGATTAACTGCCACACTTTGGATTTATCAACAGAGAATGAGGTTAAGGTGAGTCTTCCCTGTTTCCAAGACCTTGCTTCGACTGATTCAATTACCAAAAACCTCGAAAGGGAGGGTGACCACACTCCCCTTATGCAAGATGGTATCAAAGATTGCCTATGCATGGAAAAAGAACAATGGGAGGTGATTAACCGTTGATTATCGTAAGTCTGCTTCATTCAAACCATCGAAATTTAATGTGTATCCTGATCCCCTTTACTAATTTCCTGATAAGCATAAAGAGTGGTTTCCTAAGTTTGATGGAAGTGATGTTACTAGTGCCCAAAAGCATGTGGATGATTTTCTATGGAAGATTACTTAAAATTCTATAATGAGATTATTGTGTATCGACAAGACATAGATGATGTTGTTATGATACTCTTTGCATTCACACTTGAGGGAGATGCTTGGAATTGGAATAGTAACTTGCATCCAGAAAGCATTTCCGACTTTGAAAAATTTGAAGATATCTTCATGAAGAAATGGGCTAATCACCAAGACAAGGAAAGTGGTCCTAGTAATGCTCAGGAAAATGAGGAAAAAGAAGGTCCCTTTCCAGATCATCAAGACGAGATCAACAATAAAGGTACTGAAGAGGAAGAGAACCAAGAAGAACCTTTCCTACATGATCAACATGAAACAAGTAATGAAAAGGATGATTTCGAAAGTGAACTTGATAAGGATTCCAAGAAAGCTGAAGATGGCTCGAATATTATTGAGGAGGTTATCCCTCTCAACGTGCATGACAAAGACCTTGAGAAAGATGCTCCTATTAACTCCATGGATGATGATATTGGTGGTGATTACATACATATTGAGTAGGGGAAGTGGGAGGTAAATGACCATCCTTATGTTGAGGACCTTATATATGATACCAACGAAGAGAACAAGGTTAAGGTGAGTCTTCCATTTTTCCAGGACCTTGGTTTGGCTGATTCAATTACCAATAACCCCGAAAGGGAGGGTGACCACACTCCCCTTATGCAAGATGGTATCAAAGATTGCCTATGCATGGAAAAAGAATAGTGGGAGGTGATTAATCGTTGGTATGACCATGATACCAATGATGATACTGATAGGGCCTTTATCTTGCCTTGTTCCTCATACCTCCAGGATGATATCACTTTTTCCTAGCTTTGTTATGGAAGTAATGAGTACACAGAGGTTTTCCCTTCTCCATATGATCCACCCAATTATTGTGATCCTCCGTGCTAGATCTCCCCTTTTCCGACCCATCATGACTTTAAAGAAACCATAAGGCATGACATCTTAATTATTAAATCATCCATTCTCTGTTCACAAGAAAGGGTCTGATTCTCCAAGTTGGTGTCCTTCCCTTCGTCCATAGCTTCTTCCTATGATATATGGGTTTCTTATTTTCTCATCTCTCGCCCTTATGATTTTGCATATGATTGTTCCTATCTTTGCTTTTGGATTTATTGCATGAGTAATCATATGAGTAAGTGTTTTTATATTGATCTAACAATATGTTGGTTACATTGGCTCTGTGATTACACTTAGTATTTGCATACTGTGATATGCATGTTAGAGTAGGTTGCATTGGATATTGATTTTTCATAGTTAACATCATCATATCATGTCCTCATCTTGGAATAAATGCATTTAGATTAGACTTGCATTCATAGTAGAACTTTATTTCCTGTATGGTTTTATTATTTGATAAAAATATGGGCGATAAAAGTACGCCCAAGACAAATGCTTCCAACAATTGTTTGTGATGTGCAGGATACAGGTCTGCGGTCCGAGAGGATCGCTAGTGTTCACGAACTCCCCGTTCAAGTACATTGTTTGTGCATTCCACAGAGAGTTCATGTCCCAGTTGGGGCCAAATGTTACCCACCACCAGTGGGTGACCCCATAGGAGAAAATTTTCTCCTATATTTGTCATCAGTTGACAACCAATAGCCCCCCACAACCACCAGTGTAGCTGATGTGTGCCAATTTATCTCTGCCCTCTAATCCAGTTGCATGTCCCCTCACCCATCTGTCGAGAGTGTATGTTTGAAGGTGGGCCATTCAATCCTAAAGGTATGTATTTCATTGTGTAATTAGGTGCTTATGCTTGTTTTTCTTGGGCACACTTGGGTATGGATTATTGGATGACTTGGAATGAGGAAGGGTTTCGATTGTAGGTCCACAAGGCTCTGCTACCCCCCATCCCCTTGTCTACATGTCTGGGCTAGGCTTGGAACTATGCCCTGAAGGTTGATGCAATTAACAAAACAATAAAAACATATCATTGCCACATGAAAAAAGAAATAATACCACGAAGTGCAAAAGATGTCCAAGACAATAAAATTTAGCAGGTGGGAAAAAGCCAAACATGAGCTCTATCCCTTATCAATATGGTCATCACCCTAGTTCCTAGGCCCCCTATGAGTACCCTTCGCATCATTAAGGAACCCATGCATGTCCCTACCCCTAGTGGGCGAAGAACTACCCCACCTTAAGGGGGTAATCATTGCTATATCATACACAACTTTCTCTCATCCCCTGGAGCCCCAAGTAGTAAAATAAAAGAAAAAAAAAGGCAAAAGGAAAATGAAGGGTGGAAAGACAAAGTCCAGGGTAACTTGTACCACGAATTCTCCCTCCTACATTTATACAACCAAATATGTGGACATCCCTCATCATTACCACCCTTGATCCCATGGCATTTGGCCTTGAGACCCCTTTGTCCCAATTTGCCTCATCATTATCCACATGACACTTACCACTTGAAGGATGTACCATGGACATGTCCTTCCCTTTAGGGGTTGGGAACACATAATAGGGTTGTTTATTAACCTCTCCTTCCCAGGGGGGTAACACTATTACATGCTGAAAGCCCCAAATTTGGAAGGGAAACCCATTATAAAGTCTCATTTGTGCCCTTGACTAACAAGCTTGATTCACATAGATGCACTAATGAATTATTGTACCTGTAGATGAGAAGACCCATTGGATCTTATAGAGGATTGGCAGGTGGTTTCATCATGGGCTAGGCAACTTAAATGGGTCCCATGCCTGCCAGAGGATCATATTGACACTTGTAGGGGAAGTGTTGAAAACCATGGGTTTCCATCATTATCTCATGCCATGGGAAACCCAACAACTTCAACAACTTGTTCAATCCCCCACATTATATGTGAGAAGATGCATTAGGACATCTGATAGCTGAAAGTAAATCCCTATGGGTGGGATAGTTCTACAACACCTCAAGAGTCGACATAGCTGATGGAGACTGAGCCAAGACTTCAACTATGTTATAATTTTGAGTGACTCTTAACGAGGGTTGAAATCTGACTTATGAATAATACCCTTTGGAGGTTTTATAGTCAATTTGGTGGGAATCGACGACAGAGTGGGATCTAAAGAGGATGGCACTGAACTGGTGGGTTGATCAGTAGCCTGACCATTCGGTATATTCACATTCTCATAATCCTTGTTCCAAGGAGCCACCTAAACATCATATCTTTGCTTTGAATAGGAAAGCATCAAAACGGTATTAGAGGAAGATGGTTATCGACCAACCATATGAGTCTCTTGATTAGAAAATAGGTCATTCAACATTGCAAGAGAAGTGGAATATTTAAGAAATTGATTCGGTGAGGACAATCACGTGTAAAGTGTTGTTTGTTGCAAATCAGGTAAGGATATTGAGGCTTATGTTTCTCATCAGAAGACTAATTTGTTTGTTTATCCTATGGAGAGGTCTCTTTCTTCTTCTTACCTTTTCCTTCCTTCTTTCTTCTAGGTTGTTGTTGAGACTTGCCTTTATCAGATGAAATGGCATTTATCTCAAAAGCAGAAGCCGTAGGAGGGTGGGAATGAGGGTTTTGATCAAATACGAGAGGAGAAATACCAGATGGTTTACTTGCCATCTGCATGCTGGTAGAACCAATAATGCAATCAGTAGCATGAGATTCTTTATCAAGCAAAAGAGGAGGAAAATTATTCGAAGGTCTCAGAGTGTTTGGTATATTCTTGTAGAGTGTGTTGGATTAGGTATAAACCAAATCCAAATATTGTGCAAGAGAAATTACTTTCTCTTCAATCACGACTCCACCTTTGGCCATATCTTTTGTCATAGGTGCCAACATAGATTTGGTGAACCATTCTACAAGCAATTGATCGAGAACATAAGTTTTGACCAATCAACGACGACACCTCCACCCATGAACGTGATATGAAATGTGAGTGGAATCTGATTATTTGAAGTTGATTAGTAGTTTTGTTCTAGTTTTTTACATGATGGGAAACTAGAAATGTGTGAGGAAGGTCGTGGCTAAGGTACTAGAATAACAGAATGAAGCTCTAAGTAATTCAATATATCATTTAGCATCAATACCTGTAAGCATTCTTTGGAAAAGATGAAGTCAAATAGAATCATCATTAAGGGAGTTTGATGAACACCACAGATGATAAGTCATGACGTGTGTCAACGGGTCTTCTCCCGGATTCCCATTGAATTTAGGGATGTTGAAGGAAATTTAGTAGTAATAATCATCCACCAAGGTGAATGAGTGATGGGATCATTATTGAGCCAAGTCAAATCTAGAAACTCGAGAGTAGCCACAAAAGGAAACTACTGATTAAAGTCTGGCGGAGGATGTCCTAGATATGAGGGAATAACCTGGGAAATAGGTACTTGCATTCTTGAATAAGGAGGGTTATGGTAATAAGGAACTTGGTTACCAGAATAAGGAGGGTTTTGATAGCTAGAATACAAGTGACCTTGTTGACCAACCCCAGGATGAACATGAATTTATTGGCCTTGAGAAGGCACCTTAGGAATTCCCTCATAAGGTCTATATTGTTGCCCGATGGGAATTTTCATAGTCTCATGATACAAAGGGTTTGATTGATGTTGTGCCATATCGTACATATTATACCCTACTAGAATTTTAGGAATACCTTGCACAAGCAATTGAGATTGTAAAGGTAATTGTAAAGGCCGAGTAAGTGGAACATGAGAGGTACTAGATACTAAAGGAATGGGTTGAGATGTGATTGCAACCTGTACAGGTTGAGTCACATGAATTTGAGCTTGTTGAGGTACATATTGAGGAATAGGAATTTTAGATGATGGGATAGGTTGGGAAACAAACAATGAACTAACATTGAACTAGGTTGAACGGACAAAGCAGGCTGCCAAACACTAGTAGTTATCCCAAGATAAGGAGGACTATAATAAGGTCGATTGTCAATTTGAGGTATAACAACAACATGTTTCTCCTGTGCCATAAGAGGAGGGGATGATGGAGGAAACTTCCATCCATGTGGAGGGGACCCAACATAAGGATAGTTAGGTTGTTGAAGAAAACCTTGCCCACTAACATAGGGTCCAGCCTGTTGTTCAACTGTCGGTGTAGGAGGAGGAGTAGGAGCAGGATGTGTATCACTCATAAGAGTAGCGTTATATGGAATTACCAAAGTGGATGACGTGGGGGATGTCCATGGAATGGAAGATACACTAGAGAAGGTACCAGATAAAGATTGATAACCAAGTGGGACAAACGGGCCACCATATAGATGTGCCTCTGGTGATGTCAAAAACATAGTTTTGGAAGCAACATTTTAAGTCTCAACCATGGTGGTAGATGCAGGCTGAGAAACCATATTGGTTCCAATCATGGTCAATAATCCCAATGTGGATTGTCAGGTGAAATTCGTGGGAAATTCAAAAGAACCAGGTAAAGGATTTTGTTCAAGAGGTGTAGGAGGAAGAAGAAGATGGGTTAGATAAAGTAAAAGTCCCTCCAAATGAGTAGAAGGACAAGGATCTTCTTGTGGAATCTCCTCAATACTCACAAGTCCAGGTGGAAGCATTCACCATCAGGGCCGAGATATATAGTAAGCGGATCTCTTTGAGACAAAGAAAGAGAAGATGGAACACCTGAAGGAACAAGAAACGATGAATGAGGCTCCTCAAGTTCAATGACCTCAGGAAATAAAATTTCTGACTCAGGAAGGTTAGATTGCATAACCTCAGGGAACAAAGTCTTAGGTAATTCAGTATCAATTGTGTCAGTTTCATCGACAAGAGTAGATGTAATCTCAGGTTCGATACTCAAGGGGACAAATGATTCTGGTTGATCAGATTCAGGAGGAGGACCAAAAGTAGTTCCTGAGTTTCCCGATTCGGTAGTTTTCATTCTTTGTTCCTTCTGAAGACAACCAAGAGTAGCCTCTAGTGGAAGAGGAGGCTTATTTTTCATTCTACGTGAACGATGGAGTGGGGGATCTTGTTTTTCCACGTTGGATAGTAAATTTTATCAACACAAAAAGAAATAAATCAAAATGAGGGTAATCTAGGCATAAAGGATTACCAAGCAATCGTGACCTGCAATATACACCTTGGCGAACCAAGGACTTAACGTACATAAGCTAATCTCCCTGAATGTTGTGTTCGGTGTATCACGATTTACAAGGTGGTAGACTCGGTTACCTATGGATGGATAACAACCTATTGGGGACTCCCAAAATATACACGATGATATTTGGGAGTGTAGTATATAGTAGTGTTGTCTAATGCGTAATTGTTCGATGAGAGTGTTACCATATAATTTAAGTGCGTGGAGCGCCACCAATATAACCAAAGGTACGTGGAGTACGGTCCTATACACTCACATACGTGGAACGGGGTTTCAACCACAGGATGCAATGCTGGAAAACAACGACAACTCCTACTTTTAATGACGCCGAAACACGTTTCTATCCTAGACCTCTATGTGTTTGTGTTAATGTTACAAACTCTCATTAGGTTGATTCAAGTTTTTTTAATTTGATCTTGAATTAAGGTTCAACTTTATGGCTCACCATGAATTCACCTGAATTCCATGAAATGAAATCTAGCATGAGGAAATGGAATATTTCTCTTCAATGAAAATCTAGTTAAGCATAGGCAAGAAACAAACAATATGCAACATAGAAAATGCAGTAAACAATATGCTTAATGTAATTCCATTTTCGTGCAACTGTTCCTAAATCAATATGGATGCAAAACCCTAAATTCCAATGCAAGGTTTTTTCTTTTCACCACACTTAATTTTAAAAATGAGGAAAACTAAGATGCAAATGCTTAATCACTAATTCAGATGCACTTTTCAGAATGAGGACTAGAACAACAATTCATCCAAGTGATCAATGATCAAACAAAACAAGTTTTCAAGCGACCTAATGATAATACCAAAGAAAAATCAAAACCAATTCTTACCAAGTCAATCAACCACACATGCAAACCAAATGGAGGCTCCAGAGAGACCACAAGACACTCAAGACTCAAGGAAGGTCATCTAGAAGTAGGTTGATCAAATCAACACTGAGCAAACAAGGAAAGTTTTGTGCAAGAACAAGGGTCAATGCAGGTGCAAAAGAGGCACAAGTGCTCTACAACATAGGCATAAAGAGGGCCTAGGTGAGGTGCAACACAGGCACAGAGAAGGCCCAGGTGAGGTGCAATGCTCTGTCAACAGACTAGAGGGTGCGTTGGTCCTGGGAAAGAGGATTCTAACACAAAAATTTCAAACAAGACTCAATGCAATCACTTCCTAGGTCTTTTCTTAGCTGATTAAAGCAATAAAGGTCTATGATAGAGGTAAATCAACACAATGGAGAAAGAAACCACCAAGGGAACACACTACTCCCTAGTAGGTTTGCCAATTTGTTATACGAGATTTATGACTATGGACATAAATATCTCCTCTAGGTTTGGTGGCTAACCTAGAATAATAGAATGACAAATGTTTTCCTTAAATTAAGTAAAGGAGGGGAAGAAACCTACTTGGAATTTTCCATATCTTTTTCTCCTCCTTTGGCTTGAATGCTCCAATCCTAGCTCTAACTGCCAAAATTAGAACCTACACAACTAGACAACACAAGCCAAGAAAATACGAGATCTATGTATCATCATCTATCTACTTCATTCAATAGATCGACATGGTATTGAAATATATTAAATAATGACATCACATATAGGAAAACAAGAGAACTCTTTGCATTGATATAAATGGAGTGATTTACAACCATATATAGGTGTCAATCTTGTAGAAGAGCTCCAACAAGTTGTTGACTTGTCCTTCCTTTGTCACAAAGTGTACCTCCAATCACCCCAAATGAAAGAAAAACTAAGTCTCTTCACAACAACATAAGGGTAGAATCACTCTCCAAAATCCAACCTCTTGCATATGGAAGGTTGTAAATATATAGAGGCGTGGGGTAAGTTGGGAGTTCTTATCCTTTTACGAATATTGGGATTGAGATCCACCCTTGATGGGAGGATGAGATCTAAGGATAAGGGATGGAAACTCTAAGTTAGGTTAGGATAGGATTCGAGAGTTTTATTTGGGGTAAATGGTTACAATAGATCCTGGAAGATTTTGGAAATGGAGGCTTTGGGATTCTGTCTCTTTTTCCTAAATTTCTAAAACCAACGCAGGTGTAAGGAAGGAAACCTGTTGGTGATCAACGCAAGCCACAATGGAGCAAGTTGTAGGTGAACACTGCCTAGCAAGAGGCCAGGGTGCGTTGGTCCTAAAACTGGCTCATATTATGCAGTTTTTGTATGCAGTTTAGGGCAGAAACTATGGGAAATGAGATATTGATGCATAGGGATTTATGCAATGATGATGTAAAGGGGGAATATGATGTGAATGATCCCATATGGAGGCTGATTAATCAGATGAGACAAAATATCCTATAACACAGAGGTCCTGTTGGATCCAACAAAATTTATGTTTCATCTTCTCCATTATTCAAGTACAATATAGATATCTATAAATTTCATAATCTTGGACACATAACATGTGATTACATAATCCAAATGATATGGTCTCCTAAGAAATTCCAAGAAGAAACTCTTCCTACTAGGAACAAAGAAAATTCCACCAAATATTGGAGAAGAAAGCAAGAAGTGCCATAGATAGAAGAAAATGACTTGGTCTTGCATCTTCAAGGTTGAGTGCTCCATGACAAAGATGGATGGGATATGAAAAGTTGCAAGAAGAACAAAATCAAGAAAAATTCTTGTAAAGATCACTAAAGGCACTACAAGCCACCATTGAGGATAATACTAAAAAAATCCCTAAATTAGACGGAATAAGAAACGATCAAGACCATAGCATAGATGAATGTGAAAATGTGATGATATTATTGTTGGAGACATTAATGATTTTGAAGAAGATGGTGTAGTTTTAAAACCCAATAAAGGCAATATGTTGGCTTCCTTTGAAGACAACAATGCTAGCTTCCTAGGATCACATGTTGTCCAACGTAATTGGCTTATGACGGTTTTGTTGCTCCCAAAATTGATTTGTGCACAAAATTTAAAGAATTTAGCAATGCCACCCACATAGATGAAGCCAACATTGAAGAAGGTGACCTAGCCTTGAGTAAAAAGGAATAAATGGTTTTTCTAAAACCAAGTATGATGTCATATATCTTGAATATTAGAGGAAATTTTATTTATAATGTTTTGACCATGAGGAAATAAGAGAAGAGTGTTCCCCTAATTTTGGTAATAAAAACCATGTTGTTTTGTATCCTAAAGAAAATATTGAGAGTATTTTAATATTGTTGATCATAATAGTGGTAATGCATTTTTTTAAAAAGAAGACATTCCAGATAAAAAGACAACCTAGTATTTTGAAGTGTGTGCTGATGCTACCATTTGCACCATCAACCGCATAGTAAAGCATATTTCTACCCAAGAATAAGGTTGTTCACATGGCTAAGATTTCAATGGTCTAAATTATCGAATGGATAATAGAAATACCCCTAGGTTTGATAAAAGTAAAACACAGAATTGTTCAGAATATGGATGGTCTGTTGAAATTGGAGAATATATGGAAGAAAAAACATTTTATTTTATCTCATAACTGTGACTTCTTGAACTCTTCTTGTACTAGTATCATTCCTTTTTGTAATGAAAAAGATAATTTTTTCCAAGGAAAAGATAACCTAGTTTTCCTGTTAAGTGTTCTACAAAGGGTGATGAAAATTTTGAATGTGTTTATTATGAAAGGAAAACGATGTAAGAAATTATGGAATAAAGTTTCGTTTGGATTTTATGATTTTCTCTTACGAAATGGAAACTAGTAGTTCCTTGTATTCAAAATTTTGAAATGATCATGGACGTGTATGAAAATTCTCAGGATATTTCAAAATTCAATGGATCAATTTGCACAAATTGAGCCTCCATCACCATGATCAATTACTCGAGCAACATAGGTTTCAAAAATAGATTTAATGAGGATTTTATGAGTGGAAATATTATTTTTTGTTGCATCGTGAGCATCCTTATCCTAGGTTTGAATACAATTATGAAAGACTACATCAATCAATTTTATAGATAAGTACAAAGAAGAAGACCATCTAACTGGAATTCTCAGCCTCCTAAAAGAAAGTAGCAATCCTACATTATGAGCTTATGTACTCTTTCAATTTTGAATTTTATTCTCATCCTTCATGTGCACTTTTTATTGAGGGCAGTGAAGAGGGGAAGAAATATTCATGCATATTTTTTTGGAGCTATTTTTAAAACCTCTCTTTCTTGGAGATGCGATGATTGATTATGAGGGGTTGTCCTATGCATATAGTAAATATGAGAATTACTCCATCCCTATCCAAAATTGGACAAAGTAAGGTTACAATGGTACACACCAACCTTGACAAAATGATGAAGACTTGGGCACTCTCCTTTTGATTGTAAGACATAAATGGTTGGGACTTGGATCACTGGTTTCAAAAGGAGCACCACATTTTCCATTGATGTCAAAGGGGGAGAAAAAATGGAAGAGGAGTATGGAGATAGTGGAAGTGAAACATGGACATAGGGGGAGCATGAGTGTTGACATCAATGACAAAGGGGGAGATTGTTGAGATATTGTCCTTGATTTCAAAGAAATAGGAGAGTGTTGAGAGGTAAAATGAAATAGATTGCAAGCAATGGGAGACTGTTGAGAGGCAAAATAAATATATTTCTTCAAGGATGAGGAAAATTTTAGGGGATAGTATTCACAGGTGGGATAATTTTCCGTGATTTTTCCAAAAAAAAGATTCACCAATTTCTAGTTTTTTTCTAAAAGTGATTCGCCCAAATTTTATAGTATAAAATTATGTTATCCTAAAAATTTCCAAAAAATTATGGAGATTGTATAAAGTCATTAGAAATTTGGATTCTTTAAAAAAATATCACCAATTTTTTTATAGTTTGCATATTAGGGACTTTAAGATTCGCCAAGGTTTCTAAACTTTAAGATAAATTTCCGTCCTTAAAATTCCACCTATTCAAGGAAAAAGTATTTATCTTTGTTTTAGAAACATGTACCACCTAAATCCAACAGAGATTTGGAGACCAGACTATTAAAAGGATCACTAAACTATTGAAAGGATCACTGTGAAGTTTATCATCAGCAAGAAATCATTTATTCCATAGAGTGAGTAAAAATAATTATTGTACTTTTGTAATTATTTTGTACATCTTTTAGGAAGGAAGAATTGAGATGCATAGAAGAAGAACAATTTCATTAGCATGAAATCCCATTACTAATTTCTACTAAAAGTATTATTACTAAGGTTGGCCCCTAAAACAAATTTAAACAAATATTATATAAGAATGAAAAACCACCGAACTCTTTTCTAATAAATTATTTAATCTTTAGCCCCAACTGAAATGAAAGAAAAAACTTCCTAGAATTCTAGAAAAGCATTCTTCTCCAGCGCCCACTGGAAGGACACCCCAATGCCCTAGTTTCTTCAATAATCAAATGAATGGATGCTCCAACACCCTAGACCAACCTACCACCCTGAAGTGTTCACATGCTCCAACCTATAGGTGACTTCATGCACCTGCCTAGCACCACCCTGCCACCCTATAATGACTAAAATGAGACAAGAGTGTGGATTCCCATACCAGGGACAATGATCCACGATATAATATGATTTACAATGATTTTGACCAAACATCCAATCACACTATGACCTACGACCCAACCATGACATCATCCCAACATAGACTCCTAGACCTCCCAACAATGCCTTTTCAACTCTAGGAAGATTGATTCTTTTACAATAATGACTCTTCCAATGATTCCACTTTTACAAATGACTTGTTTACAAATTTACAATGATGACTCTTGGCCTTGATACTTCTTCACAATATGCCGATGGTTGTCATGTCTTCAAAGGATGTCCCACTGAAATGCCTCCTTTGATTTGATACTTCAGCTCTTGAATTCTTGCTTGAAGTTCTACTTGAATCTTCTTCTACTTGCATGCAAAATTTACTCGGGGAAGCCAATCCCAAAACAAAACAAAATACCCTTCAACTTACCTTTGCTTGCAAAACACATGTAAGTTCATAATAATGAATAAATACAAATTAAAATTACAATGCGTACTTGAATTGTGCTTGTCACTTTTTTTGTTGACTTGTTGCAGCAATAGACAAAGACTCCCATTCTTGATATAGGTCTGGACACTATGCAAGACTATATCCAAAATTGACCTAAAGATATATACAATAGAAACTAATGACAAACCTTGGACTTGTGATGGGCCAAGTTCTAAGTACAAAAACAAAGACCATTCTATCAACCATGACAAGACAAGTAACATGAACGTACAACATCATATCGATTTAGCAGACTTGGTGTAGCATCAAGAATATATATCATCAAATGTGTAGTATCAAGAATAGGACATCCAAAATGTGGTATCAAAACTAACTGTGACATATAAAGACATAGAGATATAATCGAGACCTTGTATGTACTTACGTTGTCATGAAAAAATGCATGTTAGAGATGATACTCATATTTCAAATGTAAACACTAATCATACATACCTTGTTGTAGGAGACTTACCCTTGATTGTTGATGTGTGGTCCTTACTGCAATGATCCTTGAATGCATGCTTTTTCTTGCCTTCTAGGAGCTCGATATTGAATCTTTTGTATCTATGTAATTATGGATCTCCAGGGTCTAAAATTTCATCTTGTAGTAGCCCTCTAAGTCCTCTTTCCAACCCCACAGGTATGATCAATATTTGATTCTTCAAGATATAGTTATTCCCAATCTCCCATGGTGACTTGATTATAGATTGGTTCAGTAGAGAAAGCTTGTACGAAGTTCCACGTGTCACTATTATGACCTTCGACGCTAAAAACTCTACTCAAAAAACTATAGTCCGTCCTCTTTCTGTGACTATTTACGAAATTTGAATCCAATGCTCAGAGAGGAAGTTATGACGATTTTCCCAATGTCACCTGTTTGACATGGAATTCGGGAGCCTGCAAAAACCCTAACTTCCTCAGATCATATCTCCAAAAATATAGCGAAAAAAGATAGGAAATTTGGTTAAGAGGTTCATCAATATTTTGGCTCAAATGGGTTTTAATTCCAGCTTCTGAAGCTTCACAAAAACAAATTCATAGCAAAAATTCCACGATGACCTATTTGAAGCCAAAAATTCCCTACTAGAGGAGGATATGAGGGTTATTTTATATGAATGTATTGAGTTGAGAGGGTCCTCAACAAGTGAACGTTGGAGAGATTTTAGGATAAATTTGTTTTTATTAATTATTGACTATTCAATGAACACAACCAATTATGAGTGCCATGCCACAGCCCCATAGGGTATTAGCCCACTAACTAGGGTTACTAACTTCAAATATGAATATCTTTCAAATCGTGAATAATTACTTGGCGTTTCATATATCAACAGAAACATCTCGATGAGTAGAATCCATATAGAATATCCTTGACTCATAATAGAGTAATTTGTCAAGTAAAAATTCCCATGCAAGATCAGGGTAACTCCTGGTGCTGCTTGGGTTGACATCAATGACAACCACTGATCAACAGACTTTGGGAATAAAAATAAGATCCACTAGTTGTTTGGACCTTCTCGGGAATAAAAATAAGATCCACTAGTTGTTTGGACCTTCTCGGGAATAAAGATAAGATCCACTAGTTGTTTGGACCTTCTAGCTCTTCATGATGATAAACTCCCTCTTAATCCAAAATTTTCAAAAGGCAACGAGCTCCTTGGAGGTCTATTATCCTCCATTATTAGATCTCAAGTTCTTGATCTTCTTTCACTTTATGTTTTCTACTTCAACCTTGAATTCCTTGAATTTGTCAAAGACTTCATCTTTCATCTTCATGAACTAGATCCTTGTTTTGTGAGAGAAATCATCAATAAAAGTTACATAGTCTAAAGAGACTCTAAGATATTTCACTGTCATGAGATTACATACATTGAAATGAACTAGACCTAGAATTTGTTTAGTTCTACTTTCACTACTTTGACATTCTTCCCAAGCACACATCCTTTACACACTTCTTTATGTTCTACTTGCAAACTTGTAACACATGTGACCATCTTCTCTAGGGTTGACAAAACTCTATAGCGAATATCAACATATCTTCTATGCGAAAGCTCACATGGATTAATATCATTATGTACAAGTGTTTGAGTAGGTTGTTTTGAAAGTCTATGCAACCTTCCTTCACAAATTCCAATTACTCTAGCAGAATCTATACTATAGCCTTTTGACCATATAAGAACTTTTTCATCAACAAATTCTACTCTATCTCCCTTATCTTCCAAATATGAAATAGAAACCAAATTATTTTTCAAACTTGGTGCATATAATATGTTTCTTAGATGAAAGTTTTCACATGATTCCAACTCAATAGAAGTATTCCCAATGCCTTTAATTGCATAATTGTTGTTGTCTCCAATATCTACCTTTCGAGATAGTCTTCTTTCCATTAGATTTGTGACATTGTCATGATCTCCCATCATGTGCTTTGAGGAACCACTATCTACTAGGCACAAATCATTTCTATCTACAATAAAACCTGTAAGGGCAGAGAAATAAAATAAATCTTTAATACTTAGATCTTTAGTCTTAGGTTTCTTTGGAAATTCATCCATGTCTGTCATGGTAGCATATTTGTTTCCTTTTCTCTTTCTATCATTCGATATTTCAGGACAATCACTTCTATAATGACCAAGTCTATGACAATGATAACATTGAACTTTTGAAATGTCTCTCTGAGGGTCTTATTTTTTCCAGTATTCTTCCTTCATTTCTTCTTTGAAAACCAAACTTCCTTCTTCCTCCGCCTTTCCTAAAACATGTTGCATATGCTTGAGAGTCACCTTCTTTGGATCTCTGAATCCTCCTTCTTGACATGAGCCTTAATTCTTCTTGAATACATGCAGTCCATAGTTCATCAAAATTTGGAGCTTCCTTTCTAACACATATGCCTGCTACAAATGAGTCACATGATTAAGGTAAACCATTAAGCGTTGTCATTACTAGTTCCTATTGAGAAATGAGTTCATCAATTTCTTGAAGTTGATCTCTCAATTGGGAAATCCTTATGAAATATGAGGTTATAGTATCATTCCTTGTCATCCTAACATCACAAGGTTAATTCTTCAAACTCATTGCTTGACCAATATTGTTGATGGTGTGTAAACCATTTAGGGCATCATACATCTTCTTTGAAGAGTCAAGATTTGCTACATATGGGATCAAATGATCTCTAAAGGAATCTATAATCATACTTCTAGTTGTGATATCATCTTTTTCAAATTTTAATTTCTCTTCATATTTTTTAGGTTCAGTGATATTTCCCTTCATAATATTCAAGAGATCATTCTTTGCAATAAGAATATCGATCCTTGTTTTCCAAGCCCTAAAGTTTGTATCTCCTTCCAATTTGTTTTATGCCTTCATACAGGAACCCATAGTCATAAACAAGAAAATGGATCTTAGATTAGGTCTTCTATAATTCTCTTCCCTTTACCAAAGATTTCCAAGGGTGATCTCAATGTCCTTTCTTTCACCAAAGCTTTAATACCATGTTGATTTTTCAAGTGCAATAGATACAAACACAATATTTCTGAAAAATTGATAATTACTTCTAATGATATAGATTTTGTTTTAACAATTTCAGTTTATCATTAAGAAATTAAACTTCATAAGTTCAACCAAAATACCATAAAGATAGTAGAGATCATAATGAACAAAGAGAACACAAGATTTACCACGGGAAAACCCACTGGGGGGAAAAAGTCAACAACCTTTTCTTTAGAGAAATTCTTCAATTCACCAAGAGATACATCTAATGTTGCTAGTCAACTATGAGATTAAACTGATCAACAAGTTATGGTCAAACTTGGTCAAGCATCCCTCTAGTCAAGTCAAGTCAAGCCAAACTTCTGCTCTTCATATTTTTTCCCTCTCAGTTACGCCAAAATTTTTGGCTTGCCCAAAATTTCAGCTTGTCTAGAAATTTCCCAGAATTTTGGCCTATCCAAAATATAATGTCAAGAGAGAGAGAGATATATGATAAAGATGACCTCATCCTTCTTCTCCTTCTCTTGGATGCACATAAATTCTCTTGCTTGTGTGAGATCGAATGGTGCCTTTGTGGTGGACGTCTAATGCCTTTACATAGTGTTATGCCTTTACGAATGGATGTGTCTCTTCACTAGGGATGACTTGACTAGTTTGGAGCCAAAAACTCAAAATTTAAATTTCAAAAATTTCTTTTCAAATTTTGACATGAAGAACATGTCTTATAATAATTCTTTTCAGGTCTAAATAATGAAAATGACATGAAAAGTATTTCTTACAAATTCTTTATACATTACAAGAGATAAAATATAATTATGAAGACTGACAATAGCTACAAAAATTCAACAAATTATAAAACCAAAATACTAGAAATGAAAAATCACATTAGATATAATATTTAATATAAGTGGTATCAATGTAATGTAAAGAGGTAGAAACTTTTTCATGTTCATTTACAATTTATTTTGTAAGAACATTTTCTCTCAAACATTTTGTTCTTTTTATATGTGAGGGACGGAGAAATATTGTAATCAACCTCAAATATCCTTTATATGTTGAACAAATCTTAAAGACTCAAATGATGGGATATGGAAGTTCCTAATATCTATCTAATAACCATATTTAAATATCTATATGTTTTCATAGCCTCCAACCCTTTTCTCAAAGAAATACTTCATAAACAAAACATAGTCCATGATTTACAATATTATTTTGAAGCAAACCTCAAACAAGCCTATGTGAATCATAAAAATATATAATATTACTAGTTGTACTATACCCATAATTTCCCCATACTGTCATATATATATATATATATATATATATATATATATAGTTGTGTGTGTGTGTGTCGTACAAGGTAAACTGTGGGAGTACTTCTCCACATTTCGTGGATCGTAAATCAAATACACCATTGATCTTGATTACTGGACTTCGCTCCAAGATAATCAAAGAGAGTTGAACATGTGATCAACAATAATATCAAAGAACTTCATATTTGACTCTAAATCACCTGAGCTATATATATATATATATATAATTTGAAAGTATAATAAAATAAATTTAATTTAGATTGTTAAACACACATGGAATGTGGACAGTAAGAGTAGGATAAAGTGTGAGATACATTTATTCACAAGTGATATACATTTATAATACATTCTAATGACCCTTGGTTTCTGTATACCAAGCGGTCTCTTGGACTCCCTTTGACGGTTTACATTCCACACCAACCCTTAGCAAATTACGTGTCAAACATTCCCCCCTTAATCTGAAGGGGTATATATGAGTCCAAGAAGAGAGTTCTAATACCAAAATACAACGGTGGATGACTGCAATAAGTTGAATGTGCTCTTTGAAATGATGGCATAAGGTGGGATAACTCGAGGTCTCAAGTGACGGTGGTTTAAGGATGACCATCAACACTGGAACACTAAGTGCAGTTCTGTGAACTCTTCCAAATATGGCAAGAAGTTGAGGTCTTCTACTAGAGGAAGTGCTCCTAATGCTTTGAAGATGGAGATCTTCAATCTGTAAAAAGGGAGGTATGCAACCTGTGGTGGTTTAAGGATGACCACCAACTATGGAATGCTTAATGCAATTCCTGCAACTCTTCCAGAACTAGTAAGAAGATGGAGTCTTATGCTAGAAGAAGTGCCCCCAATTATTTGAAGATGGAGAATCTCAACCTGAAAAAGGAGGTCTCAATCCCTCATAGATGGTTTAAGGTTGACCGCCAACCAAAGGCATGCTTAGGGGCATCTTTGTCTCTGGATACAACTCTGAATCTGGTATGGCAGGTAGTGGCTCAAGCTCGTTTGATGTGGATTTCAAGATTGTATATGGCCAAGTATGACCATCACTTCCCCCCTATCATATACAAGGTGAGAAGATGGAGAAAACTCAACTGCAAGACTGTTCAATACTCTAGAAGCCCATTGCCAAGAAACGATCCATCCAAAATGAATCTTTGTTCTTGCAGGAGGCTTGTTTTTGAAGCATATGTGTGAAGAATGAGTACGTTGACCACAATTCTTTCATGGGTGATGACCAAAACAATGATTTCTCACATGGCCAACTCTATCACAATGTTGTCATTTGACAATCTGTTGTGGAGGAGGAGCAAGATCTAAAAGAGGTGAAGATAAACCATCATGAGAAACCCAACACTTTGAAATTGAATGGGCTTGGAATAGTATGGAGTGTGAAGAGAAACCTCCTTGTCATATCCAAGACCTGTTTTATGCCTGTTGTTGACAAGCTCTTCCCAAGGTTTGATGATTGGCTTGGGAAGTGCAAGTTGAATTTATATATTTGCATGCAAATCTTCTCTTGCACTAGGGACTGAATGTGAATCAACCTCAACTTTATTGGTTTCATCACTTGTTAGTCGTTGATGGGTGTTTTTTTAACATTGAACAGAGGATTGTTTTGAGAAGAAAACAATTTAGAATGACAAATATGTTGAAGCTCATCTCGCTGGAACTAAGATTCTAGTTGCAAAACATCAATCTTTTCGTGTGCATTATGCAGGAAAGTTTGAATGTCACAAAAAATGTCTTTGCTGATGCTTACCTTCCCATCAACAGTGGAAAGTATTAAGGTATTCAATAGTTCTAATACATCACCCATTCTATCCATTTCACAATAATGCCACTGCAAAATTAATAACTAATTGATATACAACTTTGTCTTAAAAAAAATCTTCGATCTCAATATACTAATAAAATATATCAATGTCACATCTCATCTCATATCATATACCATACCATATTTTCATATCCAACATATTCATTGCAATTCACTTTAACCAACCATTTTCATGGCTTTTAAAAAAACCAACCTTCACCATACATGGCCTTTTTTGAAAAAACTATTCAACACACTATCATGCATGTATGCAATTATGAGCCATCACACTTATGAAGTACGGTCTTTTAAAAACAACATATGAAGGGAATGGTTCTTGGCCCTCATAAAAACTCAACATATTCTCCAAGAGACAATGGAACCTGACTACGGGCACATCACACTATACACACCAACGCACATAACAAAATCCAAGCTCATAAAAAACCCAACGTGTATCGGCCTTCAATGAATAGGTTAATGCACATACCAATGCACAACGCTTCACAGATAGAATTCTGGGTGATATAAAGTTAGTTCCAGCGATACCTCTCAGCACTGAATACCATTACCAAACGCACCCTTAAAAAATTTCAACACACAAAGGGACCATTCCATTACATTGGTCTTCAAAAATTATTCAACACACACAGTATTAAAATTAGAGCAGCATGAAACACACCATATACAAGAGTCTGAAGTGTTATGCATCATTCAACACATCATTCCCACCATGCATTCCCATTGTACTCTACGCAGCGAACTTCAATGGTGATTCAACGAACTTACTGCTCGAACTATTCAACTTAGATTTGAATGGAGAGCTTCAACATTTTGTGTTCCCTTGACTAGCATATGCCCAGGAGTTTTAACCAATGAGGCTCTAGTCCTGTGTTTGTGAGAGGGAAGGAATGACAAGGACCAACCAATGTTCTGAAGGAGGACTGCGAGAGAACTACCTCAAGAGAGGAAACAACGACATTTTCAAATAGTCAAGAAAACAATGGCGTTTTCAAACAGTCTAGAAACTTAAATTCATTAATCTCTTTTCGTGCGAGTGAACAGTTAAATGTCCATGCTATCACAACCATTGTCTAAACGATGAGAATTCTGGAGTGAATGGAGTGTGGTCCGGAGTTCCGCTGCGCAGAGGGGAGGTGAACCGGTGGAATAGTGGGAGACGAACTGAAACTGGGGTGTGAGGTTTATACCACCACAAAAACGAGGTATGGGAGCGTTGTATGGAGGAAACTGCTCTGCAGTGGGAGGAGGCTGTTGGAGATGTGAACCGGTGGAGAATGCATAGCTATTTTGGAGTCGACCAGGAGTAAGAGATACCATAAGCGGAGCAGTGAGGAGCGTAATATAAGAAAACCAGAACGTTGTGTGTAGTGGAGCGTGGTGGTATTATATGGGTTGTGACAGAGAGGAGCGTTATGCCAGGAAACCGAAGTGGGACTGAACTGAACATTGCGCAACGTAATATGGGTGGTATTACACAGGAAACCGGACTGGAAATTTGTTTGCAGCAGAGTATGTGGATTGTGGTATGATTGTGGCCCGAACGCAGGTGGACAGGAGGTGGGATTCGGAACAAAGCAACGCAATGCGATGGACCATACAAAAAACAAATCAACGCAATGTGTTCTGCTGGAATCGAGGGTGGACTGGGTTCGTTGTATGTCGTTGGTTTATGAAACTGTATATGGGGAATGGAAAAAGGGTGGACAGGGTTTCACTGCGGGAGGAGACAATATTAATCTCTGGCTAAATGCGCAGTGGGGAGAGCGAGGAGTGAAACCGGAGTGGAATATGCATTCAACACTAACGCAGATACAAAATGACAGAGAATTTGGCAGACTGCAGAAATGGCAGAAGAGAATTATAAGGCTAAGAAAGCTAAAAATGGAGTTACTTCTAATACCATATTAGAAGCTGTGAAGAAATATGAATGATAAAATAGAATTGTATTTCTTATTAATATAAATATACATTTATAACATATTGGAATGAACTTTAGAATTGTATTTCTTATTAATATAAATATACATTTATAACATAAAATAAAATAGTCTCTGGGATTCTTTTTAACTATTTACATTTCACACTAATTGGAAGAATAACTTTGACGTAAATCACATGTAGATAGACATTTGTCGATAAACAGACATCTGTCAATGCGTTTCGAACCAACTAATATAATTCATCGTCAAGACATTTCACACTAATTTTTAACAAATTAGATATCCAACATAAATTAATTTCATTTAAAAATAAAATAAAATAAATTATTTTCATGGTTCACCATTCACTTGTTTTCATTAACACCAAAAATATGTTCACCATTCACATTATTCATCGACACCAAAATAGATGTCATTGCTTCCTATGAAATTGCTACCTATGCATTTCCTGCTTCTAACATTTTTATTTGGTACAATGTAAGGTCATATACATTAACGCCTTCTCCTATAACTTTTATTAGAGAACTTTGTCAAATGCTATTAATTTAAGAAGATTATAATTTATGACATACTTTAAATGATTAAACATCCAATTAAATTCCATACTTTTATTTTTATTTCTTTTACTTATCACTATCTAGCTGGCACTATTATGTCACGTGTGAAATAAATAAACGGTTAGAGCCGAGGGCTCTTAGAAATTTGCTTGTAATTTTGGTTGTATTGAAAAGCCAAATTGTGAAGCCATGATCATTGCAATCGTACCGTGCGGTTGGATAACCACCAGTGAGGTGATCGTTTGCAGGATCCTCTCGTGAATGATTGTTTCATTCTGTTCTAAGAGTTTTAGAATTGCACTTTCATACTATTAATTTATGATATTAGGTAGGTAATAATTTATATAGGTTTAATATATTTAGTATAATTTCAAGGGCATCGAAGCGATTTGATTTCATAATTTTTTAAGAGACGGTATCTTGTTTTTGTTATCGTCTTTTTTTGATATGGTTTCATCATGTTGTGGATGTTTATGCTCTATCTGCACAGTTTTTAAAGGTCCGATCTTGTTATTTTTAAATATGGCTTTTTTTTTGTGCTGATTCAAATTTTTTGGGACATATTCTATGTTCAAATGAATGTACATTTTGACTCTTTTATATATCTTATATAAATACATCATACTTTTTCTGTCCTCAACAAAAAAACAAACAAACAAACAAACAAACTTTTTAATAAACAGGGACTTAATAAATGGCCAATTAAATTATCTTTTAAAACTAATATTTAATTTATAATATATCTTATAAAAAATCATTAAAATTAATTAAATTGTAATTTTATTTTAAAATATTATTATTATTATTACCTATAAACAAATGATAAATAAAAATGACCACTAGTCAACAAAATAAGGCAATCTAAACCGAGGTTTTTAAATAAACTCGATAATTTGATATAATTATTCTAACAACTCGTTAGCCAGAAATTCTCTTCCTTCTAGAGAAAAAAAACGTTAAAACTCTTCTATAATCCTATAATATTATTGACAAATATTATAGGTAAATATACACAGTACAATCCCGAGAAGTAATCCTAGGCTGGTGGAAGGTATATTCGATATAATCTAAGAAAAATATTGAAAAATAAATTAGATTAAAAAAAAAACGAAATTCATTTTTTTAATGCATCTAAAATTATGAAATAACAAAACAGAACACAGATAATCTTTTTAAAAGCAATTACTCATTTATATTAGATCATTGAAATCTTTGTGCATATTTCAATGTGGAATGATCCCTGGTTTCTCACTTGGGTATCATAGCACATGGTACTTATCATTTTCATATATGCCATGTGCATATTGTTACGTGTGGAGGAATGGTTAGGAAGGTTAAAAGTGTTGGGGTAAAAATATTTAAGAAAATTTGTAGGGACTCAATTGTAGAGTTGAGGCTTTTGTGATTCATATCGAGTTTTGGCGAAAATTACATGAGAAACCGTTTGTCGATGCATTTCGAACCAACCAGTGTGGTTCATCGTCCTGAACCACACTGGTTGGTTCGAAACGCGTCGACAAATGGTTTCTCATGTGATTTTCGCCGAAAAATCTCTCGTAAAATTTGTAGTAGTGTTTGAATCATGTTTTTGATAATAGAAATAGATTTAGCACCATCAAAAATATCTTGATTTCAATAAATTATTTTCGAATGTTAGAGAAATTAGACTAGAAAAACCCACCGGAAAGCTTTAAAAAAATCACACTAAAGACAACTTGTTTGAGAAACACGCTTTTCTAAACCATTCCATGTGGATTGTAAAGCTTTGTTTCAAATGAATTTGTGCACCCAAAATTTGATGGATTAATTAATGTGTTAAGAGGGTGGACAATTTTATTTATTGGAGTTCGATAACATATGGTTCACATATTATTGATATCCCCTTTTTCATTAATCTCTCATAAAGGAATAACCTTTGTTGTCTTTTTATGTGTAATTATAGCGTTTGCGACATTTAGTTTACATATCAATATAGATCCATCTTAACCACAGATCTAATATGAGCAGAGAAGGATCAAATTTCTTCATGTGCAAACTTATTTTAGAATGCAAATTTTGTTATTTCTATATTTTCAAGTAAACCCCAATATTAATTCATATTAAAATAATTTATTCATAACTGATATTGGATATTTTATTCTATACAACATTAAAATATTTTATTTTATCATTTTTTTTTGTATCTATAGATATATATGAAGTTGATATTACATGTTAAAAATATTGGTCACATGTTTTATTTTTTACTTTTAATTATTTTACATGAAATTATATTAGGTCATATAGACAACTATTTAAATACACATAGCATTTTTTTTATTATTATTATAATCGACATTGCTTTTCTATTTAGAAAATATTTTATTTTTATTTAAAAAAAATAAATATACTTACACATCAAACTATAAAATAATACCATTTTTTAGTTCTTTAATATATATATATATATATATATATATATATATATATATATATATATAATATTTTTTGTTTATATATATATATATATATATATATATATATAATTACTTTCCAAAATATAGATGTAAATGGTCTTTTTCTCATATTTACAATATAAATGGATAGTACATATAGTTATAATATGTATAATAGGTATAATACAATATTTTATACATGTTATTAATGTATATTGAAGTTTTATATGGTTAATACATTTATTATTAAGTTAGTATATACATATAAAATATTAATATACACGTTAAATATAATTAATTTAGGTTATTATGCTTATAAATACATTCACATATTTCTCTCTTTGCGAAAGGTTACTTAAATATTAGCACGAAGTTTCAGAGTGATGTCAAGTAGTGACCAAGTTGGATCAAGACTCATTAACCAAGTTGTCTTTCCATAAGAGCCAAATAAAAAAGTAGTTAAAGAGATAAATTTGAAGGAGGAAACTTGTCAAATTATCCATAGTTTTCAATTTGACGGTCAAAGTCAAGTAAGATTTATGTCATCGAAAAGCTCTTGGATAAGTGGAGGCAATGGGGAAATCAAAATCGATGTGCAAAACTACTCAAAATCAAGCATCCAAAGCAATAAAAGGTGATATTCACAAAAAATCATATGGGGACCCCCTTCATATTAGGCAAAATGGAAGGGACTTGTTGACAAGCCAACAATTGACGACTCACTGGGCGAAGCAATTATCTCTCGTTAAATGACCTAAAATCTATAAACGTCAAGGAATAAAGTTTAGATGCTCTGAAATGCTAAACCTCAAATACCCTAAAAAGTTTCATCCCTGACTTATATAGTTTAAATTTGGAACTTCTCAACATACCCAAATCTTTTCCATCATTCTTTATTATCTGTATTCTCTCAACTATCAGAGTTAACTAAGATCTTTTACTTATGTGATGTTAGCAGAATTTCAGGTGAAAGAGTATGAAAAACCAAATGTGCATACTTTAAATAAGAGGAAACATAAATGAAACCCTCAAATCAAAGAATAAACACAAGTTGATAACGAAGTTCACCTAGTGTGGGTTACGTCTCCAGACCTGGTGTCGAGAGTGGGGAGGTCGCTTCATTAAATGCTACAAGATGATGATGAGTACATGATGTAATCTCTCAAAGTCTATGAACGACATTAAAAATCAGTTACTCGGATGAAGAAAAAACATGTGTCATTGTGTTACCTGTGAAAAACCATGAAATGTGAGTACAAACTCGACCCCTTTCGGTTTCGATCAAATCTGGTCTCCCCAAGAATCTCAAAGATTCCTAAAAGATTTTTTTCTACACGTTCATTGAAATTTGGCTGCTTGTACGAAGAAATTAATCTTACCATCACGTTCCTTGCGAAAAACTGAGAAAAATGAGTATAAAGTTGACCTAGTTTTGAAATTATCATTTTTAGGCCTCTAGGAAATCTTTTAGATTCCATGCAGATTTTTGCGTCATGGATCCACTTTTCAATGTTTGTCTCTAGAAAAATTACTACTCGGATCAGAAAACCAATCATGCCATCAGACTCCTGGCGAAATCTAGGTTCATTTGAGTATAAACTTGGCATAATTCTGACTCTGTAAAAAAATTAACATCAAGGGAATCTAAAGATTCCTTCAAATTTCCAAATTGTGGTTCCACCACTCCAGGTCCCATCACTAGTCAAGGTTATGCCCTCGGTCTACGTCCAGAAATCATGGATTTGCACACCCTCATGGTGTTGGGTTTCGTTCTCATCTCCTCTGTTGGCTCTCTCCATAGAGAAATAATGTTTAAATATTATGTTACTCGACACATTACAAAAAGTGACTCCCTAGCATACTGGATCTAGAGTTGCTGTGAAATTGTTGGACATAATTGGCTACGAGTTCAAAAACCAGGATCCTTGTTGTTTTTTGCAACTACATGCCATAAAATTCCATCGTTACATGACCCCGCCATTACGATTAGTTGTGACCCGTCACAAATAATCGATCCTTGTTGTTTTCCGTTTATATATATATTTTTATATGAGGTCTTTTAATATTATTTTTTTATTTTCTTGTAGGGGTAAGGAGTTCCATGTGTCAATGGCCAATTGGCTAGTCAACAGACACATATACTTTATGGGTCTCACTTTCTTGTGCAACTTGTAAACTTCTGATGATGATAAGTTCATCATACGAAACTCGAATTTGAGTGTTGTCTGTGCCAACAGAATCAAAACGACGAGCACTACAACTTGGTCTTGGTTTTGATGCATTTTGAAGACTTTGATTTTTGAGTCTTTCTTGAGCCTCTCTAGAGCCACTTAGATCACTTTATAAAAGAAAAACCGATAATGGTTTACTTCATTGTGTGTAAATATAAAAATAGTGAACTTTACTGGTAACCAGTCTTGGGAAAAAGAAGTTAACCAAGTGAATTATAGTATTAAAATGACTTCAATACCACAGGCATGGCCACTACTACCGGCAAAAAATCATAGCTTCAATAGGGTTTCCCTTTAACCATTTTCACACATTTTTATCCCATCTACTAGATATATATAATTTTCGTTTCTTACCTAAGATTTTCTTAGAAATCAACTGAAGGTTGCTTTCCTAGCTTGGTAACCAGCTAATGACAATGCCATTCACAAAAACTAACAAAAATGAATAAGCCGACTCATGATGAGACCTCTTGTCTTTCAACATTACAACTGAAAGCCATTACCTTGACTTGGTAACCAACATTGATAATGCCACTTTGTTAGGACCCATGATCATGGTAACCTAGCTCGTGACGAGACCTCCTATCTTTCAATTAACTTTTTTATGTTAAAATCAAACCATGCTTATTGTTAATCAGCAAGATATTACTTAATAAATGGGGAAGAAAATCTGAAAGACTCTGTAAGAATAAGGGATGACATAAAAAGTTATCAATTACTAATCTTTACTGATTAATCCTACTTTCCCAAGAAACTGGTTACCTTAAAAGTAAACTATCTTGTAAATATATTTTGTTGTTTTATTATTAGGTTTACAATCAAGGCTCTTAAATAATGATGAAAAATTTGAGATAAACATTGAGCATAGTCCAAAATAGACTTTCAGTGGCTAACTAATCAGAGAATTTGAATGTCAGCACAAAAGAGACATATTTCCTAAAACATTTCCTTAAAGATAAGATTTTGGTTTTATACAACAAATTGTATGCTCTTTACCCAATGAGTATGCTAAGAAAATCCCGAAAATGATAAAAATCAACCCTTATTAAAACTTTAAGCAGAAAGAAGAACAGAGAAGACCTACAAATGCCAAAGAAAAGAAAAGAAAAAGCATAAAAATATGTCATGAGTAAATCAACATGTGACAATGTAATAATCATATCACAAGTCGAAGTGATAAAATAATCAAACTTTAAGGGATAAGATGAATGTTGAAAGTTTAAATATTTTGTTCCTATTTGATATTTTTAATGGCATAAATATGTACTTTCATTTAAATAAAATTTCATTAACAATGTACAAGATGTTTCATAGATTTGGTCTTTTATGAAACACAAAAGAACTCAAAATTGAAAAATAAAATCCAAAACTAAAGTCATGATATCAATTTCAAAACTAATGAGAGCCTTAACAAGTTTATTTCGTGTGAAAAGAAAAAAAAAGCTTATGAGTTATCAAAGATAAATTATTTCACTTAAAATATTATTGTTTCATGATTTTAGAATAACGATTACATTAAACATTTCACAATTAAGTCACAAGAATAAAATTGAATTAAAAATTTGGGACTTATAAAAGATATTCAATGAAAAGATTTATGAACAAGGATATAAATAGAAAAGTAAAATTAAAGTAAACGTCCCTGATGATATTCTAATAATGTCTCATCTTAGCTTGATGATAGCATGTTTTCATAACTACACTATTCAAGTAGACAAAAGAAAATAAATATACTTATAGCTAAAGCAACTAACCTACTCTACACAACACTAAGTGAAATCATATTACTAATGCAACCATTGAAGTCACTCCAATCCTACAAAGATAAATAAATTTCCAATTAATATGATGAATTGGAATGTTTGAGAACTGAAAAGAAACATTTCATGCTTACGTTTATGATCTTCATTGATAAATAAAGTAAATATAACCTTACCATTTTCTCAAAAAAAAAATAAGATACGAATCCTCAAGCCAATCGACAATTATGTCATAAAACTCATAATGTAAAATATAACTTTGATGAATTAGATTTGAATGCGATAAGTACATCATATGAGGATTCAGTAGATAAATCAAATTATTGTTTTGAGCCTTTCCATTAATGAAATGTATGGTTCACATTTGTATGGTTCAAAATGTGAAGTAGAAGCATGAAATTTGATTTAATCAATGAATGAATATGAATTGTAGAATCTTCAAATTGCAACAAGAATGGGTGCATTGTATTTATTGGAAATTGATCGAATAGAAGCATCATGTAGCATACCTCTTTCCCTTAAGAATGATTGAAGTGAAAGATCATCAAATCCTACTTCATTAATATTACGTTTAAAATATATATCACCAATATTTGACATGTGAAAAGAATCAGATCACCATGACACAATTTACATAAAGTAGATAAAAGGTTATGTGCACCGAAAATTGAGAAAATATTTGAATATAAAGAGTAAAAGGAATTGGAGAGAAGCAAACGCAAAGGTTCTCTTGGACTATAATCGTTAATGATAATATTTCAAGAGATTCCTTTTCTCTTGCCTTATTACTTAATTGAGAAAATATTTGAATATAAAGAGTAAAAGGAATTGGAGAGAAGCAAACGCAAAGGTTCTCTTGGACTATAATCGTTAATGATAATATTTCAAGAGATTCTTTTTCTCTTGCCTTATTACTTTTACTTTGTTTTGGTGGTAAACTTTCAAACATTATATGTTCATCAAGATTTGTTTCTTGTATAATGAAACTTTCATGAAAAACTTCATGGAAAGTATCCAATATTCTTGTAAATCAATATTTATAGACTATTCTTCAAGTGAGGGTCAATATCTCTAACCTCCTCTATTAAAACATTAGAACACTTATATATTATTTTCATCATTTATGTGCTCTTTAGTAATTGAATTTGAAAACGAGTTAGAATCAGAGTTAGAAGAAGATAAAAATACATCTTAATCTATAAACAAACCCTCTTCCATTGTATCTATAGTAGTAGAAGATTATTTGGAGGAAATACTAGTTTCCTTGTCAGTAGAATTATTCTGAATTGGTTCTACCCCTTCTATTTGTTTGATGGAACTTTTAGAATCAAAATTTTCTATAAACAAAATATCTATCTTATTTTGTAAAGAAAATCATCTTGCAATTTGGTGTTATGATATGTATCTAATTTACCATATGCAATTGAATCACATTGAATGAAAGGGGCACAAACATATGAAATAAGACCTAATACTAAAGATAAATCATTAGGATGAAACTTACAAAGAAAATTATTGATCTTTGTTGAAAAGATTTATAAAGATCAATCATCCTGGATCAACAAAGCCTTGAATTCTTCACATATTTTATCAAAATCTTAAATATCAAAGGTGTCTAAAAGTTCATCCACAAATTAATACCTAGTGAAAATAGAGTTGGCTGGAAAAGTTTCAAACCGGTATTTGATTCGACCTTTGAAAGTAAAAGAAAACAACCTGAATAAAATATTTAAATCCGTAATACCATACTTGATTCATTTACGATGTCGCTTTGTAGATATATTCCCTTCACCATTAAATTTGAGTTTTAACAAGAGAGAAATGATCTCATTAGGAATGTTGGGTAATAAAAAACTGAAAGCATCTTCACATACATTGATTTGGGTAGAAGCCATTGATTTGATGTAACATTAAAGAAATTGAATCCAAGTAGGTTAGCTTGTCATCCAACCCTTCTTCTAGTGCGTTTTGTGATGGCACAAAAAGGAAGAATTAATAGATCCAAAAATATTAGAGGTTGATGGATAAACCATAATAATTTAGTCATTTAATTTACCTCATCCCTCCTACCACCATTTGTTGAAAAGAAAAAATAGCCACTTATCAACAAGAGGAGACAACCTAGACCAAGGTTCTTTAAATAACCCAATTCGTTTGGCATAGTTGTTCCTGATGAGTTTAGTGGCTCTGTTAGCCAAAAAATTATTTTCGTTGCGAGAAAGAAAATTTTAAATCTTTTCTATAATCATATTGTATTATTTATAGTTATTATATAAATATATACAAAGTACAATCACGAGAGGTAATACTAGGCTAGTGGAGGATATATTCGATATAATCTATTAAAGAATATTGAAAGGAAATTTAGATTCTAAAACTTAGAAAAAAATGAAATTTGATTTTTTAATGTACTTAAAATTATGAAGCAACAAAGCAAAACACAACTTATCTTATCGTTCCATCAAGCAATTTGAAATAAATTACAAACTATTTTTTATTGATTCACATTAAAAAAAATCTTAAAAGAAATAAAATAATAAAATTCTAGCTATATGTACTTTGGCCAATAACATAAAATTGACTAAGTGACTAGTTTTACTTTCTCGTTCATAAAGTAATCATTTATTCATTTGGAAATAGGGACATCCAATTATAAAAATAAAATATTAAAGCATAAGATTCAGGGAAAAAAACCATTTCCATTTATAAAAATATCGTACATGTGACAATTTCAATTAATGAAAGACATTTCACAATTCTAAATGCACATCATACGAAAACCAAATTAAGTCTTGTAGATGAAAATCACAAGAAATAATCTAATTTGAAATTAAAGAAAACATAATTAGTAAAATGTGGACACATGAATTAATAATTCAGACATCGATCCCTAAAACACATTTTAACAAGTGATATTAATCCAAACTTCAGGACTTCTTGAGTCGCAGTTGAAGAAATCATTAAAATTTAGGCTAGCAACAATTAAATATTTGAAGTATAAGAAACGAAGTCTTTGTATTAAAAACAATTAACACATGAATCTGACCATATCTTATAATGCATTGGTAGGAATTACTACTCCTCAAACTCTCAAGATACAAGGACATATCAAGAAGAAAAAGTTAATAGTGTTGATTGATTAGGGTAGTACCCATAATTTTATTAATTGTAAGATAGCCAAGGAATCTAATTGGTTTCTAGATCCAATACCAGAGTGTTAAGTGATGGTTGCAAATGGAGGAACTATAAATTGCTATGTATAGTTCCATAATATCAAGTTATCCATGAGGGAATATGTATTGAATAGCCCAATGATTTCCATTCCAATGGGTGCTGTTGATGTTGTACTAGGATTCCAATGGCTACAATATTTGGGGACAATAGCTTTTAATTTTCAAGAAATTTTCTTTATTTTTTTTGAAGGAAAAGAATTTGAATTAAGGGGTATCACAGGGAAACCAGGAAAGATAATAAACTCCAATGGCATGAAAATGCTTCTAAAGAAAGAACAACATGGCGTAATTGCACAATTATGCTCACTAGAGGTTCAAACATCGAAATAATCTATTTCTCCAGACCTCCAAAAAGTCTTGGACAATCATTCCAAGGTATTTGAGACTCTTTGTCAGGCTAGGAGGTAACTCCTAAAATCAACCATGTTTATTCATTAGGATTCCTCATTGTTATATACACAAGGGAGTGACTCTTGGTTTTTACCAACACGCAAGATGAGACTCTACCATCGTGGAGCAGCTTTTCGCAGAGGGATGAGGGGGATTATTAGGAATATGTTGGAGAAGCGAAATATACGAGATCACAGACGTAGATTGCTTGCGGCGACTGTTAAGGAGAGGACCCTTTAGGGTGCTCGACCATAAGGGAGAGGAGAGGAGAGGAACTTTAGTTGCTCTTTAGTTACTTATTTGAGAGGGGCCACCAAATAAGTAAATCAGCCAAGACAAAAGGTAGTGCGGTGCCAGTCTAGTCTATATAGTAGTGCTAAGGGTCCCACTGTCTTTTCAAGAGAATGGGAGTGCTTCTCTAGCCTATCTAGAAGTGCCAGTGTTAACATCCCGTTTATCTGTCTTTCATTTACTAGAGAAACAGGAGTTCCAGCCTGGCCTATTCGTTAAGGTGTAAAATGAACCATAATTGAGCGCATGAATGGTTGGGAATTTACGTTCTCATCATCCTTAGTAAAATCGAGTCCACCCTCCACACCCGGCTCCTGCGGGTGGACCCCATGCTTCCACACAATCCACCCCTCCATAACCCTTGTGAATTACATCTTCTTCTGCTTCTAGTTGTCTCGCAATACCTTCTACAGCTTGGCCCGCAGCAGTGCCCTGGCCAACGCCAGGTCCAATGGAAGCAAGCCCTACAGATCATCCAGCAGCAATATTAGCAACCGTTTCCAGCTGTTGTTCCCCTCCCAAGGGCAGGTTCTTACGCGTTACTCACCCGTCCGCCACTGAAAACACCACTTCCTTACCTCCCAATGTCTCTTCATTTTCCATTATTTACTATTTACATTATTTACAAGTGTTCACCCAATCCCCGTGATTAGGTGTCAACATTCCCCCCGTTAATCTGAAGGGATATTGTCGAGTCCAAGAATTATTATGAATCTTTAAGCTTTTCTCTTCCAAGCGCTTTGGTGAAGATGTCTGCAATATTCTCATTAGTGGAATAATGGTGTATATGTTGGCATTTTGGCACCGGTGTGGCGCTATGGTACAGGTGTTGTCCTTGATGGCAACTCACTTTGGTGACAGATCTCAATTCAGGCGCTCAGAATGAAGGAAATCTTGTATACGCAGGTTCACCTTGCCGAAGACACGTATACACGTGGGTTATACATTCAAAAGTCGCGTATGCGTATACACGCACTTTTATGCACAGAAAAGCACGTACATGGTGGGAAACTTATTTTTGGTCCGTGGTTGTTAGTCCTTGGAATTTGAACCTATGGTTTTGGACCATGGTATCTCGTCAGAAGTGTTGACCCCAGGTCTTGGGCCCTTGGTATTGGTTTATTATGGTTTTAGACCGTGGTATTGTGGAAGGACTAAAACTATAAAAGAGGAAGGAGATCATGTGGCAAAGTATCATCTGATTTATTGAATATCTGATATCGTGCTAGATCTGGAATACTGGTGATTGGGTTATGGTGCAGATCTAGATCTGAATGAAGGAGGAACCTGAGCGCGAGAAGGATAAGGACTATTGATGGATCAAAATCTCAAGGCTTGAACTTTGGTATCTCTGTATGATTTTGATCTGTTATATGTGGCACACTCTTGATCTATAAATCTGGGTTAACTAATGTCTGAATGTTTAAAAGAATAAATTATCCTTTATAGATCTGTACACAGGTTCAGTGAAGTGCAGGTGCGTATGCACACTTTTTCTGTGAATGAAAGAAGTGTATACGCAGGTTGGTTGTGGTACAGAAGCGTATACACGCAGATTGATGAATAGTGAAGTAGCGTACATATCTTGATTTATGTTCTAGCTGCTTCTGTTTTATTGTTGCAATATTCTGGGTTCAGAATTGGTGTTTGATTATAGTTACTGTGTTCTGGGTATAGTTGATAGAGAAGTGTTTATCTGATTCAGTTTTTGATTGGTGAAAGGGGTTTGGTTGATGCAGAAATACTTGATGTTTGATTGATATTACTTGTGGATCCAGTCTGAAAATTAATGAAACGAGGTCCCTAAAAGCAGAGAGAAGGTTGCAGCCTTCTGCAGGTGGGAGCCTGCGTACTAGTATCTCAAGCTAGTACAAGAACTAAGGGGGTTGGAGCTCCCTTCCAGGAAAGCTGGAGAACGAGAGAGAGTTGTAGCTCTCTGCAGGTTGCAGCCTGCGTACTGGTAAAGATTGCACCAGTGCAAAACATTATAAAGAGAAGTTTCTAATTAAAAAGAAGATAGAGACGAATTGCAGCAGGGGGTTTTCACCCAAATTGGGTTTCCTCCTTATATCTTGTGTTCATGTGTGTGACTGTCTTCTGCTCTGTTTCACTAGTTCTAGTACTGTTTATTTGCTTCTAATTCACAGATTAATAACTGACATCTGAAAGACAAATCAAATTATAAGTCTGCTTTATATATGCGGTTTTCCCTATCTGAAGTTGCGTATATACACAGTTTTTATTAACTGAAGTAGCGTATATTATCTGAAGTTGAAAAAGGAAATATTTGTCTTGATAATACTGATTCACTCCCCCCTCTCAGTATTATTTCCAACAGTATATGGATTGTCTTGACCTCAACATGATGTCAAATCAGATGGTAATTTTTATTGATGTGCTTCGTTCGATCATGGAACTTTGGGTTCTTGGCCAACTTTATTGCCGAGGTGTTGTCAATCATGAGTGGAGTTGAATGTACTTGTTTTACCTGCAAATCTTCCAGAATTTTCCTGAGCCACACAATTTCCTCTGTTGCCTCAGCTGATGCTACATATTCTGCCTTTGTTGTGGAATATGATGGAACTAATTATTTGTGTGATCTCCAGGAGACAGCTCTTGATCTAAGACTCTAACATAACCAGAAGTAGATAACCTAGTTTCTTTGTCTCCATCGAAGTCTAAATCAGAGTATCCAATCAAGCAGAAGTAGCCCACCTCTATATACTTGAGTCTAAATTCTTGAGTTCCCTTCAAGTACTTTAGAACTCTTTTTGCAACAGACCAATGTCCCTCACAAGGCTTTTACATAAATTTGGAGAGGATTCCAACAAAAAATGAAACATTTGGTCTAGTAGTAGTCAGGTAGTTGAGACTTCCTACAAGTTGTCTATACTTTGTTGCATCCTCAAATTATTTTCCTTCAATGGATGTGAGCTTGAAGTTTTGTTCATGGAGTAGTCATAAGATTGCACTCATCCATGCCAAATCTGTTCAACAAGTCACCAATGTACTTCTTTTGAGAGAGAAATATAGACTTCGAATGCTGAGTTACTTCAATACCAAGATAGTAGTGAACATAGCCCAAGTCAGTCATTTCAAAACCTTTCCTAATTCCTTCTTTATGGATGAAATGTAGCTCTCATTATTCCCTGTCATCAAAAGATCATCTACATATACCACAAGATATATAACCTTTTTCCCAACTTTCTTGACAAACAAAGTTGCATCATCAAGATCATAATGTTTGAAGTTGAGTTTCAGAAGATGCTCAGTTAACTTTTCATAACAGGCTCGCAGTGCTTTCTTGAGGCCATAAAAGGATTTCACAAGTTTGCATACTTTATTTTCATGTCCCTTCATAGCAAATCCTTCAGGATGGGACACAAAAACATTATCTTTCAGATCTCCATTCAAGAAAGCAATTTTTACATCCATTTGATGGATTTTCCAACTATTTTGAGCTGCTAGGGAAAAGAGTGTCCGAATGGTAGCTCATTTTGTTGTGGGGGAAAAAGTCTCCTCATAATCGACCCCTTCCTTCTGTGCAAAACCTTTTTCCACAAGCCTGACTTTGTGCTTGTCAAGTGAGCCATTAGGTTTACACTTGTTCTTGTGAACCTACTTGCATCCAATTGGTTTGGTTCATAATGGAGGATCAAGAAACTTCCAAGTGTCATTCTTTATCAAGGCGTCATACTCCTTTTGCAATGCTTCTTTACATTCATCATGAGAAGTGGCTTCTTTGAAAGAATTTGATTCAAAATCTGTAGACAAATTCAACTCAAAATCATAAGAAACATCCATATCAACAGGTGAATCAGAATCATCTACATCACCTCCATTTTGCCTAGTTGAATTTCTTGTTCCTGTCTTGTTAAGAAATTTATTGCATAACATAAATAATTACTGAGAGGAATAAATATAAAAATAACAAGCAACAACCATAAACACATAAACACAAATGTTTATCCGGGAAAACCCCAAATCCGGGGTAAAACCCAACCTAATAAGATCTCATTAGTATTGGCCAAAACCCTGGCCAATCTGACCAAGTGAGCCTTCACCACTCACCTCCAGGTCTTGCATTACAATGAAGTCCTTCCAACCTTTTATAAGCTCCATTACATATAATACCACGGGCATAATACTATGGGTGCACAATACCATGTGCCCCAAAACCATCAATGTTTAGCCTGGTCAACTTTGACTCTATCCTGAGTCAAGTTTACCTAACAATTCCCCCCTTAAACTTGACTTGGGTTCCTTGACTAACTCCAGCCAAACTTGCTAAGTGAGACAATCCCCCTCACTCTAGCTCTTACCCCCTTCAAAGTTTTTACCCGGGGTATTGTTAACTAGACATCCCCCCTATCACCTAGGTCTAACCCAGACTTTACCGGTGATAACCAAGGGGTACACATGCCTTACCAGGTTTTACAGTAGTATGCTCATTTACATGCAATAATTTTGACTTCATTAATTTTTTTTTTTTTTGTTTATTGCTGCTGCAATTCTGATCCATCCTCTCTCAATTTGATTTGCTCAAAAACTTCTATCAAACCGCTCCAACTTCGAGCTTGACAAGAACCTCATAGATTCCAGCACTGGTGCCCTCACATAGTAGAAAACGAACAATCTTTGAAGCGCTCCGAACAAAATCAGCCTTGAATTTTAATATTACCAAAGGTATCTCTCAACCTTGTTTAAATAGCCACATGAATCCCGAACAATTTGTCAACATGTTCCAAACCGCAAATATCACAAATGCACTACGATCCCTGGCAGATACGGCACTATCTTCTGCACATTCTCCTCGAGGTTCTTCTGCGTACTATTGTTCCACCATTATTTCTGTAAAGAACGCTGCATTGATCTCATCAGCGACTATAAACCCCTGGCATCAAAAAATCCCTTTGAAGCCAATATATGGCTCTGATACCCGTTGTTAAGAAATTTACTGCATAACATAAATAATTACTGAGAGGAATAAATATAAAAATAACAAGCAACAACCATAAACACATAAACACAAATGTTTATCCGGGAAAACCCCAAATCCGGGGTAAAACCCAACCTAATAAGATCTCATTAGTATTGGCCAAAACCCTGGCAATTCTGACCAAGTGAGCCTTCACCACTCACCTCCGGGTCTTGCATTACAATGAAGTCCTTCCAACCTTTTATAAGCTCCATTACATATAATACCACGGGCATAATACTATGGGTGCACAATACCATGTGCCCCAAAACCATCAATGTTTAGCCTGGTCAACTTTGACTCTATCCTGAGTCAAGTTTACCTAACATGTCTTTCCAACCTCATCAGGATGAACACTTTCAAGTGTCTTTTGTCAGCCACTTTGGGGGACCTTTATAAGATGGTCCAGGCTGCTCAGTTGATTGAGTTGGGCTAAATCAGGATTGACTCTCCCAATTCTGTCAATCACATCACTCAAAGTATCATCAGTGGTTAGAGTTTCATGCGGGGGAGAGAGTGCATCAAAAGAAGATTCCACAGATTGATCCAGTATAGGAATCCCCCCTTCAAGATGTGGAATCTGATTATCAAATTATTGAAATGATTTTGCATTTCCAAATCTATCCAAGCGATCAAGTTGTTGGTCAACAACATTGTCAATTTTGGAAGATTCAAGAAAGATTACATCTCTATATACAACAAAAATTTTATTAACTTCATCATAGAGACGGTATGCTTTGGAGGTATTTGAATAGCCCAATAAGATACACTTACGACTCCTTGCACCAAGTTTATTTCTATGTACTTTTGGTATCAAGGCATAACAGATGGAACCAAAGACCCTAAGATGCTTTATCGAAGGAATGTGGTCATACCACTTTTCATAAGGATTCTTGTTTCTAATAGCATTAGATAGATATCTATTCTTTACATATATAGCACTTAGAACTACATCAGCCCAAAACATCAATTTTACATTCTTGAAAAACATCATGGAACATACCATATTTAAGATTGTCTTATTCATTCTTTCAACTACTCCATTTTGTTGGGTATTATAAGACACAGTTGTTTGATGTTTGATCCCATGTTGGCGAAGATAGTTTTCAAATTCATTTGAAGTGTATTCTTTTACATTATCATTTCGAATAGAGCCAATATGATATTGTGCATCATTTTCAATGCATGTATGAAAGTTCTTGAATGTTTGAAAAGCATTAGATTTGTTCTTCAATAAATAAACCCAACACATTCTGGTGTAGTCATCAATAAATGTCATCATATATTTATTTCCATTTGAAGAAGGAACGGGCATTGGACCACATAAATTTGAATGAATGAGTTCAATTTTTCTATGTGCTCTGGAATGTGAATCATGAAAACATTATTTTCTATTCTTTCCTAGAGTGCAAGCATCACTTTGCTTAAGTTTCCTAAGAATTGTAGGCAAACCAGTAACACCATTTTTCTTCAACAAGCGAAGGTTGTCATAGTTCAAGTGTCCAAATCTAGCATGCCATAATAGATTTGATGGAAATGTACCTTCATCGTAATGAGAATTGTATGAGAAATTTTGTGCACAAGCAGAGGTACCTTGCATCTTGAGAAGCCTTTCTTATTTTATCCCCGTCATGACAAGTGAGTGGTTTGATGCTTTTCTCACCTCAACCTTGCCATCAAACATATGAATGGAGTGTCCTTGTTGGCAGATTTAGAACAAGGACATCAAGTTTATCCTCAGCTGTGGGAGATATAAAACATCATGTAGAAGAAATTTTGGAAGACTAGGCAATTTGAGCCCGATTGTGCCAAGCCCTGATGGCTTGAGTTTTGATCTGTCTGCAAAGTATAGAGCTCCATCAACATTATCTGTAAATTCTTCAAAACAATCTCTTCTAAAATTCATGTGGAAAGCTTCTCTTGAATCAAGCAACCAATCATTTTTCCAAGATGCAAGTGAAGCATTAAACAAGTCTTCATTTACTCCAATATTACAATGTGCCACAAGATAGTGAGCAGATTTAGGTGTTTTGCCTTTCTCCTTGTCATTGGTTTTACCTTTGGGTTGATTTATTTCCTACTCTCTTTTGTCCCAAGGCAACTTGCATGTGGATGCATGATGTGATCCATCTCTATTGCAATGTATGCAATGCAAGTCAGACTTTTCTCCTTGAGAGAGTCTGCCCCCCTTGCCTTTGAAATTTATTCTTACTCTTCCTCTTCAACCACCTCTTCCTCTAGAAGAATCTTGAGCATGATTCTTATCTCTATGTGCAAGACATATAGTTCCTTTAGAAGACTAAGGAGCTGTCTTTTTCCCAAAATATTTCTCTCTCTCAGCAAATTTATTCACAAGGGAGTTAAAGGTAATTTCTTTGATGTTTCCATTTGCTTGTAATGACTCAAGATATTTTGAATAAGTGGGATAAAGTGCCTTGACAAAAGTTATCAGAGGAATGTCTAGTTCAATATTAGTGACTTTGATATCATGCATAATAGATTTTACTTATGATGCAAGAGCAAGAGGATCATCATTTTGTAATTCAAGGCTGAACCATTTAATCATCAGTTGAACAACTTCAAGCGCAGAGTATAGAGTTCGTTCAATTTTTGTAAGGCTTCAAAAGAATTCAAAAATGGTGAAATATGGTGACTCACCTCTTCATTTACAGATGCTGCAATCATGGCATAAGCCTTGCTGTTTTTGTTTTCCCAAATGGCGAATTCCTTGTCTGAGGTAGGCTTTTTTGGTTCATTGTCTCCTTCTCTAACACAAACTCCTTTCCACAACTCATTAAAAATGGGAGTATGTTTGATCTTCCGTGACCATTCTGGATAGTTCTCTTTGACGATGAGAAACACTCCCACAATAGATATCAATGAATGCATTTTAAAATCTATGTACTGTAAAAATGCTTTTGTTGCCAATTTATTAAATTTGCACCTCTAGTGGTAAAAAATGTAGTTCTAGTGTAAAAAATTTACAATGTGATATGTATAGACAAAGGTATTACTGGGGGAGGGTATATTTGGGAGAGGGAGTATGTGGGTGATGAGCACCAGTATTGCAGCAAGAATGTTGCAACCCCTGGGGCTACCAACTTTACTTTATCAACCCGGGGTTCGTACAAACTTGGAGGTGACAGTGTTGTATACACAAGTAAATGTGATGGGTCCGCTCTTTGTCATTGCTAAGCTGGTGATAGACCACTAAAGTTTTTCAAACCAAACTTCTATTTATTTAGAAGAAGCTTGATTACCAATGAGGAAAAGAGAAATATACACTAAAAGAAATCTTGTCTATTGTAGTAAGGAAAAATATCAAAATCAAATGTTTAAACACACCATTCTTCTAATTAACTGCTAAGAGGCTTTGCTTCAAAAGAATGCTAAGTTAACATGTATGCAATCCTATTTTCGTAGGCATGCAAATTAAAAAATCAAACATTCTACTACTATGCATGTAAATGAACAAAATAACTATTTTTTTCTTTTTGTCTTTTTTGTGTGAAAGTGTGAAAGCTAACTTCTTTTGGTGATGTGGCATGTGGCTTAGGGATGATGGTGAATGGTCAGAAGGCTTGGGAGGAAAGTAGGGGTCCTTTTCTAGCTTCCTAGGGGCTTTTTCCACAATTCAACCTCAAAACAAGCCACTACAAGTCAACCTACAAGATGTCCTAATGCGTCCTACAAGATGTCCTAAATTCCTATAGGATCCCCTGTATTCCTACAGGATACAACCGAGAGAAAAAGGAGGGGTTTGGAAGGTGATGTAAGGCTTAGGGAAGGTGGTTGGTGGATGGAATGAGGCAAGGGAGTGCCTAGGATCACTACAGAGCTCAAAACCAGAGTTGTGAGATGGTTGGATTTGCTCAACAAGCTTGAAGAAGTATTCTTATGGAATGATGAATTTGGTGAGGGATTTAGTGAAAGAAAGTGATAATCATGGATGGATGAAGTTGGGATGAGGTTGCTGATCATGAAATATCTTTGTACTTCTGAAACTCCTGCACTGCATCAATCATTGACATTTATCCATAAATCATGTAAACAAGAAGGATTTCAATTAACTAAGGAAAACAAAATTTCATGAGCTAGCTGCCTATTTCATGCATGGGAAAACTTGCAGAATAATATGAAACCTTGATGAGATCTAATGTAAGACTGAAGATAGAAGAAATGGAAATCAAATCCTATTCTTGCAAACTAATAAAATGTTGGCCTAAGTAACAGAAAACCCTAAATTCCATGAGAAATCATAATTATGTCTTTTTGGGGCTGCATAGGGGTTCCTTCCTCAAACCATGATCCCTGAAGGGAGGAGTGAGGCCAAATCCACCTACTAATAGATTTTTGATATTCCTTTATCTCTTCTAAGCTACTACTGAAGTAAGGCACAAATGGAAGCAAACTAATCAAATCCACAACTACTTGCAATGAAATAATGCTAAAGACAATTCAACCATTAATCTATGAAATCAACTAAGCATACAAATACAAGAAGAGGAGCCTTTGCTGCTATTCAACCCTATGAGTCAACTCAGTGTTGGATCAAGGAAATGCTCATTCTCATTATCAAAATAGAAAATTACATCACAAGGTCTTCCACAAGTCTTGAACTTGAAAATGACTAGTGTTTTTACAACAAAAATTCGAATCCTAATGAGGCTCTAGGCCTCCTTATTTATACAACTGACTCCAACAACTTCCTTAAATCTAGGGAAGCTCAACTCCCAAACTTTAGATAAATTGGCTCTTTAACTATCATTGGCTCAACTACATTTTGATTTCCATGACTTGGTTTCTTGTAACTCTGAGCTAGTGTGATTGATGGAGGAATATTCAAATGAGTGAGGAGTAAATGAGGAGGATCTATCTACTACAATCTCTCCTCCTTGTCTCATTCGAGTTTCAGCCCTTAATTAGCCAAAATTTCCATGATTTTCTCTCAAAACCCTGCAATCAATGCACATTAGTCCACTAGGCATAATATCTCACTTTGACTCATCTCATTAAGAAAAATATAATCAAAACATGTAAGAAATTATGAGAAGAGTTGATTTGAATAAGCTAGGAGGTGTATTAAGGTCCATATAGTTACCCAATGATGAGGCTCATCAGTGGGGGAGGGAGTATATGGGGGAGGGGTTTATGGGATGGTGTATATGTAGGAGGGTCAACGTATTGACCGAGCGGTGGTATGGGAAGGATTTAATACCAATTAAAATTCAAGACGTGGTTTAATATTGTATGGAGAGGGTGACTGTATTGAAAGGGCCGCACAACGTTCATGGAGGAGAACGTTAATGCCACTGGACTCATTGCTGGGCATATTTGAACATCGAACCAATAACTCTGATATGGAAGTTGAAGACATTAAAAACGTTTTTGTATGTGGAATTTGGTGGTTCAGCCAGCTACATAGTTAGAAGGTTTCTTAATGACATGGATGAGGTTGAACAACTACAACCCACAATGGGCGCCAATGGTATTTTCAAACCTTATATTAAAAAAACATAGTGAATATACATTATTTTGGAGTATGTAGTTCCATAATACCATTACACAGTCACGCATACCATTACATATATTAATTAAAACCGAGAGCGGATACCACCGATGCGTGAGGGGACCGATGCTGCGAATAGAGTGGTATGGGGAGAGAAGCATATATGCAGAGACAGAGGTCCTACCGGGATATGCTGAGGTATTATTTGTGATATCAATGGAGGTGCAATATATATGCCTATGGGAGAGTGGATGGAGGATTGTTGGAGTGTGTGACTATTGAAGGGGAGAGGTCGAGTATCACAATGAAGGATGCAAGGCCGAGGTGATGATATTGCAGTGTGTTTTAAACCACTGCGTAATACAATTACGATATACACAACACAATTAGGATTAGACTTGTATCACCTTATCATAGTCACGATAGTATAGCCAGGAAACTACTGCACACTAACACCTTTGGCTTTAATACACCAGCCACAACACGCCATTCGATGTAGAAAAAAATTCCCTCAATGCAGCAAATCCATTCTTCAACAGTTAGAATAGAATGCACAAAACTTTGTAGTGATATGTCAGTCTGCAATGTAGAAAAAAGACAGGAAGGAGTTACAAGAGCAAGAAGGAAGCCAAAAATAGTGGCTGGGACCTGCGCTCTAATACCATGTCAGGACAAGAGGTAACTCCTCAAATCAACTATGTTTATTCATTAGGATTCCTCATTGTTATATACACAAGGGAGTGACTCTTGGGTTTCACCTCCCGATGACTCTTCATTTTCCATTATTTAATATTTACATTATTTACAAGTGTTCACCCAATCCCCATGATTAGGTGTCAGCACTCCCAAATGTCTCCCACCTATTTATGAGCATGATCATCCTATTCATATTATTCCAGGAAGTGTTCCTCCAAACATCAAGCCTTACAAATATCCCTATGCTGGAAAGAGTGAAATTGAATGTATGGTAGCAGAAATGATAGAGGCTGGTATAATTCATGTAGGTTTTAACCCCGTACAGAAATTACTTGCATACAAATTCTAAAAAAAATAAAAAATAAACAATGGCGAAAGCATAAAACATAGAACATATATACACAAATATTTTCCCTTGGATCCCAAAACCGGGACTACCAGATTGATTTTTCATTATATTCATTTCAATGTTACAATACATATATATACATGTCAAAGCATCCATAAAAAATAATTTATTAACCCTGTATTATAACATAATCGTAGTTCCCTTGGCCGGATCTACAAAATACCATGGACAGAAAACCATCATGCCCAAAACCATGTGCGAAATCCATGCACAAAACCATAGGTAGGTCCACCCACCTAATATAGGGTCCAAAAAAAATTTGCTGGGGCACTGCCCTGGACCTTGTGTAGGGGGGGTACCGCCCCCTTTCATACCCCCTATGACCCCCCTGCTACGTCCAATGAAACGTAAAGGGGGGCTTCCACCCCCCCTGTGACCACCCGCACATGGGGTAGTCGTGGAAAGAATATAACACACACCCAAAATTCTCCCACTTGTTTTTTTCTTTCCATAGGGGGCCACATGAGAGCTTAGTCATTAATCCACCCCTACAATAGTCATTATTTCTCTACACCAAGAGAACTTCTTAGTGCTCACAGAATTTGTCAATGCATCTGCAGTATTCTTCAAAGTGTCCACCTTTACCAACAACACCTTTTTGTCCTCAACCATATCCCTCACAAAGTGATATTGAAAATCAATGTGCTTTGTCTTTGAATGATAAGTAGGGTTCTTTGCCAAGAAAATTGCACTTTGGTTGTCACAGTCTATCCTTATAGCTCATTGTACTAACCCCATACTTAAACACAATCTCTGCAACCAAACTGCTTCCTTGCTTACATGAGTGGTTGTCATGTATTCTGCCTCTGTAGTTGAAAGGGCCACTACAAACTGTCTCTTACTCATCCAACTAACTGCACCTCCAAATAGGTTAAACACATACCCACTTGTAAATCTTCTCTGATCCAAATCTCCAGCCCAGTCTACATCAACAAAGCCATGGATGTCTAAAACTCTGTCCAATCCTAGTCTTCCTTGGTAGTATAAAACATAATCACTAGTGCCATGCAAATGCCTAAAAACCCGCTTCACTGCTATCCAATTCTCCTTCCCTGGTTTTGACATAAACTTGCTCAATATTATCACTGCATGTGCACTGTCTGGTCTAGTACAGACCATTACATACATTAGGCTACTGATTTCACTTGCATATGGAACACGGGACATGTCCTCTTCTTCTTCTTGTGCCTTGGGACAATGTTCAGTAGATAACTTTACACCTATAGGAATAGGAACCTTCGTCGGTTTACTATCCTGCATATTAAACCTATGTAGTATTGTCTCAACATACTTCCTCTGGTTTAACCAAATCTTCCTCTTTGCACGATCTGGTTTAATTTCCATGCCCAAAATATAGTTTGCAGCACCAAGATATTTCATGTCGAATTTGAAGGACAATTGGGTCTTCAAATCCTATATAATTTTTTTTTCATTTCCAACTAGCAACATATCATCCACATAGAAGAACAAATAGATAACACGATCACCAATTAATTTAAAATACACACAATGATCTGCTTTGCTTCTCATGAAGCCAAGTCCCCGTATGTATGTATCAAATTGCTAATAAAAAATCCTTGGTGACTGTTTTAACCCATACAGAGACTTTTTTAACCTGCATACCAGTTATTTCTTACCCTTCACCACAAATACTTTAGGTTGCTTCGTGTAGATCTCTTCTTCCATATCCATGTGAAGAAATGTTGTCTTCACATCCATCTCTTCTACCTCAAAATCAAAAGTAGTAATAAGAGATAAAAGTAATCTAATAAAAGCTACCTTGGAAACAAGAAAAAAATATCACCAAAATCAATTCCTGGCACCTCGGAATAACCTTTTGCTACCAACCGAGATTTGTATTTCTCCACCTCGCCTTCTGCATTCATCTTCTTCTTAAACAACCATTTGTTGCCAATGGGTTTCCTTCCAGCCGACAACTCCACCAGATCCCAAGCCTCATTTTTGTGCAAAGATGCCATTTCATCAACCATGGCCTCTTTCAAAAGTTTGCCATCTTATGAATCTATTGTTTCCCTCACAGTTCTAGGATCATCATCAGTAATAGACAAAGAAAAATTTGAACAGAAAGAAAATGGCCTATACCTTTCTGGCTACCTTCTTCCTTGAACTGATCTTCTCATAGCCAAAGTTTGTGGCTCCTCATTTTCTGATTCCTCTTCTGCTATAGAGTTTGATTCTTCCTCCTTTAGCTCAAACTTCTCAGCTTTGGTAGGAATTCATGTTTAATAACATCTTTCACCTCTCTAAAAACCACATCGCGGATGTACACAACCTTCCTTGTTTCTGGGTTCCAAAGCTTATAACCTTTTACTATCCAAATTGGTTATTTTCTCCTTTGCAACATGCACATATGCATCACATCCAAATACCCTCAGATGTGAAAGAGAGGGTTTCTTACTAGTCCATAAATCTTGTGGAGTTTTATCCTCCAACGTTGATGAAGGTGATCTATTGACCAGGTAATATGTAGTCTCCACCGCCTTGGCCCAGAATTCATGTCCTAACCTGACACCACTGAGCATGCTTCTTGCATTTTCCATCAACGTCCTGTTCATTCTTTCTGCAACTCCATTTTGCTGAGGTGTGTATGGATTAGTCTTCTACCATGCCTTACCACACTTCTCACAAAACTTTTCAAATTCCTTCTTGAAAAATTCTCCACCGTTATTTGTCCTCAACACCTTTATCTTCTTCTCTATCTATTTTTCCACTAGAGCCTTAAATTCTTTAAACCTGTCAAAGACTTCAGATTTCTTCCTGAGGAAATATGTTCATGTATTCCTTGAGAAGTCATATATAAATGATACATAGTACACACAATTACCCATTGATGGAACCGACATAGGTCCAAACACATCACTGTGCACAAGCTCTAATATCCGTTTTGCTCTCTTAGCATGAGAGGGGAAACTCAATCGATTATGCTTCCCATATACACAATTTTCAAAGAAATCAAAATCCAGAGAGAAATTAGACATACCTTCTACCATACCATTACCATGAAGTATTCAAAGGCCCTTCTCTCCAATATGTCCAAGCCTTTGATGCCATAACATGGTCTTTTCTCCAGAGACCACTAGATTTTCTACTCCACTTTCAGGAACCACAAAATTATTGCACTCATCAATAACAGTGCTAGCATAAAGCTTGTATAGAGTTCCAATCCGAACTCCCTACATCAATTCTAGTGCTCCCCGAACCATATTGCAGATATCTTTCTTGAACACTGTTTTTACACCTGCATCATCCATCTTGCTTACATAAATCAGATTTCTAGCCAATGCTAGAATATGAAGAACACCTGAAAGTGTTCTAATCCTTCCACCTTGAAATTCCAACTTGACTTTTCTGCGACCAATGATTCTAGCCTTCCATTCATCCCCTAAGAAGACATCACCACCATCATATTTCTCATACTCACAAAACCACTCTCTATGGGGAGTGAAGTGAAAGGATGCACCTGAGCCAATCAACCATGCCTCATGATCAACATGTGTACTTGAAGAAGAAGCCAAGTACACATCCCCACCTTCATTTGAGGTGGTTTTAGCCTTTGCATAAAGAGCATCATCAGATCCCTTTCCTTTCTCAGGAGATTTAGATTTATAGTCCCTTTTGTAGTGTCCTTCCTTTTCGCATTTCTAGCACACCTTTATAGGTTTTCCTCGAGATTTAGATCTCCCACTCAAGGAAATATTTTTGTTTCTGTTCTGGGACTATCCTCGTATAGACAAGGTATCACCATTCTAGCCCTCCATATTTTTCCGACTCATCTCCTCTAAAAGGATGAGACTATTTCATCAAAATACAAGACAATTGCATTACTACCTATTGCAATAACCAAACTATCCCATGAATCTGGTAGAGAAAACAACAAACTGATGCACTTATTGTCATCTGAAATTTTAATATCAATAGATAATAACTAGCTTACCACAGTATTAAAGGCATTTACATGCTTTGTCACCAAGTCTCCATCTTTCATCCTCAGGTTATACAACTTTTTCCATAGGAACAATTTATACACTAGAGACTTAGACTGGTACAAAGTCCCTAACTTGTCCCATAAATCCTTCGCCAAAGCTTCCCCTGATACATTCAAAAATATTGAATCTAAGACACACAATCGTATTGTGCTCTTTCCCTTTCGATCCAACTTTGCCCAGTCTTCAGCTGACATTGTTGTTGGTTTAGTACCTGGATCCACTGCGATCCACTGATCTTTATCTACCAGCGAATCCTCCATCTTGAGTTTCCACTACTCAAAATGCTAACCATTAAATTTCTTGATCTCAAACTTTTCATTGCTAACCATCTTCTTTCACCACAAGAATCGATCTCGCAGATCTCCTACTAAACATGGTCTACCACAGGCCTGAGAAAAACCCCTCAGCAAAAAATGCGTCCCCTTGAAGCCAAAAAACCTCTGATACCAAATGTAGGTTTTAACCCCGTATAGAAATTACCTACATACGCATTCTAAAAAAATAGAAAATAAACAATTGTCAGAGCATAAAACATAAAATAGATATACACAGAGATTGTCCCCTTGATCCCAAAACTGGGACTACCATATTGATTTTTCATTATATTCCTTTCAATGTTACAATACATATATATACATGTCGAAGCATCCATAAACCCCAATCCATTAAACCTGGATTAGAACATAATCATAGTCCCTTGACCGGATCTACAAATACCATGGATACAAAACCATCATGCCCAAAACCAATTGCAAAATCCATGCACAAAACCATAGGTAGGTTGCCCACCTAATATAAGGTCCAAAAAAAAATTCCTGGGGCGTTGCCCCGGACCCCATGCAGGGGGGCTACCACCCCCCCTATTGCACCTGGTGCAATGTATAGGAAGGGCTTCCACCCCCTTGTTGCACCCGACGCAATGTACAGGAAGGGCTTCTGCCCCCCGCCCCCGCATGTGGGATAGTCGTGGAAAGAATATGACACACACCCAACAATTCTACCAAGTCAAAGTTATTTATTTGCACCAGTAGTATTGGTGCATAAGAAGAATGTATCATGGCACATGTGTCTGGATTATAGGGAGCTCAACAAGCTCACTATTAATGATAAATTTCCCATTCCTTTCATTCATGAATTGTTGGATGAATTACATGGAGAAATTTACTTCACCAAGTTGGATCTTCGTTCAGGATATCATCAAATTAGAATGAATATTGAAGATATTCTGAAAACAACATTTAGAACTCATGAGGGTTATTATGAATTTTGGTCATTCATTTTGGCCTTACCAGTGCACCTTCTATGTTTCAAGGTTTGATGAATTCCATTTTCAAACCCTTCCTTAGAAAATTTTTGTTAGTATTTTTTGATGATTTACTAATCTACAACAAGTCTTGGAAGGATCATGTTCAACATGTTAACATGGTGCTCAAACTATTGGAGGAGAAACAATTATATGCAAAAACCTCCAAATGTTTATTTGAGTGTAGGAAGTGGAATATCTAGGTCATATTGTATGTCATGAGGGTGTAAAGGTACACCCTAACAAAATTAAATCCATTAAGGAATGGAAAATCCCCACAACCATAAAGAATCTTCGAGGATTTATTGGGTTGCAAGGGTATTATCGCAAGTTTGTTAAGAATTATGGGAGAATAGAAGCACCTCTAGCAACATTACTAAAGAAAGATGCATTTTCTTGGACTCCAGAAGAAACTAATACATTTGAACATCTTGAAGAGGAAATGTGCCAAGCACTGGTCTTAGTTATGCCAAACTTCACAAAAACATTTATTGTGGAATGTGATGCCTCAAGAAATTGAATTGGTGATGTTTTAATGCAAGAAGGAATACCCATTGCTTTTGAAATTCGTCCAATCAAAGGAAAGTATTTACAAAAACCTATTTATGAGAAGGAAATGTTGGCAATACTACATGAACTAAAGAAATGGTGACCTTACCTAATGGGAAGACACTTCAAGGTAAAAATATATCATGATAGTATTAAATAATTTTTGGAACAAATATTATCTTCAGAAGAGCAACAAAAGTGGGTCACAAATATGTTGGGTTATGACTTTGAATTCATCTACAAAAAAGGGAAGGAAAATGTTGTTGCAGATGCACTCACAAGAAAGGATGAGGATGTGGAAGAATTTATTTGTGCCATTTCTATTATCCAACTAGATTGGATAAACGAAGAAAGGGATGAATGGAAGAATGACAAAGAAGTGTGGATTCTTATTCAAAAGTTGCAGCAAGATCCCAATACATCTGATACATTTAGCTGGAAAAACGATTCATTTCGGTACAAAGATCGCTTATATATTTGTAAGAATTCCCAACTCAAACAAAATATTCTTTTGGAATTGCACACCTCTCCCTTAGGAGGGCACTCAGGTTTTTTAAAAACTTACCACAGGGTCAAGAAGGCATTTTTTTAGGAGGGACTTAAATCTAATATTCAAAAGTTTGTGGTGGAATGTTTGGTTTTCCAACAAAATAAAGTTGAGACAATTAAGACCTCGGGTCTGTGTTGATGGTGCTGGAAATCTATCAAAAAAGGATATCTCCCTAATATGAAATCCCAATGAGACCTCACACCATTTGTTGGAGTCCCATTTGGTATAAAGGCTCGGTTGCCAAATACTTAAAGGGTTTCCTTGGCTCTAGCTATCAGCACGAGAGAGTGATGCAATGGCGTCTTCGAAAAGCAAGGGGAGAGTGCCTGGTGAGTGTGCAATGCAACTATTTTGAGGTTCTACCACTACAAGTGAGGGGAGAGAAAAGTGAGCCTATAAGTGAGAGGTAATATTCCCACCCAGGAAGAGATAAACATGAACCAAAAGGATGTTATGGAACCAACTCACAAAAAGATAGAAAAGATAGATCAACGACTTATAAATAAGCCTCTTTGAGGGGGGAGCATCATTTACATTACACAAATGAACAATTCTTGGATAATTCAAATGACACAACCTCCTTTCTATATATAGGAGTCTAAGGGGTCACAATATAATCAGAGTCGACATAACAATAATAATATAAGGGCACCAAAATAACAATAGTGGGCTTCTATGGGGCACATCAATAACAATAAGGGGGCTACACTAATAACAATGTACATCACTAGCCCCAATAGTGGAACATTGGAGCCACTCCTTTCTCCTGAAATAACTAGGTGATCTCTCTAATGCCTTGTGGGAGGAGCAAAGGTGAAAATACCTTTGCTCATACAATGAGGGGGTTTATATAACCAAGGGGTGATGCTTCCCCTTTGTGACTCTTTGAGTACCCTCATAACTGTTCAACTTCCTATTACTTTTCAACTTACATGACTCTCCATATTCATGTGTTTCCTTTGGAATTCCACTTTACAATGAATACAATATACATGGTCCACAATGATGATGTGGCAAGTGATAGCTCATGACAAGAGATGACATGGAACTGCTGAGATGAATTGGTCGAGTGATATGGCAATGTCAAGCCATTATTACTGCTGTGAATGATGTATGCTTGAGAATACTCTTGTCTTCCACTTCATAATGGTTTGGCGGCAGGAATCTTCAATGATCTCAAGTTTTGGGTCATGGTCACAAGTTGGTGTCTCTTTTATTTTCCTTGATAGATCAGATTGCATGCTCAGCTACAAGAATTCTCTTTGCATGTCTTCCACCTTCATCTCATTCTTCATCATCCTGCCAGGTTCCTGTATCTATAATTCAATCATTATGAGATGACATCAACCTGAAAAACTCCTAGCCTAGGATAGTGCGTTCAACTTCAAATATTGTGCATAAATTGAGTTGCAGGTCAAAGAGGGAGGCTCAGTGACCACACATTGTGTAGTCCCAGCATCCAAGGCTGACACTTGAGGCCTGGAACTATGCAATGTACAGTTCAGTCTAGGTTCATAGGTTATCTTCTGCATAGTTTTGGAGATGAGTGAGTTAGGCTAAAGTAGGGGCCATTGTGGAAGATTTCTAAGCATTTCGGGAGAGGAAGGCTGACTGAATTTTGTGCAATTCTGGGAGACAGTGGGTCAGGATGAGGGGAGGACCACCGAAGGAATATTTTGTGTAGTTTTGGAAGGAAAGGCTGACTAAAATGATTGCACAATTCTTGAACATAAGGATGGGTGTTGGGCTCAGGATTTATGCAGTGCAGCAGTCGTGGGGGACCGTAATTGCGCATTGCATAGATACAAGAGTCAAGGTAAAAACTTGCTGATTGGAACTACAAAATGTGCAGTCCAAGAAGGCTGGGTGAAACCAAGTTGAAGTGTCACGGAGCTTCTTTGGAAAGGGTTAAGTGTTAGACCAGTGAGACTGATAGGTGAAGTGAGTAAACTTCGATTGTGTCATAACTGTCACTCAGAATACTTGACGACTCAATAACATTGATCACCCACAACACATGAACAACACTTTCTCTTGCATGTGACCGCTTCATGAACAACTATGACAAGTGTGACACCTAATATAGACTTTATGATGACTGTGATGACACGTGGGTGACAATGCTCAAAACTTTGTGAATGAGTGCGACATATTTTTACATGGTTAGAAAAACTCATAAACATAAATATGAGCCCTTGGAACCACCAGAATGAGCTTATGCCTAAAGTGCGACAACTAGCATGCAAAAGGACGACATCTTGCCTCTTTTGTGAAATGGAGCGAAACACATGGAATGAATTTCACTGTTTGCAACCATACATGTCATTGAAGACATAATGATATGAAAATGGTAAGAAATCCTTCATACTACACTAAGAGGGGAATTTCAACTTCATGAAAGATGTGCTTTGTTTTTCGTACCTACCCTCCACAGGGTTGTGAATCAGATAGAGTCTTCATGCAGTCATGATCGTTGATCTTCTATCATACCCCAGGTTTCCTTGGTCTTCTTATTTGATGATTATATTTTCTCCTTAGCTCCTTAAGTTTTATCTAGCATGTCCTCCTTCTTCATCTCCTTATTCATCATCTTTCCATAGTGTAAGAGAGTACCTGCATCTGCAAATCACTCATGAATTAGAGGTGACATCAGTCTGAAAACCCCTAGCCTAAGATAGAGTACCTGAATTCATGAATTAGGCCAATACTAAGTGATAGGTTAGGGGAGAAGGCCTAGTGAATGAAAAATTGTGTAATTCAAGTAGCCAAGGGTCAAGCTTGATCATTGATACTGCGCAGTGTGCAACTCAATCCAGACTGAGGGAATTTTCTGCACAGTCCTCACGGAGGGGAAAATTTGTGCAATGCCCACTGAGGGACATAATTGCATAGTTCAAGCAGGCAATGGTTGTTGCGGGATGGGCCCTGGGAGGAGAAATTGTGCAGTTTTAGGAGGTAAGGAGGACTGGGCAGCTGAGAGGCTTGAGGGATAGAACTATGCAGTTTTGGGAGGCAGTGAGCTCTGACTGAGGGAAGGACACTAGAGGAAGCATTTGCACATTTTTGGAGGTCAAGGGAGGTTGGGATTTGTATGCATTGTGTATTTCCAGCAGATAAGGGAAAGGTTTGAAGGTTGAAGATGTGAAGTGCATAGTTTAGGAAGGCTGGATGAGGCTAGGTTGCTAGGAATCATTTGAAATTTGGCTAAGTGTGGGATCACTGAAACCAATGTGAACAGTGATAGAACTTGACTCTGACCACACACTTGGAAACTTGGCAACACAACGTAGATCATTTAGAACATATGAAAACATAGTTCCCTTAATGCAACAACCTTCGTGACAGCTTACGACAAGTGTGGCTGCAACAATAGACCTTATGAGGATAACGATGACACTTCTGTAATAGTGAGTGAAAATTTTTAAATGAGTGTGAAACATATCTATATGATGAGAACAACTCATTTTCATAAATATTTCCCCTTGAAGAAAACCAAAACTCCCATTTGCACGACAGGCAATAATTCCCATGCCCAAAGACGACACTTGCTATATAAAGATAAAAGCATGAGAAACTCTTGAGATCCAAGAAGGGAGGTTGAATTCATGAGATGACCAATAAGTGACTAAGGAAAAAGCAATCAAAGGATCCAAAATATGCTCCAAAATTTGAGTGTAGGCAAAAAATTTGGAGGGTGTTACAGCTGTTATAACAATTGGCGACACACTGGTAGAATCCAACTTCTCTGTTTTGGTTAACTCCTTCCGTGCAGGGCCTTGGTTATTTAGGGAGTATTGATTCATCATGTAGATTACCTTGGCATTTTCCACTTACCCCATGACTAGACATGGTCCCCTATATACCTTATCGGTCGAACACAAGATAAGATTCATCATAATCACAATGTTTCAAGCTGGGAAGGGTAGTGTAGCACACAAGCTTAAGATTTTCAGAGTATAATTTTTCATCTCTGGTGTTGCTCCACTGCCAGCAAGCCTAGAAAGTACCCCAACGGAATCACATAGGAACACAAACATTGCTTTTCTACCAACAATCCTCGACAGTACCCTGACGAAGTTGCTTAATTCTCCTCTTTGCACAAGAAGCCTTTCTCTTCTTATGCCTTTATTTATTTATTTCAGGACAACTTTTCATCAACACTTATTTATTTTGGGGTGGAAGAGGGATCCCGACTTATTGAGACTATAAGAGGTTGTTCCTTTAGAGAATCATATAGATACCTCTGATTTAGGTTCACTTGTTTAGATTTTTCCCCTTCTCTGCTTCTACTAGTTGGATAAGCTTGAGAACACCAAAGCAGAAAAACCGAGTATAGGCATGAGGTTTTTGGACTAGACATGGGTTCATGGTTGGACAAAAACTCTCCTTACGAATGAATCATATTTTCTATCGGAACTTCATCGACCAAAAGGTGTAACCAACATAAGAAATACTGACAAAGGGTTAGCGAAATGCTGAAGTGTCACAAGACTTTTTATAATTCGGCCACACACATACTAAGAAGCCAAAACAGGTCCAGGCATAACACTTATTCGCATGATGAACACAAAAGGAGAAACTCAACAAGGAACAAAACAAGACGAAAAGAAAGAAAACACATAATAAGGAAACAAAACAAGAAGATAAGAGAATAAAATGGCTAAAGCAAACATGATGTAGAACCAGAATAAGAAAATGAGGACAGACTACAAAGAACGAGTGTAGAATGAGTGCAAGAAAGGGAAAACTAGGATGAAGCTAATCATATCACTAACTTAATAGCTAGAAGGTCGGGGTCACATATATTGAAATTTCTAATTAAGCCACCGTAGTGGTTCCCCACTTGCATCCACAAAGATATGAACAATTAAAAAAGATAAAAAGTGATGTGCAAGAGAAGGTATAAAAGCTTGAAAATATTGCACAAGAAAAGCAAGGTATTTTCTGTGGGCGGAAAGGTGTGTCACACCCACTACTTTCATCCAATTCACATGCTTGCATTTTTGATGAATACCATTTTTCAACAAACCTCGAAAGCCTCTTGCGGATGTGTCTTCATCTACACCAAGCCCCTTAGCAAGCACAAGGAAATATTGAAACTTAGTGTTTGCTACACATATTTTCAAGTAAGATTGTTCCATCCATTCAGCGACTAGATCCCAAAATTCATAATGGCCCTCTTGAAAACCCTGAAATCTTGGAAAAGGTGAATTTTCAATTAGAGGAGTGGGATCACGATGGGAATATTGTAAAGGAAAGTAGATCTGATCATTCTCAACAGTCATGCCAAGACAATAAGGACCTTACATAACCATCATCGAAGGTTGAAGTGCCTCACCTGTGGAACAAAAATCTGAATAGTGGTATGATGAACAATGAAGATCAAGGGGTGTGAAATAACTGTCATTGGATGTGCTAATGGGAAAATGATAAGATGAATGACAGTCACCAAAGACATAAAAATTATCAGATGATCTGATTAAAACATCAGATTCACAATTTGTGATAAACGAAGAAAAATCAATTTGAAAAGTCTTGTGAATTCTCCAAAAATTTGAACCATGTTCCTTCCGAGACAAATATGACAGAGCGTTTTTCGGCAATTGGTGACAAATTCTACAAGCATTGCAATCATCAAAAGAGTTAAAAAAGGATGCCAACAACACAAATACATGAGGCTAGTTGGGACATGGTGAACAGAGAAGAACTTGATTCGTGAGACAAATTTTGCATTCATTATCACTCAAGAGGATTTCTGGTGTGATGAGAGGATAGATTTGCAACATCAAATTTGCAAGAAGACCCAGGAGCTGACCATTAAGGGATAAATTCAATAAGCATGATTCCTTCGAGCAAATATAGCCCTTGGAATGATCAAATTCATAATTCCATGACTTTATGAGAGATGCACATTCCCAACCCGAGTTTGATGCGAGAGATTTGCATGAAGATGAATGAACTATAGCAGATTCTTGAATTCAATTGGAAATAAAATCTTTAAATTTTGAAAGCTCACACCTGGAATACCAAACATTTTGCACAAGAAAATCTACAATGAGTGAAACCATGCATAGAGATGGATTGTGCGAGAGAAACCAGATCCGACTTAGTTTAGAGGGCCGACCAAAGTCATGAGATCCTGACATAACCATCAACGATAGTTGAAGTGCCTCAACTCTTTGGTAGGTCTCGAAACTTCCCCGAAATGTAAAATCACACTTTGAAGTTTGGACCAGACCATGCATGGTTTGAGGATAGTTGTTACTTATGGTTTTTGTAAGACCATTGCTCATCGGATAGCAGTCAACTCTATCACATATTTTACTAGATTTTTCAACTTCAACAACCAGATTTCTCATGTCATGAGACTCTTTTGATAGAAAATTAAAAGATAAATGAATCAGGGAAACCTCGTTTCCTTGTGTCAATCGAGAAGATAACTCATTGGGTGAATAAACATAAGAGTGTGGAGTATCTCCATCGCAAGCAGATGTATTACAAATGGTAGGACACAAGAGATAATGAGGTCAAGAGGAAGTTTCGATATGAATATCTTCTTTGACCAAAGCATATTCTAGATCTAAATTAAAATCTTCATCAAAAATTGAAAGATCATATGATGTGCTTGGGAATTCATCACGACATACGGGAATAGAGTCATCATCATTGGAATGATCACTGCCCAAGGCTTGGGGTTTATTGAAAGAAATGATTTCATTGATTCTCTACCGATATTAGAAGATTAAGAATCATCCAAGAATGGAAACTCAATATCTTGACATGCAACATTATGAAAAAGAGAGGAAAGATTGAAAGCATCTTCACCTTTCTGCTCCTCTACCTACATAATGTGACTGCTTTGTACCTGATTACAATTTGAGCTAATAGCTTGAGAATCAAGAGAACGTGAAGAGTCGGTTGGTGGAGCAAATTGATCAAGCGGGTCATGGTACAAAGAGTCAGGATGTAGATGATAGAGGATAACAGAAATATGGATTAGCTTTGAGACTAGAGTTATGAATGGTGACATCATCTTGCGGAATGGAGGAGTGTGTCTTTACTATAGGATTCATGAGCCATTATGGAATTTCCTCCATTGAATCTGAATCATGCAAAGTGGAAGAAGAATGAGAAGATGGACTGGATATTTGACTTTTAGATTTCCTAGTTTTTCAACCACTGCAAGGAGGCACTCGTATCGAGACTAGAAAGGGAGGAGGACAAAGAATAAAAGGGGTAGTAAGCTCCTCCTCTGAAATTTGAGGTGTCTCATGATTGGCACAAGTTGGGGGAGTGGAAAAATCAGGGGGTTCAAGTTCACCATATGAAGAGACAAGAATCAAGCACTCAAACTCTTGTTTCAAGAAATCCCAGTTCATATGTTTTTCAGGAATTTCATAACATAGGTGAAGGAATCAATTATAGAAATCCTCAAACTGATTCATCAGGCTTCATTATTAAAAGTTTGATTCTTCCATAAACATCTCGGTAGTTATACTTATTGAAGGCTTTATGAAGCTTCTTGGAAAGTTGTTGAGTGAATCAATAGAAGTAATGGGTAATTTATGACATCATCGATTAACACGACCTTTGAATGTGAGGGTGAAAATTTAGCCATGACATATTTGCAATGTATTCCATTAGAAAGACAAATATGGAGAACTTGAAATAGATGTTCATGAAAAGTTGATTCACCCTCACCATCAAACTTAAATTCAGACAGGTTATGAATAACTTTTGCAGAGATGGAACAATTATGCTCTTTAGAAAAACATCTTGAGATTATGATTTGGGGAAGATCCATTTTAAATAATAGATTCAAACCAGACTCAACAAGCACAGCCTGTCATCTGGCCCTCCCTCTAGCGCCATTTTGTTGGCGGTGCTAGAAATCTGTCATCCAAGTAGATCACCTAGATATGAAGTCCCAATCAGACCTCACACTGTTTGGTGTAGGAGTCCCATCCAGTATAAAGGGCCAGTTTCAAAATCCTTAAATTTTTTCCTTGGCTCTAGCTATCAACACAAGAGAGTGATGCAATTTTGTCTTCGAAAAGAAGGGTGAGTGTGCCTGGTGAGTGCGCAGTGCAACTGTGTCGAGGTTCTTCTACTACAAAGGGAGGGAGAGAAAAGTGAGCCTCTACATGAGAGGTAATATTACCACCCAGGAAGAGACACACATGAACCAAAAGGACATGTGTAACATCCAGTGGAATAGTCCACAGCGGATGTGACGGTCATTACAACAAACAAACAAGGAAATATTTGTCTAGTATCCCGTGGAATAGTCCACAAGGATGGGACACCGATAACAACCATTACAACACATTCTCAACAATATAAGCACTAAAACAACCGATATAGTTCAACTATCTTAGTACATGTGAAAAGAAAACATGAAAGACAAACGTCCACAAAATAGTCTTATAAACATTCATAGTCCATGCATGAAGAATGTGTTGGCCTTAAAATCCTGTTATAGCTCCAAATATCACTCTTGGTATTTGTGATGCTTGGTTTATGGCCTAGGGCAACCCCTCTGTTATCCCCCTACACTAGTAGTATAGGGGCCTACTACTAGTGTAGGGGCCTAACACCCTCCTTCCAGACTTGGTCAAAATATTTTAAAAAACAGTGTTTTACTCCCTGTACGCTACTTTTCCCTGTGATAAAAGCGTGTACACATGGGTTAGTCAATGCCCAACCTGCGTATATGTGTTAAAACACTTAAAAATATTAAATTTCCTTAACTATGGGCAGATTTCACAGGTTTTACCTATTGATTACCTCCTAGTGCCCGTGGCTGAACTATTTCCCAACTAAAAAACTAATTGGGAGAAGTATAAATAGACTTCTATGGGAAGGCCTTAAGGAGGAGATAAGAGATAGAATTACTATACTGAGATTATCCCCTGACCAAGTCTGAAGTATCCTTGTGCTTCAAGCACTTCCCCAAGTTCAGGAAACCCTTGTTTCCTTGAGTGTTGATATTCTCCCACTTGCTTGAGATATCATGGTATCAGTTATGGAAGGAGGCTGTTGAAGACTGGGACTGAACAGATCCGGAGGACGGTTCCGCTTGGAGCTGGAAGGAGAAGACTCAGGTTAACTCTTTCTGTATCTATTATAGTTTTCTACAATAAAAAGAAATGTTGTCTTGTTCCTGAGATTGACCTTGTTTATGCATCAGATGTGGTTGTAATTCATGTATGAATGTCATTTGGATGTATAACTAATCATCTTACTTATATGATATAAAGTTGATTTCATTAAAATTCTTTATCTATATGCTACTATGTATGTTTGGATTGGTTGATTTGCAGATTCGAAGATCATCAGGAGTTGTAGAGGGTCTGAACCCTGCTAGAACTACCCAAACGAAGGACATTCGGGTATGTTCATCCTTACATAGTTTGTTTATTTAAGCATGTTTCCTGAGTTGTATGCATGTTTCTTGTTGTAGATTACTCTTGCTCTGTTGGGGTTCTAACCCAAAGCCCTAGGGTACTTATTCCCGTAACAGAATTGGCGACTCCGCTGGGTATCGAACCCAGAATCTTTGGTTTTGCAGACCAGATATTCCCATGACCGTTGACCCGTCATGGCAGATATCATTTACTCACTGGCATAAAGGTTAGGGAAACCATTTTTTCTATTGCATCTTGCATACTAGCCTCCATTTGTCGATATACTTGCCATAAGGTCGATCCCATCATGTTATGGTTAGTAAACCATGTTCACTCACCGATTTTTAAATCATGACACAACGGTACAACCATCCTTTACATGGGAATCGTAGTTAGCACCTCACTAACATTTGTTGCCCATGTTGTTATATTGAGTAGGCTCGGGAGTCCTCTTTAGTCTCGCCATGACTTGTGCATTGAAGACTCATTTCTTTTTGCTTCTTTGCTTTGTTCTGGCCTTATACCCTAGAGGTTCCTTTATGTTGAGTTGTACTACTGCATTGCATTTTGACTATTTTCACCTTTTGGCCTTGAGCCAGCTTCACTTGGACTCGTGTTTAAGCCACTTATTTGACCATGTATTCTACAAAATCAAACCTTCAATCACTTAGCTTCTGCAACTTGACACACCCTTTGATCCATGGAAGGAACAACCTTTTAAGTGTCCTTGACCAGTTTCGCCTCCATGCATTGAGCATAGGATTGTTCCCATCCCAGGAAATAGATCATCTATTTCACTGACACTCGTTCTTTCCACTGTACTATAGAATTCTTTTATTCTTTTTCCGGCTTAAATAAAAAGACAAGAAAATTATATATTCCAAAAAGATCTGGAATGGGCAACATTTCCATATATTGTTGGCATCTATAGTCAGTCGTGTCGCCCTTGAACAAAGCACTCAAAAGAAAATCTCTCCTCCATTTTTGGCGGGATTTAGTTGTACTTAGGTACGCCTTAACATTGTTATTGAGTCAGTTCTCCTCTGATTGGTTATCTCTTCCAATCATATGGAGATTTCGCTCGTGCCTCCAGAATGACGAACTTATATAGAGTTATCATATGCTACCACATAGTCATCATTGAGTCATGCTTTTGTTCAAGGGAAGTAAACCTAAGTCGGCCTCTCTGCTGTGTCTCTTGACCTATTTTTCAATCGACCATCCCTGGTTTTCAGTGTCATGTTTGTCGTCACATCAATTATATTGTTACTTTGCTTGTGCTGGTTTGAGAAGGTCTCCATTGACTTCTTGCTAGCGGGTCTTGTCGTTATTGATGACGACATATTGCTCTGAGGGCAGGCCTAGAGCCACACCCTGGCCCTATTTTCATTATTGATAGGTCACCTTGTGCTCAACATTGATCATTATCACGGGTCTTTGGCTGAGTGGTTTCCCTTGTGTTTGACATCAGATTTCATTATCACACATTGGGATTTGTGCAATGCCTTGTTTTCCATTTGACACTATTGGTGGATTCCTCGCCTCTATGTTAGCTTTCATTAGTCGGTGGTTTAGAGGGTTTCTATTGTGCGTTAGCTACATCTTGTGTACGCCGGAAACGTGCTTCATTTGGGTTACTACATCTTTTTTCGTCTGATTCCTTCCACATTATTGGCCTACAAGTTACACTTGCACTAGATTGATGAAGGATGCCTTAATGCCTTCCTTCTAGTAGATCTTTTTCTATCGACTACGACTCATTACTCTGGGGCAAAGATCTAGGGTCCATTTGGCAGTACCTTGGGGTTTGCAGTCATTAGTGGTAGATCCTTCGCTATCAACAAAGGGAAACCATCATTGTCCCCTGATTGATATATTCTTCCAGGTGTTCGACCTCACCTCATTCATTCGCACTTGTTAGATTGTACTAGGTAACTTGACTCTCATTATCATTATCGGTGAGTAGTCTCGCATTTGTTAACAATATACATCAATGACTGGTAATAAAACGATTTCTCACATGGTCAACTTCAGATCATTTATTCCCATTGTGTAGAAATGTACCACGGTAGTCGATGAAGACCTCGGGTTGCATCAGCATTCTTTGGTTCACTTGTGAGTTGCTCCTATTGCTGCTAGATGACACCATCCACATCGTATGTTGCAGTCCTTCACAGTGACATCTTATATGCTGGCATCCGAGTTGCGATGTAGTATCATCTTATTCCATCATGTTCATTTGGTACTATTGGGATCAGTTTTTGACATCAGTGATCAACTTCATCCTTCAGGTTCATTGATCATCTTCTTATATATGTGATGCTTAGACATGTACTTGTTCTATCATGATCAAATGACCCATTCTTTACTTTCAGTTCTTTATACTTGTATACATAGTGGATCTGCTTGTACTTGATATGTGGACATGCTTTACTTTCTCTGAGCATGGGTATGCCCGCCTCAGACAGTTGTTTCTTTCTGATCTTCTTTTGATGGCTTGGCAGGCTGAAATCTGGTGAAGTCCTTCTTAGTTTCGACAGGTTTCCCTTCCATATGCTTCATACATTTCAGCCATCATGTACCCCTTCTGCCTTCATATATTAGGGGGCATCTGTTATAGCTCCATATATCACTCTTGGTATTTGTGATGCTTGGTTTATGGCCTAGGGCAATCCCTCCTTCCAGACTTGGTCCAAATATTTTTAAAAACAGTGTTTTACTCCCTCTACGCTACTTTTCCCTATGATAAAAAGCATGTACACTTTGGTTAGTCTATACAGAACCCCCGTATATGTGTTAAAACACTTAAAAATATTAAATTTCCTTAACTATGGGTAGAGTTCACGGGTTTTACCTACTGATTACCTCCTAGTGCCCATGGCCCAACTATTTCCCAACTAAAAAACTAATTGGGAGAAGTATAAATAGACTTCTATGGGAAGGCCTTAAGGAGGAGAGAAAAGATAGAATTACTATACTGAGATTATCTCCTAACCAAGTCTGAAGTATCCCTATGCTTCAAGCACTTCCCCAAGTTCAGGAAACCCTTGTTTCCTTGAGTGTTGATATTCTCCCACTTGCTTGAGATATCATGGTCTCGGTTATGGAAGGAGGCTGTTGAAGACTGGGACTGGATGGATCCGGAGGACAGTTCTGCTTGGAGCTGGAAGGAGAAGACTCAGGTTAACTCTTTCCATATCTATTATAGTTTTCTACAATAAAAAGAAATTTTGTCTTGTTCCTGAGATTGGACCTTGTTTATGCATCAGGTGTGGTTCTAATTCATGTATCAATTCCATTTGGATGTATAACTAATCATCTTAATTATATGATATAAAGTTGATTTCATTAAAATGCTTTATTTATGTGCTGCTATGTATGTTCGGATTGGTTGATTTGCAGATTTGAAGATCATCAGGAGTTGCAGAGGGTCCGAACCCTGCTGGAACTACCCAAACAAAGGACATCTGGGTATGTTCATCCTTACATACTTTATTTATTTAAGCATGTTGCCTGAGTTGTATGAGTGTTTCTTGTTGTAGATTACTCTTTCTCTACTGGGGTTCTAACCCAAAGCCCTAAGGTACTTATTCACATAAGAAAGCCTTAAAAGGCTTCTGTTATTAAGAAAAAGTTCCAAGACACATGTTTACAATGTACATCACTAGCCCCAATAGTGGGACATTGGAGCCACTCCTTGCTCCTCAAAGAACTAGTTGATCTCTCTAATGCCTTACGAGAGGAGCCAAGGTGAAAATTCCTTTGCTCATACAATGAGGGGTATATATAACCAAGGGGTGATGCTTCCCCTTTGTGACTCTTTGACTACCTTCATGACTGTTCAACTTCCTATGACTTTTCAACTTACATGACTCTCCATATTCATGTGTGTCCTTTGGACTTCCACTTTACAATGAATATAATACACATGGTCCACAATGATGTTGTGGCATATGATAGCTCGTGACAAGAGATGACATGGCACTATTGATATGAACTAGTTGAGTGATATGGAAATGTAAAGCCACTACTGCTACTATGAACGATGTTTACTTGAGTATACTCTTGTCTTCAACCTCGTGATGGCTTGGTGGTAGGAATCTTCAATTATCTCAAGTCTTCAGTTGTGGTCGTGAGTTGGTGTCCCTTTACTTTGCCTTAATAGATTAGCTTGCATGCTCAGCTACAATAATGGCATTTGCATGTCTTCCACCTTCATCTCACATCATCCCACTAGGTTCCCGTATCTACAATTTTATCATGAAGAGAATACATCAACTCGAAAACGTCCTAGCCTAAGATGGTGCATTCAACGTCAAAGACTGAGTCAGAACTGAGTTGCAAGTCAGAGAGGGAGGTTCAATGAATTTGCATTGTGTATTTCTAGTAGACCGGCTTGAGTCTTAAGGCCTGGAACTACGCAATGCATAGTCCAGATTAGTCTTAGAGGTTGTCTTTTGTTTAGTTTTGGAGATGAGTGAGCCCGGTTGAAGGAGGGGCCACTGTGGAATATTTTTGCACAGTTCTGGAGAGGAAGATTGACTGACTTCTGCAGAGTTCTAGGAGATGGTGGGTTAGGATGAGGGGATGACCACTGAAGGTAGCTTTTATGCAATTCTAGAAGGAAATATTGACTGAAAGGATTGTGTAATTCTAGAAGGGAAGTTTGGGTGCTAGGCTCAGGAATTTCGCAGTGCAATAGCCCTGAGGGACAGGAACTATGCATTGCACATATACAAGAGTTAAGGTCACAACCTGCTGACTAGAACTGCACAATACATATTCCAGGCAGGCTAGGTGTGTTATCACTTTGTAATTTCCCATGGCTGTGAGAGAAACCCAGAGGTAACCACAAAACCACTTTGGAAGCTAGGATCTAGCCCTTCCATATTCAAATAGGGATCTCTCTATATGATTTAGATTTTTTAATTTAAGATATTAGGCTAGTTATGAGTTCTGAGTTTGATTTTTTCAAAGATTTGGTTGGAAACTGCAGGGAAAGGCCATTAGGCAATGGAGTAAAAAAAAATTAGGGTGATCAAATGCATAAATAATAGAACAGTTTGTAACAGGGCAAGGCAGACAAGCTATTGGAGCTTTGGTGGAATGAAAGGGAAGAAATGATTTAAATTCAATTAAACATAGAGAATTTTAGAGTGAATTCTATATTTAATCTGAGTTTTAAAACACAGATATTGTTTACATGCCAAAGTAGAGTGAAATTAAACAAGTTCAACCCTTAATTATCTTTGAACAATACAAATAGGAAAAACATATGGAAAAGATGAGAAATAACAATTATACAAGACGAAACATCACCAATTTTCCTAACACATGAATCATGGAACAAATTTATGTATTAATGGAATGATCACTTTAGCTCAGTAAACAACTTTACATCAAAGGTTTACTTTCTTGGTACCAGTTACAACACTTTGTTCCTCTAATTATTTAGTATTTATAAAAAAACTTATCAAAATATCTTGATTTGAAATATCAATATTTTCTATAAAATATCCTAGAAAATTGTTTACAAAAATAGTACAAAAATATAGGCAAATAAAATTTTTGTAGCTCTCTGGTACTATCTTCGAGGATTCTAGTGTTGACTTGGCCTGAAAAGATGTTGCTTTGTTTTTGAAGATGAACACCTGTTTTACTCAAGTAGTTGGCATAGTTTATCCCATCTATCTTCATGTGGGGTGGAGAATTGGATTAACCTTTTGTAGGCTTCATCCACCATGGTATATTTTTGGAAGGTGGGCTTAATTACAAACAAATGTTTTATCTCATCTTTGATAAGTAAATCAAATTTCAAACCTTCCATGAAATCTTTTCCTATGGTGGTTCCCTTGATGGTGGAAAACTTTGACTTATCTCTGGCTATGGAGTATAAATTTGTTGATAATCATATAACTGAACCAATTTATCTCCAGTTCCTTTCAAAACCTTGCAGCCCCTTTTGATTCAATACATTGAATTTTATGTGGAACTTTTGAATGCTGGTCTCCAAGTTATGGCACTTGTTTTCTAACTGTAGCATCAAGTTCCTTTTTGTAAGGACTCTTCTCACCTCAAGGATTGTTTTTGTCTTGTCTTGTTGGCCGGATAAATCGTTCTTGCGGACAAGACTGATCTCCCTAGTATCACAAGATAATCTAGCAACAAGCAAACAAATGAATTTATCTTTCTCTAGACATATGCAATTTACAAATATAGACTATAGAGGTGTTACGATCCTACCTTAGATCCAACACTTGTTCATTGTAGTCATCCCTCAATCGTTTGAAAGAGCTATCTTTAAATACCTGGAATAAAAAACAAGCAAACATCAAATAGCACTTTCATAGCAAATATAGTAAATCATGTCTATTATGGTGATCAAGGAATCCATAAAATAAACCATAAAAGAACAGCTTATTGAGAAAAACAAACTTATTTGTATTAACTTTGAAGTAGAAGAACCTTACAACCTTTTTAGCCTTGATGTTGAACAAGCTCTTCCTGGGGTCCGAAATAGGAATTTCCTTTACTTTGACAAGCCTTGCACTCTTCCAAATGAGATCTTAGAGGTATGTAATCTCTCCTCATAAAATCTGAACTAAGAAGACTAAGTTCCAGCAACATTTCACCTCAAAAATATTCAGCTTTCAACCTCCGCAGTAACCAGCCTAATGGTTCATTTTATAGTGCAGAGGAAGGAGGTTACAGGTCCACCTATGAAGGGATAAAGTCCTCCTTCAAAGGGATAAGCTCCTCACATCAAGGGGTTAGCTCCTTAAGGTATGGATGCATGAACCTTAAGAGAGCAAACTTGCCACCTCAAGATTCCTTCCAGAAGCTTCTAGAAATGACTGAAAGTGAGTTTTTTATAATATACTCGCGACTTTTTAACTTTTACAGGGGTTCGCACCCATAACACAAATACAGAGTGGTCAGGTGCGTAGGAGACATGACCATTAGGTGCAGGACCGCAGGTAATGCAAAGAGAAAGTGTGGAACCAGAGTTTCAGAGACTTTTGAGGGCTTTCTCTTATTTTCAAGGCTTGATATGAGGAACTGAGGCTTAAGACTTGCAAGGAGGAAAGTATGAGTGATAATGGACTCACACAGATTGCATAATGCCAAGGTGACAATTTTTAGTGCAACATGTCTGCAATCTCAAATTCATCTAGTTCCTCCTTTGTCTTTGAATTTAGAATCCTTATTATGGTAGTGGCTTCACTTGGTTTTTGTCCCAAACTTTCTTTTATTTGTTCAATAAATTCTTTTGATTTCTGCACTAATTCGTCATACTCAAAAATTATTTCAATGGAAAGCCAAATTCAAGTCATAGCTTCATTGGTTTCCAAACAAATGTTCTCCTTTTCCTGTGCAATTATCTGGACCATGGCAGATTCATTCTCTAATTGTTCAATTCTCTGGGTTAACCTATGAGTCTTTTGAAGCTCTTCTATGTACACATTATCAATCTTTAATTTCTATTCTTGGAGATTTTTTATATGATATTTCAGCTTATCAATCTCATGCCTTCTAATAGACAAGTCCTCCATAACTTTGACTAGTTCTCCTGATGAGTTTGTAGACTGACCCTCTATTGTGATGGTTTTTGAAGTGGAAGCTTTTGTTATCGATGTACCTGCAATCAGAATTGTTGTGAGTGGAATGATTGCTAACTATGTTGATTGTTCTTTCTCCTTTAACATGTTTTCCATTTTAGTATCCATCTCTTTAATTTTCCCATTCTATTCAACAATAATCTTGAACATGTCTTCTTTCTCTTTCTACAACTGTCCAACTTCCTTGGTCTGTGGATCTTCACTGCATGGAAGTTTGAGTTACTTCTTTAGAGTTTCAATGTCAACATTCTTTCTTGTAATAATTCCCTCTACATCTTTCACATTACTGGTATCATTCCCCAGTTTGATTACTAGATCCTCGAAAGACTTAATCTTAGTGTCTTTATCTAAAGAATATATCTTTTTTAGTTTGAATTGGGAGTGAATGTTGTTGACCGAAGCTTGCACCCTAGAAGCTTCCATTATTGAGTTTGTCAAGGTTGAATACAACATCTCACTTGTTTGTTTGTGTAATTCCATCTCATCAATGGGATGGATTTGATCAATATTGAAGGAAAAGATGGAATTTTTGTAGTCTTCTGGAGTCTTAGGGAAAGGAACCTCAGCCTAGAGGAAGGCTATCTGCATCTTTCCTTTCTATGTATCAAAGGTAGAGAGTAGTCTATGTTGTGAAGAGGTTGTTTGTTTCCAAAATTGAGAATAGGTGGTAGCTTTTAAAATCTCATTTTTCTTCTTAATTTCTTTATACTTGGAAAATATATTTGGTTCAACTTGGTCATGAACCAATTCTCCTGACTGAGATGTGTCCAGTGGCTCTTGGGAGGTTGAAGATGATGGAGATCCTATGAAAATGTCTTCATTCCCAGTAGAAGTATAGGGGCCTATCAAAACAATGGTGGACTATACATTTTCCTCCTCCAAAAATTCTCCTGCTGGATTGACTTTCTGTCTCTTCTTGTAAATTTTGAACTCCTTTCCTTGGATTTTTGTAACTGAAGGGGAAACATCCTCCCTTGGTATTTTTTCCTATTTCTGCTATGGTACTAGAGTCTGTGATGTTGTTGTAGAGAGTACTTATTCTTTTGCCTCCTGCAAAGTATTTTCCTGCCATTGATCCTGATTCATATATTTTTCTATTTCTAGCCTAAGAGTATCAGTGTAGGGAGTAGTCTTCTACTCTACCCTTAGTTTTGAAATTATTCCTAAATGGTCATATGACCAGGTGAAGTTGTGTTTAAAATTCATCTGTTCGAGGAGAACATATGCTTCTTTGGTTGTTGGTATGGTATTGCAAATAAAAGGCCCAACCTATGTTTTGATCTTGAATTGAGATTTCTTCTTGGCTGCCACAAAGTGTAGCTCATCCATATTAATCATTTGTCTAATATATTCTAGTGAAAAAAATTTCATAGGAACAAATTTGGGCAACCTGTATGGAGGCAATTCACACCCATACACTCTAATCTCAGTGTAATTTTTGTACAGGTACCAGTCACCTGTCTTGGTTTTCTCACTGAGGTGTAGAAATATTTTTATCTCAGGTCCTATCCTTGGTTCAACATCACTATTCAATAGGAAAGAAACTGTATACAAAAATTGGTCTACATAATCACTAAAGGTGAATTCATTGGTATGATTCCTTACCAAGGAAGTCCAATGAATCATAGACTGGGAATTCCCTTGTTCATCCAGTTTTTGTAATGGAAATTGAAACCTGTCTGCTTGATGGAACAAAAACAAATACACTAAAACTGAAGCATACTTAAAAATCCCTTATGTAGAAAACTTTAGGAATTGTTCATGGATGGCATCTGCTAGGAATTCATTGTAATTAAAGATGGCTAAGGGTTTTTCACTTGTTGAGAAAATTGATAAAAACCCTATGATGTCTTCATCAACCCACTGATGGAATTGATAGCCGAGTAAACAAGAAACTATTGAGATAATTTGCTTTGTCATTTCAAGGAACATGGAGGATGGATAAGGAGGATTTATCTTAGGCAATTGGACATCTTCTATCATACCCTAGGGTTCCTTGATCTTCTTATTTGATGATTATGTTTTCTCCTCAGCTCCTTAAATGTCATCTAACATGTCCTCTTTCTTCATCATCTTGCCACAATGTAAGAGAGTACTTGCATATGCAACTCACTCATGATGAGGCGACATCAATATGAAAACCCCTAGCATAAGATGGAGTACTTGAATTCATGAACTCGGTCAGGATTGAGTGACGAGTTAGGGGAGAAGGCCTAGTAACTGCACAATTTCATAGTTCAAGAAGCTAAGGGTCAAGCATGATCACTGAGACTACATAGTTTCCATCTCAGGCAGGACTGAGGGAATATTCTACACATTCCTCACTGAGGGAAAAAATTGTGCAATGCCCCACCGAGGAACAGAATTGTGCAATTCAAGCAGGTAGTGGTTGTTGCAAGATAGGACCCTGGGAGGAAAACTATGTAGTTTTAGGAGGCAAGGGGGCATGGGAAACTGAGAGGCTTGAGGGACAAAATTGCACAATTTTGGGAGGTAGTGAGCTCCAACTGAGGGAAGGACATTGGAGGAAGAATTTATGTTGTTTTAGAGGTCAAGGGAGGTTGGTATTTCTACGCATTGTGCAGTTCCAGTAGACAAGGGAAAGGCTTGAAGGTTGAATATGTGAAGTGCGCAGTTTAGGAAGGCTGGATGAGGCTAGGTTGCTAGGAATTCTCTGAAATTTGGCTAAGTGTGAGATTAGTGGAACTGATGTGAGTAGTGATAGAACTTGATTGTGACCACACACTTGGACTCTTGGAGATACAACATATATCATCCAGAACATATGAAAGCATACTTCCCTTAATGCAAGAACCTTTTTAACAGCTTACGACAAGTGTGGTTCCCATGAATGACCTTGTGAGGTTAATGATGAAACCTGTGTAATAGTGCGTGAAAATTTCAAAATGAGTGCGAAACATATCTATATGATGAGAAAAATGCATTTTCATAAATATTTCCCCTTGAAGCAAACCAAAACCCCCCTTTGCATGACAGGTGATAATTCCCATGCTCGAAGACGACACTTGCTATATAAAGATAAAAGTCTAAGGAACTCTTGATATCCAAGAAGGGAGCTTGAATTCATTAGCTGGCCAATAAGTGACTAAGGAAGGAATGATCACAGGATCCACAATAGACTCCAAAATTTGAGTGTAGGCCAAAATTTTGGAGGGTACTACAGCCACTACAACAGCCTGTTACAACCTTTAGTTATTCCAAGTCAACGTTGGGAGGAGGTTTCATTGGATTTTATCACAAGTTTACCCAAGTCCGAAGGAAAGAGTGTCATCATGGCGGTAGTTGATATACTTACCAAGTATGCACACTTTTGTGCATTATCTCATTCATTTAAAGCTAGTATAGTTGCTATTGTATTTATGGAAACAATTCAGAAGCTAAAAGGAAACCCAAATATTATTGTAAGCGACAATGATCCCATTTTCTCTGGAAATTTTTGATGAAATTATTTTCTTGTCTTGGTACTCAGTTATCTCACTGCTCATCTTTGCATCCTCAATCTGATGGGAAAACTGAGATAGTCAACAAATGTTTGGAAGGATATCTTTGTTGCTTTGTATCTAATAAACAAACACAATGGGTCAAGTGGTTACCTCTCGCTGAATGGTGGTATAACACTTCCTTCCATACTGCAGCAAAAATGACCCCATTTATGGCACTTTATGGATATCATCCACCGTCCATCACATCATCTTTAAGATAAAATTCTAAGGTTCAAGCATTGGAAGATCACATCGAGCATCAACAACAAGTTCTCCAACTCTTAAAGGATAACCTCACTTTGGCATAGAATTGAATGAAACAATAGGCAAATCAGCATCGCAACAAAATAAGTTTTGATGTAGGTGACTCGGTATTTTTATAGCTACAACCATACAAAAAAATGTCCCTCAAGCAAGCTAAGAAGGATACTAAATTATCAACGAGTGTTGTAAAAGATTAGTACTATGGCATACAAATTAGAGCTTCCTACATCTTCTCGAGTGCACCCAGTTTTCCATGTTTCATTATTAAAGAAGGTTATAGGTGACCAGCTCCCAATTCAAACAATATTGTTAGAACTAGACGAGGAAGGAAAAATCATATTGGAACCTGAAGTAGTCATGGAAACAAGAACCTAACACCTACAAAATCGATCAATTTCAAAGTATCTCATCAAGTGGAAGAACTTACCCGTTGAAGATTCCACATGGGAGGATGAGAATTTTATACAGAAGCATCCAAAACAACTAAAGCATTGAGGAAAACAATTTTTTGAAGGACACGGGCATGTTAGGTCCCCATACTACTAGTGTAGCCCCTTATTGTTATTGTTAGTGTATCCCCCTTATTATTATTGTTGTACCCATATAGTTATTATTGTTCCCCATAGAAGCCCACTATTGTTATTTTTGTTCCCTTACATTAATATTGTTATGTAGGCTATGATTATATTGTGACCTCTTAGAATCCTATATATAGAAAGGATGTATTGTCATTTGTATCATCCAAGAATTATTCGTTTATGTAATGTAAACGAGGTTTACCCCTCGAAGAGGATATTTTTTCATTCTTTGATATATCTTTTGTGAGTTGGTTGCATAACATAATTGGGGATGTTTTGTGAAAAACCCATGTCGTGGATTTCCAATATTGGTCTTCATTTCTCGACAAATCATGTCTAAATTTAGTCATTTGATTATGTTTGGCGCGAGCTATCTGACCGGTAGATCATGAGCTAGAGCCTAATGGAGTTTACCTAGGTATGATTTGGATAACATAAATCCATTTCAACATGCTTAGGAAATGAACCTGCATAAGTATGTTGACCTTTGAAGGTGTTACTATTATTGCATGGGAACCACTAGGAAAACCATTGTCAATAAAACCAACAATAATTCTTTCTAATTCATCAAAAATAAAGGGAAAAAATGATAATTATCTACTTTAACATTTGTAAGCTTAATGTGGCACATCCACGAAGAAACACAGTAAGATGGGTGATAGATGGGAAAACAAGTGTGATAAATGGTTGAAGATGGTTTTTTAGGATGGTGAAAAATGGGATAATTTGGTGGCCCAAAATCTCCTCCAAGCCTGTAATTTTGCATGTCCTCATGCAAACATGGTAGAACAGATAGTAAAAGGTTGCCCAACTTTCAAATGAACCCAACCTACCTACATAAATGTACCAAGCATCGCATTGGAAACAAGTGTAGTGGAATAAAATTTTCCATCTTTACCCTATTTTTCTCAATTTCACAAATACCATCTCCCATGGCACTCTCACCATGTCTCATTCAACCCCTAGAAAATATTATTTTTCAAGTCTACGTAGGAACACAAGTGCATCAAACTTGCTTGTTATTGCAAAAAATGCCACTATGATGCAACCTAATACCTCTGCCAACAATTTTCTCTTTAACTTGAATAATTTTCTTATTGTTTGTCCATTGTCCTTCCTGAATGATACCATTAAAATGATGTTGATGACCTTGACCATTTATCGTATTCCCAACAAAGTTTCTTGTGTGATGGCATTGATTCATTTTCTTCTATGTTGATGACCTAATTGTAATGTCCCCAACCGCTTAGGAGACATAAGAAGCTAGCCTAATAAGTTTCCATAGGATAAGGTGGGAAATTTTTAATAAGGGAACATGATTCACCTAGGAAAAAAATTATAAATTCTGAAGGGGTGAAAAGGGGAACACTTCCTAGGATAAAAAAAGTCACTTTCATTTCATAAAATGAAAAGTACCTAAAGTGACTTTATAAAAATTAAAAAAATGGAAGCAAAAGTGGCCACTTAATTATAAAAGGGCAAAAGTAAGGAGTTTCTCATCATTCTATCAATTTTATTTTAAGAAAAGAATATCTTAGAGAGTTTTTGGAGATAACCTTAAGGTTTGAGAAACCCTAGCTACCATTAATAGTTTTTGTATTGAAACTATACACCCTAATTGGTTCAAAGAGTGAAACCACTCAGATTTTATCATTGCACTACCAAGGAGAAGAAGATTTGCATAAGATAATAGAGGCAAAAGGTATTATCAAATGAATTTATCTTCTAATATTGTGTTTATCATTATCTTTACAGGATGAGGACATACTCTTGGAAGAACCAAAGATAGTCATGAGTTAAGGGAACAATTTCTAATGCAAAGTGGATCATGTTCATCGCCCTTGAAGCTGATTAAATTTTTTGTGTTATTGGGTCGAGTTTTCATTTATTTCCAGCTAAGCATAACTACCATTGTTGGTCCTGGGTTCTCTATTCAGGTTAGATGGATTTCTCTAATTAAATAGAGGTCGAGTTTAAGGAATTTGTGGACCACGAATCTCTAGTCAGAGGTTGAGCTTGTCACTATTTTTAGAGGGTCGAATCCTTAGTTTCAGAGTTGGAGTGTCACCATAAAATGGTGTGCATGGGTACCCTTGATGACTCAGATTTGTACACTTGAAGGCTCGTGAAATTCACTCCTTGAGGAGAATCGAACCACAAACATTTGTTGAAGTCATGTTTTGTTCAACATAAGGCCAAACCACTCTTGTAGAAGCTGGTCAAGTCTACTTGCCATCACTCTTTTTCTTGAAGAGTTATTACGCAAACAAAGGGATGAGTTATTGGTATCTTGGGAGTGATATTCCAGTGAATTTTATTGCTAAATTTGTCCATTAAATAAAATACAGTGTTGATTCTCTATTGCTGAAGTAAACTATGAGCTAAAGTGTCCTTGGGCAACATGTATACCAATTTTCACTATCTCTAAGTTTATTCTATAATTTTTCAATTAATTCTATAGCTACAAGCTCTTGAAAAACTTTTGTGAATTTCTATGTATTTTAGTGAAGAGTATTGATTTATTGAATATCCTTGTTGCTATTTGTTGAGTTCATACTTGACGAGTTTAATATAAATATTGAACTATTGTTCTGAAGTATATTTATCATTATATATTTTGAATTACATGTTTATTTGAATGAAAATGAGAAGAGGCGCACTTACAATGGTATACACATTAACTATTTGAAAAAAATACCACTAATATTACCTCAACCAAAACTTAGAAATTATAAGAGAAAAGTTGAAATATCTCGAGAGTGATTTGAAACCAACATTGATTCTTGTGTGGCAGTGTTGATATTTTCTTGGGAATTTTATATATCTATTGGGTATACATACATGCTACCTCAATAATAATTCATGCCCAATAGCATCTTAAAACTTTCTCAAGCAATAGTTATCCCATTTGACAAATTTTCATTTCTCATAAACCCACATCTCCATTAGTCAATCATGAACAAAAACAAGTGATCTGACTTATGATGTTTCAATCCATAGTTACCTATATCAACTTATCAAACTTATTCTCAATTTCCCACAACCAACATACCTTCAAAAGTGGTGAAGTTACAACAATCTAATCTGTAGCAATTTGTACATGGAATTGTAGCCAATTCAAATACATTAAATTTGATACAAACGACACTTCAAGTTAAGGTGATTTTTAGTGGGTGTGCTCATCACCAATTAACGTCCTTATCTACCAAAAATCATAGCAAACTATTTCACATATCCTAATGTTATCACCACTTTACCTTTTCAATTTTTATTTTTATTTTCCCTTGGAAAAAGTCATCATTTTCATTATAGGAGAAAATTACAGTTTGTATATGCCGAGCATTACTTAAGTAAGGCATTTCTTGTTCAAATAAAAAGATTTTTGTGCATTCCTTTGCGTAGGAAGTGAGCTAATTAGCAACCAACAAAAATAGAGAGCTTCTGGCTTCTTCGTAGAGAGGATATGGCTATAACATAGTTCTGAATAAATATTTACAATATAAGCAAAAAATATTAACAAAAATATTCAATCCCTTACATGATGCTTTGAATGGATTCTAGGTCTATGAAAGGTTTGTGATAGTGTTGGTAGGCAGCACCATCCTTTTCCTTGCATATCAACCAAGTATCGTCATCCCTGAGCATTGCTTCCTTGGATAAGTGATCGGCAGCTGAGTTCCGCTCCCTGTAAATATGATGACAAGTGAAAGAGTCAAAATACATAATAAGTCTATGAATCTCATCCAGAATATGCTTTAATGAATATGCATTGCAAATGTGTTTTTTGTTGATCTAGTTGAAAACCAGTTTTGAGTCACCATATAGTTGTAGGTTTGTGCATTGTTTATATAAAGCATATTGGATGAGGTATTTTGCAGTTATGAGCTCAGCATAGTTATTTGTTCCTCTGCCCAAACCCATTTGTATTTTGAAAGAGTGAGAACTTGATAAATGTAATATAGCTCCCCCCACAACCCATTTCTTGTGCCGATCCATCGAAATAAGCCCATGGAATGGAGTATTAATGACTTCTGGCTCGATTTTCTTGTGTTGTTGTTGACAGGTGTCCTCAGGTATCAAATGATAATCGGTTAAGGTTTTGTTCAGTATGGAAGGCAAACAGGGGGGCTTTTGCTGAAATATAATTTGATTCCTTGTTATCCATAGTACCCAGCAAATGAGCAGAGGTATATTCCTTTCCTTGCCTATAGTATCTTTCCACCAATTATTCCATGCATCCTTTATGTTGTTTCCGTGCCACCGACTATGGATGGAGAGAGATGAGAGGAAATGATGCCATAGATCTTGAGAAATAGGACAATCTAGAAAGAGGTGATCTGTATCTTCGTTGCTGTTCTTACACAGGTAGCACCAAAAAGGCCATTAGAAGGATCGTTTCATCATATTTTCTCCCATCAGGACTTTGTTGTTCAGTATAGACCATAGAAGCAGCCTCGTTCTTGGGGCCACTTTTAATTTCCACAATAGGTTCCACAAAGGTTCAGAGGCTGGCGGTTTATAGGGATCCATCAAAACCAAATATCCTATCTTGGGGGCATAAGAGATATGTTTGGCATGAGCCCATATGAGCTCATCATCTCCTTCTATGGTCCTGATATGGGCCTCTGTTAATGTAGTAATGTAGTTTCTCCAGTCTTGTTGCAAGGGTGGGGGAATGTTTAAAACATTTCCTGATTTCCAAGCCTACTGTGTCAGTGAGGATCGGCTATTATCAGCGATATGACAGATGTGTGTTATTCCTTGATTAGCAAGGTGTGTTTTCATCTCCTCAGGAAGTTTGTGAGCATTTCCACAGCCCACCCAAGGGTCTTCTCCTATACGCACCAAGGAGCCGGATCAAATTCTCCAAGTCAATCCATTTCTTATCATGTCCATAGCCTTTGTTACTACCTTCTAGATGATATATGTGTTCCCAATGGGTCGGTGAGCATGTTTGATCCAATCAAGTGGGTTAGAAGGGGTGATATATTTAGAAACAACAACATTCGTCCATAGACTGCGGTTGTTGAGTAGTTTCCAACCAAGCTTTGCTACAAGTGCTTTGGAGAAAGTGTCCAATATCTTTATCCCCCATCCTCCCCATCGTTTAGGCAGTGCCCAGGATTCCCATCTTGTCCAAGCAAAGATTCTCCCTGTCTGTTTCCCCTTCCATAGAAAACAGAAACAAATGTTTTGTAGCCTGTCCAGTATACCCCTGGGGATCTAGGCCAAAGTCATCCAATATACAGGCGTAGCTTCTAAAACTACTTTGATCAAGATCAACCTACTTGCCCTTGATAGGTATCTATGGTACCATATGTTCAAACATTTTTCTACCTTAGTAATCAACCAAAGCCAGTCAACTATTTTGTAACCATACAGCTTCAGGCAATAGCCAAGGTACCTAAATCCTTCCTCTAAAGGTTTGGTAGTTCATTTTGGGTGCATCCAGATGCTGTTATAGTGGATTTAGTTTCGTTTAGTACCATGCCCGTGGATTTTTGAAAAGTAGCAATAGCTTGGTGGAGAGAAGTAAGGTCACCGAGGCCCCCATTGAGGAATATAAGAACATCATCAACAAAGAGCAAATGGGTCAATATATAGGAGTCAGTGATTTTCATACCCTTGATTTTCCCCTGTATGTGGTCTTCTCCTATAATTCTGCTTAGACCCTCCATGATAAGCAGAAAAAGAAGGGGGGATAGAGGGCATCCCTGCCTGAGGCCCCGCTCTCCATGAAAAAAGGGAGATGTTGATCCACTAATGAGAACACTGTAAGGGACATTTGTGATGTAGCTCATGATCCACTTGATGAAGGATTAAGTGAATCCCATATGAGTTAATAGGATCCTGAGGTATAACTAGTTGACCCTTCGAAGGCTCTAAATAGGTACATTTTCATAATCATTCCTTTTAGTTTCATGAGCTATACAGAATGAAGGAGTTCTTGAGTAGTGCCAATCGCCTCATGTATCTGATTATTTTGTAAAAGGGAAAATTGGTCATGGGAGATGTGTAGGGATAGGATATGCTTTTTTCAATTGCAATTATCTTGGTGATAATTTTATATATGCAGTTTCATAAGGAAATAGGCCTGAAGTCATCGAATAAGGAGGGCTTGTCAACTTTGGGCTTGTCAACTTTGGGTATAAGTGCAATGAAAGTGGATTTTAGATCATCCATTATCCTTCCACTCCTTCTATCCTCTATGATTCGCAGGAGGTCTGCCCCAAGACTTCAAAGAAGGCAATATAAAATTCCACTGTCCATCTGTCCAGCCCGTGGCTCTTTTCCTTCTTGAGCCACTTCAATGTAGCTTCTAGCTCTTACAATGAGACTTCTCGATAGAGTTCCTATTCTGCCTCCTGATCAACAAATCTGGGAAAGAATTGTGTAGTTCACATCACTTCAGCCAAGGTAGCATTAGGGGTGCCTTGTAAATGTCTTTGAAATGTGTACACGCTAGTGCTGCTAGCTCTCGGAAAGATTGTGCTAATTGTCCTTGTGTATCTTTGAGCTCCCAAATTGTGTTAATTTCCTTCCTTCCATTGGCATGTTTATGATAAAATTTAGTGTTTTCGTCCCCCTCCTTCATCCAGATTGCTCGGCTACAAAGTCTCTAGATCTCTTCTCTATCTTTTAGAATTTGAATCCTCTTCTGCAATGTTGTAGTGTATTTATCCTTTTGTTCCTGAGAGGCTAGGATTCCTCCCATGTCCTCCTCAATAGAGTGGATTTCTTCCTCTGCTGTTTTGTGAAGATGCTCTTCCACTTCCCTTTTCCTCTTAGCCCAGATATTGGAGAGGGACTTCAACTCCTTCATATTGTGTGCAAAATCGTTCATGAGGTTCCCTGCTGAACCGGGAGGGTTGGCCTTCCAAAATTCAGTCACCATTTTTATGTAGTCTGCATCCCGTAGCCAAGTGGAGTTAAATTTGAATGGGGTCTTTGGTTTGTCAATTTCATCCTGCAGCTCTAGGTAGACGGGTTTGTGATTAAATAGGCTTCTAGATCCAGCCCATTATCTGATGTGGGATCCCCTATTGAGCAGAGGTTCTTTTATGAGGAATCTGTCAAGCCGTCTACCCAGGCTTGCCTCCCCTGATCTGTTGTTCCTCCAAGTTGGCTGTAGTTTGGATAAGGAAATATCAATTAAGCTGTGGTCCTCGAGGAGATTTTCAAAGAATACAGACAACACATCCACCTGAGCTTGATTGCCCCATGATTCCGCATACCCCAAGTAAAAGTTCAGGTCCCCCCCATGATGATATTTTCTTACTGGAGGAGTGCTGTATTAAGCATTTTTCTCCAAAAATTGGCTCTATCCTGATAGGGACCATATACATTAATGATCCTGAAGTCTATTTCAAGAGTGGGAGAGAAGATGTCCGCTCCCAAATACCCGTGTCCTCCCCAAACTCTCAAAGTCTTGATGGTTCGTTTGCAAAAGCCCAAGGTTATCCCTCCAGATCTTCCCGTGGCATCTAGGGAATGGAAAGACCAGCCTGGTAGCCAAGATTTGAGCAGGGGAGTGATGGTGCTAGCAAGGCCGAGGGTTTCTTGAAGGAAAATAATGTCTATAGCTTCTATAGCAAATAGATGCTTTAGGGCTAGTTTTTTATCTAGGCTAGCCAACCCACAACAGTTGAAGGAGAGCATCTTCATGGAGGGGGGATATTAGGGCTATGCTCTGCTCTAAGAACCCAGTCGATGGTTTTCTATTTTCCTGATGCAATTTCTTCCCCTTCTTGATGCTTGGTTTTGGAGAGTGAGGAGGGACGCCCTTGGGATTTAGGAAGAGACGGGGTAGATTCTATCCTGAAACCAATGATATCGAGGCCCTGTGAGAACATTCTTGAGCGAAGAGGGTAACATTCCAAAGGGAAGGGAAGGACAGGGGGATTTGGAGGAGGGAGGCTCAGAGAGGGAAGGCTAGGGGAAGGAGTAAGCAGGAGCGGGGGGCGCTATGGGGCAGTGCTGAATGACTGGGGGCTGATGGAAGAGCTAGGGAGGATGAGACAATGGGTGAGTAACATAGAGGGGCGCAGCCGATGTGTCTGTGACCCAGTCTTGAGGTGGAATAGAAGGCGACATAGGAGAAACAAAAGAAGAATAAGAAAAAGAGAGAGGAGAGTTAATCATACCCATGGAATAAGCGTCCCCTATAGCCGCCCTAGCTCTTGCCAAAGGTGGGGAGGGAGGCCAGAGTGGAGCTTTCCCACGCTTCTTCCTTGCTTATTTCTCGTGTACCTTATCTGCATCTGCCGGGATTTGGTGTGGCTATTCTTCCACTTCCATAGTTGTTTGATATTGTTCCTGAGGATTACGGTGTCCTGGTCTTTTCCCACTGATTGATGGCCCCTTTTGTTGATTAGGGGGCAATCATTGTGTACGTGTCCAACCTTGTGGCATCTTCGACATCTGTAGGGTAGTCCTTCCTAATCTAGTGGCTGCTTCTAAGTGAAAGTTCTCCATTGTATGGTAATATTTTCTTGCAAACCTCCCCTGGTGTCCATATGCACCAAAACCCTAGCGTATGCCATCTTTCCTGTGGATAGATAGGATTTATCATATTCCATGTATGTGCTAAGTGAGTTCCCGATGCGGCATAAAATGCCTTTAGACTAGAAATGTAGTGGGAGCCCTGGTAATTTGATTCAGATCGGGCCAATGCCTATTTGCTCTGTATCCAGATCAAAAATCGGTGACCACCGCTTCAGGAGGACAGGGCATGCTCAAAGTGCCAGTATGACGATAGGACCCAGTTTGTATGATCTAGCCTGGTGAAACATAGGGAAAACCATCCCTTCACAAAGGTTTGTACTGTGGGTAGGTCGGCTAAATGATGCCCCTAGTCCTCTGAGACCCATGTTTCTAAGTGAGCCACCGTGTAGTTCCGACCCCGAATTCTTCCGACTAAAACCCTATCTGCAAAATCCATAGTTTCGCCTAACTAGATGTCCTCTTCGAGCCTGAGAAAAGTATCAACGACTTTTGTGCTAAAACATTTGGATTTCTTGCAAGGCCTTGCTCCAGCGGCAATGTCTTCCCATTGATCAGAGCTATTCTCAGGTTCAGGGGAGTTCTCGGGGGTTGGGGATGGGTCAACAGGGAGGGCGTCCGATAATGGGGGAATGTTAGTGAAACAATTGGAAGGGGAGACAGATGTGTGTGGCGTAATTAAGGGAACTGCTGTGGAGGAAGTAATGGGAGGAACGGGGGAAATACCAGATTGGGGAGGATGGGAGGTTTGACTAGAGCTCGAAATCGGAGGGTTAGGGTTAAGGCAGCCCAATGCAAACCCTAGAGAAGATGGAGACGACGGAGGAGAGGAGAGAGACAGCCAGGTAAGGGGGTTGTCCAGCAGTATCACCAGGTGATCCGTAGGGCCTGAGAATGGGGGGAGGTCGAATATGGTCTCGTTCAGCTCACTGCTATACGAATGCGGACCTTTCTTGACAGAATGCGGGGTCGTCCAAATGGAACCCTCCAACGGTTCTTATGAGTAGTCAACAAGATCTAGGTCCATTGTTGTCAATTAAAAACTCGAAACGCCAACTGCTTGTGGTAATCGACAAGGGATAGTGCAGCTAGGGGAGCATCCAATGGTTTCTAGAGGTCTATGCGTCGACCGCGGAGCAGCTAGAACTAACGAGCACAGTAATATGGTAAAAAACCTTTGTTACGGTAGCGGTAATGGAGGTATAAGGTGAAAACCTACCCTGTTCCGAGGACGTGTACTTGCTGCATGTAGCCAGATGCATCATTGTGTTTCAAACACGCATCTGCTAGCCATATTCTCCTTCCTCCTTCATCATCCAGAGCTCCTTGCCAGTGAATTGTCGAGACCATGGATGTTGTCCTTGTTCAATGAGTCAAAAAGGAAGTTATTATTTTCCTTTATTTTTAATTACTTTATTATTATTATTTTTTGGTAGCTAAGCACCCACCAGGGGATTTGAACCAGTGGCCTATTGCAAGGAGTGTCTTAACAGTGCACCCATTCACCGTCAATCCAAAGCCCCATGGTCACTTTAACTTTCCAATTATCGACTCACGTGTCGATTTTCGTCATGAGTAACCATTATTTACTCATGTTTTTATGGTCCCATTCGGGCCTCTCCTATGTGGGAGCATTATCAATTCACCCTTGTTTAGAGCATCCGAGATGAGTCACCCTTGCATCCATGGATTCCATTGAAAATCCCATTGAGTCCCGTTACAATGTGTCATCCATCTTTGCATCGCATTCATCCAATTCTACTCATTTTTTACCTCCAGCTATATTGATCTATCATTGCAAAGCCTCCATCTGAGTAATTGACCATCCCCTCTGGAATTGAGTCAATCACTGCCAGTTCAACCATGCATATCATGTTTTGACAAGGGAATTCATCATTCCACCTCTCACCTTGTTTCTATCCGTCATCATTATTGATGTCAGTCCATCAATCACATTACTATGATCCTCGTGCCTTTGTTGAGGAATCATCATTGCCTTAACTCTGGCAATCCCTCTTCTGTCGAATTCAACACATATATTGTATTTGAGTGGTCTAGAGGGTGGTGTACCTTGGTTATATCCTTCATCATTGTTTGGTGCCTCGAATCAAACAAAGGGAATCATCATTTCCCTTTGACTTGGTTAGTTCTCGCATGCTCAACTCCAACTCATTATCACACGACCGAGAATTATACACTTGATGATCTAGTGATCCAGTAGATTGTACCAACCTTTCTTGGGGGTGTGTGATATGTTTCAGACATCATGAGGGGGTGGCCCTTTAGGTATCCCCCCACATGCCCGGATGTCATCAACTCATGATCCAACCTCAAATGCAGTTCCACCGATTTGACTGGCTCAGTTTCCCCCGCTTGTAGATGGGACTCATTGTATCATTGTATCACTTTATGGCTCATTGATGCCAACATGTTATGTATCATGTATCATGTACTTTGTAGCTCAGTCCCACATTGCTGGGCACATCTTTATTATTTGTACTCATTTAGCTTGGTGGGTATGGGTATGCCTCCCCCGTCTCATTTGAGATCATGTACTCCAAAATAAAAGGATACTTATATCAAATTAGTAGGTCTTGCCCCCTCCATTATCAGTCCTTCATTGTCTCTCTTCAAGTCTCTCTCCCTCTCTCTATGACTCCCCTTTGGTGTCTCGTGAAAGTGGAACCTACAACGTATTTCAGACATACGATTTACTCCTAACACTCTTACGTTGGGGGATCACCTAACCATTTCTTACAAGGTGGATCGAAATACACCATGTAGGATTAATCTTACCATGTTAAAACCACTTTCACCATGGGAAATAATTTAGTAAATCATTTTTCCTAAATTATTTCTCATTAAAATTCAAAATCCCCATGAGAATAATTTAATAAATCATTATTTATTTAATTTTCTCTAGAAATAATTATTAAAACATTATTTGATAATTATTTCTTAATTAATTTTGACTTAATCACCTTGGAATATTTAAATAAATCACTATTTATTTATTATTCCTTATTTATTCCATATTTTCCTTATGAGATAATTATTAAACCACTATTTAATAATGACTTCTTTTTTAATTCTCACAAAGTGATTAATAAATCATTTTTTTTGTTAATTACTTCAACCATTTTCTAAATAAAGATATTTGACCATTTTGAATATATTTTCCCTCTCCAAAAAATATAATAATATATTCCCAATGGCTAGATTTCTATTTGGTCAATAATATTTCATTATTTTCCAATTCCTAACTTAGCTTCATACTTTGTTATAAATAAGAGGGCTTTCCATTCATTCTTCACCTTGATCATTCTCATCGTCACCACTATTGTCTCGTTCCCTTTGAGCTCCCACTTGAGTTTAAGCTATTTTTATTTTATTTTCTGCCCATTGCAAGTTGAGAGAGAGAGAAACAGGTCACTGAAGCACAAGGACATCAAAAGGACCCATCCCACTAAGGGGGATCTATAGACCCAAGTTTATAATTTCTCTTCATAAGGTGTGAAGTTTCTATTAATAAAATTTGCTTATTCATATGATCCAATAGGTTGCTACACTTTCATTTTTGTTTTTTTTTTACAAGATCGGTTAGGTGATATATTACCAAAAAAGGGTGTGGACCAGGCTCCGGTTCCATTCAGCTATTTTGCAATAGTAGACTAAGCAACGAGAAGAAAGCGCAGTCCCTTCTCCTGTGCTTAATTTTCAAACCTCATAGATTCTTTTAATTATTCTAGAATACTGCCAGGCATCTTGACCTACTAAGAAAACAAATTTACATAACATAAATTCTCATTAGGTTTATGGCTTGTTGACTGAGTGTTCTTGGGCTGCTTCAATTCTGTTGTTGTTGTTGGCTGAGTTTTCTCCTTCACTGCTCGTAGTATTGCTCCTGTAGTATTTTACTGCTTCCTGCAGATGCTTGCACTTGGTTTTCAGATCCTTTATCTCATGTTGTTGTGCTGCCATATTTTTCCTCTGAAAGTTGTACTCCATTCTCATCTCACTTCTTAGATCTTTGAGATATTGCTGCATCGAATGTATCATGACCTTGTTTCCTTTCCATGCTGGGCATGAGTCGTTCCTGGCTGCCTTCTCATTGGGGTTAAACTCCATCTGGCTTCCCTTTGCTTTGCTATAGCTGCCTGTGCTCCCTTGATCCACTGTTGTGCCGATTTGATGGCCTCTGTTCTGAATTTTTTTTGATGTTGTGGATATTTCCACTGAGATAGATAAAATAAGAGAGGTCCTGCAGATGCGAAGAGTGAAAAGAAGAATACTAAACTCATTGATTAGAACTGGATGAGGGCAGGTAATGACTGAACGAGTCGAGAGCAGATGAGCCTTATGGGCAAAGCCACACTTAAATGGAGGGTGACTGAACTGGCTGCTAGCTGAAGCACAGGTGCAGGAGGTTGATGTACAGATGGCAGTATTAAGCTAGATGAAAGGAGAGAGGACTGCTGGGCACAATTTTTTAAACCACGTGGGAGCCTGCGTGAGGAGGGGGACTGCATAGAGAGCTAATGCTCTTGATGTCCCAAGAGCTGGGCTGCATGAGTGAAGGACTGGAGGCTACGTGAGGTGAGGGCTTGAAGGCGCTAAGGAGGGATGGCCAGTCATGGACCTTGGGTAAAAGACTTGATAGTAAATCGAAACCTCTATGCACTCTTTATTAAGGCGGTGCTGCACTGCCAACTTACCTCCAAATTTATTTTTGAAATCTCCCCATGTGTGCGTACTATTTCCTTTCCTGGACCGAATTCCTTGTGAGTGGTGCTTAGCTTGCTCATAATCCTTTTGACTTATATTGTTGTTTCTGTCAATGGTCATTTTTTTCTCCTTTTTTTTCTCGCTTTTCCTTCTGCCTTTCCATGATTTTCTGGATTTTCTTTGGGCTGTATGTTTTTTGATTTTCTGAGTTTTTTATTTTATTTTATTTTATTTTCCATAATTTGTCTTGATTTGTCCCTTTTTTCCCCAGTACATTAATCTTTTCCAATTCATTTTTATCTTATGGCACAGAGTGTTGGTATTCCTCGTTGTTTTCCCGAACTCTTCCTTCATTCATCTCCACTGCTTGATTTGCATGGAAATCCACTTGTTGATTGTGTCGCCTCAGTATATGTTTAAAAGTTACACTACCAAATACTTCTAAATTCCTTCTTATTCTTTTGATAATTCTACTCAAAAACTCATTGCTTGGACTTTTGGATCAGATCATTGCCTCAATTAGGATGGCTGAATCTCCCAGGATTACTGGATTTTTGATTCCTGTTTTTTAATTATTTTTGTCCCCATGAACAAGCTATAAGCTTTTGCCTTATTATTTGAAATTTGTCCCAATCCCCATTCATAAGTGACAACTTTTTTCCCACTTGGATAAAAATTATCTCTCCTGCTCCTGCCTTTCCAGGATTATTCTTGGCAGCTCCATCAAATTGCAGACAATATCTATTTTGTAATCTTTTCCAACTTCCAATTTCTTCTTCAGTCATTCTTAATTTCCAGTTTTTCCCTAAGCTTTCTTTTCTCTGTTCCTTTTTACCATTGTTGTCTATTATGGCCTTGCTAAGCCATTCTCTTTCTTCTTGTTTAAGTATACTATAATCCGTTGGGGCGGTTCCTTTTTCATTGAATCCCCATGTTTTTGATAAATTTTTCCCGATTCTAGGATTTTGGGTTTTAAAGATGCACCTGTTCTGAGTCAGCTAAATTTGCCAGCATAGGACCCTTGGAATGCATTTCCAGATTCTTATAATTGTGACTTTCTTCTTTGTTGGATACGGGTAAGCTTTCTCTAGAATTTTGAGGAATTCCGGCAATGGTTTACCATAGTCTATGTTTACTTCCAGTGGGCTCAAGCGCTGCTCCCAACATTCTCTTGAGAATTTACAGTCCTAAAATAAGTGTTGAATGGTTTCTTCTACCTACTAGCATAATGGGCATCTTGATGGCCCATGGAATCCTATTTTTTTAAGGTTTTCGCTAGTTAGGACCTTTCATTTTAATAACGTCCAAATGAAAATTTTTATCTTAGGCAAACTTTCAGATTTCCATGCTATTTTCCATGGTTCCCAATCTTGCTGATTGGTTTGATCTTGAAGAATTTTATATCTAGTTTTGACTAAATATTGCCCATTATTTGGGTCCCAAAGGTAATTGTCTTCCTCATCACCATGAATTGGTGCTGCCCCCTTTAGATGCTGCTTGATTTTATTCCATTTTCCTTCCATGTTTGCTGGGATTGCTGGCCTTTTCCATTCCTTCTGGTTCCACAGGGAGATTGAATGTAAGGTATTAAAGCCTTTCCCTCTCCTCCACTCTTGAATGCCATCCATTTTCGAGTGATCCTATAATGGGTCTTTTCCCATGATTCTGTCTTCGCATATTGAGATTTTTTGTCCATTCCCTTGAGTTTTGGAAATGTGGCTGCCCATTATTGGAATGTCTCTTTTGACTAGCTTCTATACTTTGGTGCTTTGTCTTATTGGGATGTTCCCATTCAGCAGATTCTCCTTGGAACCATTTAGATATTTTCTTACGAGGGCTTTTTTCCACTAGCACTCGTTACCTGTTATGAGTCTCCAGACAATTTTCATACCCAAGGCTGCATTCATGAGCCCAAGCAGCCAAATGGACAAACCTCCTTGTTCATATGGTAACACTACTTTTTCCCACCTCACCAAACTAAGCTTTTGTTTTCATGCTTCCCTCCCTGCCAAAGAAAACTTCTTAGAATTAATTCCATCTGCTTGTGGGCACTTTCTGGTGCCATGATTAGAGCATATTGATATATTGGTAATGCAACAAGGGGAGCCTTAATTAATATCACCCTTCTAGCCATATTTAACCACATCATTCCCCAGTTCTTTATCCTGTCTTGCATTTTCCCAATTTTTTTTTCCATATTTCTGCCTTCATGATCTATTTTGATATTGGTAATCCTAGATAGAGGAAGTGATTCCAATTTTCATGTGCAGGAATTTCCATGATTTGGGAAATTCTTTGCACAATTCTTGGTGGAATGTTCCACCCATAGATTCTGCATTTTGTATTATTCAAAAGTCCACCTGACACCTGTAGGAATGCATCCATTATTTTTTTGAATCTTCTTGCTATTATTGTTGATGCTTCTCCCATCAACAATGTATCATCTACAAACAAGGAGTGATTTATGGTCTTTATTCATTTTGCTATTCTCAGTCCTGTGATGGTTCTTTCTTTCCTCTGAGTTTCCAGTGCTCTACTAAGAGTTTCTTCCATTATTATATAGAGAAATGGTGATAGAAGGCAGCCTTGCCTGAGGCTTCTTGTGCTTTGAAAAAATTCACTGGGTCTTTCGTTGATGGGGGGGCCTATACAGGGAGTGGATACGCATTCTTGTATCACTTCTATTATTTATTTTGAGAAGCCAAGTTTCTAAAGTACAACCATTAGATATGGGTGGCTGACTCTATCGAAAGCGTTTGCCATATCTAGCTTGACTATCATACCTTTTCCTTGCTTTAAGGTACTGGAGTGGACAGCTTCCTGAACTATGATGACATTGTCAATGATTTGTTTGTTTGGTACAAACCCTCCTTGGTTCTCTAAGATGATTAAGTGCAACACTTTCTTTATTTTGTTTGCCACTATTTTTGTTATTATCTTCTAGGAGAAATTGCACAGAGAAATGGGTCGGTACTTATTGAAGGTGGATGGGTTTGCTTCCTTTGGAACCAAAGCAAGATAGGAAGATCTTGTGTGGCCTCCCATTTTTTTTTAAACATTCTTTGCCATTCTTAAGAAATCCTTTCTGATTGTATACCAATGATTTCTGTAGAAGGCTATTGTGAATCCGTCTGGCCCAGGCGCTTTGTCCGGATGCAGGCTCCAAATGGCCTCCACAATTTCTTCTTCTGTGAGGTCCTTACACATGTCTTTGTTTTGTTCTTTTTTGATTTTCTTCTTTGTATGCTGTAAAATTTCTTCATATTCAACCGTTTCCTCCATTGCTAATAGTAAGTTTTTGAAGTGCTTGTGTGCTGCTTTTTTTATTTCTTCCACTCCTTTGATTTCTTGATTTTCCACTTGTATTTTTTCTATCTAGTTTCTAGCTCTTCTGGTTTTCATACTGTTATGAAAAAAAAGATGTGTTCTTGTCCCCTGCCTTGAGCCAGAGAATTCTAGATTTCAGTCTTGCCTCTTCCTCCTCTTTCCTGTTTTCCCTGTATATCTCCCAGAAAATTTCTTTATCTTTAAGGTAGTCTTGCTTGCTTTCTTCTTTACATTCTTTTTCAGCCTGCATGCTGTCCATTTTCTGTTGTAGTTCTTTTTTCTTTTCCTTTTTTTTTTATTTCATTTAACCTTGCCCATTCCTTTAGCTTGGTTCTTACATTTTTTAATTTTGTCTCCCATATGTACTATGGTTAGCCTGATATTCTTGGTGCCCATGCTACTTTAACTAATTCGTTGATTTCTATGTTGCTATCCCAGATAGAGTTGTACTGAACAGGAGTGGGCCTTGGTTTTCCATTTTGCCCATTGCTATTACAACCGGCTTATGATCAGAAGTTGTGGTGTGCATGATTTTGGATTTGATAGAATTGTACATTGTTGCTATGTTGTCTTGGATCAAAATTCTATCCGGCATTTCTTTTATGTTACTTTTACCCACTCTTTTGTTATTCCAGGTATATTTTCTTCTAAAGAGTTCCTGAATGGATCCGCTTGAAATTTTCCTCCAAACTTTTCCTCTATACTTCTAACCAGATTTAAATCTCCTCCTAAAATTATTTTTCCAGCTTGTGTTTCTTGTAATACTTCCTTTATTGTTGCCCAACACTTTTCTTTCTCCTTATAGTGGTTGGGGGCATATATATTTATCACCCTTTATTTCTCTTTTTTGTTGTTCCTCCTAATATCCAATAAAATCCAGTGATGCCCTGTTTTTTCCCCATTAATTCCCACCTTCCTTTTTTCTAGGTTTTGCATATGCCTCCTAATGCTCCAATTGCCTAGATTGCTTCCCCTTCATATTGCCTGAACTTTTTTTTAAGATTTTCTGATTCTTGGTTGTTTACTTTTGTCTGCTGGATCATAAGTATATTTGGGTTCTCTTTTGTCAAAATGTCTCTTGTTGCATTTTCCTTAACAGGTGTGCCCATTCCTCTGCAGTTCCAAGAGACTATTATCATTATTTACTTGTTGGGTAGTGCATGGCTCCTTTCCCCTTATGTTGGCTTTTCTCCATATTTCCTGTACTTTTCCCTAGATAAGTGTCCATGGGTTGTTGTGTTCCTAGGACCATTTCTTTTGCTGCTGCTTCATCCCTTACTTCTTTATTTGTCTTTATTCCAGCTTTTTTGGGTTTTCTGCATTTGGGAATGCTTCTTTAGCTTGTTTTCTGGTTAATATCCTATCTACTGAGGGAGGGGGAGAGAGGTGAATTGAGTCTTTGGGGGAAAGGGGGGACCGTTGGGTGATTGGAGAGCACAGGGTTCTAGATCTAGATTTGGCTCGGGGATCTGATGTGAGCAGAAGATCAAAGGGGTTTTGGCTAGCTAAGTTTTCTTTTGGCGAGAGGAAGTGAGCTTCAGTAGATTGTGTGGGCTGAGAGGAGTGTTGGATTGGTTGTTTGTTGGCTATCTTCTTTTGTTTGACCCATTCCCATTTATTTTCCAGATCCTCAATCTTTTCACATTCATTTTCTCTATTTTTTGTACATCTATTTGCAAAATGACTGTATTCATGACATACCTTGCATTTGAAGGGGATTTTCTCATAGTCCAGTTGTTGTATGTGTGTCCACTGATCCACTTTTATTTTGATAGCTTCAAGGAGACCTTTGCCTAGATCCACTTCCACGCAAATTCGGATGCATGCATGCATGTTTTCTTTAGGCTCACACCTGTCTATGTATTTCCCAACTGGGTTTCCTATTGCTTTAACTGAATCATCTCCCGAGCAATGGAGAGGCAAATGCGACAATCTTACCCATACTGGAACAGAGTTTGGGACGTCCATTTCTAGATCAAATTCTGGTGTCCATCTGTTCAAATACAGTCCCCTTGTATCCATAAAATATGGACCGTTCCTGAATATCAGATTGCAGTCCTCTTTGGTTTCGAAGTAGAAGGTGTAGTAACCTATACCATAGAATCTGATTGAGATCTTCCCAGATATTGATGCATCCCAATTTCTTTCTACCCACTTTTGCATAGTCTTGGGTGATGGCCACAACCCAGTAAACTTCCCTACTAACCCTCGTTCTGCCAGGGAGAGTGTTTCTTTTCTTGGGAGTGCTAGAGGGAGAGATATTTCTGGTATTTCTTCCATTCTTTTAACAAACTTTGAAACTGACGGTCTGTTCTTTGCTGGACCCATTGCAGAGATGAGGGAAGCAAAAGCTTTTTCTGTTACTTCTGATTCTTGTTGGTGATTTGTGTGATGATGATCTTCCTCTTCCAGTGGATCCATATTGCTCAAACCCCAGCAGCAGGAGGCCGCTGAGGGCCAATACGATTTGGGGCAGTATCTGCCTGCTGAAAACTGCAGCTGCGATCTCGCCTTCCTCTTTCTGTCGTTCTGACCTCAGCAGCAAGGGCCACTAAGGCGCAAAGAATGTTGCTTCGCGCTGGGAGCTGCAGCAGCAGCTAGGGCTGCATGCTATCCTCATCTACTCTCCGTGTCATTATCACCCTATCACTTTCATTTTTGTTGTTATATGTTTATGGTTACACATGATATTCTGTTGCAGGGTTTTTCATCTTTTTTCATTGCAGATTTAAATCGTAAAAAGCCATATTTTTGGTGTTAGGGTCACTTGTCACTAGTGACTTATGTGAAGCATTTTTGATAAACTTCTCTGAAATATTTACACTAACAAATGGTGACTCCACTGGGTCTTTAGCACTTTAGTTGCCAACAAATGGCAACTCCTCTGGTGTAGTAATTCAAAACCTTGGTGTTTGTTGTTTAAGAGAGCTTCAATGTTTTTATAGCTATTTTTAGCACCCTCATTTCTATTTTTAGATCTACCTTTTTTTTAGAAAATTCTTCATTTCTTTTGGGGTTCTGAATCTTTCCGCGTCACAGGTAACAACCAAGTAGGAGACGACACATTTTGAATCAGACATGCCAATCGAGAGAAGCAGGAATAGAGTTCACTTTTTGGCCTAATAACTGCACCTAGAATGCACTTTTCTGCCCAAATATTGCGCCAGCACACTTTTTAGGTCAATTTCTGCATTTTGTCATTTTTAGAATTTTTTTCATAATTTTTCATATTTTCCAATAGTTTTGTGTGTGTGTCGGGAATGGTTTATGTTCTTTCCTAAGGAACCCCTAGGCCAAGATTCACTTAGTAGTTTCTCATTGAGGAAGGAAAAAATACCCTAGGGTTTAGATTACACCTCCATCATTTAGGAAGAGACATGTTGAGTTGAGGAGTTTAGGGTGCAGCCTTTTCAGCCACTGATTTTTAGGGTTTTTTCCACTATTTTACAGCCCTTTTGGATAGGTTACTTTATCATTTTACTCCCTTTATAGTTTATTATTTCATTTCCCCCTTAGGATCCCCTTGTGTATCCTGGTTTTTTGAGCTTCTTACCTATCCTTTTCCAGCGTTTTCACCTCTGATTTTTGCTATTTTTTTGCACCATTTTCAGCAACCTTTTGCCTTTAGATACTATTCCTTTATACATTAGATATTTTGGCCATTTTTCTATCTTTGAGTTTCTTTTTTTCCTTCACTTTTTTAGCTTCTTGATAGCCCTCTTGGGTGGGGGGTTGTGTGCTTGGCTTTTTTTGTTTATTTTACCACCTATTTTCAACATTATTTACATCTTTCAACACTTTACTTTTAGCAGCACATGGCATCATCAAAACACACTTAATTAACTTATTCACTTGACACATTATTTTCACACACACACACCCTAAGTGAATGAGAGATTGGTTAACACCACCAAGTCAAGACTTGAAACACTACACCTTAATAATTCAACTCATATAGATTAAGCCCACTTAGGCACTACAACCAAAACAATATTTGTAGTTAGTTGTAGGATTAGTGGGATAGGATTTCAATAACACCCATTGATGACTTACACTGAGACATAGAAAGTTGACATATTAGGGAGATTAAAATCCTTCACAATCCCATAGTCCAAAGTCAGAGTGCATTAGAAACCCAATTCATAGGGAGTTAGGCTAGATCAATGTGTGAGCAATTCTCCTCGGGGATACCCAACCCATGGTAGGAAATTCCATGTTGTGGTTGATCACCAAGAAGCTCAAGACTTGACCACCTCTATGGCGTGAAGGTAAGCTTAGTGGAAAACTTTAGGAAAACACCCTATAGGACTGGTTGTGGGCAAGCAGTTGGTCCTCTACCCCACATTTCTCTAAACAAATTTTCTTGCGGCGATCAAATTCTGGCAAGTAAGAAGTCTCTTGGAAGGCCATATGAAATAGTAGATATAGGACTTGTTTAAGGATTTATATCACCATTCGGCTAGAGATCATTTTTTCTTTGATAGGACGTGTTTTCTTTAATTAGAGTAGCATATCATTATTGTTTATTTACACTTCCACCATAGCACTAGTATTTGTTCATTGTTTGTTACTCTTTTCTCCTATCATCACCCTTTAGTCTATTGAGTCATATTTTTCTTGACACCATCGCGCCTCCTAGGCTTTTGTCATGGATAATTTGTGGCCTTCACCCCCAGTTTCCTTTAGGAAATATTACTCCTCCTTGTTGAGTTATATTTCATCCCCATATTCCTTCGTTAAGTCCCTATACTAGCTCTATTTCTTCTTATTCATCCAGTTCTTCCTTTGATTTTGCATCTTCCCATCCTCATACTGCCACCATGTCAGGAACCAATGTGGGTGGCGGAAACCAAAGTGGTAAACAAGGTCCTAACCAAGGTAACCCCACCGGTGGAATCTCTACCGATATGGTCACTAATCCTCCCTTGCTTCCTTACATGGTTGCTTTGAGCCTCCTATATTTCAGCCAACTCATCAACGATCCTCTTCTCCACAACCCTAATTAGCCTCCTATTCCTACCAAGCTTCCTTTTGACATTCCCAAGTTCAAAGGTAATCCTAGAGAATACCCCACAAATCATGTTCACTCTTTCCATATGTGGTGTTCATCTAATTCCATTACCGAAGACTTCATTTCACCTTTTCCAATGCACACTAACTGGAGTTGCTTCCAAATGGTATTTTTACCAACCGCATGCCTCCAATTCCACCTTTGCGACTCTCATCAACATTTTCTTTCATATTTCCATCTATCTCTCTTATATGGCATAAGTACCAAAATTTTGACCTCTTTTCATCAAAATCCTACCACCCGCCTTTCTGACCATGTTCAACAATAGCGGAGAAGGAGGAGCATGTGTAAATCCCTTGATTTTGAGGACCGTGTATATATGGATTAGCTTCTAAGAACACTTTATTTTCAGGAATAAGTACCCTAGGGATTTGGGCTAGAACCCCAATAGAGCAGGAGCAAACTACAACAAGAAACACTCATAAAACTCAAGCAAAATGCTTATATAATCAAACTATGCAAGAGCGACTGTACCCGTATTTCCTTCGTTCCAGTAGATCCCACAGGGTTTAGACCCTCTGCAACTCCCGATGTTCTTCAAACCTGAAAATCATTCAATTCGAACATACATAGCAGTATAGACATAAAGCATATTCACAAAATTTAACTTTATATCATATAAACAAATTGTTGATCGTACATCAAAACAACATTCATATATGAATTACAACATAATTTGATGCATAAACAAAGTTAATTTCGGAAACAAGACAACATTTCTTTTATTGCAGTAAGCTATAAATAACATGGAGAGAATTCACTTGAGTCTTCTTCTTCCGGCTCCAAGCGGAACCATCCTCCGGATTCGTCCTATCCCAGCCTTCAACAATCTTCTTCCATAACCAACACCATGATATCTCAAGCAAGAGGGAGAATATCTATAATCAAGGAAACAAGGGTTTCCTGAAGCTTGGGGAAGTGCATGAGGCACAGGGATTCATCAGACTCAGTCAGGGATAATCTCAGTATAATAACTCTATCTCTTCTCCTCCTTTTAAGCCTTCCCATAGAAGTCTATTTATACTTCTCCCAATTAGTTTTTTAGTTGGGAAACAGTTGGGCCACGGGCAATAGGAGGTAATCAACAAGTAAAACCTGTGAACTCCACCCATAATTAAGGAAATTTAATTTTTTAAGTGTTTTAACACATATACATAGGTTGGGTATTGACTAACCCGTGTGTACACGCTTTTATCTCAGGGAAAAGTAGCGTACAGGGAATAAAACATTGTTTTTAATATATTTGGACCAAGTCTGGAAGGAGGGGTTGCCCTAGGCCATAAACCAAGAATCACAAATACCAAGGGTGGTAAATGGTGCTATAATAGATGCCCCCTAATATATGAGGTCAGAAGGGTTACATGATGGCCGAAATGTATTAAGTGTATGGAAAGAATCTTGTCAAGATTGAGAAGGACTTCACCAGAATTCAGCCTGCCAAGCCATCAAAAGAGATCAGAAAGAAAATGTTGTCTGAGGCGGGCATACCCATGCTTAGAGAAAGTAAAGCATGTCCACATATCAAGTACAAGCGGATCCAATATGTATACAAGTATAAAGAACTGAAAGTACATAATGGATCATCTAATCGTGATCGAAAAAGTACATGTCTGAATATCACATATAAGAAGACGATCAATGATGCTGAAGGATGAAGTTGATCACTGATGTCAAAAAATGATTCCAATAGTACCAAATGAACATGATGGAATAAAATTATACTACATCATAACTCGGATGCCAGCATATAAGATGTCGCTGTGAAGAACTGCAACATATACGGTGGATGGTGTCAACTAGCAGCAACAGGAGCAACTGACAAGTGAACCAAAACATGTTGATGCAACTCGAGGTCTTCACCGACCGCCGCGGTACACTTCTACAGAATGGGAATAAATGATCTGAGGTAGGCCACGTGAGAAATAGTTTGATTACCGGTCATTGATGTATATCGTTAGCAAAAGCGAGACTACTCACCGATAATGAAAATGAGAGTCAAGGTACCTAGTACAATCTAACAAGTGCGAATAAATGAGCTGAAGTCGAACACTTGGAAGAATCTATCAATCAGGGGACAATGATGGTTTCCCACTGTCAATAGTGAAGGAATCTGCCACTGATGACTGCAAACCCCAAGGTACTGCCAAATGGACTCTAGATCTTTGTCCCAGAGCAAATGAGTTGTAGTCGATAGGAAAAGATCTACTAGAAGGAAGGCATTAAGGCATCCTTCATCAATCTAGCACGAGTGTAACCCGTAGGCTAATAATGTGGAAGGAATCAGACGAAAAATATGTATTAACCCAACCGAAGAACATTTCCAACGTACACAATATGTAGCTAGCGCACGATAGAAACCCTCTGAACCAACCAATATGAAAGTTGACGCTGAGGTGAGGAATCCACCAATAGGGTCAAATGGAAACCAAGGCACTCCACAAATCCCAATGTGTGATAATGAAAGCTGATGTCAAACACAAGGGAAACCACTCAGTCAAAGACCCGTGATACTGATCGATGTTGAGCACAAGGTGACCTATCAATAATGAAAATAGGTCCAAGGTGCGGCTCTAGGCCTGCCCTCAGAGAAATATGTCGTCGTCGATAAAGACAAGACCCGTCAGCAAGAAGTCAATGGACACCTTCTCAAATCGGCACGAGCAAAGGACCAATATAACTGATGTGATGACAAAAATGGCACTTACAATCAGGGACGGCCGACTGAAAAGTAGGTGACTCAGGAGACACCACAGAGAGGCCGACTCAGGCTTACTTCCCTTGAACAAAAGCACGACTCAATGATGACTATATGGCAGCATATGATAACTCTGTATAAGTTCGTCATGCAGGAGGCATGAGAAAAATCTCCATATGATTGGAAGAGGTAACCAATCGGAGGAGTACTGACTCAATAACAAGGTTAAGGCATACCTAAGTCAAACTAAATCCCGCCCAAAATGGAGGAGAGACTTTCTTTTGAGTGCTTTGTTCAAGGGTGACATGATTGACTCTAGCTGCCAACAAAATATGGAAATGTTGTCCCGTTCCCACTCTTTTTGGAATATATATTTTTTTTGTATTTTTCTTTAAGCTAGAAAAAGAATAAAAGAATGCTATAGTACAGTGGAAAGAACGAGTGTCAGAGAAATAGATGATCTAGTTCCTGGGAGGGGAACATTCCTATGCTCAATGTAGGGAGGTGAAACTGGTCAAGGACACTCAAAGGGATGTTCTTTCCACGGGTAAAAGGATGCGTCAAGTTGCAGAAGCTAAGTGATTGCATGGTTGATTTTGTAGAAGGCATGGTCAAATAAGTGGCTTAAACACGAGTCCAAGTGAAGCTGGCTCAAGGCCAAAAAGGTGCAAATAGTCAAAATGCAATGCAGTAGTACAACTCAACACAAAGGAGCCTCTAGGGTATAAGGCCAGAAATCAGCGCGGAAGAAAGATAATGTGTCTTCAATGCATAAGTCATGGCGGGACTAAAGAGGACTGCTGAGCCTACTCAATATAGTAGCATGGGAAACCAATATCAGCGAGGTTCTAACTAAGATGCCCATGTAAAGGATGGCTCTACCATCGTATCATGATTTCAAAATTAGCGAGTGAAAATGGTTTTCTAACCAAGATATGATGGGGTCGACATTATGGCTAACGTATCGCTGAATGGAGGCTAGAATGCAAGATGCAGGGGAAAATGGTTTTCCCTAACCTAAATGCCAGTGAGTGAATGATACCTGCCATGATGGGTCAATCGTCATGTGACTGAAATGACATATCGAAGAAGGTCTCCAAAATATCCTGAAACAACAACCCATTCTCAACAATCCAAGCCCACAGGTCAAAAATTCCATGAGACAAAAATCCATTTTTGAAAAAATATTTTGAAATTTCAAAGTTATATAATGACTTTTCTACTCACAGTTTTTTCCTTTCTATTTGGAGAAAAGAGTTGTGAAGCAAAAGGGAGCAAGATTTCCTTTGAACAATTGGACCGTTCAAATCGCACCAAAGTTATCAGGTAACCCTCAAATCAGGCTTGTAATGTTTTGTGATAGTTTTTATAAGTTTTCTTAAAGTTTTGACCATGGGAATTTATGCCCAAAAATCCAACTCTGCATACACGTGGGTTGGACGTGATCAACTCGCATATACGACGACCCTACACACGACTGTGTGTAAAGGGAATCTGCGTGTACGCGAGTTAAAGTTTAAACATAAAAACTAACAATTGAAACTCAAATTTTTTGCAGGATGACCATCACATGGAGAGAAATAGAGCATACCACAATTGACAATGATGTAATGAATGACAAAAATGCACTAGACGCTCTGAGAGGTTGTGGCTTATTGAAATTCTTCAAAATAACAAACATGAAAGCCAACACACGCTTGCTCGAACTACTGATCCACTACTAGAGTGTAGAGGATGATGCCTTCATGATAGACCAGATGCCTCTACAAATTGAGGTTGAATACATATACTTTATTATAGATCTCTCCTAAAGATGGGAGGCCATGCATTCGACTGGAAGGACAAGTAGTCTTTCAGTAGAATACTACGTATAGATATACTGTCTTGGTCACCCAAAGAAGATTGGAAGCCAGATTCCAATCAAACATGTGGAAAGTTTATCTATGAGGATTATATTATTTACCATTGCAAAGGTAAATGGATCAGCTGCATCAAGCACCATGAGTGTCCATGAGCCTGGCAGTGGAATGCCTTACCACGGTATTTGACTGGTGCATGCCTCTTCTGACCAACATGAAGAGCCAATTGACCTCTATTCAGAAGGGTCAGACAAAGAACTTTGGATATGGGACTATCTTATGCTCATTCTTCTTCGAGAAGGTACCTAGGCTACATCCCAAAGTATCTGTCTCCATCAGTAGCCCTAGAGATCCACGGATGGGCAGATGGGCGGACTTGATGAAATGCCTTGGAGGTGGGGACGTGCTTAGGATGACTTTTGATGATGAGTTTTTCGCCTAGTGGGACGAATAGATCATCACAGTCAATGAATACTCGTATGAGGGTATGGATTTCCAAGGAGATCCAGACTTAGCATTGCCACCAAACGCAGCATGGGGAGACATAGGTAACAATTTTTTAAGTTTTTGTAAAAATTTTAAGATTTTTTGGATTTATTAATATGAAATGAACATAGAAATATTTTTGATGAGACAAAATATTGACAAAATGACCATGTTCCAGATGTGGGTCCAGTGAGACCAGATGGATTTCCAAGGCACAAGCATCACGAAAGAGGAGCCGAAGAGGTAGCAGCTAAGACAGAGAGAGTCGTATATGCAGTTCAGAGAAACTTGGTGAGAATGACTCACTAGGTACCTGTGATAGCCATAGAGAATATACCTGAGGAGATGCAACGCCGTCTGGTAGGGGTACCACAGGACTGGGTCTGCATACTTCGGCGTGTAACCAATGCAGTAGTTAAGTTTTTAGTCGCTCATCCTGAGCCAGGTTAATAGACAGATCGATGTATGACTACACATGATTATGGGCATGAACCCAAATTTTGACGGCATCTTGTCCCAATTTTGTATATTATTTTTTGAACATTGTATCTATATACAGGCGATATATATATAGATATATATACAAATTTAAATTTTTTGATATTGTTTAATTTTATGAATGATTAATGTGCCAATATAATGCTTGATTAGCAATAGAGTCTGCTAATGAATTCTCATATAGTGAAATGTGAACATATGTAATATAAATAAATGATCGTTGCAACATTCTCACTTTCAAAAATTGGTGATATAAATAAGGATCATGAACCCGATAAATGTTATTTAACTACAACACCACCAGTTGTGAGTCTAGATAAACTACCAACGAATCAATCCCGTAAGAAATTTCTTCGAATAGTAAATTAAGAACAACAATATATTCGGAAATGCTATTCAAAGCAGGGCCAATCCATACTCCCCTCGACACCATCAACTGGCCAGATGGATAATAAATCACCCAAGCTGCGGAAGCAAGATTCCAAGTGTGCCGACTAGCACCATCGGCGAATCTAAAATATATTGAATCATCCATCAAAACTTGCCAAAGTAGATAAAAAATGTCGATATGACAAAATTCCATACAAATATGTACAAAGATACAATATATACAAACAAGCAATTGCTTGGCCAAAACCTAAGAAAAATAATTCTTAAGGTAGAGCCCATTTCGGGGCTCCGCTAGCTTGTTCCCTTCAAAATCAATTAATTCATAGGCCCCTTTTCCCAAAACTCGCTTGACTACAAAGGGACCATACCACATAGACTTGAATTTTCCTTCCCCTAGGGTGTCTTTGTCTTGGTCATAAACTAAGACAAGGTCTCCTTCAGAAAAAACCCGAGGACGGAAAACTTTATCATACTGAGCTTAAACCCTCTTCTTATGGGCTTCGTTTATTATGGCTACATCTTGACGCTTCTCATCAAGATGTTCCAAATGAAGAAGGTATTCTTCGAGACTAGATGTCTCTGGAAGAAGTTCTATAGTTAGCTTAAGGGATGGTGTTGGCCGGATAAATTGTTCTTACGGACAAGACCGATCTCCCTAGTATCTACAGATATCTAGCGACAAGCATAACAAGAAAATATACCTTTCTCTAAATATTGCGATTTATAAATAAAAACCAAGAGGTGTTTTAGACCCTACCTTAAGTCCAACGCTAGTTTGTGGCAGCCACGCTTCGACCGTACGAATGAGTTTCCTTTTAAGAACCTGCAAGCACACACAAGAACACATCAAATAACACCTGCATAGCTAATATAATAAATCATATTCATCATGGTGATCAAGGACTCCATGAAATAAACCATAAAAGACAACTTATTGAGAAAAATAAACTTGATTGTATTAACTTTGAACAAAGAAGAACTTTACAACCTTGGTGCCTTGATGTTGTACAAGCTCCTCCCAGGGTCCAAGCAAGAATCTCCTCTACTTTGACAAGCCTCACACTCTTCCCAATAAGATCAAAAGGTATGTAATCTCTCCTCTCAAGCTTAATTAGGAAGTCTAAATTCCAACAGCATTTACTCTAAAGAATATTCAGCTTTAAACCTCCTTAGTAACCAACCCAATGCCTCATTTTATAATGCAGAGGAAGGAAGTTACAGGTCCACCTATGAAGGGATAGAGTCCTCCTTCAAAGGGATAAGCTCCTCACATCAAGGGGTTAGCTCCTTTAGTTATGGGATGCATGAACCTCAAAGGAGCAAACTTGCCACCTCAATATTCCCTCTAGAAGCTTCCAAAAATAACCCAAAGTGAGTTTTTAAGAATATACTTGCGCCTTTTTGACTTTTACAGGGGTCCGCACCCATTACACAGAAATAGAGCGGGCAGGTCCGCAGGGGACATGACCAGTGGGTGCGGGACCACAGGTAATGCTAAGAGAAAGTGTGGAACCAGAGTTTTAGAGATTTTTAAGGGCTTTCTCTCATTTTTCAAGGCTTGACATGAAGAGCTGAGGTTTAAGACTTGCATAGGAGGAAAGTATGAGTGGTGATAGACTCACACTGACTGCAGAATGTCATGGTGACAATATTTATTACAACAGATGGAATTTCACATTCGATAGGAAAAATATATTCCAGCCCATAAACTAATTGAAAAGGAGTAAAACTGGTGGCAGTCTTCACCGAGGTTTGGTATGCCCAGAGTGCCGGGTACAACCTGATGTGCCAATTGGATCGATTTTTGTCAATTTTCCTTTGTAGGATAGTATTAAGGGACTTATTCACGACTTCGACTTTCCCATTGGCCTGAGAATAATATGGAGATGAATGCTCCTACTAGAAGCCCAACTTGAGAGCCAATTCAGTTATCAGTTGATTCTGGAAGTGACTACCATGGTTAGTGACAATCTCTCTTGGGATACCAAATCATGAAATAACCTAGTTGAAGAGAAACAAGGTTGTTGTTTCACTATCATTCTGGTAAGTAGGCATGGCCTCAACCCACTTCATAAAGTAGTCGACAACCACAATGATGTACTTGTGATTCATTGTCGAAGGCAGATTACAAGTAATGAAATCAATGACCCATTTTGTAAATGGACCGATAGTGATAACAGGAAAACGTGGAGTTGGATGCGTGTGCAATTTCCAAGTATAGATTTGAAAAGGGTGGCAACACCTGACCGCTTCAATACAGTATTTGAAAATTGAAGGCCAAAAGTAGCCTGCACGCAAAATTTTCTGGGCTGTCGCAAGCCCTGATAGATGACCACCACAAGCTCCACTGTGGCAATCATTAAGTACAGACGCTTCTTCCAAAGTTAAGAAACGCCTAAGGATTGATTCAAACCCTCTGCGATATAATGTATCAACAATGATAACACAGTTTTTGGCAAGGTGACGTAACTTTCGATGCTCATCTTTGGAGAAAGCAGGTGGAAACTTCGAAGTCTAGAGATATATAATGATATCTCTGTACCAGGGATGGTCGACTGAAAAATAGGTCAGGAGACACCACAGAGAGGCTGACTCGGGCTTACTTCCCTTAAACAAAAGCATGACTCAATGATGACTATATGGTAGCATATGATAACTCTGTATAAGCTCGTCATACAGGAGACATGAGCAAACTCTCCATATGATTGGAAGAGGTAACCAATCGGAGGAGTACTGACTCAATAACAAGGTTAAGGCATACCTAAGTCAAACTAAATCCTGCCCAAAATGGAGGAGAGACTTTCTTTTGAGTGCTTTGTTCAAGGGCGACACAACTGACTCTAGCTACCAACAAAATATGGAAATGTTGTCCCGTTCCCGCTCTTTTTGGAATATATAATTTTTTTGTCTTTTTCTTTAAGATGGAAAAAGAATAAAAGAACACTATAGTACAGTGGAAGGAACAAGTGTCAAAGAAACAAATGATCTAGTTCCTGGGAGGGGAACATTCCTATGCTCAATGCAAGAAGGCGAAACTGGTCAAGGACACTCAAAAGGATGTTCTTTCCACAGGTAAAAGGATGCGTCAAGTTGCAAAAGCTAAGTGATTGCATGGTTGATTTTGCAGAAGGCATGGTCAAATAAGTGGCTTAAACACGAGCCCAAGTGGCCCCCGTACGTAAATATTTTGCCTCTCACTCACCTCAGACTGAGGAAGAAGCTCTCCTTATAGCCTTAAAATATAATCTGATATATTCTTAGTCATGTTATGTTTATACTGTCCTCCCAGATCTGCCTCGGCTTGGTGTTGCTAATGTGTTGAGGGAATCACATGTTGTTGACTGTATCATTGGATCCCTTTCCCACCTTCAACCATTACCATATCCTAAACCTTCTATGAGTTGTTTACAACCCTAGGGAGGGACTAGTTCTGCTTACATTTATCCCCCTCTCGATCCTTCATGTGTTAGCTCTTACTAACGTAGAAGCACATCATATGCATATTCCCATCCACATCAATGGATGTCAGGGATATTTTTTTCTCAACCATGTTATCAAAATGTTATCTTGAATCCTTACTATCCTTGTGCATTTCCTGGTGCTCTAAACCCACCAGCACCAACACCTCAACCTCCCATGCCTCCACCTCCTATGCCCCAGCAAAAACCACCTCCACAGAACCAAGTGTATTCTCAGAAGAGTACTCCCAATCCCCCTATCCATAGGAGAAGGAACAAGGAGAAAGGTAACCATAATCAACAACCTTAAGGTAACCAAAGCAACCAAAGCCAAAAACCTAATGCCCCTAAGGGTTTCTAACCTAATCCTACAACCTAGCAACATGGTGATCAGCCCAAGCAAAGAAAGGCTCTTAGAACCAATAAACCTTGTCCCGATTGTAGAGTTTTTGGCAATTATACTCATGAATGTCCCCTTTTACCTCAAATGCGCCAAGCATGGGAAGCTCAAGCAGCTACTTCTCAAGGACCTTACCCTGTTTCTCCACCTCCTCCTCCTCCCACTTCATCACAACTAGATGTGCTTTCAAGTACCTTTCCTCATCAAAGGTATGTGGTTGCCCAACCCACGCAAATTAATGCAACCCCCTAAAATTCACAATCTGGCCAAAATAATTACCAAATCCTCATGATGAATTATGAAGAAGTCAACATCGAACTAGTTAACCTCCAGATAAGGTCGTGCCAATATGACAAGCCTTCGATGAAGTCAATGAATGATTCCCAACCCAAAGTTTCCACTGATCATCTATCATCACCAAATGGTACCTTACAGATTCCTCTACCTAAAGTCAAGGTTCCCCCCAAGATCTCGAATGGTCCATTAGGTTGAAATGCTTCTTCTTCTAAAGCCTCCCATACCTATAGCATATTAGATGATATGGCGCAGTCTCATGTTGCCATGTCAATGGTGGAAGTCATCCAGAAGTTCCCATCCCATTGGAAATCTATACTATCTTCTCTAGGCGTTGTGGATCCCTATGATGATCGTATGATTATCTTTGATGTTTATAAAGGGGAAAATCCCCCCATTCCTTCATTTGTTTCCCTTCAAATACCAAACTCCATAAAAACGCCACTGTCGAATGGTGTATAATAGACGAAGGTGCCTCCACCTATGTGATGGTCGCTAGTGTTCAGAAGCAACTTGGTTCCCCTAACCCATCACCATTCAGTATCACTCTTCATGCTTGGGATGTTCACCCCTTGTAGCCCCTCGGTTTATATCGAAACTACCCCATCATTATTGTTGGCAAGAAAATATTGATTGATATCGAAGTCGTTAATGCCCCTTTAGATTATAAGATCTTGTTGGGTCGTAGTTACACCTATGCCATGTCCATTGTCGCATCCATTGTCTTTCCCAAGATGTGCTTTCCTCACAATGCAAATATCGTCACTATCAATCAGTTGACTTACTATGACCCTTAGTCTCAAACCTCTCCTCGGACCACTGTCTCATCAATGACTAGAAATAATACTATCCCTTCCTTAACCGATGTTTCTCCTGGAGTCTACAAAGATTCCACGTTGCTTAGATCTTACTATGGCCCATCACCTACTCCTTTTGAGCATAGATCTTCCTTTGTTTAAATTCTTCAAGTGTCACGGCCATAGACAAGGAGTCAGGTATGCCTTCTTAGCAACGAGATCCTCAGCAACCTTCTACTCAAGACCCAACTCGTCCTTTAGGTACAATTCTACCAGGTTATTTTCATTATGCTGGTATATCTCCCATTCCTTTTCCACCCGGAACCATTCCCCCATGTCTCTCCCATTCCAGAGCAGTTCCTCCAAGTCACTACCCCTTGGGTCAGATACCTTTCTTATTCCTACCACTAGGCATTTTTTATACAATTGTAATGGCTAAGTTGAGTCTTCCCAACATCACCTTGGGGATCCCAGTCTGGTACATTGATCCTCACGCAAAAACTCCTCCTGGCCAACTCAAATCTTGTACAACTTTGACTATGGTTCAACCCATTGTAACTACCCCTTCATTTGCTTCAATTCCACAAAAACCTCAACAGGTCGCCACTCCTGTTCTGAAATCATTTGGTGCAGGAGAATAATCCAAGAAAAATGGAAAAAAAGAAAGGCACCACAACTAACTCCCAATCCTCCTAAACCTACAAATCCTTCTCCCACATGTGCTTTGTGTGATATTGTTGGGAATTCCACCAATAATTGTCCCTAGCTCCATCATATGAAGAATGTGGTCTTTGATACCTTTCCCAATTCTAACATTCCTGATGAAGATGTTACCTGATGAGCTTAATACACCTTCAAGCTTATTTAAATGAAATCTTCTCATAATTCCTTACATATTTTGATTATATTTTTCTTGACGAGATGAGTAAAAGTGAGATGTTATGCCTAGAGGACTAATGTGCATTGATTGTAGGTTTTTGAGAGAAAATCATGGCAATTTTGGCTAATTAAGGGCATAAACTCGAATGATACAAGGAGGAGAGATTGTAGGAGATAGATCATCCTCATTTACTCCTCACTCATTCGAATATTCCTCCATGAAATCACACTAGCTCAAAGTTGCAAGCAGCCGAGTCTTGAAGATCAAAAGGCAATCGATCCAGTGACAATTAAAGAGTCCATTCATCTTGAGTTTGGGAGTTGAGCCTCCCTATATTTAAGGAAGTCGTTGGAGACTTCTGTCGAATAAATAAGGAGGCCTAGAGCCTCATTAGGATTCGACTTTTTGATGTAAAAGCACTACGCATTTTCGATTTCAAGACTTGTGGAAGACATTGTTACGTTATTTTCTAATATGATGATGAGAATTAGCATTTACTTGATCCAACGCTGAGTTTACTCAAATGGATGAAGCTCTTAGGTTAGGGCCCAACCCTAGCAGCAAAGGCTCCTCTTCTTGTATTTGTATGCTTAGTTGATTTCATAGATTAATGGTTGAATTGTCTTTAGCATTATTTCATTGCAAGTAGTTGTGGATTTGATTAGTTTTTTTCCATTTGTGCATTTGCTTCAGCAATAGCTTAGTAAGGTAAATGAATATCAAAAAAGTTGTTAGTAGGTGGATTTGGCCTCACTCCTCCCTTTAGGGACCATGGTTTGAGGAAAGAACTCCTATGCAACCCTAAAAAGACAGAATTCTAATTTCCCATGGAATTTAGGGTTTTCTATTACTTAGTCCAGCATTTTACTAGTTTTCAAGAATAGGATTTAATTTTCATTTTTGATATATCCAGCCTTGCATTAGATATCATAAAGGTTTCAAATTATTTTGAAATTTTTCCCATTCATGAAATAGGTAACTAGCTCATGAAATCCTATTTTCTTTAGTTAATTGAGAATCTTTCTTATTTAACATGATTCATGGATAAATGTCAATGATTGATGCAGTGTAGGAGTTTTAGCAGTGCAGAGAGATTTCATGACCAACAACCCCATCCTAACCTCATCCATCCATGATTATTACTTTTTCCACTAAGTCCCTCACAGAATTCATCATTCCGTAAGAAAACTTCTCCAAGTTTGTTGAGCAAATCCAACCATCTCACAAACTATGTTTTGAGTTCTGAAGGAGTCCTAGCCACTCCCTTGCCTCATTTCTCCCACCATTCACCTTCCCTAAGCCCTATAGCACCTTCCAAATCCGTCCCCCTGCTCTCGGTCGGATCCTGTGGGAATACAGGGGATCCTATAGGATCATTAGGACATCCTATAAGAGGCATTAGGACATCCTGTAGGTCGACCTGTAGTGGCATGTTTTGAGGCTGAATTGTGGAGAAAGCACCTAGGAAGATAGGAGAAGACCCCTATGTGCCTCCAAATCCATCTAACCATTCACCATCATCCCTAATCCACCTACCACATCACCGAGAGAAGTTAGCATTCACATTTTCACACAAAAAAGACCAAAAGGAAAAATAGTTATTTTGTTCATTTACATGCACAACAGTAGAATGTTTGGATATTTCAAATTGCATGCCTAGGACAGTAGGATTACACACATGTTAAATTAGAATTCTTTTGAAGAAAAACCTCTTAGCCATTAGTTAGATGAATGGTGTGTTTAAGCAGTTGATTCCAGTGTTTTCCTTACTACAGTAGACAAGATTTCATTTAGCGCAAGTTTCCCTTTTTTCTCATTGATAATCAATCTTTTTTTAAATCGATAGAAGGCTGGTTTGAGAAACCATAGTGGTCTATCACCAGCTTAGTAGTGACAAAGAGTGGACCCATCACATCTACTTGTGTATACAGCACTATCACCTCCAAGTTTGTACGAACCCTGGGTTGATAAAGTAAAGTTGGTAGCCCCAGGAGTTACAACATTCCTGCTACAATACTAGTGCTCATCACTTTTTGGCAGCGTTGTCAGGGAGGTGTCTAAGTAAGATGTGATTCCTTCTTTCTTTCTTCCATTTCTTATCTCTAACATTCTACTATTATTTTCATTTCTTCAAAAGCAATTGTAAGTTAGTTTGCTTTCTTTTCCATTCTGCAAGTGATATTTCATCCAAGAAGTTAGTTTTCATTCAGTTTGTGATTTCAATTTTACAATTAGTCTCAAAGTTTGAAAAAAAAAACACAAAACAAAAACACTTCTTTCATGCCTCATAGGAATAGGGATAACTTAGGAAACTTTCTACCAAATACCCCCATGACTTCAAACAGCCAACCTTCCCTCTTCTTCAGTGGTTGTGAATTGGAGGACCCCTTAGGTGAACAACCAGAGATATTTGAAGAGCCTACATGGGGAGAAGAAGAAGGAGAACCCAATGCAACTGACCTAGTGGCTGAAAATAGAAATGATAGAGGATATAGAGAAAGAATGGAGGGTGCCTTTCCCATCAGAAAAAATAATGGGGATACCAAGATGAAAAACATAAGCCCCTATGTTGTTCCTCATTTTCATGGCCTGACCTCAGATGATCCAGACACTTTCTTGTTTGATTTTGTTGTCATATGTAGAACTTATGATTACACCACTGATGAGTAGAAGTTGAAACTATTCCCATCCACTCTCAAGGATGCAGCTCTACGTTGGTTCATGGGTTTACCTAGGGATAGCATCACAACCTGGGCTTAGATGCAGCAAGCCTTTAACAACAAGTATAGAGACTACTGTAGGTCCAAAGACACTAAAGAAGAAATTTTTAGGATGACCTTAGGGCATGATGAATCCCTAGAGGATTATGAAGAAAGATTCAAGATTAACTAGAAAAGGGCCAGGTGCACACTTGATCTTGAGTCACTGAAGCTAGTACTACTCAGAGGGGTAAGGGAAGATCTTCTAGACACCCTAAACCTACTAGCAGGAGGGGACATCTACCGGCTACCCTATGAAGATATCAAGACTATCTTTAGGAAGCATTCTAGGGCAGCTAGGAAAAAGGGTAGGGGTAGTCAACCAATGGCCAGCCCATCCTCTTCCAATACATCCATCAAAGGTGAAATTGGAAACATGCTGGAATATTTCAAGAATGAAATGCTGCAAACCCTTGCCCTACAAATGGACACTATGCACATCAAGAGAAAGAAGGAGGAAGCAGAAAGATAATTAGCCATTTTCTGCCCTAGATGCATAAGGAGGCACCCTAGGAATAAATTTCCATAAATCTAATTAAAATTTGCTCATCCTATGAAGAAAACCACTTCACAGATAAGTGCCCTTCTCTACCCAGACTAAAAGTTATGTATCAAGGAACTGAAGGGGTGACTGAACAACTCTACTACATAAATCAAAAGAGACCTCATGGGCCTCGGCCATACCAAAAGGGCATGCAAGGGTCATCCCATGCATATTACAACCCTAACCAGAACACATCCATTCCCTCTTGGGGGCCCCCTTCTCATCCCTCCTGGTCTACACCTCCTCCTCAGTATTTTTCACCTCAGTGCCATTCCCAGCTGACCAACTAGTCATTTTAGCCATATACCCTACCACAGCCTCAGTGGAATGCACCACCCTAGGGGTGGAGGCCCCCATACAAAAATGCTCCATATTTATTTCCTTCACCTCCTACTAAACCACATTTTTACACCCTGCTCCACCTAAACAACCTCAGATGCTTTCCAAGCCAAATCTAAACCCAAAAAATAGACATGCAGAACAAGTGTATAGTCGAGAGACATCCTACCCTGCTTATGCTGTGGAGATTCAAGAAATTAACCTGAGATCTAGGAGAGTACTTCCGGACAACCAACCTCCACCTCCAGCTAGGGAGAGTAAGGAGGAAAGGGAGGAAAGCATGCCTAGAATGAATCCACCACCCTTTCCTGAGAGATTAACTCATCCAATCCAGCCTACCCCAAACGAGAATGAACTTATGGGTGAATTGAAAAATCTATGTGTCAAAATTCCACTTCTCCAAGCCATCAAGGATGTACCTATTTACAACAAGTTGATTAAAGAGAAGTGTTTCAAACATCCATGGAGGTGAAAAAGGACATCCCTACCATTAATTTCATTGGAAATTTGTCTGACTTAATGCTGGGGCAGGTAATTTGACCAAAGTATTTGGACCCTGGAAGCCCTGTAGTAGATGTGCACATCAATGGCACCATTGTCCCACACACTTTGATTGATCTTGGGGCTACCATTAATGTAATTACTAAGGACACCATGCTCAATCTCAATCTCCAAGGTTCATTAAGAAAGACTACAACAATCTTGCAACTTGCAGACCGTTCAACGGTAACCCCTGAGGGGATTGTTGAGGACATGATGGTATCCATTAACTCTTGGGATTACCCTACAGACTTCCTAGTTCTCCAGCCTAAGGCCAAGCTTACTGGTTACCCCCTCATACTTGGGAGGCCTTGGTTAGCCACTATCGATGCCTACATCATCTGCAGGGCTGGAAATATGACAATAAAAAATGGGCCTCTGTCCAAGTAGTTAGTCTTGTACCCTCCTTCTCAACCATCTCTAGAACATGCCTTACCTTTATGGCTAGAAGAGGAGGAAGAAGATGAAATCTACTCATCCGAACTCTATACCTTAGAAACAACCATGGGAGGAGGATAGCTAGATGAAGATGATTTGAGTGAACACATACTCCAAAGTCCAACTCCCAACACCTTGTCCTTAGAGGAAGTAGTAAATGAAACCAAGAGAAACCATCATATTGATCTATGCTTAGCTAACTCAAACCCTACCCGTGTTAAAACAATCGAATTTGGCCCTGAAATAACTTTGAAAATCAACCCCACTCTTTCTGTACTCCAAGAAGAAATTTTGTGCAACATGCTAAGGGAACATCTGGATGCCTTTGCTCGGAGTTACAAGGAAATGAAGGGAGTGCACCCCTCAGTGTGTACTCACCACATTTATATTAAAGAAGGTTGCAACCCAGTCTGACAACCCCAAAGGAGAATGAATCCAACTCTCAAGGATATAGTTAAAGAAGAACTGAAAAAGGTGTTGGATGCAAGATTCATTTACCCTATCTCGGAGAGTGAGTGGGTTTCTCCTTTGGTGTTGGTTCCAAAGAAAAATGGGAAGTGGAGGATTTGTGTCAATTACAGAGAGTTAAACAAAGCAACAAAGAAGGACCATTTCACTCTACCTTTCATTGACCAAGTGCTAGCAGGGAAGAAGATGTCCTCTTTCCTAGATGGGTTCAACGGGTACAATCAAATCCAGATTAGCCCAGAACACCAAGATAAAACCACGTTCACTTATCCTTGGGGTACTTTCGCTTACAGGGTCCTTCCTTTTGGCCTATGCAATGCCCATGCCACTTTCCAGAGGGAAATCCTAAGTATCTTTGCTGAGCTAGTCCATGATGCAGTAGAAATTTATATGGATGATTTTACGCCCTAAGGGTGTGATTTCCAAGAGACTATGTCCAACTTAAATGTGTTGAACAAATGCATTGAAATGAACTTGTCCCTTAGTCCCGAAAAATGTGAGTTCTTAATGACTGCAGGGACTGTTCTAGGTCATTCAATATCCCAGAAAGGACTGCAGGTGGACCCAAATAAAATAGCCATCATCCAAAGGGTCCCACATCCACAAAAATAAAGGGATGTCAGAAGTTTTTTAGGTTTAGCTGGATACTATCAAAGATTTATAAAAGACTTTAGCAAGTTAGCTTCTGCTTTATTTGGGTTATTGGCCAAAGACTCTCACTTTTTATCGTCAAAAAGCTGTCAAGAGGCCTTGGATACCCTGAAGGACAAGTTGACCACTACACCTATTCTTTGAGGCCCAAATTGGGCCCTTCCTTTCCATATACATGCTAATTCCTCTCAAAAATCCATAGGAGAAGCTCTAGGCCAAATGGATGACAAGTTACCTTATGCCATTAAGTTTATCAGTAAGAATCTGTCAAAGGCCGAACTGAACTATACAGTGACTGAGAAGGAGCTCCTAGTTGTTTTGCATTCATTGAACAAATTTAGGCATTACATTACAGTTACTAAACATTTGTACATACTATCCATGCTACAATTAAATACTTGATGAATAAACCTGATGTGAATGCCCAGATTATTAGATGGTTACTTTTATTATAACAGTTTGATCTAACTATTATTTATAGGCATGGCAAGGAGAATGTTGTTGCAATTTTTTTATCCAGGTTAACTTTTCCTACAGGGGAGGAAGGAATGGTTGATGATCAATTACCATATGAACACTTATTCGCCATTTCAGTTCTCTCTCCATGGTTTGCTGACATAGAAAATTACTTGGTGTCTGTACAGTTTCCACCGAACTTGTCCTCCAAAGAAAAAGGCAAAATTGTGAGGAAGAGTGCCCCATTCACTTGGATTGGGGGCAATCACTTCAAACTAGGCCCAGATCAAATTCTGAGAAGATGTGTCAGGGAGGAGGAAGTCTTTGACATCCTTTTGACCTGTCATGATGGGCGTTGTGGAGGTCACTTTGCATCCAAGAGGACAACATTCAAGGTGCTACAAGCTGGTTATTACTGGCCCACTCTTCACCAAGATGAGAGGAGGTATACTAGTTAGTGTGATCGGTGCCAAAGGATGGGAAAGCCTACCCCAAGGGATAAAATTCCTCTGCAATCTCAAGTGACTTTTGAGCCATTTGAAAATTGGGGCATGGATTTCATTGGACCCATTGACCCTCCATCCAAGAAAAAGCAATACATCATTGTGTGCACTAACTATTTAACCAAGTGGGCTGAAACCAAGGCCATCAAAGTAGCAACAGAGGAGAAAGTGGTTGAGTTCTTAAGGGCAAATGTATTTTATATGTTTGGGTACCCTAGAGAACTGGTCACTGATCAAGGGAGCCAGTTTACATCTCACATGATTGAAAATTTGTTAATCCAACATAATATCAAACATAGAACATCCACTCCTTACCACCCACAATCTAATGGGCAAGTGGAGGTGACCAACAGAGTGTTGGAGGGAATTCTGACCAAAGTGATTAGCAGCAACAGAAAGGACTACACAGATAGATTATTTGAGGCCACTTGGGCCTATAATACCACCTGGAAGACCACCACTGGATTCAGTGCTTATGAGTTGGTATATGGGAGGAAGGCCCTGTTGTCCATTGAATTTGAATACAACACCTTAAGAATGGTAACACAAATAGATCTAGATGTCACCAAGGCACAACAAGAGAGATAGCTCCAGCTAAATGGGTTAGACGAGTTTAGAATGCAGGCCCTCCTGCACACAGAGGTGACTCAAGTTCAAAGGAAGATCTGGCATGACAATACCATAAAGGAAAAATAATTTCAAGAAGGTGATTGGGCTTTGTTGTATGATTCCAGATACAAGGATTTTAAAGGCAAGTTAAGAACTATATGGTTAGGGCCTTATGTCATATAAAAATGTCATGATAATGGTTTAGTGCAGATAAGAACCATTGATGCAGAGGCTATTCCTTTACTTGTCAATGGGCACAGATTGAAGGTCTACAAGAATCACTTGTCAAAGAAAGAATTCATCAATGGCATCAAAAAGACAATGATGGTAGTGGAGCAAGTCTCAGCTTCTACCCCATCAAGTCACTAAAAAAAAAAAAAAAAAAAAAAAAAAAAAAAAAACCTTCCATGGGACACCTGAGTCCCACTATTGGGTTGAAAATCTCTTGAGGTGGCCCAATGGTGTAAAAAAAAAACAAAACAAAAAAGAGATAAAAAGATCTTTGGGTGAAAAACTCTTTTGAGGCACCCAAGGCAAGCAACTAGGATGAAAACCTCTTGGACACAGACTAGTAGTTTTAAAAAATAAAAAACAAAAACCAAACAAAAACAAAAAAGTATATATATAAAGAGAGACAAAAGAAAAATTTTGAAAATGTTGTTTGCAGGTCAGTAAGAGGAGGATCAAAGCAATAAGAGAGGAGTAGAAGGACCTATACAATTCATGTTTTCATTCCTCCATTCCATATTCTTCATCATCCCATCATTCCCTCCATTTATGACCTCATCTAGCTCAGTTTTCACAGGCTCTATGTTTTCTACAACACTCCTTGTAAACCTACGGGATTCCCTGAAAACCTACAGGATGATCCTGTAGGAATTATAGTGGCTTGGGAATCCCAAGGAAAGTGACCCTAGAGAAAGGATATGACCTTCTTGTGTCAAAAAAATAAATTATTTACTTCACCACCTCATCTCCATGCCTCTCACCACCATGATTACCTCTGCATTCATCCAATAAGTCAGTTTCAAAATGATTACAATTTAAAAAAAAAAAAACAAAAAACAAACAAATATACAAATAAAAGAGGATAAGAACAGAGGATAAAGGGGCAATACCTGAAGGCCATACCTCTCACCTACCAATCAATAGACCCGTTCTCTACCCACGACAGCAATCCTCATGCTCCAGAAGTGAAGGAATGAATAAAAATTTAGGGGAGAGGCAACTACAGGACATCTTGTAGGTTTCCTGTAGGAAATTCTATAGCAGCCTATCCCACAACAAAATTCCAAAAGTTTCATTCGTATTCAACATCAAGATCCCAATGTCAAGGAAGCTCCTCCAAAGCTCAGTAGAAGCAACAAGATCATCAGCACCACCCTCCAGTACCTGCACATCAAAGAAAAAAACATCAAAGGAGGCCAAGATGTAAAAAAAAAAAATGCAGCAAATACACAACAAGGACATCATTCTCCAACAAACAACATCAAGGAATCTTACCACAGGTATGTCATCTCGCTTAAGCTCTCTCATTAGAATAATATGATAAAAAATGTATATTTGTGAAAGAGTTGGTTTTATAAGAAAAGGTGGCCAGTTAACTTGGCCACCTTCGATCAGTCAACGAGGAGAATATAGTTAGTTCACTACACATGTGGTAGCAGTCAAATAAGGAGAAAGAGGAGATGACGCCAAAAGTGGTTAAGTTACAAATGACCGAAGTGGGAGATGATTATGAAGTAAGGAGGAATGATGAAGTGGTAGCGGGACCAACTGTCTAAAAGTGGGTGCCCGTACTTCGGTCGCCAGCACACCATCCCACACAGTCACCCATATTAGGAAATAAAACATTGATTCCTATGCATAGGAGGCATTCTCAATCTCAAGGATACATCGAAGCAAGGTTGCTTTTGGATCTTGAAGCAGTGCTACAGGAGAGACAATGAGCAGTTTTTTAGCGCATGAGCACCTACAGGATCCTACAGGAAAACCTACAAGATCCTACAAGAGAACCTACAGGATACAGAGTAGTCATCTACAAGATTGGCAATGGGCATTTTAGAAAGGAAAAAACAAAGGTTGGCTTCATTAGGCAGTAACAAGGAGGTAGGAGTTATACCTTCCCACATTTTCCAAGTTAAAAGTATAGAAAAAACCTTCCATTTGATTAAGAAAATTGCAGTCTAAGGGAATTATATACAGAGTTGTCATTTAAAATCCCTCACCCATTAGAATTTGGAATTAGACCTATACAAGCCTCCACATTCATCAGAGAAAAATGACAGGGGGATTTAATAAGAGGGAACCCACAAACACAATGAGAATTCATCAGCACCCTCCTATAGTAGAAATCTTCACAAGGCACAATTGGATGGGTTTCTTTGAAAAAATGATGGGATACGATGATGAGGTGGCCATAGACTTTGCTCTGTCCCTCATATCACTAACTAGGTCCCATGCCAGTGCTATGGTGAAAGGCCTCTCAGTAGAAATTGCCCCTAAAGTCATAGGCAGAATCACCACACTTCCTTTAGGGTTGCCTTGGAGAAAGGAAGATAACGATAACATCCAAATTGCAAAGAAGAAATTCTTTTTGGAAGGAGAGGAGGCAATGGAAGACAAAAATGGGGTCAAAAGAGAAAAGCCTACCATACCCTTGGAATGAAATTAGCTATCAACTCATTAAATATATATCATGTGAAGGAAGATATAGTGTGGTATATGGATATCATTTCAAGATTCTCCAAGAACTGAGGTTTGGAGTAGACACACATCCTCGAAACAAACTTAGCATACCATACTTCCTTCTTCAATCAATAGATATGAGCATCAAGGTGTAGGAAGGAAAACATCAACAGCTAGCCCATCATGGGTTAATCAAACTTATCCTTGAAGATGTCCTCCAAAATCTAACACTCCCTATCACATGGACAACTTTCAGAGACATGCAGACAGAGGGAGAAATAAAAACCCTTGAATATGACAAAAGCCCCACTGCTAGTGAGTGGGATCAAGAGGAAACAGAGAGGGATGAAGAGGAAAGTGATGAAGAGACAGAAGAAGATGCAAAAGAAGAAACTGATGAACAGAATAAGGAATTGGAGGGAGAAGTAGAAGAGAAAGAGAAGAATGAGAAAGAGAATGGAAAAGAGGAAACAAAGGGCAAGGAAGAACAGAGGTCTACAATTCAAAGCAAAGAATGGGAGGAATCACCAACGGTATCTCCAAAACCCACTGAGAAAGAGGTAGCAGCTTCCCTCACTGCCCTAAGTACAACTATCAAGCAAAAAGGAAAGAGGTAGAGACAAACCCCATTGTACTTTAGGACAAGAAAAAGTATAAGAATCAGGCAAGGAAAACCTCAAACACCCATGAAAGTTCCTATTGTCATTGAAGACACACCAAAGCAGTAAGAAAAGATAGCTCCTCTTGTGAAAAATCAAGGAGAAGGATCATCGGTACAAGCCTCTCCCAAATCTCCCATCACTTATATTAGGAGGCATATCACCAGGTCTACCTCATCCAAAGGAAAAGGTCTCCTACAAGAGACACAAAAGGACCTACATGAAGTAGAGGCCATCCTATAAGAAACTTTGCTAAACCTACAGGAAACTCAAAAAATGGACCAAGAAGGGATCATTCAGCAAGAAACAAAGAAGGAAGATCCAAAACTAAGGGAACCTAGTCCTCAACCTAACCTTGACTCTTACTACAGGTTTATTGAAGGTGGTAGGGTCATTCCACAAAAAAATTTCCATCCACTTATTCTTGAGCTTGAAAAACAAAGGGAAAGAACACATAGGTGGATGCGAATTTCCAAATCTAAAGGAGTGGAAGATATAGGCCACATGGAGGAGAAAGTAAAGGAAATGTGAAGAGAATTGAGCATCATAAGGGACAAAGAGGCAATGATGAAAGCTCAGTTGGAAGCAAAGAATGCTTGGCTAAGGGGACAGTTACAAGAGAGACAAAGTCAATTGGCATCCATGGCATGTTTATCTTTAGAGGCAATCCAATGCAAGATGCCAGCAAAGTCTTATGCATTGTATCTTAAGGAACAATGACTACAGTTCCAAATTAAGACTTTAGCATAGAGAGGCACTATGCCCTTCTAGGACTATAGACAATTCATTGATATTTGTGATCAAAGAACCTTGAAGGATAGAGCTAAAATTTCTGAGTTTTACCTACACAACTTGGCCTTGACAGATCTGAATGTGTGGGACCCAAATTGAAAACTAGGTGAGTTGCAATTGATGGCTTTGGCATCATGGATGAATCATTAGGAGGCAATATATGTAGATATGAAGAAAGTAATGGCAAGAGAAGAGATAGAACCCCTCATGATAAGAGTTGAGCAATCAAATCCAATGGTTGTCATTAGCACCCACAACCTGATTGCAAATGACCCTAAGCTTGCACCTAGGTACCTTGCTGCCCAAGAGCAAGTAGTCACACTCTTTTAGGACATGTTCAAGTTGTTAGGGGATGATAGAATGCAAGCTTTCCAAAGGAGATGGAACACTTTTCCCTATAGCCTGAAAATCAGAGAGTACCATTCTCCTCAAAGAATGAGGGAGGTACTAAATAGAACACCCGTGTACAAGCACGCTCTCCAAAGACTCAAGGTCAATTGGATTGGCTTGAGACTCAATCCACCACTACTCTTAGGAATGTTGGAAGGAAGGAAGGAAGGAAGAGTAAGAAAGAAAGCAGTGGGAGGAGATAGAAAGGAAGGCAAGATTCTATTCACAAGAAGAGGAAACTACAACAGAAACATGGGATGTCAGGGAGGCCACTAGAGCAATAAAAGACATGGATATAGGTTGAGTTGTTCTGAAGATGAGAAACACTTTCAGTAGGGGGGTGATGATGAGCCTCATCATTGGGTAACTATATGGACCTTAATACACCTCCAAGCTTATTTAAATCAACTCTTCTCATAATTCCTTACATATTTTGATTAAATTTTGCTTAATGAAATGAGAAAAAGTGAGATGTAATGCCTAGTGGACCAATGAGCATTGATTGTGGGTTTTTGAGAGAAAATCATGGCAATCTTGGCTAATTAAGGGCAGAAAATCGAATGAGACAAGGAGGAGAGATTGTAGGGAAAGATTCTCCTCATTTACTCCTCACTCATTCAAATATTCCTCCATCAAATCACACTAGGTCGGAGTTGCAAGCAGCCGAGTCTTGAAGATCAAAAGGCAACCGAGCCAGTGACAGTTAAAGAGCTAGTTCATCTTGAGTTTGGGATCCAAGCCTCCCTAGATTTAAGGAAGTCATTGGAGACTTCAGTCGGATAAATAAGGAGGTCTAGAGCCTCTTTATGTTTCGAATTTTTGATCTAAAAGCAATAGGCATTTTCGAGTTCAATACTTGTGAAAGACATTGTTATGTAATTTTTTGATATGATAATGAGAATGAGCATTTCCCTGATCCAGCACTGAGTTGACTCAGAGGGAAAAATCTCTTGGGTTAGGTCCCAACCCTAGCAGCAAAGGATCCTCTTCTTGTATTTGTATGCTTAGTTGATTTCATAGATTAATGATTGAATTGTCTTTAGCATTATTTCATTGCAAGTAGTTGTGGATTTGATTAGTTTGCTTCCATTTGTGCATTTACTTTAGAAGTAGCTTAGGAAGGTAAATGAATATCAAAAAAGTTGTTAGTAGGTGGATTTGGCCTCACTCCTCCCTTCAGGGACCATGGTTTGAGGAAATAACTCCTATGCAACCCCAAAAAGACATAATTGTGATTTCTCATGGAATTTAGGGGTTTCTGTTACTTAGGCCAGCATTTTAATAGTTTTCAAGAATAGGATTTAATTGACATTTTTGATATCTTCAGCCTTGCATTAGATCTCATAAAGGTTTCACATTATTTTGAAATTTTTCCCATGCATGAAATAGGTAACTATCTCATGAAATTTAGTTTTCTTTAGTTAATTGAGAATCTTTCTTGTTTTACATGATTCATGGATAAATGTCAGTGACTGATGCAGTGTAGGAGTTTCAGTAGTGCACAGAGATTTCATGACCAACAATCCCATCCTAACCTCATCCATCCATGATTATTTCTTTTTCCACTAAGTCCCTCACCAAATTCATCATTCCATAAGAACACTTCTCCAAGTTTGTTGAGCAAATCCAACCATATCACAAACTCTATTTTGAGTTCTGAAGGAGTCCTAGCCACTCCCTTGCCTCATTTCTCCCACCATTCATCTTCCCTAAGCCCTACACCACCTTTCAAATCCATCCTCTTGCTTTTGGTCGGGTCCTGTAAGAATACAGGGGATCCTATAGGAGCATTAGGACATCCTGTAGGAGGCACTAGGACATCCTGTAGGTCGACTTGTAGTGACCTGTTTTGAGGTTGAATTGTGGAACAAGCACCTAGGAAGGTAGGAGAAGATCCCTACTTGACTCCCAAGCCATCTAACCATTCACCATCATACCTAATCTACCTACCACATCACCAAGAGAAGTTAGCATTCACATTTTCACACAAAAAAGACCAAAAGGAAAAAGAGTTATTTTTTTCATTTACATGCACAACAGTATAATGTTTGGATGTTTCAAATTTCATGCCTAGGATAGTAGGATGACACACATGTTAACTTAGCATTCTTTTTAATCAAAACCTCTAAAAATTTAGTTAGATGAATGGTTTGTTTAAGCAGTTGATTCCAATCTTTTCCTTACTACAATAGACAAGATTTCATTTATTGCAAGTTTCCATTTTTTTCATTGATAATCAATCTTCTTCTGAATCAATAGAAGGTTGGTTTGAGAAACCATAATGGTTTATCACCAGCTTAACAGTGACAAAGAGCGGACCCATCGCATCTACTTGTGTATACAACACTATCACCTCCAATTTTGTACGAACCCCGGGTTGATAAAGTAAATTTGATAGCCCCAGGAGTTGCAACATTCTTGTTGCAATACTGTTGCTCATCATTACCTTTCCTGATTCAGCCAAGAAGAACAAATCCTTATGCACGAATCACCCTCGTGCTTTGTGTGATAATTATGGAAATTATTCCCATCATTGTCCCCATCTCAAATATTTTTTTGATACAATTCAAGCGCTTCATGAGTTAGATGTCTCTCATAGTGATTCCACTTCTCCTTTACCCACGGGTTCCATCCCCGCTACTTTTCCAAAACAAGAGGTCTCTCAACCAACCATCATGATCCCTCCTCTTGATGTCGAGATGACGGATAGGTCAACCCCTATTCTCTACCTATCTTCATCCATGGGATCGATGTATTCATACTCTTTAGGATTTTCCTATTGTGCTTCTTTTGAACCTAATTCAAAGGGAACTTCAGTCTCAACATCAATGGATGTCACATCCACTTGTCATCAGTCTCGCACAGTAGATGTTGTGTATGTGAACCATTTCTCCCATGATGATGATTGGTTTCATAACCCCTTACTTTGAACCAATACATTCAAACCAAATCCACCTTGTGGCCATTACATTGACACTCAAATTTTGGGTAAGGCGACATCCACTTTTGAGAGTCCAGGAGAAGCAGTTCTCCCCAACCCTCCTAGTGAATCTAGTTGTGCCAACTCTAGTACCAATATTCTTACCCATTTAGAATAACCTCTAGAGTCTCATATCACTTAAGATCACCCTAGGGATGAACCACCTAATCATCTCTCCATATTACATCAACAACCCAACCCCTTCGACATTGTTGTTGTCAACCACGGTGTCGTCAAAGTGAGCATCTGTTCATTATGTATGAAGTCATTCTTTGGTATGGTTACATCATGTATGTGAACCTAGAAATTTAGTCCATTTGACCTATATATGTAGCGCCAAGTGAGATTGGTAATCTACCATTTCCTTTCTCATATTGCAACCATCATACATTCTTCCCACAGGAAGCCAACCATAAACAACAAAGGGTGGACCACATCATTAAGATGTGTTTAGAGTCCACTATTCTAAATACATTCATTATGTCCATAGAATGCTACATCCATCCATCCAAAATTTTGGGGCACCTATCCCTCTACATCTATTCATTATCCTCTACATGATCTTGTGCTACTAGGGTTGAATGATTGAATCCCTTATTTAACACTTGGAACACAATGACGCTCCAAAAACCCAACCAGCTAGGGGCATCATTCTCGCCTTTGCATACCCAATCATTCCCCTCCATCGCATATGCTGGGGGATAGTATCCCATGCTTGGGGTCATGATGGCACCCCTGGCCACCTTCTCCTTGATTAAAATAAGTCTTGGCCTAGACCTCAATAATCTAGGTATGGTTGATTATCCTTCCATTCCTTGGATATTTTTTCCTACTAGCCTCTCTGGCAAGCCATATACACATCGCATATCGTAGATGCTTGATACCATATATTAAAATGTTCTACTCTATGTGATACCACATTTATCACCTGGTCCCCATGTTTGATTTGGTGGGTGGGGATGATTCTAGACCTCCTCTAGTATTTCATTCCTATGATAATTTATTCCCTTAATTCTTCACCAAAGTGATCCTTCCAAGAAGCATTAAGGACATTTTTAGATTAATTAAGGCCACCTACTTGAAAGTCACAGATCTGAATTCTGATGATCAGTTCATCTGCTACAATATCGCCAAGATTTAGGGCCTTCACCTCCCCTACAAATTCTCCAACGACTCACTATGCAAATGAATTGGATTTGGGGGTAAGAAGCCCTTTTATAGGAAAAACCCTAGTTTTTCTATTGACCATTATGAGCATACTGTAGCTTGATTTGATGAACTACTAGCACTATTGGAAATCTCTCACCAAGCTCTATAATGGGTCTCTCTTTGTTTTTGGTAATTTGAAAATTCACTAGGAAGCCATTTTTTCCACAAGGTCTCACTTTACCGCCTATTAAAATTGAATTTATTCATATGAATTGTTTGTACTCTAGCACCACTTTACCTTTTCACTTGTCGACTCACGTGTTTATTTTTGTCATGAGTAACCATTATTTACTCATTTTTTATGGTCTCCTTCGGGCCTCTCTTATGTGGTAGCATTATCAAGTCACCCTTGGTCAAAGCATCTAAGATGACTCACCCTTGCATCCATGGAGTCTATTCACAGTCCCATTGTGTCTTGTTGCAGTGTATTATCCATATTTATGTTATGTTTATCCCATTCTAGTCATTTTTGACCTCCAGTTATACTAATTTGTAATTGCAAAGCCTTTGTCTGAGAAATTGACCATCCCCTTTGGAATCGAGTCAACCATCATATCATGATCTGACAAGGGAAGTCGTTAGTCCACCTCTCATATTGTATATTTCCATCATCATTTGTCATTCCATCAATCACATCAATATAATCCTCATGCCTTTGTTGAGGATCCTCATTGCCACAACTTTGGCAGGCCCTCTTCTGTTGATTTTAACACATCTATTCTATTTGAGTGGTCTATAGGGTGGTGTAACTTGGTTCCAACCTTCATCATTGTTCAGTGCCTCAAATCAAGAAAAGGGAATCATCATTGCCCTTGACTTGGTTAGTTCTCACGTGCTCGACTCCAACTCATTATCACATGATCGAGCATTGTACACTTGATGGTCCAATGATCTAGCATATTGTACCAACCCTTTCAGGGGTGTGTGAGATGTTTCAGACCTCATGAGGGGGTGGCCCTTCAGGTATCCCCCCACATGCCTAGATGTTAGCAACTCATGATCCTGCCTCAGATGTAGTTATGTTGATTTGACTGGCTCGGTTTCCGCCAATTGCAGCACCCACACCATGCATTACTCATTCATATGATCCATTCAGATCTTCAGAGCCCTTTCCTATTCAGCAAGCTTTCTTTGGTTGTGATCTCCCCTAACCATGTCATATTAAGGGGAATTATGTATCATGTACTCAGATCAACAGATGTTACTGTATTCATTCCTAACTTATGTTTTCCAGGTGCATTATGTATATCGTACTCATTATATCATTGTATCACTTTTTGGCCCATTAATGCCAGCATGTTTTGTATCATTGTGGTGAAGTAAAATTATAAGTGCAAACACAAACAAATTCCTCTAGCCCAATAATGGGTCTAGCCACAACTAATACATTCTATGGAATATTTCCTTAGATTAGAACCAATTAATAGGGCCTATCTCTTAGTACGCTTATCTTTTTTGATGATATCATTGCTTTCTCGCTCCAACTATCTCCTGCTTCCTTCTTCAAACACCTGAAACAAGTAAACAACAACCGTGATAATAGACAAATTGTAGTTCAGCCTACTTAACAAGTCAAGAAACATTAAGCCATGAACACGTAAGATGATAAATCATGTAAAAAATCATTCGATAGTTTCATATATGTTGAATCAAGAAGAGATTACAACCATTATCTTGACCTTGCCGTTCTCCTCTTACAAGACGAGACTCCCACACACTTATGCTAGCATTCCATGATGACCTCAACAACAATAGTTTTAAGGCTCTTCCGTTTAGGCTTCACTCCAAACCAAATTCACACTTCTCCCTCACACAACTAGAGAGCTACAACTATGAATAGCTTGTTGTTTACTCCAAACTTAATTAGCACTATCACACCAACATTAACACTTAAACACTAACACTAGCTTGTGCTTGGGAAAAAGGAATGTTTATATAGGAAAAATGGATGGGAGATGGATCCTCTTCTCATGGGAGAAGGTCTTATCTCTTAAGTTAGTTCCATCATTATAGGGGAAAGGAGACCAAACTGACATCCTCAACCCCATCCGGCCAAACCATTTACCAGACTCTTGTTACGAAGCTTCTAGAGCTGGAAGCTTCGACTCTTTATTTAAAAAACTTTCCATAGGAGGACCGGTGCGACTAGAACAAAGCTCAATCACTCCGGTCAACGCTAGGGATAGTGTTAATCCTTGCATATCGGCGCGAGGAGGACAAGGGCCATTAGCACAGCGGAAATACAAAGGAGTAAATCACATATGCACAAATATACACACTTTTTCACAAAATTTTACAATATTGTACAATCACCATTCTTCGTGATATTAAACAAAATCTAAATAATACAACACCCTATGGTACGAAAAATTTTGTTGCAACTTCTATGTCATATCTTGTGTTGTCAGTCCTTCGTTTCTGAACTACTCACTAGCTTCCCCTTAGTCCTTCAAAGGATAACACATTGATACTCCAGGAGGGTTTCCACATAACAATGTTGCAATTCACTTCTACTGCATGTACATGGGCTCATCAATTCTACTCTCTAGGTTGCCCAATTCGTGAGCTCCAAAGTACCAAGCTAGCAGTCACATTTTTCCATCAAGGCGTTGCACTTCAACACCAAACTTCAACCAATCTTCAGCTCCTCTTCATCACTTCAAGATAGCTCATCTAGAGCTACTTTAGTTAGCTAGCACATTGCCCTCCACCAGATTAATGGTACCCAATACTACACTACGGAATTTGCATCTATGTTGGCTCCCACAGGCTTCTCCACATCTAATCCAATTCTGGTCAACTTCTTTGACCCAACACTCCTCCAAAACATTGTTGTTCAGACTTCTGTAATGCTACAATTCTGGGACTCGCTAGAGTACTCACCACAGTTCCTAACCACCGTTCAAAACAAGCCCATAATTACTCCTTATGTTTTAGTTTTCCTCCAACGATATGCTTCCCCTTAACGCTGATCCTTTAGGGTAGTTTTCAGCCCAAATACAAGGGTTTGTCTCCCTAAGGGTACTATGGCCCTTAAAACACCCAAACTAGGGCTGTTGGAAGCCTCTTGGGAGGACTATCCACCCTCCAAATAGCCTCGTTGGTCCTACATTGGCTGCGGCCTACAAGAATAGGGCTATAGTCCTTCTACCAGTAATTATTCCCTTGAAACAACCCCCTAAAACAACTCGTATTCCATTGTTGTTCATTCCTTCTATTGTTGCAGCTGGGGAATAGAAAATTCCTCCTCCAACGAGTTCTCCTCCTCCTTAATGAGCTTCTATCCTTGAGTTTTTTTTGCACAAGATGGATGATAAAATGACATCAAATAACCCTCTATTTATACACAAATGAGGGGCTTCACGAATTGATGAAGAGACATGTCACTTGGACAAATTCACTTCAAGCCTACATGACTTGAGTGTCCATAATTATTTGTCAACTTCAAAAATTCATAACTTCATTTCTAGAGCTATGATTTGAGTGATATTTTGAGTGTTGGAATCATCACGCCAAGATATATCACCTCAAATTTTCTCAAGCTCAAATTCATCATGGTTTTGGCCCAAATCTCGATGGGTGAAAAACCCATACCTTGGGTTCCAAGCCCACAAGTGACCCTTGTGGTGCTTTTCCCTCCAAGCCCTGAACCCTAGGGCTTGGAGTACCTCCCAAGCTACACAAATCAACCCTCCCTCGTACTTCCAAGACTAGGAAGTAACTCATCAGCATCATCACTATTTTCAACACTTGCCCCACTCCTGTTGCTCACAATCACAACAATCATTGTTCTGTGAACTATGCCCTTCTTGGAAGTGTCGTTGTCACTATTGGAAGCACCCTACTTCCTCTTCTTATCCTATAAATTCCTCCACTCTCTCCACGATTCCTTCTTGGTAGTTGTAGGAGCACCATTTCTCCACATTGACCACACACTCTTATTGTACTATAGAGTCTCCCTTTGAACCGTCAAGCTCCCTCTCAAACTCGAATCCCTCTGAGTCTCTGCAACCTGGACCTTCTTCTCTAGAAGGTGTACCTTCTTCTCCGGAGCTTTTACCCGCTGCTTTGAAGCCTGCACCTTCTCTCTAGAACCTTCACCTGCTCCAACTTCTTCTTTCCATGATCCACAAGCTTGTCTGTCAACCTGTAGATACCATGCTCTCTAACTCCGAGTACAATCCCATCCGACTTAGGGCCTCTGGGCCTAAGTCTTGCCTTCCCATCGTTGAACAAGACCTTGTTATAGACAATTTTGTGCCTTACAGCAACAAGCATGAATTGTCAATAATCCAAGGGATCCAAAGTTCCCTAAACATGATGTTCCTACCCCTAGAGGAACAAGGTCAGCAAACCAACAGCTCTCAGATCAGTTCTCCACCTGAAAACACTAAAAAACAAGCAATCCTGAAATCAAAGCAGGTGCTCCACTAGGGTTCTGCGCTGAAACTCAGTTGCTCCATGGTGTACCTGCGTTGCAAAGCAAGTGGGACAAAGGCCACCTGCGCTGAGCGAAAAGGGACAAGTGGCACAGTGAGTCATTGCTTTGGAATCTTCCAAAAATGACACTTGGATCAGGTATTTCGCCTTGTGATGAGTCAGAGGCTTTGTTTCTCCAAGTGGAAGCAAGGTTCACCAAGTGGACTCAAGAACTGAAGATCAACTAAAGATTAACTGAAGAGAGAGAGGACACAAGGCAGTTACACATCAGTTGCAAGCTGACTCAACCTTTCTCAATTCATCTATATATTGAGCTCTCTCCTATGAGCTCTAGAGGCTGGAATTTTGTGTAAAGTAATGATATGCTGTTGGTTTCATTATTGAGTTATTGGGTGATTGTTTGAGAGAGGTGAAGAAGAGCAATTCTTTCTGCTGGGAGGTGTTGCTGGGTTGGAGCCTTCAATGGTTGTAATACTCTCAGAACCTTTATTTCTTCATTAATAAAAGCTATTGAGGTTCTTCTATGTGCTCTCGTTTCAATTATATATTGTGATGATTGCATGTTTGGTTTACACTAATCCATGAACCAGTTATGATTGCATGCCTCTTGTAGTTTCCTTCTTTGTTATTTTGCAGGATCTCATTGTAGCTGGGCGAGCAGAAGAACAAAGAGCTAGGAGCAAGCGGCCAAAGAGAAGAGTTTGGATTCGACATTAAGCGCAAGGCAACGGTTAGTGCTTTCTCCATTCTCTTTTGCTTTCATAAAGAAGTAAACCTTAAGTAGTTTGTTTTACAGTTGTTGCTAAGGAACTGTCACCCTTAGAGTGGGATAGGGTCATCCGAGTCGGATACTTTTCCCTACAACAGACCTCAAACCCTTTCCTCTCGATCATCGCCATAGAAATCAAGCTATAGTTGAGTCTTGGTAGAAAAAATACATCCTGGACCTACATCAAACTCCATGTTTCCATCCTGAATGGAACAACTCTTGATCCTCGGATCTCCAACTGACTCTTATCACCCAACACCATCTGTAACTTCGAGTCCCATTCAACTAGAGTCTGAAAAACCTCATGTGACCTTGTCATATGCTTCGCACCACTATCCACGTACCATACATACTCATTGATAGTACCCTATGAGAAATGAGAAATCATAGCAAAGTCCTCCTCTTCTTATCTCCTTGTGAGATCATTTATCTTATCTGAAGTGGCAACACCAGTGGCCTACTTTCCTTTCCTCTTTTCATCATCTCCCTTTTTCTTCATCGGACATCTCGATGAGTAATGACCCATCTCGCCAAAGTTGAAACACTTGACTTTACTCAAGTCCTTCCTTTGCTTACCCTGCATTTGCGCTGTAAGTGCCATGTCATCATAGAAAGACAACTTCTTTGGATGAAGATCCTCGTATCTCATCTCTTCTTGAATGAAGTCATCCCACAGCCTATCCCATTCTGGCAGCTTATCCCTAGCAATGATCGCTTTGATGAATGGCTTCCATTCCTCGGTGAACCCTTTCAAGTAAATCCTTACCATATCTCCATCTAAGATAATCACACCAATGGCAACAAAATAATCTTTGACCTGAGACAATCTCATCATATACGAGGTCATGATTTCACCCTTTATCAACTTGGGGGAATTCAAATTATCCTCCAATACTAGTACTTGGTTCTCATTCTTATTCTAGAACAAATTCTAAAGACCCATCCACATCTCATGTGCATTGTTCTTCCTGGAAAAATGAGGTGCTATGGCATCCTTCTCACCATCTAGGATGATCAATATCACCCTCGCATCCAAACATTCATATATTTCCAACTATTTAGGGTTGGTTGGCTTCTTGATATATTTCTTGGTGAACTCCCAGATCTTGTTGACCTGCAAGACCGATTTGTTCCTTTCCTTCCAAGGAGTATAGTTGGACAAACCTTGCAACATGTCCTCGTACCTGAGACTTGCTTGCAACTTCGACATTGTAGTGACCCCTTCATTTACAATGTGACCAACTACCTCTCACATTGTACTTCATTATGCACAACTCAGATTTACTTACTTCCAAAGTAGCTTAGACACGCTCTGATACCATGTTGAATTTCCATGACCTTCGGTCTAGGTTAGAGTCTTAAAACCATTGACACTACCAAATCAAGAATCTCAACCATAAACTACTTTGCATAGCGGAAATATAAAGCATTAAATCACATATGCACAAATATACACACTTTTTAACAAAATTGTACAATATTGTACAATCACCAATCTTCGTGATATTAAACCAAATCTGAATAATACAACATTCTATCGTATTGTGGTGAAGTAAAATTATAAGTGCGAACAAGAATGAATTCCTCTAGCCCGGTAATGGGTCTAGCCACAATAGATACATTCTATGGAAGATTTCCTTAGGTTAGAATCAATCAAGATGGCCTACCTCTTGGTCCGCTTATCCTGCTTGATGATGTCCTCGCTTGCTCACTCCAACAATCTCTCGCTTCCTTCTTCAAGCTCCTAAAACAAGTAAACAAAAACAGACAACAAACATGATAATATACAAATTGAAATTCAACCTACTTAACAAGTCAAGAAACATTAAGCCATGAATATGTAATATTACAAAACATGTAAGAAATCAATCAATAGTTGCATATATTAATATCAAAGAGAGATTACAACCATTCGTCTGGACATTGCAGTCCTCCTCTGACAAGTCCAGGTTCCCACACACTTCTGCTAGCATTCCATGATGGCCTCAATCAACAATAGTTTTAAGGATCTTCTCTTCAAGCTTCACTCCATACCAAATTCACACTTCTCCCTCACACAACTAGATAGCCACAACTAGTAATAGCCTGCTTGTCTACTCCAAACCAAAATAGCATCAACACTCAACCAAAAACTCTACAACTAGTTTGTGCTTGGGAAGAAGGGAGGTTTATATTAGGAAATAAGGATGGGAGATGGATCCTCTTCTCATGGGAGAAGGACTTATCCCTTGAGGTAGTTCCATCATTATAGGGGAAAGGAACCCAAACTGTCATCCTCGACCCCATCCAGCCAAACCATTTACCAGACTTTCGTTATGAGGCTTCTAGAGCTAGAAGCTTCGGTTCTAATTTAAAAAACTTTCCATAACAGGACAGGTGACTGAAACATAGCTCAATCGCTCCAATAGGCACGAGGAGTAGTGCTAATATCTACACATTGGTGCGGGGGAGACATAGGCCATTAGCATAGATCTTGTAAACTCGACAAAATAGAAGTTTCAGGCGAAATGGTGCATGTTATCACCCCAAGAAACTCTCCTAGGTTGTATATCAGAGATGCTCGAGAACACTACAAACTCAACAAAAATGTTGGAAAATGGTGGATGAATGAAAGAAATGATGCATATTCAAGCTAGATAACCACTTCTACTATGCTTAACCCCAGACATGGGTAAACACCCTCAAACTACAAGGCTTTAGACCACTAATTACTCACAGTTTGAGGATTAAGTGGGAATGGAGAATACTGATCACACCAGCAGATGCATAGGACCCTGTGATGGCCAGCTACAACCAGTAAAGAGGTCTGCAAATCTATTTGCTAATGCACAGACAGGATGACAGCTCTCTGGCATTAAAATAACAGAAACCTGCATACAAATTCAATGATACATACTAGATTCTAACACAGAGGTGGGATGACAACCCCTCTAATGTTAAACATCAAGAGCACAATAAAAATGCATAACAGGCACAGCCTGGAACAAAGAAGAATAAGTGGAAAGTGAGAAATTAACAACAAAAGAAGCTTGCATTAGCTGAAAATCAAGACCAGAAGCTACAGGTATCACAATAGTTACAGTCTCCAGAAGTTGAACTTTACATCAAAAATAACATTCATCAACCCTCATTACATCTTGTTTCTGGGTATATATAGAGTTTGTTTACAAAATTGCTCTGTTGTTCTATGCGTGGAGGGGTCATAATGGACCACCAACCACATTTACAATCTAATATGGGTCTCTGCTACAAACTGTGTGCTTTAATGAACAAAATCAGCCTTTTTAGATATTCTGATGTCCTTCTTGAGCAGGCAGAGTACCGTATGGAACAAAAACTCCATAACTGGTAAATGAATTCAACTGCTCGAGGCAGTACTTTCCTTCCCTGGCCATGCTGTCTTTGAATGTGGTAGCTGAGGATTTAATGCGCAGAGTATTGAATCATGGGTTCCTTCCTCCTTCGGGTGTACAATGATACAGGTCAGAGGCATGAAAACATGGAGGATGCATGGGCGGGACAGGAATAAACCACAGCCGTCGGATCTGTTATAGACATTTTTGTGCCTTACAACATGAAGCATGAAATGTCCATAATCTAAGGGATCCAAAGTCCCTAAACATGTTGTTCCTACCCCTAGAGGAACAAGGTCAGCAAACCACAGCACTGAACAAAAGTTCTCCACCTGAAAACACTCAAAAACAAGGCAATTCTGGATCATGTCAACTGCTCCACTGAGCATCTGCGCTGAATGTCAACTGCTCCACTGTCTACCTGCGTTGAATGTCAACTGCAAAGAAGGCTACCTGCGCTGGGCGAGTTTGGACATGTGGCACAGTCATTCCTCAAGGTGTCAATGCCCAGGAAGCTTCCAAAGTGACACTTGGATCAAGGAATTCGACTGGTGATGAGTAAGAGGTTCTAGATCTCCAAGTGGAAGCAAGAACCTCCAAGTGGACTCAAGAACTGAAGAAGAACTAAAGTGAGAGAGGACACTAGTCAGCTTCATGCCAGCCTCAAGCTGACTCATCCTTTCTCCAAAACTCCTATATATAGATCTCTCTCATGAGGTATAGGGAGGCTGGAATCTTGTGAATGTAAAGAATTGCTGTTGGTTTGAGTTTAGAACTATTGGGTGATTTGCTTTGAAGGAGGTGAAGAGGAGATTTCTTTCTGCTGGGAAGGTGATGCTGGATTGGGCCTCTTATGGTTGTATCACTTCTTGAACCTTACTTCTTCCATTAATAAAGCATTTGAGGTTCTTCTATATGCATGTGTCTCAATGGTGTATTGTTATACTTGTGTATTTGATTTATTCTAATCCTTGAATCAATTATGAATGTATGCTTCTTGTAGTTTCCCTCTCTTACCATTTTGCAGGATCTTGGTGTAGCTGGGCCAGTGAAAGAGCAAGAAGCTGGGGGCAAGCAGCAAGGAGAGAAGATTGGATCAACCATTAGCGAAAGACATCGGTTAGTGGATCTCTTTCTCCCCTCTTTTACATCTCATAAAGAAGTAATCTCAGATTGCTTTGCTTTGATTGTTGCTAAGGAACTATCACCCTTAGAGTGGGATAGGGTCATTCCGTATTGGATACTTTTCCCAACAACAGGATCCTATAGATGAACAATGGAGAATGGATCAGAGGGAGCTATCGGCGAGAACGGGCAGAGATAGATGTGGGCTGTCGGATCGCGGCAGGGAGATCGAATTGCTATCGGGAGCGAGAGCTACGCGAGCGTTAATGAGCAGGGTTCGTACAGGACAGCGGTAAGCGGTTTCCCCGCACTGCTTATTCGAGGCGGGCGGTATCTGTATGCGAAGGAGAGATCCAGTATAAATGTGATGTGTGGCTGGTGGGTCTGGTGGGAAAACCACTTTCCCCACGGGCTATCGTACGTGTAGGTTCACAGGGCGGGAGCTGCGAATACCGTCAGATCCACGGGAAATGATCGGACGATGGACTTAAAAGCATGTGCATTTTAACTGATGTGACGGGACAGCTACAGTAACCGTGCAAGCATAATTGAATATGGTCATGTGGGTTTAAACTTTATGCTTATGGGGCCGACAGAACCTAAGCTTTCAAAGCAAAATAGAAGTGAAACGGAGGAAACGCATGCAGCGGGGGTTTAAGTAAATATGGGTTTACACAAGGTTTTGGAAGAAAATAGAGATAAAGGGGTTACGAGGGTATAAAGCAAACAAAGGTGAAAGGATGAAATAAACTGCTGTGAGCTCCCTCCTTGTAAAGACACACGGCCACGGTAGTCATTTGGTCCTCCAAACACACGAATGCATAGCAGAGCTAACAGTGCAAAAGGGAATTTATCTACCCATGAAGAGGGACACAATTGGAGTTTCTTCATGAAGTAAAAGCATGCGGGGTTCACTGTAGATGTTTTCCAGGATCAAGGAACGGGGAGTACAGGGATAGTGACAAAATGTTGTGTAACAGATGCCCGCTAAAGCATGAAGGCCGAGCTGGAGTGAGGGATGAAATGCTTTATAAACCAATGTGGGGAACTGGTCTATCGTCGGAAAAACTACAAGAAAGTATAGATAAATATACATAAACTGAGATGTCTGTCAAATGATACATGAATCGTGGCATGGACACAACCATCCAAGGAATGATCATGTAAATGGATCCAGGTATGGACACAGCCATCTGTTAAAGAGGATCATAATGAAACCCAAATATGGTCGCAGCCATCCAATAATGAGAAGGATCACATATGATAACTCATGGTCTAGTCACAGCCAGCCATCTGATAGAGACGTGCATATCATCATAACCATGTCACATCACTTTAGAACCTAGACTTTTGTGATCTGAGTCTAGGGTATTGCACTCCAACACAACCCGAACAAAGTACAGATCCTAGCATGTGAATAGATGTGATGATGTCGAACATGCTAGAAAGTCACTTGATTACGAGTCAATGACGTAAACTATTAACAAGCGTGAGAGAAACCACCAATGATGACAATGGTCCTCAAGGTACTATCAGCACAATCCACAAAATGTGAATAGAGGAACTGAAGTTGAACATTCGTGAAATCATTCGATCGAAAGCCAATGATGTGAACTTGTCATCGAGTGCAAAGAAATTGCCATTAGGGCATGCAAGCTCTAAGGTACTGGAAAGGAGTCTCTTAGTCAACTTTCTGAATAATGAGTTGAAGTCGACGAAAAGAAACCCTGTTGAAGGAGGGTCATAATGAATCCCACATCATCAACATGAGATGGGAGGATGAAAAATTATTTTGGATGATACAGAGAATCAGAGGTAAGTTTAACTATAGAAGGACAACTCTTGAATATATTGGCAACACAACTGGAGGTTTGGCAGTTTTTGGATCCATGGGATCGGTGGTCATGATGACATGGCAGAGATCAAAATGGAAGCAAAAAATGAACGGACCAAACCCAAGAAGGTCAACGATACAAAGTAGGATGTCTCAACCTGAAACGAAGCAGAAAGTTTCATGTTCAAGAGTGAGTTGCTGACACAACTAATATACTTCCAAATTTTCACCCACCATTTCTGGCAAGTACCCCAATTATTTTTTAATCATAAGCTTGAAGGGGATAGCATATTCTTGCACTGTAAGTTCATCCTTCGGACAAATCCGACCTAGTAAGTTTAACGAGCCCTAGGAAGGAGAATCTCACTTTCGTCATGGTGACAAATCTGATGTCGTTTAATAATTTAACAAGTCCGACAAAGGTGTAACTCGGTATATTTTTCATGCTTAGAGAGTTTGAAAAATACATGTAAAAGAAAACTCCACATGGTCCCTTTTCGTACATTTGTGTCTCTCGAGCCCAAAAAGGTAGAAAATAATACTTGAGAGAACCACTTGACCATTTAAATCAAGGAGTACCTTTTTTGTAAATAGTTACTCCCAGCCCTAAAAAGGGGTAAACTTATACTGGGCACACAACAATTTTCATCCATTAACGAGTTCAAAATGACAAGGGATCGACCATCTTTTCACTTTTACAGGGTCGGAAAAGAGCTGAAAGCGGACCCCCTGTTTTTATTCTCTTTAATGAGTCAAAAAGGGAAAAATACTCGGCGATATTTTAATTTTTTTACGAGTCATAAAAGAGCTTAATGGTGACTCGTCTTGGAGGAACGAATGGTATGAAGGGTAGCAACTGGTTTCAACAATGGAGGAACTGCTCAAAACATGTAATGGTCAAGAGGCTGGCTAACAAAACCACTCATCACTGTGGTTCCTCAAGAAAGGAAAAATAACCAAGTGAAAGCATATGATCAGCCAAAGAGATGGTGGCAATGGAATGAAACAACCAATGCTGATCTAGCATAATTTAGTTGATAAAACTGGAAATCACAAGATGTAAATTGCACATGGGTTCATTTTTACGCAAGCTTGAACCATGGAGAACTCTGCTTGCATTCGGTTTCATGTTTACACAAGCTTGAAATGAAAACTATGCTTTAGATAAGTTTGCATGCCCCCAACATAATGACTCAATCGAGGTAGATGCCCCTGAAGCTTAATTTCAATCAACTAGGTGGATGGAATGAAGGTTCACTTTCGAGATCCAAGAAAGACTCGACTGGGATTTTACGAGATCTTAATCAAAGACTCGATTCAGAAAAGAGAGTTGTTTCATTTTTTTAACAAGTTCGACACAGTAACAGAACTATCCTCGAACATCTATTTCATCTTTTAACGAGGTTGATACAGTAAAACAACTATCCTCATACATATGTTTCATTTTTTAACGAGGTTGATATAGGAAAAAACTATTCTCAGACACCTTGATTCATTTTTTACGAGATTGACACAAGACAAGGAACTATGCTCACACCCTTTGTTTCATTTTTTAACGAGGTTGACATAAGACTAGGAACTATCCTCATGACTCCTTGTTTCATATTTTTTAATGAGTTTGACACAAGACCAGGAACTATCCTCATACCCTTTGTTTCATTTTTTAACGAGGTTGACACAAGACCAAGAACTATCCTCGTTAATTTGATCATGGGCCATACAAGAACATGCCTCCCAAGAGGTCTTCACCCGATGGAAGAACCACGCTCTGGGAAGAATACATGTCATTTGGTAGCATAAATAGATCAGGTTCCAATGCCCCAAGTACATAATGTATTATACCATCTGTGTGATCATTAGCAGATGTGGAGACGGAATGGGTACCCACATAATTAACCTGTGGCGAGGAAGGTACTACTTGAAAACAAGAGCCGATAGGGGATGATGGTTGCAAAGGAGGTGCCTCGTGATCAATAAATGACAGTTGATCAATAATCACAATTCTCCCTTTGTGCAGAAAACAAATCACATGGAAAAGTGAAGAAACAAGAGATCCCATGACATAAACATAGTCACATCCAAGGAGAAGATTGAAATCTAAAGGACCTTGGACTACCATCACATCTATATAGACGGTCTTTCCTCCCAAAGTAATATGGAACTTCAAAAGGATCCCTAAAGGTTGACTGGTTCCTCCGTTGAAAGCCAACAGATTCTGGGTGACAGGCACAGGTTGTGGGGAACCCAAAGGTTTCCAAGTAGTAGAAGACATGATGCTAACAGACGCGCCTTCATCCAATATAGTGCCATGTACTACCATATTATAGGCATGTACTGTGATATGGAAAGGCACATAAGATGGGAGGCAGAAAGCAGTCAATGGACCCCAATCAAAAGAGATGACAGAACTACTTGGTGGGGGTATCATATGATTTCCCCCATGCTCTGCAAGAATAGGAGAAGGACTCTCCTGAATAACCGGGATGGGAGGGTCACTCTTCAATTCATGAGAATATGAGGAGACAAGAAGAACATGAGCAGTATGATCACCACTCTCTCCTAGAACAGAGTGAATAACTGAAGGCATAGCCAAGTCGACACTCTTTTCGACCAATGGTTGGTTGGGAACAGACACAAAAGAGTCATGCTCAAGAAGAGCAGGACAGGCAACAGATGAATCCAAGTCAATCTCTTTACCAACCAGGAGAGGGTTAGAAGAAATCCTCTAATAACCAACAGGAAGCTGGGGTTGAGGAGATGCAAGCTTTTCCAAAATTTTGGAAGCTTTATCCATAAGAGGACAAAGGTGAAGAAGATGCTCTCCTTCACATAACCTACAGGGGAATCTAATCTTCCCTTTCTTCTTACCATTGCTAACCGAAGATGCAACATCGACATGATCTCCAGAGGTCAATGGGGATGGTCGATCCAGATTTTGAGATCATACCTCTAAGATTATGGGAATGCCAGGACAATCTCGAAGGAGATTGTCACCCTTACACAACTTGCAAGGGAATCTAACCTTCTGTGGAGGATCAGAAGGTTTGTTTACAGGGGATTCATTTGGAGTAATAGCTACACGGTTTGCCTCTCGCTTATTTGACTTCTTCTTCTTCTTAGCCTCCTGGTTACTGGATTTCAAAATTTCACCAAGCGAATTAGAAGAGGAGGGTGAAGAAATGGGGGAAGAAGGCAAGGGGTCAACCTTAGAATCATCGTGACGTGATTTGAATATAGGAGATTGTGGGGTAGGATTTGGGACACTCGAGACCAACGAGGCCGAAAACAACCAGACAGATAAACCAATGGTTAACCCAGGGAGGGACAACGTTGCCATATAAGGAGCACCAACATTTCCAAAAGAAGGAAAAGGACCAAGATTCCCATCTGAGGGGAACCCTTGACTGGTAGACTCTGGGAATGTTGCAATTGGAATCAACCCTAAAGAATCACTAAGGAATATAAATTTAACCAGGAATATTTTTTGGGTAGTTAATTTTAAGACATTGAAACAAAACTTTTCCTTTTCATATTTTAAGAGTCGAGAAAAGGACTAAAGGTGACTCTAGTCGCTTTGGGAATTAACGAGCTCGAAAGGACAAGTGCTCGAATGATATTTTAAGTTTTAATGTGTCAAAAATATCAAATGATTGCTTTGGATGATCTAGGCAAAAGTATTACCAAGTAATTGTGAACTGTAGAATACCTCCCGGTGAACCGAGAAGTACGGGAGGGTAATCTCCCCGAATGTTGTGTTCGGTGTATCACGTTTCCAAGGCAGCAGACTCGGCTTCCAATGGATAAAGGATTGTAAACCTAGTGGGGTATTCCTTTATATACATGATGGTATGGGGAGCACAAGTTCGTACCAGCGTTGTCTAACTCTAAAGCGAACGACATCTAATAGGTTTAAAGACGTCGGAACACGTCTCTAGCCTAGACCAATAAATGTGAGCGTTAAGTTTCAATGCTTCCTTAGGTTAATTCAATAAATTTTAACGGTTGATCTTGAATTAGGTTTCAATTACAAGGCCCTACCGTTGTCATTTGAAAAATCTCCTACATGTAGCTATATGAGAAAAGAGATCTTTGTCTTCAATGAAAGTTATCACTAATTGAGAGATAGGGAACACAAGATTAATGCAACAATCGAAGAATGAAATCTTTCACTAATAAATCTCCTAAATGCACTTAATCTCCCTATAACAACATAAGAGGTTTCATTTCATTTCCAATGCTTATGATGATGCAATTATAGCTTCTTAATAATGCTACTAATGCAATATTTTCGCTTAAGTAAACTAGAATGACGTTCTCCTTTTCATAAAATGCAAAATGAATCTTTCGCATAAAGCACTTTAAATGAAAATTTTCACAATTCCTAACAAACAATCATCAATCAAATCCAAAGCATGATAAATGAAACTAAAAGAAACTTCTCCCCTAAATCAAACAAACCAAACACATAAATGCTTCAATCGAGAAAACAAGCAATGAAATCTATGCTTGGAAAGAGAAAAGAGACACTCAAAAAAGAGAACAAACGAGACTCTTTCACTCATTCTATTTAAAACAAAGCATCCTAGTCACTTCTGGGTGGAAGAAGAGAGTTTGAGGGTCAAGACACATTGGCACTAGAATGGGAAAAATTCTGATTTTTCTTAACTCAGAGACCGGAGTGACTTTTGGGCCAAAAGTAGCGTCGATCAGCACGACTGACCCGTTCTACAACTAGCACTAATGGCCTGATCGGTGCAATTTTTTGGCCAAAAATAGCGTCGATCGAGGGATTCAAAGAAAAAAAAAAAAAAAAAAAACACTTCACACGGGGCCAGACTTAACACAGCAAAGGGTGGGCTAAACCAAGAAAGCACACAAACCAAGCTAAATGAAGCTCTCTAGTCAAGGAGAATATGGTCTAAACAACTTACAAGGTAGAAATCATGAGAGAAAAACACACTGGACAAGATTGAGGGTGAACCATAATCTTCATTTACAAGCATCGGCGCGAATGCCAAAATGACAACAAGCACCAGAGGCTGATCGGCGTAACTGTTTCTTAGCAACTTGCGCTAATCGGTGCGACTATCAACGAATTAAGCGGGTTGATCGAGGTAGCTAAGGAAAAATAAAAAATAAAAATTGAAAACAGGGACCATATCTGCTACTATGAATTTTAGACTCAAATCAGTAAGCAGGAGAAAAGAAACAGAGCCAAAGGGACAACGTGGAACTAGAAAATTTCTCACGAAATCATGAAATCCAAGACAAACAAAAGGATTGGGATAATCCCCAGTGGAGTCACCCATTTATGGTGATGTAAAATTATAAGTGCGGACACGAACGAATTCCTCTAGGCCGATAATGGGTCTAGCCACAATAGATACATTCTATGGAAGATTTCCTTAGGTTAGAATCAATCAAGAGGGCCTACCTCTTGGTCCGCTTATCCTGCTTGATGATGTCCTCACTTGCTCGCTCCAACAATCTCTCGCTTCCTTCTTCAAGCTCCTGAAACAAGTAAACAACAACAACACACAAACATAATAATAGACAAATTGTAGTTCAACCTACTTAACAAGTCAAGAAACAATAAGCCATGAATATGTAATATTATGAAACATGTAGGAAATCAATCGATAGTTGCATATATTAATATCAAAGAGAGATTACAAGCATTCATCTTGACGTTGCAGTGCTCTTCTAACAAGACCAGGTTCCCACACACTTCTGCTAGAATTCCATGATGGCCTTAATCAACAATATTTTTAAGGTTCTTCCCTTTAGGCTTCACTCCAAACCAAATCACACTTCTCCCTCACACAACTAGATAGCTACAACTAGTAATAGCTTGCTTGTCTACTCCAAACCAAAATAGCATCAACACTCAACCAAAAACTCTGCAACTAGTTTGTGCTTGGGAAGAAGGGAGGTTTATATAGGAAATATGGATGGGAGATGGATCCTCTTCTCATGGGAGAAGGGCTTATCCCTTGAGGTAGTTCCATCATTATAGGGGAAAGGAACCCAAACTGTCATCCTCAACCCCATCCAGCCAAACCATTTACCAGACTTCCGTTATGAAGCTTCTAGAGCTAGAAGCTTTGGCTCTAATTTAAAAAACTTTCCATAACAGGACAGGCGTGACTGAAACACAGCTCAGTCGCTCCAGTAGGCATGAGTGTTGTGGGGGAAAGTATCCAACTCGGAATGACCCTAACCCACTCTAAGGGTGACAGTTCCTTAGCAACAGCTGAAAGAAAAGCTATCTAAAGTTTCTTCTTTATGACATGCAAGAGATAAAAGGGATAGATCCACTTACCGATGTCTTGCGCAAATGGTCGATCCTATCTCCTTTGTTTGCCGCTTGCTCCCAGCTCCAAGTCTTTTCACGGGCCCAGCTACACGAGATCCTGCAAATAAGACAAAGAAAAGGAAACTACAAGAGGCATGCATGCATAAATGATTCAAGGATTAGCATAAATCAAAGACGCAAGTAATACAATTCATCATTGAAACACATGCGAATAGAAGAACCTTAAATGCTTTATTAATATATGGAAGTAAGGTTCAGGCGGTGATACAACCATGCGAGGTCCAATCCAGCATCACCTTCTCGACGGAGAGAAATCTCTTCTTCACCTCCCTCAAGCAATCACCCAATACTCTCAACTGCAAACCAACATCGATTCTTTGCACTGAATTCCTCCCTCCAGATCCCATGGGATGAGATCCTTATATAGAGTTTTGAAGTGAAGATAAGCCAGCTTGATGTGTGACTTGTTGTCCTCTTCAACTCCAGTTGTTCTTCAGTCCTTCACTCAGAGTTTCTGCCTTCCACTTGGAGTTTTAGAAGCTCTTAACTCATCATTAGGCGAATATTATGATCAAGTGTCTTTTTGGAAGCTTCCTGGACACTGGCACTTTGAGAAAAAGATTCTTCCACATGTCCAAGTACGCCCAACGCAGGTAGCCTTTGTTCTACCTGCTATGCAACGCAGGTAGCCTTTGTTGTACCTGCTATGCAGCGCAGATGCCTAGTGGAGTAGCTGCAATGATCCAAAACTGACCTGTTTTTGAGTGTTTTTCAGTGGAGAACTAAACTGTAGTGCTGTGGTTTGCTGACCTTGTTCCTCTAAGGGTAAGAACAACTTGTTTAGGGACTTTGGATCCCTTAGATTATTGACATTTCATGCTCTATGTTGTAAGGCACAAAAATGTCTATAACAGTTGCCCCCTAAAGTATGAGGTCGTTTATCGGGTGAAATGCTTTATTAGGAGGATCCGAAGTTCATTCAATCGCCGGGAGGTGACCTGTAACAAAATACAATACAATACATTATCTTTTCATACTTTCTTTTCATGATCTAGCTGAGGCGGGCATTTCCCATGCTCAGCTTTATAAATACATTTGCTGTACATAAACAGACGATCGTCTGATAAGAGACAGATAATTCTCTGCTTTTAATTATCATCCTTTTAGTAGGATAATCATCTGCTGCACATGTCTATGTTTTTATCTCCTGAAAATATATCGCAGCCCGGATGGATGAAACTAGATCCGGGGTCTTCAAACTTGTCCGATCTTCACATTAGTACAAGTCGATCCATGTGAGAATTTCTTGAAGTCGAACATGGAAAGACATCGCTTGATTACCAGTCAATAATGTAAATTGTTAACAAGCGCGAGAGGAATCACCGATAATGATGATGACCCTCAAGGTACTGCAGCACAATTCACGTGGTGTGAATATAGGATCTGACGTCGAACACCACGCAAAGTCTCCTGGTCGAAGGTCATTAATGTATACCTATCGCCGGGAGTGAGAAACTTGCCATTGAGGCATGCAAGCTTCAAAGTACTGAGGGGGTGTTCCTAGATCAACTTCTTGGATAATGAGCTGATGTCGACAAGAAGTGATCCGTCAAAGGAGGGCCTTAATGAATCCCACATCAGTGACACGGAACGGAGCTAGTGATGATTGGTGAAAACGATCTGTGAAATATGATTCAGGGTGGCGGTCATGGAAGGATGAAAGATGATGTACGGTAATGGATGGGACTCGGTTGACACTTTCTGAATGACATCTCTTGAACATATAACGACACTGATGAGATGGATCGGTAGCATTACCCCATGTATGGATGGTATGGCGAGACCATGGTGAAGGGACCGGTGAATGATAATAACCCAACCCGATATTTACGGAGGCAAAAGTGTCATGTTCAAGAGCGACTTGCTACCATTAAGCTTTGAGGTTCTTCCCAATTTTTCCCCAGTCATTTCTGACCAGTACCTCTTTATTTTTTGACAAGCTTGAGGAGGATAACATATGCTTGATCTATAACCTGCCCTTTGGGCAAGCCCATCGCTATGTTTTTAATGAGCCTAGTGATAGGGAAACTCATTCTTGTCTAAAGACAAGTTCGTCGCTATCTAATATTTTTAACGAGCCTAGTGACAAAGACAACTCGGTCCTTTTCATTTTTAGAGAGTCTGAAAAGTGTACATAAAGTAGACTCCAGGGGTCCTTTTTCGTCATTTAATCCCTTAAGTCCGAAAAAGTATAAAACAATACAGAAGGGATGAATGTTCGATATCTTTATCGAGCCGAACCAGACAAGCGCTCGATCTTTTTGTGCAATAACCCCTCAGGTCCAAAAAGATTAAAATCTAGAGGAGGGATAGCTCTTCCGGTCCTTTTAACGAGCTGGAAGGCCAAAACTCGGCAAACTTTTCATATTTTACGAGTCAATGAAAAGAGCTCAAAGAAGACTCGTCTTTTGAGGAACGAGTGATAAACAAGGATAGCAGCAGATTCCAGGTACAGGTTGGAATTTTCCAATCACGGCAGTATTACAAGGATGGCTAAGTGGGATCACTCTTCGCAGCTGTTCCTCAAAATAGGTAAACAATCAAGTGGATGTGAACGATCGGCCAAATGACAAGTGGAGGTGACGGTGCACAAACACGACCAAGGCTTTTATGGCTGATGAATTTACGGTCTCAAATGGTTATTTACCGGTTCATTATTTTTGAATGAGCTTGAACACTGGGGGAAGCATGCTCACGAGCTTACGTTTATTTTTTAACGAGCATGAATTTCCGCATTAAAACTGCTCGGACCTTGCGTTTATTTTTTAATGAGCATGAACTTTGCCAAAACTGCTCGTTTGATAAGGTCAAACTCATATTTCACCATGACTAGTTTTTTCTTTTCAGAGATAGTACTGTTTTCATCAATTGCTACAACAAACTTTGTTAGAAACGGATAACATGAAGTAAAAATACTAATATTTTACTTTGAACTACGTAAAAAGCAATTAAAAGATGTTTTTACCTCTCATTTTACCATTTCATGTGCATTTGGTTTGTTGGAGCTTTGGAGGTGCCTCTTCCTCTCGATTTTTCACCAGTTGATTTCGGGAGATTCTGTGGACGATTTTCAGCGCCATTTTCACCAGGTAGGAGCTAAACCCTAGCTCTATCTTTTCATGGTCTTATTTCTCAGTTTCATGCTTGTTTTCCTGCCCCCATGAGCCCCTGGGGTTTCTCTAGGGCGCTCTGCCATCAGCGCAGGTGCCCTATATCGAAACCTACGTTGGGGGTTCTCTTTTTCAAAGGCAGTTTGTTCCCCAACGCAGGTAGACCCTTCTCTACCTGCGTTGGGCGCAGAAAACTTCTTGGTTGCACAATTTTTCATGAGATTTTTGCCATTTTCTTTACCGAGTCAGGGATCTTACTCCTCCTCTTGTTTGTTTTGTAGAGTTTATTGGAGCAGAATGACTCTTACGTGGCGAGAACGAGAGCATGAAGAGGACGACATGATTGCCCTCCATGATCCTGTTACCATGAGCGCGTTGCGGAACTGTGGCTTGCTAAAATTCTTTCGTATATCTAGCATGAGGGCACAGATACGTTTACTGCAGTACCTGCTTGATGCTTGGGATCCTGTTAACCAAGTGTTCCAGATTAGGGGCAAGTCCATCCCTTTGACTATGGTGGACATTTACTTCTTGACTGGGTTGTCAAGGCGGGGTGCCCCCATATCCCTTTCCGGTTCGGCCCGAGGGAGTGATTCCGTGAAAGATTATATCCGTCAGTATTGCAGGGAGGGATCTCAACCGAGCAGAGACGACAAGATTTCCATCTGTGATATTACCGACAGGTCCCTCAGGTCTATTCTGTACACGATTTGTAGGATGGCCGGTAGTGCATCCCCTCATGTTTCCAACAGGTCATATGTGCAGCACGCCCTGGAATGTCTTGAGCCGAAAGTTTTTAACTGGTGTGATGCAGTACTGGTTCAGATGAAAAACCAGCTGACCAAAGTAAAGGACAGGAGACTGAAGAACTTTGGCTTCGGTTCAGTTTTGACTGCCTTCGCTTTGGAGAAGATACCCCTGATGCAACCTCAGTATATTATCCTCGACTTACCATCTCCCACTGAGCCACGCATGCAGAGGTGGGTTGACCACATGGCCAGACATGCAGGTCAATCCAAGATTACTTTCACTGATGCCTTCTTTAGGTGGTTCGAGCGGCAGGATATGGCTTCTTCCGAGTATCCATATATTGGCATGGATTTCCGAGGTGATCCGGATTTGGTATTACCGGATGGTGAGCAGTGGGGTGATCTCGGTAAATATTTTGACCTTATCACTGTTTACTGTTTTTCCTTTATAATGTCCTTGTGCTTTATTCTATCAAGACTCTAATCAAACTCATGTGTGCATGCAGATGTGGGCCCCGTCCGTCCAGCAGTTCGTCCGGGAGTTCCGGCTGCTACCCCAACAGGGGAGGCTCCAGGGAGAGCTATTCTCCGTGACCTTGACTTGGTCGAGACTCTTGCAGCTGTGCAGGAACAGGTCGAGGGTCTTACCTTCGGGATTCCGGATGTACGGATTGACGAGTTGCCTCTGCGACTGCAGCGACATACTGCTGGTGTTCATAGACGATGGTCTCGTCTTCTGCGCATGATCGCACAGGCCGTGGCATGTTTTCATGAGCATCACTAGGCTAGGGTGCCCCCTAGCCATTTTTGAGTTTTGGGGTCATATGACCGATTTTGTCTTGGTTACAGAACATTATATGTAAACCGTAAACAGTTATATATATTTTTGATTTTCGGGGTTTATTCCAGTTTTTATGTGATCCATATATGAAACATCGATGATGCTTCTCTTTTTATCAAATTTGCAAATGTCTATCTAACACATAATTTGCTAATGAGTCGGTTAATGTGTTTAAGTTTCTGGAAATGTGTTGATATTGGAAAAAATCAAACTGTCTTTCCAAGATTTTAACTCTTAGGAACTTACAATAAATAGCTGGATTTCGGACAGAGTAGGTACCTTTGAGCTGTAGTACCACGAGCTGTGAGTCTAGCCTGACGACTAGCCGGCGTATGCCATGGGTGATGGCATCAGAGAGGAGTTCTATCAACGCGCTATACTCAGCGATATTATTTGTTGATTGACCAATACAGACCCCTCTGAAACTCATTAACTCGCCGCTTGGGTTAAAAATGGCCCATGCTGCTGAGGATAGGTTCCTCATACTACGACTCGCTCTGTCAGCATATCCAACCCACGGTTCCAATGGATTTGACATCTGCAATAAGCGTAAAAAGCGGATTACTTAAACCGGAACAAACGCTTTAGCGAAAACAAAAATGTAACAAAAGCATATAGGTTACTATTAGGCATAGTAACGCTTAAGGTACAACCCGTTGCGGGGTTGCGCCAGTGGGATTCCGTCATAATCTACTAACTCGTAGGCACCTTTTGCTAACACACTTTTAACAATATAAGGGCCCATCCATAAGGACTTGAATTTCCCAGCTCCCAATTTATCGGATTCTTGGTCATAAAGCAAGACCAAATCACCTTCCGAGAAGACACGGGGTTTGACATTTTTGTCAAACTGCGCTTTGACTCGTTTCTTATGGGCTTCGTTGGCCAAGGCGGCATCACGACGAGTTTCATCCAACTGGATTAACTCCAAGAAACGAGCTTCTTCTTCTGAGGTTCCGGGGAGGAGATCAATTGCGAGTTTAAGGGACGAAATTTCACACTGGATTGGTAGGATCGCTTCCAGGCCATACACCAGTTGAAACGGTGTGAACCCAGTGGCATTCCTTACCGATGTTCGGTAGGCCCACAAAGCCGAGTACAGGATCAAATGCCATCTTCTTTTGTGAACCCCCACCATCCTTTGAGCATGCGCTTCAGGACTTTGTTGATCGCTTCAACTTGTCCGTTAGCTTGCGGATAGTACGGAGTAGAGCTGTCGTGAGACAATCCTAGTTTGGCAGTTAATTCAACCATCATGTGATTGCGAAAATGCGATCCATGATCTGTTACTATGGCCTGTGGTACGCCGAATCTGGCGACTACATGATTAAAAAAGAATAGGGCTGCTGTTTCACCAGTGTTATCCAATGTAGGCATCGCCTCGGTCCATTTGGTAAAATAGTCAACTGCGACTATAATATACCCATGCCCCCCGTCGAGGTGGGGTTACATTGCATGAAATCGATGCCCCACTTGGCGAAAGGCCCCACAACTATTATTGGTTGTAGTGGAGCGGGGGGTCTTCTGGTTTTGCTATCAAAAATTTGACATGCATGGAAACTTCTCACTGCGGTTATGCAATCTTTGAACATGGTTGGCCAGAAGTATCCTGCTCGTAAGATTCTTTGTGCTGTAGCATATCCAGATTGATGCCCCCCACAGGTGCCTGAATGACATTCATTCAGGGCTTTTTCGGCTTCCTCATGGGTTAGACACCTTCTCAGGACCGTATCGACACCACGACGGTAAAGCGTATCACCGACGATCATGTAGTCTTTTGCTTGGTATCGAATGCGTTTTCGTTCTGAGTGAGAGGTGTCCGGCCGAAACTTTTGGGTTTGGAGATAAACTATTATATCTCCATACCACTCGTCACTTGCTGATATCAGAAACAAACTTTCGTCCACGATCAATTCTTTGGACGTTTCATCGTTGTACGATGACGGGAGATCGCATAATAATTCTGCGAAAACTAAAGCTTTCTTTGATTTGGATTTCACAAATTCCAGATCAAACTCTTGAAGGATAGCTATCCACTTTGAATATTTTCCCCCAAGCAACTGTCACGACAATATATAAGTCATGGGGTTGCAATCTGACAATACAGTGGTCTTCCTAAAGAGGACATAATGCCAAAATCTTTGAATCGCTTGAACAGCTGCTAATGCTAGCTTTTCAACATGAGAATATCTACTTTCCGTATCATTTAAGTTTCTACTTAAATAATATATAGGGTGTTCTATTCCGTCGACTTCTTGAACTAAAACCATCGCAATGGTCGTATCTGCTGCAGCTAGATACAGGTTAAAATCCCTTAGATAGTCTGGGGCGTATATTAATGATGCTTTGACTAGCGCTTCTTTCAAAGCATCAAAGGAAGCTTGTGCACCCTGGTCCCAGACGAAAGGTACATCCTTTTTCAGGAGACGGGTATAACCTTTAGCAAGTTCTGCGTAATTCGGAATGAACCTCCTCAGAAAGTTTGCTTTCCCTTGGAGTTTCTGAATCTGAAGCAAGTTTGAAGGTGGAGGCAAATTAATGATCGCCTGCACCTTGCAAGGGTCGAGACGAATCCCATCCTTGGAGACTATAAAGCCAAGTAGACGACCAGAACCGACGCAAAACACACATTTGTGTGGATTGAGCCTTATTTTGTAGTGTCGGCAACGTAGAAATATTGCTCTTAAATGATGCGGATGATCAGTCCGCTTTTGCGAATGAGCCGGAAGATCGTCGAGATAAGGTTGAACGATGTTCTTGATGTCATGGAAAGCATAATTCATTGCTCTCTGAAACGTCGCCCCTGCGTTATTTAAACCAAAGGGTAATTTTTGATAAGCGAATGTGCCCCACGGACAAATAAATGCAGTCTTTGACTGGTCTTGTGGGCGGATATTAATTTGATTATACCCGGAAAATCCGTCCATAAACGAAAAGATTTCACATCCGGCGCATTCATCAATTATCTGGTCGATGAAGGGTGTAGGGTAGTTGTCCTTTGGACAAGCTTGATTTACATCCCTATAATCGACACACACTCGTATTGTTCCTTGTTTCTTCATAACAGGGACAATATTCGATACCCAATCGGTTAGAGGAACTGGGTAGATGAAACCAGCATGGAGGAGCTTTTCAACTTCCGCCTTAATGGCAGCGGCTTTCTTGGGGTGCACCTGCCGAAGCCGTTGTCTCACTGGTTTGACATCAGGATACATCTTAATTTCATGTTCAACGATACTCGAGTCGATGCCTGGCATTTCATCATATGACCAAGCAAAGACATCTCTAAATTCGCGGAAAAGAGCTTTATATATTTCTTGTTCTGAAGGGGAACAACCTTTGCCGACATAAATATTCTCTACAATGTCTGTTTTTGTTGAGATATCTATGGCTATAGTCTCTTCTATATTGGATAGGTTTATCTCGGAATCCACCGTATTTACAGTATTTGTTAGGAATTCAAATACTGAAGGGTGATACAGGTCACCTTGAGTATCTTCCTTTGGAAGGGAACGATGGTGGTTATCATCCCATGGTGCCCACTCAGTCATCATTGATTGCAGGATTCCTTCGTCACTTGCATGCACTTGTGACCAGGGATCCAGAGGGGTTCCACATTCTCCTGACCTATCTACCCAAATGCTTGACGAGCGTTGATTTGGGCTCGCCTCCCATGCCTGAAATATTGATTGCTACAATATTTCGATTGGGCTTGGGTGTAAAACCATTGCCCGATCCATGATGACTTTGTCTTTTGCGACCTTCATGGAAGATATCATGTTGCAGGTAGCCACCAATGGTACATTTCCTATGTACGTATGATTTGGTAGCGAGAAAGTCCCCATCATTGTGGGATCTTTCAATAGGCCTACTCCTATATCTTGAATTTGATGGTCGCTTTCATGGATCATGGGAATGCTTCCCGTAACTTCTAAACCATTCAGGAGGAAGTTCTGTTGGTCGACGACCGTAATCCCTCCTTCAAACGGGAATGCGATCTTCCTAAAATAAGTCGACACTACAGCTGCCATGGCATAAATCCATGGTCTTCCGAGTAGGATGTTGTAATCCAGATTTCCATCTATGACTTCAACATCAATCTCTACTGTTTTTCCTCCTAGTTCAACTTTCAAGTTACTTAGGATACCATAAGGGGTATAAGTCCTACCGTCGAAAGCCTTTAGTGTTGTCGAAGATCTCGACAAGGTTGGTGACCCTAGCGTTTTCCAGCAGCTCATCGACATAATACATGTCGATGCCCCCTCATCAATAATTGTTCTGTGAACAGTTTTGTTGAGGGCCTTTACCTGGATAAGGAAAGCTAGTTGAGCTGGTAGCTGAGGGTCATACCCTTTGTGATCAAAGGACACAAGATTGGAATCCTTAGGATCAATCCCCCCTATTGCCGATAACAATGCCTGCCTTTGGGATGGACAATTTTGTAGTACTTCTAGAGTCGACATAGCGGATGGCGATTGAGCCAAATCTTCCACTATGTTATAATGTTGCGTCGCTCTAGCACGAGGATTAAAAGTCGACTTGTGTACTACACCCTTAGGTGGTTTTATCGTTAATTCTAGCATTATGGGTGGGACAACTTCTGTCGAAGTTGTTGTCGAACTACTAGGTTGATCTTTACCTTTTTCGTTTGACAGTTGCGGATTCCCATAATCTTTGCTCCTTGTCGAAATCAAAGCATCATTTTGCTTAGAGATCGACAACATCAGCACTTGCGACGGGGAAGAATTTCCACTATCAACCATATTTTGACCTGGACTGGGAAATGGATCCGTCAACACAGCTGGGTTCTTTGGACTTTTAAAGAATCTCTTGAGCTCAGCTTTGTATGGACAATCTGTTGTCTTGTGATCTTCGTCACATATCATACAGGGCCATTTCTTTTTCCCTTTCTCAGGAGAGTTAGAAGAAGTTTTTTCAGGTGACAGACCATCCTGTTGCTTCTTCTTCCCTTTGTTTTGCTTCTTCTTGCTTCCTGGTTGATTGGTTTCTTTGCCTTTATCTGCTGATATGGCATTTACTTCCGAAGCAAGAATCTCTTCATGGGCATTTCGATCTGAAGTCTTACGGGCTTTCTGAGGTGAAGCCTTTCTCGACTTCGCGCTTGCAGTGCCAATCACGCCATCTCCGGCATGAGAGTCAATATTCGATTTAGGAGGGGGAGGAATTGAAAATTCAGGTCTGGGGGCATCAGGTATTTTGTCATAGAGCGTGCCCGACTGAGTATATACCAAGTCTAAATATTGAGCACGAGCGATGACCTGCTCCTCTGTTACGACTCCCCCCTTGGCCACATCCTTCGTTATAGCCGGAAGTAATGACTTTATAAACCATTCAGCTAATAGCTGATCAGGAACGTATGTTTTCACCATCCTACGTCGACGACGCCACTCATGTATATGATCAGATATGTGAGTAGCTGTCGTCTGTTTGAAGTTGGTCAGTATCTCGGTTCCTGTTTCATACCTGATAGGTAATTGAAAATGGGTTAAGAAAGTCGTGGCTAAGGAGCTGAAATTGTCGAAAGAGGCTCTTGGCAATTCTATATACCATTTGGCCGCCGGACCTGTCAATGTCCTCTGGAAGAGGCGAAGTCTTATCGAATCATCGTTCAGAGTGTTCGATGAACACCACAGATGAAAGGTCATGACGTGATTCGACGGGTCTTCACCTGGATTTCCATTGAATTTAGGAATGTCCGATGGAAGTTTGTGAGGAATCATGGGCCACCAAGGGGCGTAGGCGATAGGATCGTTTGTCAACCGATGTAGATTGGGTAACTCCAGAGTTGCCACGAATGGCAGCTGTTGACTCAGGTTAGGCGAAGCGTACCCAGGATACGACGGAATCGCCTGAGCAGTTGGCCTTTGCATACCAGCATACTGTAATTGATGCTGATATGATTGATACGGTTGATGGACTACTCCACCATAGAGTGGTTGGTTTTGACCGTATTGTAGGTACGGTTGTCCATTGTTCGCAAAAATTTGCTGCTCGGTACCTTGGTACACTTGATGGAACTGCGGTTGTTGATACTGCACCAACCATGGTTGTGATACCATCGGTTGTTGTGCGATGCTTACCACTGGGCCAAGATGAGGGGTAAGGGTACCCGTTTGTGTTTGTGACGCCTCGCTAGCCGGCGATTGTGGTTGGGTTGCAGGGTCAACGGGTTGCTGCATTACAACCTGAGAAAACTGAGGTTGACATGTAACGTGTATCGTTTGAACTTGCGACACAGTCACAATTGCTGGTGTCGTCGGGATGTTCGTCACAGGCATCTGTTGTTGCATAGAATACACAACTCTTGGTTGCTGGGGTAGCATAGGTATCCAACCACTTGTAGTTATTCCAGTATAACCTGAGTATGGTTGTGAACTCCCGTATGGGTAACCTCCCGGAGGGGGTAATGAGAAAGCATATTGCCCCCCATACGGTGGTGGCCCGGAACCGAGAGGATTTATTACACCTCGAGGACCGGATTGCCCAAATGGATTCCCGAAAGGATCGATTTGTTGAGTTCCAACATAGGAGTTACCGGGTATTATCCCGGGAGAACAAACAGGAACGGACCACACTGTCGTCATGGCCCCCGAAGGGACCCCCTCCAGCTGTTGAGAGTTAGGGATAGATGGTATGCCGGCGAACATTGTCGGAATGACTGCAGGGAGTTCTGTTGTCGCTGTGTCATTTGGCACAGTCCTAGATGTCGACGGTTGTTCAGACATTTTTAGTCTATCCAGTAGATTGCCTAGTGATTCTTCAGGAACTTCTCTGGGTGATAAGCTAGCTTCTGATGCAGTAGGAAGTAGAGTGATCCCTGCTCCAAGATGTGTTGGAGTAGTTGCTTGCGGATCTTCTACAATCTCTTCTATTGCGATCAGATCGGGTGGAAGAGGAAGACCGTCAGGTCCGTAGAAGATTTCTGGTGCCGAAGAAGGGGTTGTTTCGACAGCGACAACTGTTTGAGGAGCAAGACTCTCTGAACCGATCACTGATGGAACCGATTCAGTAACACAAGTATTTGCTCTCAGACTAGGATCAGTGTTACTGTCCTTCTGGGGCTGTTGAACTTCTTCAATAGGGGCAGGTTTTCCAGAAATGTTTGGAGTAACTGGAACCTCAGATGTCGTTGGAACACTTGTTCTAACTTTGACAGGTGATTTGGAACCAGTTGAACGAGGTCGCTTTGCCCGGGTTGTTTTCGATTCCGGGGACAAAGACGTTTGTCTCGTATTCCTCCGCGAAAGACGGTTCATCGATTGACTTTCTTCCACGATTGCGGATTACTTGATCAACCAACTATGCACAGGGTAAAATGTGTTTTCGAATTGAATTAATTTTAGACGCTTTTAAGACACAACTTGCTTTTTCACTTTTTAAGAGTCGAGAAAAAGCTAAAGATGACTCTAGTCTCCTTCGATGTATTAACGAGCCCGAAGTGACAAATGCTCGGATGGACTTTTTCAGTTATAGAGTTTGAAAAAGGCCAAAAGAAACTACTCTGGAGTTCTAGGCAAGGGTGTGCCAAACCTTTCGCGAAACCACAGAATACGTTTTACGGTACGAGTGGTCGATCTTCGTGAATGCTGTGTTCACTGCATCGCGATCAGTAGGGCGGCCGACATGGCTTCCTATGGATAAAGGCTTTGTTCCTATAGGGGTCCCCCAATATACGCGATGGTACGCGGGGGCACAAGTCCGTATTAGTGCTATCGTCCCTCAGGAGGAATCACCCACCTTCGTAGAGATCGACAGTCACTATGTTTAACGACGCCGGTTCACGTCTCTACCGAGACCTCTATTGTGTTTCGTTATGTTTCAAAGCATTGTTAGATAAATTCAGTTCTTTTTAGGTTGATCTTGTTTAGCAGTTTTCCTTTATGGATCACCACGTGATGTATGAGACAACTCCTACATGCAGTCTAAGAATGATAAGCAAGTTTTTTCAATTCTTTCAGCTTATGAAAACCTTAACTACTGAAGGAAAAGAAAGACATCATCTTTTCAAACAGATCATAGAGCACACACTGATGCACTTTTCCTAAATCGACATGCAAGCTGTCAAAATGCACATGCACAATGCAAGTATTTCTTTTCTTCTTCCTTAATGTTGATGTATACAAAAAGAGAGTGGTTGTATGATTTCGAATTCGATTTCAAGCGTAAACAAACAAGTTTTGTCCAATAATCAAAAGAACACCTTAAGATTCACTCGTTTCAACACAAGAAATACTGAAATTTGAACCATATAACGAAAGCAAATGCTCAAGCAGCTATGAACAGCAATAAACTAGCTCTTAGAATCACAACGACACTTTCTCACAGGTCTAGATCCAAGAGGTCATAGCAAGACTAGTTCGCTTTCGCTATGGGAAACAGTGAATGACAGCAAGAAATACAATAAGAACAATCACGGTTTCTTCATACAACTGAGGGGGAATGAAGGCAAAGAAAAGTGGTTTCAGCTGGGTATACAGGTTGACAACAGGCTGCAAAAACAATACTGAAAACTGGGCAACAGACAGTGGGTAACCCCAGCTGCACAAGGCAAAACTAGATCAGTGCAGGTGCTGCACTGTCAACCTGCGATGCAGCGCAGGTAGCCCCTTCGAGACCTGCGATGTCAGTGCAGGTAGCCTTTGTTGCAGTTGCACTGATGAGACAACTCTCGTCTCTCTCAGATTCCGGCTCACAGTTTGCTCAAAAATGAACTGTTTTTGGCCAAATCAGTTGCTATCAGTCAAGTATACTCTAGAGGATGATTAAAGGAAGATGAACACTATCACAAAGAGCTAAAAAGAGTCCTTGTGGATCAGCTCTTCAAATCATAAACATGCCCAACACTGGGCTAGAGTAGCTGCCCTCTACTTTGCATTTGAAGGACTCGCATGCAGTTCGATTCGGTACTCTTTTGTTTAAGAAATGAATAGCAAGAAACACAAGCTACCAACAAGACACGATCCCCAGCGGAGTCGCCAGTCTGTTGTGGCGGAAAGTATCCAACTCGGAATGACCCTAACCCACTCTAAGGGTGACAGTTCCTTAGCAACAGCTGAAAGCAAAGCTATCTAAAGTTTCTTCTTTATGACATGCAAGAGATAAAAGGGATAGATCCACTTACCGATGTCTTGCGCAAATGGTCGATCCTATCTCCTTTGTTTGCCGCTTGCTCCCAGATCCAAGTCTTTTCACGGGCCCAGCTACACGAGATCCTGCAAATAAGACAAAGAAAAGGAAACTACAAGAGGAATGCATGCATAAATGATTCAAGGATTAGCATAAATCAAAGACGAAAGTAATACAATTCATCATTGAAACACATGCGAATAGAAGAACCTTAAATGCTTTATTAATATATGGAAGTAAGGTTCAGGCGGTGATACAACCATGCGAGGTCCAATCCAGCATCACCTTCCCGACGGAGAGAAATCTCTTCTTCACCTCCCTCAAGCAATCACCCAATACTCTCAACTACAAACCAACAACGATTCTTTGCACTGAATTCCTCCCTCCAGATCCCATGGGATGAGATCCTTATATAGAGTTTTGGAGTGAAGATAAGCCAGCTTGATGTGTGACTTGTTGTCCTCTTCAACTCCAGTTGTTCTTCAGTCCTTCACTCAGAGTTTCTGCCTTCCACTTGGAGTTTTAGAAGCTCTTAACTCATCATTAGGCGAATCTTATGATCAAGTGTCTTTTTGGAAGCTTCCTGGACACTAGCACTTTGAGAAAAAGATTCTTCCACATGTCCAAGTATGCCCAACGCAGGTAGCCTTTGTTCTACCTGCTATGCAACGCAGGTAGCCTTTGTTGTACCTGCTATGCAGCGCAGATGCCTAGTGGAGCAGCTGCAATGATCCAAAACTGACCTGTTTTTGAGTGTTTTTCAGTGGAGAACTGAACTGTAATGCTGTGGTTTGCTGACCTTGTTCCTCTAAGGGTAAGAACAACTTGTTTAGGGACTTTGGATCCCTTAGATTATTGACATTTCATGCTCTATGTTATAAGGCACAAAAATGTCTATAACAATGAGGAGTAGTGCTAATATCTACACATTGGCGCGGGGGAGACAAAGGCGATTAGCAACGATCTTGTAAACTGGGAAAAACAAAAGTTTTAGGGGTAATGGTGCAAAAGGGAATTTATCTGCTCATGAAGAGGGACACAATGGGAGTTTCTTCATGAAGGTAAAGCATGTGTGGTTCACTGTAAAGGTCCTCCAGGATCAAGGAACGAGGAGTACAGGGATAGTGACAAAATGTTGTGTAATAGGTATACAAGATACAATGACAAATGTCGTTGCAGCTTCTATGGCATATCTTGTCCTTCCATTCCTTCACTTCCATACTGTTCACTAACTGTCACTTATTCCTTCAAAGGGCAACACATCAAGACTCTAGGAGGGATGCCACCTAACACTGCTGCAAGTCGCTTCTGCTGCATGTACGTTGGCTCATCAATTCTGATCTCTAGGATGGCCAATTCCCAATATCCAAACTACTGGCTAGTAGTCACCTTTTTCCATCAAGGTGTTGCACTTCGACAACAAACTTCACCCAATATTAAGCTCCTCTTCATCACTTCAATATAGCTCATCTAGGGCTACTTTGGGTAGCCAACACACTGCCCTCCACCAGATCAATGCCACCCAATACTACATTGCGGAATCTACACTGATGAAGGCTTATGGTCGCTCAAACAAGCCTCCAAATTGGCTCCCACAGGATGCTCCAAATATGATCCAATTCTGGTCAACTTATTTGACCCAATGCTCCTCCAAAACATTGTTGTTCAGACTTGTACAATGTTGCAATTATGGGACTTGTTAGGACACCCACCACAGTGCCTAACCACGCTTCAAAACAGGCCCAAAATTGCTCCTTATGTTGTGCTTGTCCTCCAAGGATATGTTTCCCCTTAACGTTGCTCCTTTAGCGTAGTTTTCAGCCCAAATATAAGGGTTTGTCTCCCTAAAGGTATTGTGGCCTTTACAACACCAAAACTAGGGTTGCAACAGCCTCTTGGGAGGACTGTCCACCCTCCAAACAGTCTCCAAACAACCTCGTTAGCCCTGCCTTGGCTGCGGCATACAAGAACAAGGCTACATCCCTTCCACCAACAATTCTTCCCTTGAAACAGACCCCTGAAACAACTTGTATTCCCTTATTGTTCCTTTCTTCTATTGTTACAACTAGGGCACAAAAAATTCCTCCTCCTCAACGCGCTGCTCTCCTTGAGTTTGTGTTACACAAGATAGATGAGAAAATAACATCCAATCACCCTCTATTTATACACAAATGAGGGGCTCCATGAATTAATGAAGAGACATGTATCTTGGACAAATTCACTTCAAGCCTACATGAGTTGACTGTCCATAATTATTTTTCAACTTCAAAAATTCATAACTTCGTTTTTAGAGCCCTGATTTGAGTGATCTTTGGAGCGTTGGAATCGGCATGCCAAGCTATATCACCTCAAATTTTCTCTAGCTCAAATTCATCATGGTTTTGGCCCAAATCCCGATGGGTGCAAAACCCCTACCTTGGGTTCCAAGCCCACAAGTGACCCTTGTAGTGCTTTGCATTGCAAACCCTGAACCCTAGGGCTTGGAGTACCTCCCAAGCTACACAAATCAGCAGGAGGAAATCTATTATCACGAAAAAAGTGATCACCTAGCCATTCTTACTAGGTGGATCGGAATACACGATGTAGGATTAATCTTACCATGGTAAAACCACTTTCACCATGGGAGATAATTTAGTAAACCATTTTTCCTAGATTATTTCTCATTAAAATTCAAAAACCACATGAGAATAATTAAATAAATCATTATTTATTTAATTTTCTCTAGAAATAAGTATTAAATTATTATTTGATAATTATTTCTTAATTAATTTTAACTTATTCACCTTGGAATATTCAAATAAATCACTATTTATTTATTATTTCTTATTTATTCTATATTTTATGTTATCACAATTTTAGTTAATAATTCTAAAGCAATGACAATTTCAATGTCAGCACCAATTTGTAAAAAATAGTGTTAATGTGTTGACAACCAAAGTATCAAAGCTAATTTGTAAAAAACGGTCAATTAAATGCCGACGGCACGGGTATTAGCGCCAAATGCAAAAAAATCATTTTTTTTTAAATCCAAAGGAATGCGCTGATGGAGAACATGTCAGAAAAGGAGTGATAATCTATAAAAAGAACGTTTGCTAAGCAGATGTCAACAAAAAACTTCGTTTTACTCTATTTTTCATGTAAAAGGAAATAATTTCGGGCGCAGTTTTGAGCATATGGAAACGAATTTTCCAAATATGAAAAAGGCTTTTGTCGAAAATAGACCCTTTAACAAAAACCTTTCTCAAATTTTGCACATATACCACATTTTGAGATATTTGAATTAACCTTTGAAGCCTATTTTTTCAGGAATTCGCCAAAATTAATCTTTTCTATTTTTAAAAAACACCTAATCAACTTTCAGTTTGAGAGCCACCTCATCAAATTCGACTTGAGGATCCTTAGATTTAGTCATGACTCTAGCAAAAACATGATCTGCAGATACAAAATATTATTTCTTTATTTTATGATGGAATGAATGTAATGTATTTAGTTTGGATTAGATATGTATTCTTTTTATTTGGCAATTTGTAATTAAGTATGAATGAGAAACTTGCTTTAGTTTGTAATTTCTTATAAAGACAGGGATTGTGTAATGAAGAAGGATTGGAATATTTTGAAAGAAAGTCTCCTTTGTGTTGTGTTTGTATGTAATCAACTAATATATATCAGTTTATGTGAGCAGTTTTGCATAAATTCATGTGTTTGCAATTCCTTATCTATTTTCTAAGTTTCATATGTTCTTCAATATTTGAATACTAGGTTGTTGAATTAGAACTCGTACCTTTGTGCTCCAAATTCTTTTATTCAAATATTTATTACTTGTTTGTCACCTAAAAAATTACACTAATTTCTTTACTATTCTCTGATTTACCAAACTTGTCAAGGGAGTTGTTACTACCTTTTTTTGGTGATATTTTCTCATTGAACCTATGGCTTATATAAAACTAATTGAGACAGACTCCACGCCTAATGGTGAAATTTTCCTACAGTCCAACCAACCTTAGTTTTTCTCAATTAATTTGACAATAGAACATCTTTCAGAGCTTCTACCATTGTGACCTTGGGTAGTTGAGTTCAGGGAGAGTTCCATCTCCAAGTTGAAGGGCCAGATATCAACCTCAAATTGGTTTGAGGTTACCTTAGAGTTTTTCCCCTCACGGCCTTGTTTTTCTCTAAGTGATAACATTTGGCGTCGTTGCCGGGGAATGAAGGAGATATCATCCCTGTGTAGTATGACAAAGAAGCAGTTTTGATTGTTGATGGTAAACAATGATCAAACATAATCAAGTTGTGCATCATTCACTTGGAGACTCCAATCAAGTTTCAAATCAAATTCAAAGACTCCACTGGAGGACGAAACTTATTGACAGAGACATGAAAGGACAATACGGGAAAACTAGGTATCAAAGCTCGAGTTTTATCTAAGATGTAATATTATTTTTTGTCAACTACTTCTTTTCCTTTCCTGAGCATATCAAAATAATTTTCCATTGCTTACTGTATTAGAATGAAGCCCATAGATCTACACTTGTATATCCTTCTTTAAAAATTATAGATATACCTTCTTCTTGCATTACTGATCTCGACAAAGTTTTTTCATCCGAGCCATATGATGTCAAAGACCGGTCTTAAGAAAATTACCGATCAAATGAGAACTCTAGCAAAAAAAACATGAAAAAACACCCTGAAAATGAAAAGTGTTGATTTTGCATCATCACCTTTTTTTTCGAAATAAATTTTCAATAATTTTTAAGAATTACAATAAAAATAAATAAAAGCCATTTTTTTGGTATAAAATACACCTTGAAATAGAAAAGTGTTAATGTTGGAATAACCTCTTTTTTTCTCTTTTTTTTTTTTTCCTTTTTTTTTTCCCGGTAAATTTTCAACATTTTTTAGCAATGGCATTAAAGACAAAATATCAAGATTCTAAAAAACCTTAAAATTCCAACAATTTTCAAGCATGCCATTAAAGATAAAATATCATGTCTCTAAAAAGCCTTAAAATTCCAACAATTTTCAGTCATGATGTTAAAGATAAAATATTTATAAATTTTTGCAACCATAACATTAAAGAAAAAATATCGTGACTTAGAAAAACCTTGAAATTTTGACAATTCTTCAACCATGGAATTAAAATCAAATATCACACCTGAAGTTTTCAATATATTTCAACCATGGTATTATGGAAAAATTATATGACTAAAAAATCTTTAAAAATGAACAACTGATTGAAAGAGTCAATATACCAAGAGTAATTTCTTTTTTAAATGCTAAAGGTATAGCTATTTTAAAATCTTAGCCTAAGACAACTTGGGACATTGCAATGAAAAATTAAAAAATTAACCATCAAACTGACATGCATTGAAGGCTATCTCGACCTATTGCAATGAAATCTTAAAAACCAGCCATGAAATTGACACATTGTGGGGGCAAACTTGATCCATTATAATGAAAACTTTAAAATCAACTATCAAATTGACACATAATGGGGTCAGATTGCTAGTTGAGGATCAACATGGGCCCTACCAAAAAAAAAACAGAACAAAATAATAAACAAACAGATAAATAAATAAAATTGAAAAAAAAAATAAAACAAAAACGTCAACGGAGTCTTGGATAGATGGTGATCGAGTGCTCTGTTAAGGCATTCCTTGATGTGAAGTCACCAGTTAATCCTTGCCTTGATCAGGGTGATATATTGAACATGTAGTCTTGCCAAGCTTTAAAAAACTAAAATAAAATAAAACAAAAAACAAAAAGTTAAAAAAAAATAACTAATAAATAAAAAAATATATTAAAACATGAAAAAATATATACAAAATGAGAAATGAGAAAGCAGTTTTCAAGTTGTCGTGTTTTGAACCACTTGTTATAGTTTATTTTCTTTTAAAAAAAAGATATATATATATATATATATATATATATATATATATATATATATACTCTTTAAAAAATATTAAACTAAAAAGAAATATGTAAAAAATAAAAATAAAAAACATTAAAAAACACATTAATAAAATTAAAAACAAAACAACTAAAAATAAAAAAATAAAATTATACACATTTTAAAGTAATCACAATTAAAAAAGAATTATATTTAAAAACAATAATAATTAAAATTTTAAAAAAATAGCAGCCCTCAGCTAGGCGGGGGCCCTAGCTAGGGCCCTTTCGCTAGACAGGTGGGGCCTATGGGCCGTCGCTAAGACGACAGAGGGGCCTGTAGGACCTTCCGTCGGCCTAGTAGTGGCCCTCGGGCCCTCGCATGGCGGAGGGTCGATTCCCAGAATTGAGACTCGGCCAAGCGAGGGCTGCAATTTTTTTTTAATTATAATTATGTTTTTTTTATTAATTTTTTTAATTTAATTTTTTAATGCTTTTTTAATTATTTTGAATTTTTAAATTTTATATAATATTTTATTTATTTATAATGTTTTTTTTAATGTTATTTAATTATTTTTATTGTTTTGTTTTCTAATTATTTTTAAATTTAAAATTCTTATAATACAATTTTTTTAATTTTAATTTTTTTTAATGTTATTTATTTAATTATTTTGTTTTTTTAATTTTAATGTTCTTTTTTAATCGTTTTTAATGTGTGTTTTTTATATTATATATATTTATTTCTAAACTTTTTTCCTTTGGTTTATTTTTTATTTTTTTTAAGATCTTTTTATTGTTATTAATTTTTGTTGTTTTTTTAACGCTTTTTTTAAGTTATATTTTTTTATTTTCAATGATTTTTTTTTAATTGGTTTTTTTTAATGGTATGTTTTATTTTTTTTAACATTATGTTTTGATGTTTTTATTTAAAATTTTATTTGAACTATTTTTTTGGTAAAAAAAAACTTCAAGCGTCATCTTTAGATATAAAATTCATAAAATTTGTGTTGACACCTAATCCTCATGATTGAGTGAATATAATATAAATAGATAAATAAGTAATATGAACAGTCACCGGGAGATAAAGTGAACAGTCTCTCCCTCATGTATATAATGAAGACCTACCTGAAGGAATAAACACGAATCAATTTTTGGTTGAGGAGTTACTGGCTGGTCTGGCATGGTATCAGAGCCAGCTCCCAAAATAGTTGTAACTCCCATCTGCCTACTGCTCTCTGTCCTCTGCCTATTGCTCTCTATCCACTGCCTACTGCTCTTTGTCCCCTCCACTGTTGTTGTTGTGTGTTGTACGCTGGTCTGTCATATGCGTTTTTATTTCTGAACGCTGCCTAAATGCTGGCCCTGAACGTTGCCTGAATGACTGGCCTCACCTGGTAGCAGCGTTCCTTTGCATCTTGTTTTCAGCGCGTTCCATACGCTGCTCACTCCCTATGCATTGTTTCCCATATCTCTGCTCTCCTACGCACTGTTTCCCTCCATATCCCCTCGGCATCATGCCTATCTGCTCTCCTATGCCTAGATGCAAAGAACTTCCATAGGACTGGTGCACAGAACCAACAGAACTAGAATCATCGTCGTTGTCTAAGTTGTCTAAGTTGTCTTCCTTGTATCCATTTGTCAAGCAAGGCCATAATTCAAAGTTAGTTCTGTGTTAATCTACTGAGGGTAGGGTTAGTCGATATATAAATATATATACCTTTGAGAGCCACAAGAAGGCCACTCTGCATCCACAAGCACTGTGCGTCCAGAAGGCCACTCTGAGAATTCCAAGCTTCCTGGCGGTCTTCTGCGGGAAAGATAGCAATCCGTCGAAATACAGAGGGACGTTATCAGTCAAGGACCGACATAGCTCGGGTAATTTGGAGGTTCAGACATGCTCCGCAGGTAGGCCATCGGGAATAGTCTCGAATCTCAAGTCGGGCCAAGGTTAACAGAATCGACTGATCCAGTTCTGAGAAGTGGAGGTGCCATCAAATGTTGAGGTCATGTATAGAGTAAGGAATTTTTCCTTGGTCTCCGAAAATAAAATATTTATTTACATTGATTTTGGAGGGCCGGCCGTGCGAGCCAACCCTATAAATTTCCACAAATTTCGTCGGCCATATGTCTGGATAGACCATACAGCACCCACCACGAAGGTAGACGTGGCATATTTGGCAGAGTTGAGATTGTAATGCAGCAAGGAACCCATGCGGGTTCCCATCTCCAAGTCACCGAGGGAGCAAGTATTGCATCAGAAAACGATTGATTCTGCTCGGATTGTCAAAGATATCGCAGAGTGAAATTGCCGTCTCCAACATAAAGTTATGAAGAATTGTGAGGTTTGATAATTCCAAATGTTTCAACAGTTAGTGTGACAAAACTTGTTGAATGTGGTCTATCATTATCTTGTCCTTGGACTAAATATTACTACATTTTTGGCTTTAAAAAAAATAAAAATTATTACCACCAGAAGTACAATTTTATTGTATATTGGCAGAAGTATTTTTCTATCAGCAGAAGTAATTTTTTTTATAGAATGCATTCAATCATATCCATGGTGGGAATAGTTCTCACTGGCAAGGAGAACTATCCTGAATAGTCCCGGATGATAAAACACACCCTCATTTTCAATGATTTGTGGAAAGGAGTGTGTGTCAGAGACGGAGACAATGAACTAGTACAGCCTACCTCAGACAAAGAGCTCGTCATTTGGGAAAACAAGAACAGCAAAGCTTATGCATTAATCACAGCATCTATAAATGAAGATGTGAGTCGCCATATTTCATCATATTCAACTGCCTTTGAAGCCTTACAAAAGCTTAAAGAACTCTATGACTCACATTCTACACTTAAATTTGTTCAACTCATGATTAAACTCTTCACTCTTGAACTGCAAAATAATGATCCTCTTTCTCTTGCATCTGAAGTAAAGTCTATAATGCATGATATAAAATCCACTAAGGTTGCATTGGATATTCCTCTTATCGGTTTTCTGAAGGCACTTTATCCTACTTACTCCAATTATCTTGAGTCATTGCAAGCAAATGGAAATCTCAAAGATATCACCTTTGACTCTCTTGTGAAAAAGTTTGTTGAAAGAGAGAAAGCTTTTAGAAAGAAGACAGCCCCTAAATCTTCTGAAGAGGTTGCGTGCCTTGCTCACAAAGAAAATCATCCTCCTCAAGATTCTTCAAGAGGAAGAGGTGGTCAAAGAGGAAGAGGAAGATATTTCAGAGGCAGGGGGGGCAGACATTCTCAAGGAGAAAAGGCAGATTTTCACTGCTTTCACTATAAAAGAAATGGATCACATGATGCCTCTACATGCAAGCTACCATGGGACAAAATTGAGAAGAAAAGAAACCAACAAAAAGGTAAAACTGATGATACAGACAAAGGTAAAGCACCTGAATCCGCTCACTATGTTGTGGCACAATGTAATATTTGAGTAAATGAAGATTTATTTAATGCTTCACTTGCTTCTTGGAAAAATGATTGGTTGCTTGATTCAGGAGCAACCTGCCACATGACTCATAGAAAATATTTTTTTGAATAATTTACTGACAATGTTGATGGAACAGTATACTTTGCAGACCAATCAAAAATCAAGCCATCAGGGCTTGGCACAATCAGGCTTAAACTGCCTGGTCTTCTAGACTTTCTTCTGCATCATGTTCTATATCTCCCACCGCTCAAGAGAAACTTGTTGTCCTTGGTCCACATCTACCAGCAAGGTCACTCCATTCATATGTTTGATGGCAAGCTTGAGGTGATAAAAGCATCTGACCACTCACTTGTCATGAGGGGAATAGAAGAAGAAAGGCTTCTCAAGCTGCAAGGAACCTCTGCTCATGCACAACATTTCTCATACAATTCTCATCATGAAAAAGGTACACTTCCATCAAGTTTATTATGGCATGCTAGATTTGTACATTTGAACTATGACAGTCTCCGCTTGTTGAAGAAAAATGGTGTTGCTGGTTTGCCTACAATTCCTAGGAAACTTAAGCAATGTGATGCTTGCATCTTAGGAAAGCATAGCAAACAGTCCTTTCATGATTCACATTCAAGAGCACATAGAAAACTTGAACTCATTCATTCAGATTTATGTGGTCCAATGCATGTTCCTTCTGCAAATGGAAATAAATATATGATGACATTTATTGATGACTACACCAGAATGTGTTGGGTTTATTTATTGAAGAACAAATCTGATGCTTTTCAAAAATTCAATAATTTTCATAAATGGATTGAAAATAATGCACAATCTCATATTGGGTCTATTCGCACTGATAATGGAAAAGAAGACACATCGAATGAATTTGAAAACTATCTTCGCCAACATGGGATCAAACATCAAACAATTATGCCTTATAATCCCCAACAGAATAGTGTAGCTAAAAGAATAAATATGACAATCTTAAATATGGTACGATCCATGCTCTTCTTCAAAAATGTAAAGATAATGTTTTGGGCTGATGCTGTTCTATGTGCTGCATATATAAATAATAGATGTCCATCTAATGCTATTAGAAACAAGACTCCTTATGAAATGTGGTATGGACATGTTCCTTTGGTAAAGCATCTCAGGGTCTTTGGTTCCACCTGTTATGCCTTGATACCAAAGGTACATAGAAACAAACCTGATGCTAGAATTCGTAAGTGTATCTTCCTGGGGTATTCAAACACCTCCAAAGTATACCGTCTCTATGATGAAGTAAATAAAAAGTTTGTTGTATCTAGAGATGTAATTTTTCTTGAATCATCCAAAATTGACAATGTTGTTGAGCGGCAACTTGATCGCTTTGATAGATTCACAAAAGAAAAATTATTTCAAGAATTTGATAATCAGATTCCACATCTTGAAGGGGGGATTCCTATACTAGATCAACATGTGGAATCTTCTTCTGAAGAAAACTCTTGCCCGCATGAAACTCCAACAAGAGATGATGCTTTAAGTGATGTGATTGATAGAATTGGGAGACTCAATCTTCATTCAGTCCCAACTCAATCAACGGAGCAGCCTGTGTAGAAATTTTGAATAATATGACACTTATTCACAGAGATTATCCCGATTATACACTATTTGCGGAATGCATGCATAATACATAACCTCCTCTACATTGATCATCAATTTTGCAGAATTAAAAACAATGAAACATCAATCGCATGCGCACATTAACACAGTATGTAACCGGGGAAAGCATACAGCTGAAAACCCCCAACTATCTGTATATTATAATGATAGAGAATATGTAACAATACATAGTACAATACTCCTCAAAAGTACACACTACTATCTCCACCTGCTACACACAAACTAGCTCAGATCTGAATCAAGTCACAGGTTCAAATCTCCTCCGTTGTCTACCTGTCTCTACTGCGCAATCCAAAGCAAGAATAGGAATGATCCAAGCTCATTTTCCTTGGCTTGTACTGCGCAATCCTCATTGGCAATCTCCATCAATGCATGTGCAAATCTCATGCACAGCTATAGTCACAACTAATAGCAGTCTCACTCTTTCACCCACCTCTAACACTTGTCTCCATTGAACTGTCCAGCACTGAGTTAACTGATGTATTCTTTAGTTGCTTTATGAGTTAATAATTAGTGAATTAATTAATAATTAATTCACATCACTCATCACTAGTGTATTCTGCAGTAAATACAACTAGTTCAACCAAGTCAAACTGAACACAACTCCTCAATCAACTCCACCAAACTCAATCACTTGAGTTCTAACTGAAGTCCATCATGCAATAGCTCAACTGACCCATAAGAAAATCGTATTTCCTTCTGACAGTTGCATGTTCCACATCCGTAGCTCAAACTGAAGTGCTCCAAGAGGATAAGATAATGTTTATAGTCCAAATATTATTAAGAGCTAATAATATTCGACTGTTCTATTTTTAGCCTGACAGTCTAAAAATAGACTCCGCCCATATGTCTAAAAATAGAAGTCCATCTATTTTTACCAACATGACCAATCATCCACAAATAGCATCCTGCAACTCATAGACCATGATCCATATGTCTAAAAATAGACATAGTCTAAAAATAGACTTTGCACCAAAAATAGCCTGCGGGCCCACTTAGTGAATGCAACACCTTTCCACTAAGCTCCATCATCTTGTTGCATTTTCAACACTCCCTCTCAACAACATATGTATTATCTGCAACCCCTATCCTGCCTCGGTGGTATTCGAATTTTCTCCTGGTGAGTGCCTTCATCAAGATATCAGCATCCTGATCCTCCATTGGAATGTATGAAAGTAACATGATTCTCCGCTGCACAAAATCTCTGATATGATGGTACCTGATGTCGATGTGCTTGGATCTATCATGAAATACTAGATTAGCCAAGAGTTTAATGCAACTTTGGTTATCACAATAAATCACTGTAGGGTCCAAGTGTGACCCGAACAAGATCTTCCTCATCCATATAGCCTCGCATGCAGCCAAACTTGCTGCCATATACTCGGCCTTTGCTGAACTGAGTGCCATGGATCTCTACTTCCTACTGTACCAGGAAACTGTTGTCGACCCGATACTGAAAATCCCTCCAGATGTGCTCTTTCTGTCCGTTGGGCTCCCTGCCCAATCTACATCCGTGAAGCCACATAGCTTCACCTCATCCTCCTGTCTGTACCACAATCCATATCCTTATGTGCCTCTGAGATAATGCAATACATGCTTGCCTACCTTCCAGAAGAGCTTGGTTGGCTTAACCATAGCTTGTGAAAGCTGGTTAACAGCATAGCATATATCGGGTCGTGTATTGACCAGATACATAAGCGACCCCACCAACTGTCGATAAACAGTGGCATCCACTACCTCCGCTAAAGTAGCATCCTCCTTCCTCCAACCTCCAGGAAGAGGAGTATCAACAGGCTTGCAGCCATGCATGTTGAACTTCTCTAGTATCTCCCGAGCATACTTACCCTGAGAAACAAATGGCCCATCACTGCGCTACCAAATTTCCAATCCCAGGAAATAATGAAGGAGGCCCAAGTCCTTCATCTCAAACTCCCTAGCAAGATCCTCCTTGCATGAAAGTATCAACAGCTCATCTCCTGTCAAAATAAAATCATCTACATAAAGTACAATGATAAGCAACTTACCCTCCACCACAATCTGGTATAGGTTAGGATCCACCTCACTCTTGGAGAATCCAAGTCCGGTGAAATAATTGTCTATCCGTGTGTACCAAGCACGTGGTGCTTGTTTCAACCCATACAACGCTCTCTTGAGCCTGCACACATGCGACTCGCTGCTGAAGATCTCGAAACCTTCGGCTGCTCTATGTACACCTCCTCCTCAATGACTCCATTGAGGAACACAGTCTTTACATCCATCTGATGAATGTGCCACCCCATCTGTGCTGAGAGAGCAAGAATCGTCCGTATGGAAGAATACCTTGCGACAGGTGCAAAGGTCTCCTCATAATCGATCCCCTTTATCTGTGAGAAGCCTCCGGCAACAAATCTTGCCTTGTACTTCTCCACACTCCCGTCAGCTGCCTGCTTCACTTGATCCATCTCGAACCCACCACTGATTTCCCCTCTGGTCTTGGGACGATATCCCATGCACTGTTTCTAACAATCGGATCACACTCTTCCACCATGGCATCTACCCATGCGGGATCCTCCACAGCTTCCTCGAAAGAGGATGGCTCAGTCATGACACATTTGCTCACAAGAGCCATGTATCCAGTGTACCGATCAGGTGATTGTCTCTGTCTGCATTGTCATGTAGGTAGTCCTATAACCTTCTCTGCATCTTGAGCCAGTCGCTCAGCTTCTGTAGTGCGCTTTCGCCCTCTGATGGTTGGCACTGCATGAGTGGTCTCTTCCACTCCATGAACTTCATCTTGTGGCTGATCCACATCCTGAAGCTCATCCTTAGGAACTAATAGATCCTCATCTGCATGCAAGTGTGGCTCCCTCTCAAGCGAACACTTCATGGCTTTCTCCTCCTTAAATTTGATATCCCGTCGCACAACAGTCTTGCAACTGTCTGGAAAATACACACGATAGTTGTGGGGCATATCAGTGTACCCCAAAAATATCCCAACCTTTGCGGTGGGCTCCAGCTTCTTCCTGGCATCCTTCATCACATGCATGTAAACGTTAGAACCAAAAATCCTCAAATGGGAAATATCAGGCCTCTTACCAGAATAAGCCTCCTAGGGTGTACTCATGCTAAGTATCCTGTGAGGACAACGGTTCTGTACATATACTACAGTATTGCATGCTTCCACCCACAAGTGAAGGGGTAGTCCCTGATCATGCAACATCGCCCGTGCAGCACCCACGATCATTCTATTCTTCCGCTCAGCAGCCCCATTCTGCTATGGGTTATGGGGAGTTATGAGCTCTCTTTGAATCCCTTCTGCGCTGCAAAAGTCCTTGAACTTGCCAGAGATGAATTCACCACCATTGTCGCTCCTAAGAGCCTTCACCTTCTTCCCCGATTCCTTCTCAACCAGCGCTTTGAACTCACAAAACTTTGAGTATGTCTCACTCTTCTTCTGCATGAAGAAGATCCTGCACTTTCGAGAGAAATCATCAACAAAGATCACATAGTACCTCTGCTTTTCTGTCAAAGCTACTGAGAAAGGTCCACACACGTCTGTGTGAATTCTCTCAAGGATCGTCGTGGCGCGACTATCCTTCTCGTGAAAGGTGGCTTTCAAAAATTCTCCCAAAGTACACCCCTTGCACTGATCTGACTGCGAAAGAGTGCCTTTAGGAAGCCCAGTAGTAATCTGCTACAGTATCTTCAAGGCTCCATGGTGAAGTTGGCCCAATCTCCTGTGGCATAGCTTGCCATCATCCCAGCTCACCAATCCTTCTGCCTTTCATGCCATTGTTGCGCAACCATCTACATGCAATTGATAAAGGTTCCTGACTCGAACCCCTATCTTCCGGGTTTCTCGAGTTGTCTTACTACACAGGAAAGCCTTTCCCTCGCTAAAAACAACATCATATCCCTTGTCTTCTAACATCGCCACATAGATAAGATTCTTCTTCAATCCTGGAACATGCATCACTTCCTTCAATACGAAGGCTTTACCAGACTCCCTCTCAAAGGAAATGTTACTGATACCGGTCGCACTGTATCTACCATCATCACCCATCTCGATGTGCACTCCAAGATCTTTCTCCTCCATATTAGAAAACAAATCTCGATCTCCTGTCATGTGAAAAGACGCACCACTGTCCAAGAACCATACCGATCCCATCACACTTGATACCAAGCATGCAAGCAATGAAAAATCCAGCTCAAACTGCGAGGCTAAGGCCTCTCCCGCTGCAGATCCAGCGGACAATTTGTGGCATAATGTCTGTGCTGGTGATAGTGAAAGCACTTCACCTTGGACATGTCTTGCTTCTTGCCTTTCACACCGGAATGAGAAGCTTTCTTGTTCTTCCCCTCCTTTGCTTTGGCATCCAAAGCGCAATTTTCTTCATCAGGTGCCTTTGATGAAGATCCGTCCCTGGTATTCTGCCTAATCTCCTCTTGCACAAGATCTGACCAAAGTCTCTCCCATCCGGGCAATTTCTCCCGACCATTGACATAGTCCTGATAGGAATTCCAACTCTTCGGAAGACCAAGTAGAGCCAAGCTCACCAAGTCCTCATCATCGATAATCACCCCCACACTTCCCAGCTCATCCCTGCATTGAGTGAACTTAGCGAGATACTTGGGCATACTGTCTCCTTTCTCACACTTAATGTTTCTGAGTTTATCCTTGAGCGCCAACTTCCTCTAGTCGCTCTTTCTTTGGAATAAATCTGTCAATGCTTTCCACATCAAGTATGGAGAAGCCCTTCCATGCAGGTTGGATACAATGTGATCCTTCACGCCCTCCAACAGAATCCTTCGACACTTTGCTGTCTTCTTTTGCCAAACCTCAACATGAACAACATCAGTAGGCTTTGGGACCTCAGCCCCTATGAACTCCTTCAGCCCATTGTCATCTAACAACACCTCCATCCTGTCTTTCCATGCAATATAATTTGAGCTGTCTTCAAGAGCATACTCCAATCGCAATCCGTTGAAAGACATTTCAACTTTGACACCAAGAAAACACTGCTGCAAATTCGAATTCCACCAACTCAAAACTCAACTGCTTTTGATCTAAAATTCGTGAGAAAAAAGTATTTCTCGTACAGAGATTGACTGTATGGGAATTTACCGGATATCTCACCTTCCAAAAGAAGGATGAATCCAGAAGCTACCTGGCCCGATTACAAACTCTACCTGAAGAAATAAAATGTAACCACTTTCTGAATAATAGATCTGATGATCAACTTTGCTCTGATACCATGTAGAAATTTTGAATAATATGACACTTATTCACAGAGATTATCCCAATTATACACTATTTGTGAAATGCATGCATAATACATAACCTCCTTTACGTTGATCATCAATTTTGGGGAATTAAAAACAATGAAACATCAATCGCATGCACACATTAACACAGTATGTAACCGAGGAAAGCATACAGCTGAAAAACCCCAACTATCTATATATTATAATGATAGAGAACATGTAACAATACATAGTACAATACTCCTCACAAGTACTCAGTACTATCTCCACTTGCTACACACAAACTAGCTCAGATTTGAATCAAGTCACAGGTTCAAATCTCCTCCGCTGTCTGCCTGCCTCTACTGCGCAATCCAAAGCAAGAATAGGAATGATCCAAGCTCGTTTTCCTTGGCTTGTACTATGCAATCCTCATTGGCAATCTCCATCAATGCATGTGCAAATCTCATGCACAGTTATAGTCACAACTGATAGCAGTCTCACTCTTTCACCCACCTCTAACACTTGTCTCCATTGAACTGTCCATGCACTGAGTTAACTGATGTATTCTTTAGTTGCTTTATGATTTAATAATTAGTGAATTAATTATTAATTAATTCACATCACTCATCACTAGTGTATTCTGCAGTAAATACAATTAGTTCAACCAAGTCAGACTGAACACAACTCCATCAACTCCTCAATCAACTCCACCAAACTCAATCACTTGAGTTCTAACTGAAGTCCATCATGCAATAGCTCAACTAACCCATAAGAAAAGTGTATTTCCTTCTGACAGCTGCATGTGCCACATCCGTAGCTCGAACTGAAGTGCTCCAAGAGGATAAGATAATGTTTATAGTCCAAATATTATTAAGAGCTAATAATATTCGACTGTTCTATTTTTAGCCTGGCAGTCTAAAATAGACTCTGCCCATATGTCTAAAAATAAAAGTCCATCTATTTTTACCAACATGACCAATCATCCACAAATAGCATCCTGCAACTCATAGACCATGATACATATGTCTAAAAATAGACATAATCTAAAAATAGACTTTGTGCCAAAAATAGCCTGCGGGCCCAATTAGTGAAGGCGACTCCTTTCCACTAAGTTCCATCATCTTGTTGTATTTTCAACAGCCTAGACCATCTGAGAAAGGTCCCCAAAGTGGCTGACAAAGACACTTGAAATTGTTCATCCTGATGAGGTTGAAAAGACAGGAACTAGAAATTCAAACCGGCAAAATGGAGGTGATGTGGATGACTCTAATTCACCTGTTGATATGGATGTTTCTTATGATTGTGAATTGAACTTGTGTACAGATTTTGAACCAACTTGCTTCAAAGAAGCTGCTTCTCATGATGAATGGAAAGAAGCGATGCAAAAGGAGTATGATGCCCTCATAAAGAACGACACTTGGAAGCTGGTTGATCCTCCATTAGGAACCAAACCAATAAGCTGCAAGTGGGTCTACAAGAACAAGTATAAATCTGATGGCTCACTTGACAAGTACAAAGCTAGGCTTGTGGCAAAAGGTTTTACACAGAAGGAAGGGGTCGATTATGAGGAGACTTTTGCCCCCACAGCAAAATGGGCTACCATCCGGACACTCTTTGCACTAGCAGCTCAGAACGGTTGGAAATTCCATCAAATGGATGTAAAAATTGCTTTCTTAAATGGAGATCTAAAAGAGAATGTTTTTATGTCTCAGCCTGAAGGATTTGTTGTGAAAGGACATGAACATAAAGTATGCAAATTTATGAAGTCCTTGTATGGCCTCAACAAGCACCGCGAGCCTGGTACAAAAAACTAACTGAGCATCTTCTGAAACTCAATTTCAAACATTATGATCTTGATGATGCAACTTTATTTGTCAAGAAAGTTGGCAAAACAATTGTATATCTTGTGGTATATGTAGATGATCTTTTGATGACATGGAACAATGAAAGCTACATTGCATCCATAAACAAGGAATTGGAGAAAAGTTTTGAAATGACTGATTTGGGCTATGTTCATTACTATCTTAGCATTGAAGTAACCCAACATCCGAAGTCTATATTTCTTTCGCAAAAGAAATACATTGGAGATCTGTTGAATAGGTTTGGCATGACATAAGGCAATCCTCTTACTACTCAAATGTAACAAAACTTAAAGCTCACATCTATTGAAGGAAAAGAATTTGAGGATGCAACAAGGTATACACAGCTTGTAGGAAGTCTCTGTAGGAATTTACAGGGTAAGTTCCTCAGAAAGAACACCAAAAGGACACCGCTCACAACCAGATCACAGATCAATACACCAGTATTTTTGACGTGGTTAAAACCCTCAAAGAGGGAAACAGTCCACGGCTTGCGCCAACGTGGCTACTACAGGCAATTTATTAATCAAAGAATGAAAATTTACATAAGCTTCTCTCATGCACAGATTACCCGAACAATGACCCTCCATGCGCTTTAAATAGAACTCATGGACCAATCGGGTGTCAAGCCACGGATCAAGTGTCGGTAATACCGAGGAGAGAGTGAACCGTCGGATCACTACATATCGTGACCGTCGGATTGTAAGTTACAAAATGTACAACGGTAAAGAAACACACTTTACCTAACTCTATACCTAACTCTATACTAGACCAAGTTGAACTTAACTATTTCCTATGTGTCGGAATATCCTAACATCCCCCCTTAAGAACAACTTGGGATAGGATTGAAGGATTTACAAATATGACACAATAGGAGAAGGAAGGAGGCACTAGAGCCTATCCCCCCTTAGTGACAACTTCCTGAACTCCAAGCATATATCGAAGTTTAGTGAACTTCGCCTCTGTGAGATCCTTCGTGAAGATGTCTGCAACCTAATAATCTGTTGAACAATATTGCACTTCAAGAACATGGTCATGAATGAGCTTTCTGATGAAGTGCATGTGTAGTTCAATGTGTTTGTTGCGCTGATGCTGGACTGGATCTTTGCATAGCTGAATGGAACTTTGATTATCACACCAAAGTGTGGTTGGATGCTGCTGCTCAAAGCCAAACTCTAATAGGATCTGACGAAGCCACAAGGCTTCCTTACTAGCTTCCACGGCACCACGGTACTCTGCTTCTGCTGACGAAAGAGAAATGGCAGCCTATTTTTTACAAGCCCATGTAATAGGTCCTGAACCAAGAGTGAAGACATAACCGGCAGTAGACTTCCGATCATCAGGGTCACCAGCCCAATCAGAATCAGTGAAACCAACTAATAGAGGAGCTGCTTTGGCACTATAATGAATCCCAAACTGTACTGTACCGCGAACATAACGAAGTATTCTTTTGGCTGCTTTCCAATGACTTTCACGGGGGTTTTGCATAAAACGAGCAACAAGGCCAATAGCAAAGGAAAGGTCAGGACGAGTATGGGTTAAATACAAGAGTTTTCCTACAAGTTGACGATATAAGGTAGCATCAACTTCAAGAGAAGTACAAGAGATTGAAAGTTTGACTCCAGACTGAAAGGGAGAAGGGGCTGGCTTACAGTCTTCCATGTGAAAATGACGAAGAATATCACAAGCATACTTGGACTGGGAAAGGGAAATACCCTCCTTGGATTGCAAGACTTGAAGACCGAGAAAATAGTGTAAGTGTCCTAAGTCTGTCATTTCAAATTTATTTTTAAGGCTGGACTTCACATGGTTTATAAGGTTGGGATCACTACTAGTAAGAATAAGATCGTCAACATAAAGAACAAGGATGATAAGGGAGTTGCCCACTTTCTTGGTGTAGACAATATTGTCAGAATGACACCTAGAAAAGCCAAATTCTAAAAGAAAGCTATCCATTTTGGCATACCAAGCCCGAGGAGCTTGCTTGAGACCATAAAGAGATTTCTTAAGTCGACATACAAGGCTGGATTCTGTTTGGATGAAGCCAATGGGTTGTTCCATATAGATTTCTTCATGCAAGTCCCCATGCAAGAAGGCAGATTAACATCCATCTGATGGACTTCCCATTTTAAAGAGGCAACAAGGGAAAGAACAAGGTGGATAGAGTTCATTTTGGCAACAGGGGAGAAGGTTTCAGTGTAGTCAATGCCTTCAACCTGTGAAAAGCCCTTAGCAACAAGACGAGCTTTATGTTTATCAACTTTCCCATCTGGTCCATACTTGGTTCTGTAAACCCATTTACATCTAACAAGTTTGTGTCCCTTTGGTAGAGGAACAAGATCCCATGTATCATTTGTCAACAATGAATGATATTCTTCATTCATAGCTGCTTCCCAATGTGGATGGCTTAAGCTTCTGCAAAAGTGTCAGGATCATGATTTACTGGAGCTTGAGCCAGTAAAGAAGAGGCTCTTTCAAACTGAGAACGTGTACGTCGCTGATCTGTAGGATCACCGGCAAGATCACCTGCTGCATCCCGAGTAGCACAGACCCATCTTGGAAGTTGAAGATCCTGAGAAGGTGGGGGAGGATTGTCATCCTCACTTTCATCATCTGAAGAAGAAATGTTTTCAAAAGTAGAAGAGATAGGAAGAGGTGGCACATCCGCCGGACTAGGCTCGCAGGCTGATTTATTTTCATCAAATTTTACATCTCTTCTAATGATAACATTTTTGGACTTAAATGGAATAAGTCTATAACCTTTTACATCTTCAGAATATCCAACAAAAGTACATTTCTCACTCTTAGGTTCTAAAGCTTTATGCTTTTCATCTGCAATATGGGCCCATGCTTCACTTCCAAAAACACGAAAGTGACTTACATCTGGTTTAATGGAACTCCAAGCTTCTTCTGGAGTGATATTCTCTAGAACCTTAGTAGGAGTGCGATTGATTATATAATTTGCACAATTAATTGCTTCGGCCCAAAAACTAAGACTGAGTCCTTTAGATTGCAGCATACAATTAGCCATTTCCTTTAAGGTGCGATTTTTCCTTTCAGCTACACCATTTTGTTGTGGAGTGTATGGAACATTATGTTGCATTTGAATTCAATTTTCGGTGCAAAAGTTGATGAATGTGTTTTTAACATATTCTCCACCATTATCAGTTCTTAGCTTAAGAATTTGATGTCCAGATTGTTTTTCGACAAAGGCTTTGAAGGCCAAAAATGTGTTAAATACTTCGCTCTTGAGTTTTAAGAAGTATACCCAAGTGCGTCTGGAGAAATCATCAATGAAAGTTAAGAAATACTTGCAGCCAAAGAATGAAGCAACAGGAAGTGGACCACATAAATCACTGTGCACAAGCTGTAAAGGGGCTGAGGCATGCCAAGAGGCACGTTTTTCAAAACTGTCCCGATGATGTTTTCCGAGTACACATCCGGAACAAACACCATCTCTGCAAGATACCATAGGAAGACCTGTCACCATATTTTCTTTACATAGATGCTGAAGGGAGCGATAGTTTAAGTGACCAAATCGCTCATGCCAAAGTTTGCTCACTTCATCATTATGAGCAACAAATACTGAGGGAAGATTTGATGACCCAAAGTTGTGAAACTTATACAAACTTGTGGAATCATCAGAAATACCAGTAGCTAGAATCTGTTTAGGATCTCTCAGATCCTTGATTAAAACATCATGAGGTGAAAATTCAACAATTTTACCTTCACCTGAATGAGTTATCTGATATACAGATAGAAGGTTGCAGGATAAGGTTGGAACACATAATACATCATTAAACTGACCATTGTCTAGATGAACAGTTCTAGTCCCTACAACATTAAGAGATCTATCATCACCAGCATATATATTTTTTGTGTTACAATCATTTAAAGAAAAAAACATGGCTTGGTTTTTGGCCATGTGATAAGAGGCTCCAAAATCAATGAGCCACTCATGAGAATGAGAAGAAGAAGATACATTTAATGCATAACCAGCCTGAGATGATTGACAGCGACATGCAGAAAGTGCCATTCCTGAAGATGAAGTTGAAGTTGAAGTTGAAGAATGCTCCACATGGATGTTATGTTTCTTCATTGCGGCTTCCAAGGCTTCCATCTTCTTAAAGCATTTAGATTCTAAGTGGCCATCTCGATTACAAAAGTTACAATGTCTATCAGTCTTCTTCCATTTGTTTTTATTGGTCTTATCATTTTGCTAAAATGATCTTTCATTTTGAGGCTGAGTTTGCTTAGAACCCTTGTTTGTTTTAGGACCATTCTTTTTAGGATATAACTTCTTAGGATTCTTTGAATTTGGTTGCTGCTGGGCAGTTAACGCTTTCTTGGAAGAGTTTCCAAGATTAAGAAGACCAAGGTGTAAGAGTTTTTCTTGTTCTCTTATTAAAGAATCACAAAAAGAGTCAAAGGAAGGGGCCTTGTAGTCTTTTCCCTGACAAATGAAAGCTTCCCTTGTAGAATGGAAGGTGGAAACAAATACAGAGTAGGCTGGTCTCAACTTAGTAAGGATGGAATAAATAAGGTTACTATCTTCTTTCTTAACCTTAACACCTTCCAAGAGATATCTAAGGGTCTTGAATTTGGACAAGAAATCTTCAATGCAAGAAAAATTATTAGGATCCAATGTAAGCAACTCATTTTCAAGTTGATGGGCTCTAATTTCATTTTTAATCCCAAAAACTTTAGTGAGTTGTTCCAATGCTTCATGAGGAGTCTCAAGTTCTGCAATATGGAATCTAAGATCAGGAGAAATAGACATCCCTATCAAACCACGTGCTTGATATTGTCTATTTTCCCATTTTGCAGCCTTGTCTTCATCTTTTGGTTTCTTCTCTTGGTCTGTGGCTATTCTGTAGAGACCTTTACTTCTAAGTAAATCTTCGATGTAGGATATCCATTGGAAGTAGTTAGTGCTGTCAAGAATGACTTGGCATGGACTTTCCATTTTTAAAAAAAAACTGAAGCTGAAGATGCTGAAAGTAAGTGTTCCAATGGATAAATCTCGAAAAATTAGGCGGTTTTAAAAAAAACGGCTCTGAAAAAGGCTTCCGGATGAAGAAGTTATGGCTTTTTGAAAACAAATGTTGAAGTTGCCGGAAAAGTGCGCGAATGTGCGGAAATGAAAAAATCCGCCCCCACAAAATGGAGACTTGAACCCAAGACCTCTACTCTCTTAAAATAGCTTTGAACCAATTGATCTATACAAAAAATTTGAGAGAGAGAGAGGGGGGCGCCTTGGTTTGCGTGCTTTCCTTGAGAGAGCTCTTTTTCCCTACAAAACACAAAACCCAACACAGACATGCAAAGAAAACGAACCTTAGGCTCGAAGTTAGCTTTAGCCATAAAACTAGATATTTTTAAAAAATGAACCTTGCGGCTCAAATTTAGCTTTAGCCGAAAAACTAAATATTTTTCTCAATGTTTCTGATTTTCCAAGATCACACTAAGGTGCAGGGAAAAGAGCATACGCATGAGAAAAATCCTTCCTTTCTATTTCTGATTTGCCCAGATCGCATAGAGTCGCAGGGCAAAGAGCATACGCAGAAATGAAAGGTATAGATCCGGTTTAAAAAAAAGCTAAATAAACCGAAACCGAAATAAGCAGAGAGAAAATAACAGTAAACTGCAAATAAAGACTGTATACCTCAAGATCTTAAAAATGACGCAGCTAGGGCTACCGGAAACCTTTTCGCGTGAAACGAAAGAGGTTCTTCACTGGAACAGATGCTCCGAACACAACAAAGCAGTCCTCTCGGCCCGAAAGCAGTCAGAAACAGCAGATCTAGGAAACGGCAGTCGGATGCAGTTCTACCGGCTTCAGATTTGGATCACCAACGGACGCGGCCCTCAAATAGCTCAGATACCATGTAGGAATTTACAGGGTAAGTTCCTCAGAAAGAACACCAAAAGGACACCGCTCCCAACCAGATCACAGATCAATACACCAATATTTTTGACGTGGTTAAAACCCTCAAAGAGGGAAATAGTCCATGGCTTGCGCCAACGTGGCTACTACAGACAATTTATTAATTAAAGAATGAAAATTTACATAAGCTTCTCTCATGCACGGATTACCCGAACAATGACCCTCCATGCGCTTTAAATAGAACTCATGGACCAATCGGGTGTCAAGCCACGGATCAAGTGTCGGTAATACCGAGGAGAGAGTGAACCGTCGGATCACTACATATCGTGACCGTCGGATTGTAAGTTACAAAATGTACAACGGTAAAGAAACACACTTTACCTAACTCTATACTAGACCAAGTTGAACTTAACTATTTCCTATGTGTCGGAATATCCTAACAGTCTCAACTACCTAACTACTACCTGACCAGACATTTTGTTTGTTGTTGGAATCCTCTCCAGGTTTATGCAAAAGCCTTGTGAGGGACATTAGTCTGCTGCAAAAAGAGTTCTAAGGTACTTGAAGGGAACTCAGGACTTTGGAATCAAATATACACAGGTGGACGACTTCAGCTTAATTGGATACTCTGATTTAGACTTCGATGGAGACAAATAAATTGGGGCACCTACTTCAGGATATGTTATGAGTCTTGGATCAGGAGCTGTCTCCCGGAGATCACACAAACAATCAGTTCCAGAAGATTCCACAACAGAAGCAGAATACGTGGCAGCGGCTGAAGCAACAAAAGAAATTGTGTGGCTCAGGAAAATTCTTTAAGATTTGCAGGTAAAACAAGTACAATCAACTCCACTCATGATTGACAATACCTCTGCAATAAAGTTTGCCAAGAACCCAAAGTTCCATGATTGAACGAAGCACATCAATACTAAATATCATCTAATTTGACATCATGTTGAAGCCAAAACAATCCATCTTCGTCATTGTTCCACTAATGAGCAAATTGCAGACATCTTCACCAAAGCGCTTGGAAGACAAAAGCTTGAACGATTCAGAATGATGCTTGGACTCACCAACATCCCTTCAGATTAAGGGGGGGAATGTTGACACCTAATCCTCATGATTGGGTGAATATAATGTAAATAGATAAATAAGTAATATGAACAGTCATCGGTAGATGAAGTGAATAGTCTCTCCCTCATGTATATAATGAAGACCTACCTGAAGGAATGAACACGAATCAATTTTTGGTTGAGGAGTTATTGCCTAGTCTGACAATTTGTTATTTTTTCAACTTTGTTGATTCAATTTTTTCATAAAAAAACTTTTATTTAACATGTCATTTTTAGCAAAAAGGTTTTGAAAACGTATTTTTTTAATTATATCTATATGCAAAATGTGTATTTCTTGTCGAGGGTTTAAAAGTATTATTTTTTAGTGACAATTATTTTATGTCTATGATATATAAATTTATAAAAAATTCTAACCTCAAAATATTAATGTTAATATTTTTTTAAACTCAGCAAAAAAAAAAAAAAAAATCCAATATAAAAAAGCATTGCAAAGAAAAAACAAAAAACACATATTTGGAAAACCCTTAAAAAACAAACATCTTAGGACGAAAAACAAGAAGAGGAATAAGACAACTTGAAAAATGGTTAAATAATCAACATTTAAAAAAAATGTGTATACTCAAGACATCAGAAAATTTAGTATGTCAAAAGTATGTCCTAAAATAATGTTAATGTTTTTCAAAATGAGCATGAAAATCACCAACATTTAAAAAAAATTATCCACACTTAATACTTGTAAAAAGCTAGTGTGTAAAAAATAAACCCTCTAAAAAAAATGGTTTGATGTTGCATCCGCACTTTTCAAAGTCAACATCAAAATCACTAACATTAAAAAAAATTGTTCATACTTGATACATAAGAAAATTTAAAGTGCCAAAATTATGCTAAAAAAAAGGTGTATTCTGAATAACCACTTTTCAAAATCAGGTGTTGTTTTTTTCTATCTCAAAAAAACGAGTAGTCGGTAATTTTCTCATTTGATCGGTAACTATGTTTCTTGTGAGCCTCATGTGATCAAGACTGATATTACACCTCTTGTATCTAATCTTATACCTTTCAAGATTCAAGAGAGATATAAACCCTTATCAAATCACTTCCATGATTTTCCTCTGAAACATTGCAAATACTTTCCCAATTTTAACGAAGAACATCACAACTTTGCAGCTGAAAAACACATTCAAGCCTTCGAGGATTTGATAGGCCTTTTTGAAGTTGAGCATGATGATGTTTAAACATTTAGAGCCTGATTCAATCGGTTCATGGGAGGAACTGAGTGATATTTTTCTAAACTTTTGGGGAGAGAGGAAATCCAAAGATTAACATCTTTCAATGTTTCGTGTCATAGAGAAATAGAGGGATTAAACTGTCTCTATGCTCAATAGGAATTTTTTCAATCTTTATCACAATAAGCCTAGAGACATTCGACCTCCTCAAGTTGTTGCCATGTTGCATTGTGCAATAGCCTTTCATTCATATTTTTCGTACCTTCTCATGAATAGGAGATTTGTGACCTTACAACAAATGTTTATTGATGCTCAAGAAATAGATGAGAATATTCAAACATGTGAAAAACTCCCAAAACAGATCCTGGATGAAGTTATATATGCAGATGAACAAGAGAATGAGCATGTTCAAAAGAGACTTGTTCTAACTCTTGATCCATTTCATTATGAGCAGAGGATTGATAATATCAAACATTTTATTGAAAGTCTCAATGTTAAAGTTTTTACAGAGAGTAAAGTTCATCTTGTTGAAAAACAAGTTGTTGCCTCAGATTTTCCTATATATGATGAATATGATGATGACTTTCATGAACAACCAACTGCATTAGATTCATAAAAAAATGCCTATTTTCAACATTCTAATGAAAGAACTCAACCTATATATCACAGTTACAACATTGGACATAAAGAGAGTGATCAATTAGCTGAGGGTAACTCTTTGCCTTTGTGTTTTTCTTCATTCAAGTTGCTAAAAGAGAAATTTAAAATCATAAATGAAGCAAAGGAACTTGAACCAATGCAAAATCACATAGGTTTACTAAACAAAATGACAACATTATAGATCAACAGGAAGATTTTCATGTTTTTCATCATCCTATAATTTCCTATAATTTTATATATGGAAGTTTTTTTTTTTTTAATCAATTCAGATTCGTAGCCATTAACTTATAGGGATTTTGAAAATGATGATTGTAAGGATGCTAATTCTCAAAAGAAACCAGAGATATTTTCTTTATCAAAAAGTATTCCATTGCAACTATCATATGAAGATTTTCAGCCTCTTTATGACAACCATAAGATTGAGATGCATGGAAGCCATATGCAGTCAAAGGGATTACACATCATAGTGATAGTATTTTACATTGTTGTGAGATTATTTTGCACACATGTGAGGATTCTTTTGTAGTCTTTTTAGAGTAAGTAAGGAGGCCCAAGTTTTCACATTTTATCAATAATGAATTTGTTTTCAACTTTTTAAATAAGTTGCAAGAATGCAATAAAGAGTGATGGATTTATGCCTGCTAAAGCTAAGATTAAGAAAGGAAAATATACTGATGTGGAGCAAGGAAAAGAGCACAATCAAGGAGCTACATTATTTGAGCAGCTACTTGACTGGTTGTATTGAAATTTTTGTAATATTTGATTCAACAATTTTTCAGCAGTTTAGAGTAAGTAGGTGTGATCAATAAGCATGTTGGGAAAGCATCTCTTTCAGCATGTACATTCTTAGTTTGCTACATCAATTTCAGTTTATAGTGTAGTGTACAATTTAGTTTGGATTACCGTTTGGTTTTTAGTTGCAAAATAAATGCAGGTTGCAAGTTGCGTTGTTGAGTTGGGATCAACCGAATGGATCAGGCCTCTAGTCTAAAGGGGTTCTTGCTCCCATATATGATTGAAAATATCCCCATGAAGCCTTTTGTTATCACAATTTTATTCAATAATTTTAAGGCGCTGATTGTTTCAATGTCAGTGTCAATTTGTAAAAAAACAGTGTTAATATGTTGACAACCAAAGTACCAATGCAAATTTGTAAAAAATGGTCAATTAAACACCCACAGCTGGAGTATTAGTGCCAAAAAAAAAACCAAAGGAATGCGATGATGGGGCACACATCATAAAAGGAGTGATAATCTATCAAATGAGCATTGTCTAAGAAGATGTCAGCAAAAAACTCTATTTTACTTTGTTTTTCGTGTAAAAGGAAGTAAATTCAGGTGCAGTTTCCGAGCATATGGAAACGAATATTCGAAATCCGAAAGAGGATTTTTTCGACAATGGACCCGCTAATAAAAAATCTCTCGCATTTTATACAAATATCACAGTTTGAGATATTCTAATTGATCTTTGAAGCTTATTTTTCAGGAATTCACTAGAATTAATCTTTTCTATTTTTAGAGAAACACCTAATCAACTTTCAATTGGAGAGACACCTCATCAAATTCAACTTGGAGATCCTTAGCTTCGGCCATGGCTCCAACAAAACAATGATCTTCAGATACATAATATTATTTCTTTGTTTTATGATGGAATGAATGTAATGTATTTAGTTTGGATTAGATATGTATTCTTTTTATTTAGCAATTTGTAATTAAGTATGAACAAGAAACTTGTTTTAGTTTGTAATTTTCTTATAAAGACAAAGACTGTGTAATGAAGAAGGGTTGGAATCTTTTGAAATAAATTCTCTTTTTTTACTATGCATGTATGTAATCAGCTAATATACAACAATCTCTATGAGCAGTTTTTCATAAATTCATGTGTTAGCAATTCCTTGTCTGTTTTCTAAGTTTCATATGTTCTTCAATATTTGAATACTAGGTTGTTGAATTAGAAATCATATCTTTGTGCTCCAAATTATTTTATTCATATATTTATTACTTGTTTTTCACCTAAAATATTACACTAATTTTTTACTATTCTTTAATTTACCAAACTTGTCAAAGGAGTTGTTACTATCTTGCGTTTGTACATATTTGCTCATTGAACCTGTGGTTTATATAAAATTGATTGGAACAGACTCCACGCCCAATGGTGAAATTTTCCTGAAGTCCAACCAACCTTAGTTTTCTAAATTAATATGGTCATAAAACATATTTTAGACCTTCTACCACTGTGACCTTGGGTAGTTGAGTTTAGGGAGAGATCCCTCTCCAGGTTGAAAGATAACATTTTCACTAAGTGATAACATTTTCCTTATGAGATAATTATTAAACCACTATTTAATCATTATTTCTTTCTTAATTCTCATAAAATGATTAATAAATCATTTTTATTTGTTAATTACGTCAACCACTTTCTAATAAAGATATTTGACGATTTTGAATATCTTTTCCCTCTCCAAAAAATATAATAAAATATTCCCAACGATTAGATTTTGGTTTGGTCAATAATTATTTTCCAATTCCTAACTTAGCTCAATACTTTATTATAAATAAGATTTCTATTCGTTTTTCACCTTGATTAGTCTAATTATAACCATTATCGTCTCATTCCCTTTAAGTTCCCACTTGAGTTTAATCTACTTTTGTTTGTTTTCTGCACATTGCAAGTTGAGAGAGAGAAACATAACACTAAAGCACAAGGACATCAAAAGGACCTATCCCACGGAGGGGGATCTATAGACCCAAGTTTATAAGTTCCCCTTACCAGGTGTAAAGTTTTTATTAATAATTTTTCTTATTCATATGATCCATTGGGTTGCTACACTTTCATTTTTGTTGTTATATGTTTCTAGTTGCACATGATATTCTACTACAGGGTTTTGTTCCATTTTCATTGCAGATTTGAAGTGTAAACAGATATATTTTTGTTGTTACAGTCACTTGTCACCGGCGACTTAAGTGAAGCATTTTTGGTAAACTTCTCCAAAATAGTTACACCATTAGAGGAAATTTCAGCCTAAAAGTACCCATGAAATTTTCTCGTAATTTCCATGGAATAATATGTAAACCAATCAAAATCTTTTAAATTTAAAAAGAGGTACATGTCTTAAATACTTTTAAATTGTTTAATTTGGGTTTCGGTGAAATATTTTATTATTAATTTGGGTATCGATGAAATATTTTATTATTAATTTGGGTATTCATAAAATATTGTATTAATGTTATTTACTGACCTTACCTATATGAATTAGAATATCAAAAAATTATTAATGCAATGTAAATCTTAATATTAGTGAAAAAATATAAATTAAAAATGTATGCCCATTTGACATTAATAACCATTCCCCATAAAAACACAAAAAAAATCAAATATAAATATATAAAGACAGTTAAATATAAAATATAAATATACATAGTTAAATAGTTAAAAGATATTTAAATATAAAATACTTAAATACTTAAAAAAAACATTTTCGAGAAAGGAAAAATTATTTGATTTCGGCCAAAAATATAAAATCTATAGTTAAATATATTTAAATATAAAATGGTTTAAAAAAATATTCCAAAAATGACAAATTACGAGATTCCATCCAAAAATTTAGATATATAGTTAAGTATAAAATAGTTAAATATAATTAAAAATAAAATAGTTAAATAGTTAAATATAGAATAATTAAAGAGTTAAAAAACATATTCCAAAAATGACAAATTACCGGATTTCGAACAAAATTGTGGCTTGAGTAAACAATGTTGTTAAAATTACACAAAAAAATAGTTAAATATAAAAAATATATAGGCAATTAAATTTAAATATAAAATACATATAGACTTATTTTAATAAAAGCATCATATATTGAGGGATTTCAATCAAAGTAAAGACATTAGAAATAATATATTAAAAAATTATATTAAATCTCGTGCTATAAATATTGTGGAACATAGATAAAAAGTAAAGTAATATTCAAAAAATGGTCTACATGACATTTTTTTTATTAATTTCTTGATTTTTCTTTAGGAGGCCACTTTTAGGGTGAGAATTCCTCTATTGTAACACCCAAGATATAACAAATAAGCTACTACAAGAATTTCAACAAACATTTATAGGTGTATCAACAAATTGTTATAGGTGTAACAATAAACTTTGTTAACAAAATTCTCACAAAGTACAAACTAGATTTCGATAAAACTTTGTGAGCAAGTTTCTACTATTTTAATTCTTCTCCACACCGAAAATCAGATCTATCTAATGCACAGATATCGAGATATAAGAAACATTTCTATAGGTGATGATGTTTATTGTCTCAAAAAATATGAATCAAATTTTCCTGAAACATTGCAGGTTTGTTCCTATTACCTTAATGATTCCCTCCTCCAATTTTTATGGGAATCTGATGCACAGAACTCGAGATATCAACAAAATGGTTGTAGGTGATGATGATTAATTTTTGAAAAATTATAAAATAGTTTTGCTTGAAACTTTGTGGGTTTTTCATCTTACCATAATTCTTTCGTCCTTCGAGTTTCATGGGAATCCAATGCACGGTTTGAAATATATCCACAAATCAATTTTTGCATTTTATATGTAAATAAATGAGAAATTACCAAAAATATTTTTCTTGTCCTTGGCATCCTGTTATTCATGTGCATGAATAGGACTTAATACAATAGAATATGGGATTCCATTTACAATTACAACCACTCTCTCATCCCCCCCATGCCTGCACTTTTGCATGTCCTCATGCAAACAAGGTAGAGTTATCAACATGAGAGCCAACCAACCTACACTTGTAACATATGACCAATAACACCCATAGTTTTCATTTGCGGTTGTTGTTACATCAATTATAGTTTTTGGGGATGTAAAAACAAGTCATGAATTAAGTGATCCTTTATAAGACATTGTACATAAGTGCATTTGCATACCTATAGCTGAAATTCCCACAAAATAAAAAAAATTGTTGATACTTAGAAAATAGGCAAGAATATAATTCAGTTTGTTAATGGAAGCCATGGTCTTGGAAGGATGATTGGTAATAGGCTTGGGCCCAAAAAGTTTAAGGAAATAAAAGTGTGAGAACAATATACATTAAAGAGAATTCTTATTGGGACTAAAATAGCAATTGTAAGTAAACATAAATTATGCAAATGTTGAGAAAGAATCGAATCTTTCTTACTGAGTGTTGTTGACCAGTGGGTTGGTAAGAGATGAGGGTTGAAATAGATATGAAAAGCAGAGACACAATTAAATTCCATGCTCACAGTAGTCTCTTATCATTATACCCTAAATTTTTAACAAATCAAAAAGTTTCAAGTTGATTTTTACCTCAAGTTTTACCTCAAAAATTTGATGTTGCCAAGCATGTTGATCAAAGATATTTGATTCTAAGATAAAGCGTTGATGTATGATGAAATGTTTTTATGAATACATACTACTAGTCATCTTGTAACATCACCTACATAGTAATAACTCTTGAGGGGTAATAGTGTATGTGGTCGCTCGTTGTTCACTGTGTTTTAAAATTGTGAAAAAAGAAAAGAAAAAATCAATCAAAATCAAAGCCTAGAATAAGTATTAAGATTTTGATTTTATGAAGGGTGGATTAACATCAACATTGAGGATGGTGTAACATTAATTCTGGTGGGGCCCTGACGGATTTGTTTCAAAATATATATATTACACTCATTAAACAACAAGCAAAATTTGTCGAGCAGAGTTAATTATTTTGTCAGCACTCCCTGATGGTTTCAACCCGATGTCACAAATCGTTCGACAGTTATGTTCATCGGTGCCTCCATAGCATAGTCAAACAATCAATAGTTGACTATCAATCGACGGTTGATATTGTCTGTGGGATCACCAACAGGGAGTTTTCCCCATATTGGTATGTCCCCTCATAACGGTGCAGCAAGCGAGCGCGATCTAGCAGATTGGTCCTCCACGTCATCATCATCTCACTTCCATGTCACCCGGTAACATCGTCATGTCTTTTCCTCCACATCATCCATCCCATACACATCAATTTAGCATTTAACTTTGTTTTCCCTCCCATTTTCTGTTTTCCCATAAACTTTATTTTAGCCTCGTTTCTCTGTTTGTCGTTCTCAATTCCCCATATCCATAGCACATTGCGGTCATTTTCCTTCTTAAATTCAAAGTCATTATCCACATCCATCTATTAACTAGGTATTTATACATCACCTACAACTGTTAAAGTCCCTATAATTTCGAAGAAAGTTGTTCTATCGGGTTCTTCTACCCACATTCCTCTCATGGATAATGAGAGGGATGTTTTTGACCCAATTTGCTCTCTAAATTTAATGGAACTTCATCACCATATTTTAGTAAACCAAAAAGAGTCTCATGTGTATGTTGCAGTCATAAAGTCTGGTCTTTTTGCTACAATAATTCCCCAAAATTATTATTTCCCTAATATTTTTTACTGGCTAGTCTCTACTCTTTACCCTCAGAAGTGTTTTGTGATGAATGCATTAGGTGAAAAAAAAATCAAGTGACCGCTCTTTTAATTCAGCAAGCATTGGTCTTTCCACCTTCAAATCTTTATACCACATTCTCAGAAGAAACCTTGTTTTCATCTTTTCAAAAAAAAATGGGAAGGATTATGCCCATATGACCTTCTTTTTAATGCCTATAGGACAACAATTGCCTATAGAGTCTACTCAATTTTCTCTTGAAACTTTTGTTGAATATGTAAGACCAATTTTGCAAATAATTGCCAAGGTTTTGGGAAGGGAAGACACAATTGTTATTGACTGAGCCATTTTGGGGATGTTTAATTTAATGTTGCAACCTGAGACTGTACTTGATATACTTACCTATTGGGAAAAACTGGTTAATTCTCAGTTGTCAGACCTTGCTCTTACTAGTTGTTTTAGATTTCCTTCATTAGTGACTTATCTTTTCTTGTACACTCATGTGGAGAGATTCATGCATTTGGGTCTTAATATAATGGATGTACATAAAAATACACAATCAATGGTGAATTAGACATCCACCTTAAGGTGTCATGTCAATTATGAAGGATTTATATACTTGACTACTTCTTTCTTGTGAGTTGCTTACTCCATGATAAATAGCTCTCCTCCACCTTGTATTTTTCCAAAGCCCCAATCTCTTCTTCAACTTAGAAAATATGTTAAAGTGGGTGATTAGTTCCAATTTGAAGACTATGTTAAGATTAGGCTGTATGGAGAAGATGTTGCCCCTTATAGACTTCCCATAGTTGTACCTATGAGATTATTTTCTTTGGAATTCATCAGACAAAGTTTAAATGTTGATAAGGTTCATTTTGTACCAGCAAAGAAAGGGCATTTATTCAAATTGCCAAAAAATATTGGGCCTTTTATTGTGAACAATAGACAGGCCATGGAAGAAGTGGAGAAGATTCTTGAAGGCATGCAGTTACAGCTAGGTGAAAAATGGTCATATGATCCCCATCATATTATTTCTAAAAGAAGAGTTGAAAATTCATATGCTCCCTATACACATGAACCTCGACCAGATGTGGAAAAATTGGTAAATGGTGGTAAGACATGAGAAAAAGGAGGAGTGGAGATTGAAACTCCAAATCCTACTGAAAACGTTCTGAAAAGAGTCAGTGAAGATAATTGATTTGGAAGGTGAAATAGATCAAAGTTCAAAAAGGCCAAGGTTGTCTAAGATAGAAAAAGGAGTCTAATTCTTTGGCTCAAAGCTCCTCAACTACAATGGGGTTTTGGTTGCAATTGGGAGATTCCACTTGTACACCTTCTTCCCCTGTGCCTGAAGAAACTTCTCAGAGTGTTGTTCCTATTATAAAACAACTGTATAATCAAATAGAAGAAAAAAATACGAGGGCGAAGGAAATTATTGAATCTAAACTTGAAGCACAGTCTATCCCTGAATATCACACCAGACTATTGTCTGCCATGGATCCTGAAATAAATCAACTAAAGCTATCTTTCTCTCATCCTTTTGCATTGATTTTTTCATCATCATCAGGTTTTAAAACTCAAAATTGATTGTGGATGCAAGAGAAATTCCATTGCCTGGAGAATTAATCTACAATGACTTAAGCAAAACATCCCTAGATCCTAGTAAGGTTGAAGCTTTACTAGGAAAGGTTGTAAATCATCTAAAATTGGAAAAGGAAAATTTGAGAGCCTTGTTCACCCAGAATGAAGAGTTAAATAAGTTGATTGTAAAAATTGGTGTAAATCCTGAAGACAAAACTATTGTACAATTTTTTTTGCTAGGGACAAAGACCGAAATTCAGGTCTTGAGGAAAAAGTTAAAATTACCCTCTGTGGAGCATGTCATGGCCCTAGAGATAGCTCAGGTGGAGAAAGAAAAATAAATTTTAACATGTGAACTTTTGCATAGAAATAATGAAATCGTTACCCTCAAAGAGGTGAATTATAGTTTGCAACAGAAACTAGATACACATGTCTATACTATTTTAGTACAACCTGATTCTAATCACCCTGCAGAGAATTTGACTAAAGTAATGATTGACCTAAAGATATCAGAGGATGAGATGAAGAAGGTGAAAATAAATCTAGATGACACAAAATAGATCCTGAAGATAACAGAGAGGGAGTTAGCCATGGCCAAAGATACTGCCTAAAAGTATCAAAATGATTACCAAATTGCTTCTCATGAAATTAAAGAATTGAAGGAGAAAGTGAAAGGAAATATGACCCTCATTCAATTCAGGGATATTATGTGGAATGATATTATTAATACATTGAAGAATGTGTAGGAATTTACGTCAATTGTAGTAGAGGAGAAATCCATTATTAAATATTTGGAAAGTATAATTATTGCTAGTAAACAAAAACTCCAACAATGTGCACAATTTTCCAAAAAGATAATTGATTTCCTTAATTATAATTCATCACAAGAATTAAGAGAGATGCAGATTAAGGACATAATAGAATTTGTGTTGGAGATAAACAAAATGGTTTTGAAAAAACTGTATAGAATGACAACTGAAACAAAGTTGGGAGAGATTAACGAATTTGTTTTAAAGTTCAACACCAACTTTGACAAGAGAACTAGTGCAGGATTGCCTTCATGTTAGGATCAACAGGGAAATTTTCTTCCTAATGGTACTTAAGAAACCTTGTTGGTAGAAGCCAAAAGCAAGATTGGCACTTCTCATGAAAAAACATCAATTCTGAAAGGGGCAATAATTGTAAATTATCTTCACAAGGAATTTAAGCTATTATGGTTAATTAGAACGCTTTTTACTGAGAATCCAATGTATAGTAGGATCACCAATTTTAGAATGGCTCACAGAAGGTTTGTTAAAAGTCAGAGCTCAAATATGATAGTTTGAAAGAAATGCAAAGAGTGGATATCTCCCACAACAACAACAACAAAAGTTAGACCTTCTACTGCACCGGAATCTCAAATTACTCAATAAGGAAAAGCCACATATTCTTTCATTATGTAATTATATTTCTATTTTATCATAGATGAAGTCCTTCGAAGGATCAAATAGTTTAAAACATTTCAAGTAGTTAGTAGTTTTGACAGTTGAAAGTTTCGTAATTTTCCTCATTGTAATTATCATACAAAAGGAAATTTTGAGGAACGAGGAGCGGTTATGGGTTTTTGGACTTCAGAAGAAAATTTTTCTTGTGTAATGTTTTTGATATTCTTGGTGATTTGAATAGATCTTTTGAAATGATTCTAGACATATTTTGAATGTGAAATGTGTTTTCTCATATCTATAAAATCATTTAATGTTGTTCTTCCGTGGAAAAAAATAATGAAACAGTTGGTCTTTAATGATACAGTTTCACTGAAATTACGGTATTTGTAAATTAAAGTTAAATAACCTTAATATGTGCTCCTCTTTTCTATGTTTCCATTCATCTCTCTTCCATAATTCTACTAAAGTTTAAAACAAGAGATTTTTCCACAAGTAGCCTATTGTTTAAAACTTTCTTAAAATATTTTTCATCCATTATACTACAATGTAAAATCATTTTCATTATCAAAAAGGCCACTTTCAAGGGTGTTTCATTCCAAGAATATTTTATAGTCTTTACCTATTAAACAAATACTTCTAAAGTTTCACAATGGAACAACAAATCAAGAACTTCATTATTCTAAATAAATGCCTTGGGCAGTAACCTCTACTCAATCGGGGGTTGTCTCCTAAGGTACTGGAGTAACTGCAATCATTGTAACATGGCTATTGAATCCTTTGAAGAGCAGGTGAAGGCTAAATTTTTTACTTCCCTAGCTATCCAATAATCAATCTGCTTCCATTATTTGCAAACCAAAGGACTACAATTGTTGGAAAATGAATGAAAGCGTATTTTTGAACTACTGTAAGATTCAATTTTACCATCCCATATACTGTAGCAATGCTTCCTTTCCCCAAACTAAACAGTTTCCCTACCATCAAAATTTCTACAAAACATCTCATGAGTAGCCTAAGTCAGCAATTCATCACCTGAATAACCCCATTACAAATAAAAGTGGCATGATCATGTTGAATGCCATGGAATTAATGATGGGTGAAAAGAGGATATAAATACAGAAAAAAGGGATGATAAAAATATACATTCCTAAGATGAACCACTTATTTCTATCTTTGTGTCTTAAAATTATTACCATTATCCAAGTGTATAAAATGATCCCCCTTACATGGGCAAAGTAAATAACCTATGTTAAGGGTCCCCACTTCCATGAAAATCTCTTTATTTTATAAAAGACAAACTTCAAAGAACAATATTTGATGATCTGGACTTATACATGAACGCAACAGAATACAGATGTAAACATAAACACTGAGATGCAACAAAAATAAAACTTCATTTCATTAATATCAAAGAACTGAAATATGCTTACATACATAATGGAAATAAACTATCTCAGGCAATGGTAGCTTATCTCTAAGAAGATATGTGACAGTTACATGCCTCTGAACTGTGTTACAATGAGGCTTAAGCGTAGAAATTCCTTGTAGATTCAAAACTGCTCATGTTATTTACTAAAACATAAAACTTGGATTTACTCTACTCATCTATGAAAGGTAATTCATGATCGAGAAATCACAACATAAACATGAGACAAGATTCAAAACACCTACATGGAGATTTATCTAGGGGAATGCAACTGCTCAAAACTGCTCCCTTTTATATTGCATTATTCAGAAAATAGAGAAGAAATACAATACTTGCTCAAGCATGAACAACCTTTGCACCAGTCTAATCTATTTCACTACCTCGCAGACTTACTAGGGCCAATACTTAACAAATTTTCCTTCCTTTCAATCTCTTATTTATTTGTGTTGTTCCATGAGGAATTAGCCCCTATTATTTAGGGAAATTTCTCATTGAGAATTGTGCAATTCTTGTAGGCCCTTCTCCGACTACATGCACCACCTGTACAACTTGGAATAATCTACAACTAATAGTACGCTGCCCTTTAACTCCAATCTCAACTGTGTCACTCAAGTTATCTACATGAATCAATTATTATTGGCTGATTGATGAGTTAATTGGTTGATTACTAAGGTACACACCCCACTACTGGACCATCCACTAGTTCTCTAACAATTATAACTATTTAAACTCAAAACAACTCAAACTAACTGAAATAGATTGCTAGAAATTAGAAATCCATCATACTAAACTAAACCCAAGTGCCTTTAACTCGAATTAATTGAGTTAACTGAGTAACAAGTGCCATGTCACCTCAGTTAACTACCTCCAAGTATTTTACTGAAATTCAAATTCGAATTTTAATCTAGTTTGACCAAGGCAAAGTCAAAACTAGATTTTTTGTTGCATTTTATACACTCCCTCTCAGCAATAAAGGGATTATTTGATACCTTTATCCTGCCTCTATGGAACTCTAATTTACCTCTTGAAAAATTCTTTGTCAAAATATCTGCATATTGTCCCCCTGTAAGAATGTATTCCAACAACATGATCTGCCTCTACACACAATCTCATAGATGGTGATACCAGATGTCGATATGCTTGGATCAATCATGAAATATTGGATTATCAGAGAGTTTGATACGACTATAATTAAGGAATTTAGACTTTTGTGATCCATAACATTGTTTAGTAATCTTCGGCAAAATCACATAATCAATCTTTTGTCGACGCGTTTCGAACCAGCCAGTGTGGTTCATCGTCAGGACAAGTTGAAGAACTGATCTGGCTAAGCTTGATTAAATAGAGTGTGCAGAGACCCCAACGGCTATATAGCAACGGCTAATTTTGACCTGATGATCATAGTCAAAATAATAATTTTATTATTAACAGAAACATACTATTATTAGTTAATTGAATAATATAATAAATATAATGTTTAAATATAATGGTCATTATATTTATTAAAAACCTATATTTATTATTATTCCTAAATTAATTAATTACAAATAAATAGTATTAAATTAGTTACAATGGTAACTGTGTATTTAATTAATAATAATTGTTTATATCTAAGGATCCAATGGTAAACTAGATATAATGGTTATTAATAAATTATGGTAAATTAATAATGGTAAACTGAATATAATGGTCATTAATAAATTATATCTTTATATAACCTATATTTATTATTATTACCAAATTATTTAACTATAAATAAATGGTCATAAATTACTATCGTTCCTAGAATTTAGTTACAATAGGTAAAAGTTTAAATCCAATAAATCATTTTAATTTAAAAATTTTAATGTAAAGGCCCATTCGAAATTAAAATAATAAGTACTAAACAATAATCTATATTTTCTTAATAAACAATAAATAGTATTCTAGTTAAATCATTAATATTCCTAGAATATAGTTACCTAAGGTAAATGCCATAATTAACGTACATGTTTATTAATAATAGTATATTCATTAACTTAATGTTTTTTGGTATATCATATATTTCTAATAACTTCTTGTTTATCATTTAAACTTAAGGGTCATTTGGTAAAATTGGATTACCTCTTATCATTAATTTAATAATTTATATTCATTAATTAACCAATAATTATTTACTAAATTTTTTATTAAAATTAACTATGTTATTAGTTAATTATCTTATCACTTATAAGGTTTAGAAAAGGAAGGCCTTTATTAATTCGATATAAGGAAATCAGCTAAAAGTAAAAATCAATGAAACAATCTAATCTTAATTCTAAAAATACCCCCTGGAATAAGGTTAATACTAACATATTAATACCTCAAGCACTCCATAATAATAAGACAATCCCGCCAAAACCAGAACTTGAGGAGAGGGAAGACAGAAACCCTAAGAAGGAACAAAGAGGGAAGGAGGAGGTTAGGAAGACAAGGCTGGGACCCAGCAACTGCTAATCTTCCAGCCATCATCCCTATTAAGATTGTTCGGCCTTTTCTCAATCTCCAGGGCCTCTCTAAATTTACGATGGTGAAACTGCGCAACTTTGGCAATGACTTGAGCATCTTCTATACAAACATGATGCATAGTCTTCCCCGCATGCTCAGCCAGGGCTGAGGACTTGGTCCTACCATGTCTTAAGTCCGCCGAATGCTCGCTAATCCGTTGATTGATAGAGCGACCAGTCTCACCAATATAAGGGGTCCCACAGGAACAGGGAATGACATAGACGCCTTTCATGTCCTTAGGGTCAATAGGGTCTTTCACAGACCTAAGGGAGCTACGGATAGTGTGGAGGGGTCTAAACGTTGCGGGCACATCGTACCTCCTCAGAACCCTCGCAATCCTACCTGTGGTCCCTTGGATGTAAGGAAGGTTCACACCCAAGACATGGTCTTTGGGAACCTTTCGGATTGAAGGCTCCTTCTTGGCCCTGAGGAAGGCTTTTTGACCAAGGTGCCTATTATAACCATTCTTCTCAAAGACATCAAGGAGATGAGCCTTCTCCGCTTCCAGGCTCTTCTCATCCGAAATTCTTACAGCACGTGTGGCAAGCGTGCTAAGGACCCCTAACTTCTGAGCGGGGAAATGATGCGACGACGCATGCAAGTATTGCTCAGTATGCGTCTATAATTTTCATGGTAAATCATAGTAGGATCCATCGTCTGACCACATAACCCAACAAGAATCTTTCTCATCCAGACAACCTCACATGTTGCTTGACTTACAACATAACCCAACAAGAATCTTTCTTCCTATTGTACCAAGAAACATTTTTTGACCCAAAATGGAAAATTCCTCCTGATGTGCTCTTCCTGTCTGATGGACTCCCTGGCCAATCTGGATCTATGAAGCCTTGCAGCTTTACTCCCTCTATCCATCTGTACCAAAGACCATACTAAGTAGCGCCTCTAAGGTATCTCAACACATGCTTTGCTACCTTCCAATAAAGTTTGGTTGGATTAACCATAGATTGACTAAGCTATTTAACTACATAACACATTTACAGTCGTGTGTTCACCAAATAAATAAGTGAATGCACAAGTTTCCTGTAAATGGTAGCCTCCACTACTTCACCAGAAGTAGCATCTTCCTTCTTCCAATTCCCTTCTAGATGAGTCTCCATGTGTTTGATGCTCTCCACATGGAACTTATTCAGTATATCATTGGCATACTTTCCGTAAGAGATAAACAACTCCCCATCTCTTTTCCATACTTCCAAAACAAGGAAATAATGCATGAGCCCTAGGTCCTTCATCTTGAATTTTCTTGCATGTTTCTCTTTACAAGTTTTGATCAACTTCTCATCACCGGTTAAAATTAAATCATCGACATATAATACTATAATCAATAATTTACCTTCAATTACAATATGGTAAAGGTTTGCATTTGCTTCACTTTTAGTGAATCCCAACCCAGTGATATAGTTGTTGATCCTAGTGTACCAAACACGGGGTGCTTACTTCAACCCGTATAGTGCTCGCTTGAGTCTGCACATATGCTACTCTATGTAGAAGGTCTCAGTATCTACAAGTTCACTCATCAGAGCCATGTATCCATTGTACCGATTGTGACCTCCTCTGCATGTGTTGTGATATGGGTGCTCCCACATTCTCTCTAGCATCATGCAATAATCTGTCAACTTCCCTGGTTCGCTTCCTTCCATCCTTGGATGTCTCTACTTGAGTGGATACCTACAGTCTTTGTTCCTCCACTTGTGGTTGTTGAACGACTTCCTAAGGTTCTTCCTTTGGAGCTAATAGCTCCTGATCTAAATGCAAATAAAGCTCCCTATCAAGAGAACACCTCATTTCCTTCTCCTCATCAAACTTCACATATCTCCTAACAACTGTCATCCTGAGAGATGGAAAGTACACACGATAGTTGTGAGGTGTTTCTATGTACCCCACAAATATGCCCAACTTAGTTGTAGGCTCTAGATTTTTCCTTGCATCCTTGGAAACATGACAGTAAACTAATGGTCCAAAGATCCTAAAGTGTGACACATCTGGTTTCTTCCCTGAAATTTTTTCCTCTGGTGTATTCATCCCAAGAATCTGATGAGGACTCATGTTATGAAAATAAATAGTTGTGTTGCATGCTTCCACCCACAAGTGCAATGGTAGGCTTTGGTCATGCAACATTACCCATGCAACTCCCACAATACTTATGTTCTTCCTCTTAGCCACCCCATTCTGTTGTGGGTTGTGGGGTGTTGTCACTTCCCATCGAATACCTTCTTTTGGGAAGAATTTCATAATCTCATTCGACATATATTACCCACTGTTATCGCTCCTGAGAGCCTTCACTTTCCTATTAGCTTCTTTCTCAACAAGTTCTTTAAATTCAACAAACTTGGAGAATGTATGGTATTTCTTCTACATGAAGAAAATATACAACTTTTGTGAGAAATAATCTACAAATATAACATAATACATGTGCTTGGAAGTGGAGGCTGTTGAGAAATGTCCACACACATATGAGTGAATCCTTTCAAGGACTGATTGCACTTTATTGTCCTAGTCATTGAAGGTGCCTTTTGCGTACTTCCCCAATGCACACCCTTTTCATGTATCTCACTGCTCTAGTGCACCTTTGGGAAGGCCTGTAAAATATTTTGCATGATCTTGAAAGCGTTATGGTGAAAATAGCGAAGTATTATATGCCATAATTCACTGATGTCTTGACTTTCCACCTTCTCTCCTTTTGTTCTCAGTGCTGCACAATATTCTACATCTATTTTGTATAGATTCTTCACTCAAATCCATATCTGCTTCACTTGTCTTGTGGCAATATGTCTCAGGAAATCCTTCCCTTTCTCGAATATCGCATCATAGCCACAGTCGTCCAACACCACTACAGAAACTAGATTCTTATTCATAACCAGTACAAACATCTCATCCTTAAGCCTTAGAGGAGAACCAGATTCCTCTTAAAAGTAACTATACCAATATTGGTCATGCTATACCTTCCATCATCTCCCATATTTATGTGCATCTAGATATCCTTCTCCTCCAAGTCACTAAAAAATTCTTTGTTGCTTGTCATGTGGAATGAGGCACCACTATCCATATACCACACACTACCCATCATTGTGCTTGCCATGCAAGCAATGAGGGTGAAGTCCAACTCGAATTGTGAATCCAAAGCTTCACTTAACTCTCCTCCTGAGGGTTTCTTACCCATAATCTTGTGTGGACACTTCGTTGCATAGTGTCCCAACTCATGACAGTGAAAGCACTTGATTTTGGACAAGTCATTCTTCTTGCCCACCTGATCGGATTCTTCTTTAGATTGGGATTTCTTCCCTTTCTCTGCCTTTCTAGCCAAGGCACAGTTCTCCTCATCATGACACTTGGATGAGGTTTCGGCTTTGGTGTTCCACCTCATTTATTCTTGCACCAAGTTGGAACACAATCACTCCCAATTTGGTAGCTTCTCCCTCCCATTTACCAAATCCTGGTAGTTGTGCAATCTCTTGGGAAGGCCTAGACATTCTAGGCTTACCAAATCATCTTATACAATTGTAACACCAACACTCCCTAAGTTCATCATGACATTGTGTGAACCTGCTTAGATAATGTGGTATTGTGTCGCCCTTCTGCATCTTGATATTCCAAATCTTGTCCTTTAGTGCTAGTTTCATGTGGTCAGTGTAGTTCTGAAACAAATATGTCAAGGCTTTCCACACTACATATGGAGTCTCTTTCTCATGGAGATTCGAGACAATATGGTCTCGAAATCCCTCCAATATGATCCTCCTCACCTTTTCTACACACTTCTTCCATTCTACTAGATCTTGAGCATCAGATGTTGGAGGCTTCTAGATATCATTATCCACGAATTCCTTCAACCCATTATCTATTGGAAATACTAAGAGGGGAGGTGAATCATTATTCCTTAGCAATTATCACTTTTAAATATTTTCAGATCATTAGTTAATCTTTAATTACTAATAATGTTTATGCACTAATAACAGTAAATAAACGAACATAGTAAGCACAAGCATTTTAGGTGGAAAACCCCCTCCAGGTCAAAAACCACCAAACTCTTTTCTAATAAGTTCTTTAATCTTAAACCCCAACTGAAATAAAAGAAACAACTTCCTAGAATTCTAGAAAATAATTCTTCTCCACCTCCCACTAGAAGGATGCCCCAATGCCTTGGTTTCTTCAGTATTCAACTGAATGGATGCCACAACACCCTAGCGAGCCACAACTTGCCCTAGCACCACCCTACCACCCTGAAATGTTCACATGCCCCAAACTGTAGGTGACTTTATACACCTACCTAGCACCTCCCTGCCATCCTATAATGACTGAAATAAGACAAGACTATGGGTTCCCAAACCAGGGACAATAATCCACGATACAATAAGATGTGCAATGATTTTCGTGTACTTGACAAAATACCCAATCACTCTATGACCTTCAACCCAACCATGACATCATCCCAACAATGACTCCTATACCTCTCAACACTGCCTCTTTGACTCTCAGAAGAATGACTCTTTCACAAATGACTCTTTTACAATCTTTACAATGATGACTCTTTTACAATCTTTACAATGATGACTCTTTTACAACTTTACAATGATGACTCTTTTACAATGATGACTCTTTTATAAATGACTCTTTTACAACTTTACAATGATAACACTTTTATAAATGACTCTTTTACAACTTTACAATCATGACTCTTGGCCTTAACAATACTTCACGATATCTGGATGGTTATCATCTCTTCAAGGATGTCCTGCTACAATGCTTCCTTTGATTTGATACTTCTTCTTTTGAATTCTTGCTTGATGTTGTACTTGAATATTCTTCTACTTGCATGCAAAATTTGCCTGGCAAAACCAATACCAAAACAAAACTAAATACCTTTCAACTTACCTCTGCCTGCAAAACACATGTAAGTGCATAATAATGAATAAAGGCAAATTAAAATTACAATGCGTACCTGAAGTGTGATTGTCACTTTTTCTTTTGACTTGTTGCAACAGTAGACAAAGACTCCCACTCGTGATGTAGGTCTGGGCTCTATACAAGACTATATCCAAAACTGACCTAAAGATAAATACAATAAAAACTGATGACAGACCCTAGACTTGTGATGGACCAAGTTCTAAGTACAACAACAAAGACCATTCTATAAAATATGACAATACAAGTAACATGAACTTACAACATCATATAGATTTAGAAGACTTGGTGTAGCATCAAGAATATGTAGCATCAAACATGTAGTATGAAGAATAGGACATCCAAAATGTGGTATCAAAACTAACTGTGACATATAGAGACATAGAGATATAACTGAGACCCTGTATATACTTATGTTGTCCTGCAAAACATATGTCAAAGATGATACTCAAAATTAAAATGTAAACACTAATCATACATACCTTGTTGTATGAGACTTACCCTTGACCGTTGATGTGTGGTCCTGATGTGCTATAAAACAACCCTCCCCATTTCAAAAATTTTCATATAAGACTTTAATAAGAAATGGGTCCCCTTTAGAATATAAATAAAATCAATAAAATGTTTGAAAATAAATTTTTATAATAGGTCATATAAAAATTTGCTTTTAGGGTAGGATAGATCGCAATTTGCAAAACTTTTGGACCCATGGAAGTCCTTTTAAGAAAATCCGATCCAATTTGAGTCATAATAAAACCTTATCGAAAAATATTTATCAAAGGAAATAATTATAAAAGTGAATTGTCGCATCGCGCACATCCTTTATCTCAACGGTGGACTTAAAGTGTTCCATTGAGATCCGCTGATGCGATAACTCTATCGGAAATCGCATATCGCTACTTGTTGAGGAAATGTCCCAAGTGTTCCATGGAAAACCTCCGATGTGATAAGACAATCGCAATCGCACATCACTAAAATCATAAGACACATCCCAAAAGCTCCTTTGAAATCTTCCGATGCGATTTCATTATTGTATAGCACACGTTCGATAAAGGAAAAACATGAAATATTGCGAACATGTGTGGTTTGAAGTTATAAGTCAATTATAAATAAAATTTAAACGATTTATCAATTTTAAAGCATGCAGCCTCCCCATGCCAGCTCACCATTGATCGCAATCACAACGACGCAAAGGAACCATTTAAGCATTGCACCTGTAACTCCCAATCTATGATATGCGATTATGGCTAATTTCCGATCAAAAAGTCACGATACCCATTCTAAAAAGGATCGTTATAAATTTCTGATGTAACATACAATCATGGCATTAAAGTTTCACATTGGAAGTTACAGGGAAATCATTAAGAAGCAGTTATGGTTTAATCCTTCAAGGATTTCATCCGTGATGGCTTAATATATCATAGATCCGTATCACCTATTATGCTTAATTGTTGTTAGTCTTGTGCATTGTGTATTAGCTTTTAACAAGTTTTTCCACTATTATGTCCTACTGTTTCATTTTGCGGAGAAAATCTGAAATCATCAGTCCAGCAAAAATGTCTAAGAAACCTCGGAAAGCAAAGGTCCTCGTCATAGCGAAAGATGAACCAGCAAAGTTGGTATTGATAGCTGATACTACTTGTTCAGGCCTCAGCAAGACTTCATGGGAGGGCATATATAATCTACTCGAAGCCGAGGATCCAACCGAAATTGAAGAAGAAGGAGAAACGACTGGTTCAACTGATAAATCAGAAAATACTCTTAACGATTTAGCCAGCTCCTTCCTCCACAAAATAGAAGCCCGTGCGAAAGTGTTACCATACAATGACATGGTGAGATGTGTTATCTCAATATCAATCCCTGATAGGCTGTTGATCAAGTATAATTTAAGTAACTATTTCAAACGTACTTTAGGCTCAGGGTTAGCCTCCTCAACCTGAGAGGGCTCTCTCACAAGATTAAAGATTTTGATTATGAGTAAGATGGCTAACTCTATGAAACAAAATGAAGGAATGTAAGTGGTGGAAAAAAAATTAGAAATTATCCATTGGTCTTATGGAGTCAAAATCGTTTCAGTGTAACAATGATATCAGCCTTACATAGAAGTCAGGGCATCCAGAATTCAACACATTTAGAACACACCAGAAACATATAGGACCACACAGTTTATAAATGTATGAAGGAAATTAGAGCACAATCAGTGATTTCTAAGTAATCACACATTCATACCACTGCAAACATTGAGAAGAGGACAATACAATACATTCTAAACATTGAATTCCTTCTGATTCCTTAGAAGCAAAGCCAATACTACATTACTAAAACAAAGTTTTACATAAAGCACAATATTCAAGTTTCTCTGAAATTTTCCAACCTTTGTACATCAGATGATTTGCTATATATAGAGCTCTTTACATAACTGAGATTCCTTCCTCTAGGATGAGGAGAATTCGAATTCTACCTGACCTGACACCTATTGACACTTAAAACTAACTATTTAATGTAACTCATTGTTAACTGGAAGTTTTAGAGACCTTAAACAATTAGGAGTGTAACTCCTCATTATGATTAAAACTACCTTATCTAAGAATTAAACACTCCTTTTGACACCTATAAATCCATGAATTCGAATTTTATGGTGCAATTAACCCTCCAGCTGGCCCTTGATGACTCATCCTTTTACTGTTCCTAGAAACTAGGAGACTGTTCCTTGCTCTGTTCTGGCTGAAAAATAGGTCTTGGGACAGAGCTCATATCTTCCCATAAAAAATGTATTTGGAAAAACTAAAGGAGGCTCTTTTGAACCAATCCATGATGAAAAAAAGCCTCTCTTGGGTTTTTGAAACACCTTTCCTACCGCCCAGAATGTGTCTTTGAAAAACAGGTGTAAAACAGGAGAAATATGCTTGTGAAAAACTGCACCTACAACAATTTCGTAGCGCAAGTTTGGTCCTTCATTTCTCCAATATCATAATGGATTTGAAGAAAGTGGAAGAGGTTTTTGTACTTCAGTATCTTAGAAATGAAAACCTCTTTCACTTTTTAGAGACAAGTTTTCAACTGCTTAGAAACTCTTCTAGAAGTTGACTGGTAAAAACAAGAAGACAGTTTGACTGATAAGTTGACTGATAAAGTTTGGAGTTCATAAATGTCTTTCCTCTACTTGTTTTTCCCTTGTTGTATACTCACACTTTGTAAATGATCCTTTTCATAAACTCCTTTTCAGAAATATTTCACCTTTGTCTTTCAAAATTGGTCAACTGAACGATAATATGCAGCTACAGTAGTTTCGTAGCGCGCTACGACACTGCTATGTAATTACAAAAACCACAGTTTAAAGCCAAAAATTTGACTTTCTTGATCTTTCCTTTTCTTGAAATGACTTTTAAACTGTCATGAAGTTGTTCAAAACTGAATAGATAGGCACCATTCTTCAATGTAAGCTTTAAAAGGTAATCTATCAAGATTTAGGACTTAGCCTTACTTGCTATGGGATTTCCTAGAAGCTTTTCAAAGAATTTCCAATAGCCAACCTATTTGAAAGTTTGTTCAATATTAGACACCTGCCTAATCTATGATCCTTCTTTTCTGTAAACAACTCCATGGAATTCTTGCAAGATGAAAATTGAAAGAGCTTGCACCATCTAAATCTTGATCACTGCCTCGCTTGAAATGAAAAGGGAATCTACTTCACTTGGACTTCAAAGAATTCTGATTAAATGCCTGTCAATTTTCTTCTCATACATGAACCCATACATAATCATAACTGAAAATACTTGGCTCCTTTTTTGAAATTTGAAACTTGAGCATACCAAGACACCTAACGAACCTAATGATGAGAATGAGCAATTGAATGTGATAGGAAAGGTGTATGGACTGACAATTGATGATGTAAGATTAACAGATTCTGATAGATTTGACAGTTGGATGACATTTGACATGGATCTACATGAATCCCTGATTTGGTAGCGCAGCCAATGTAAATTCTGGGTTTTGCGCTACGAAAACTCCTCGACTGGGTTTTGCGCTACGAAAACTCCTAGACAGTTTTGTAGCACATGTAATTTTTGAAACATCCTTAACACATGACACTTTGAATAAATGTGGTACCAATGGTGGGTAAAAAAAGGTTGTTGACCATCTCTAACAAAGGGAACAAGACTCTATCTTATGTTTTAGACTCCTTAAATAAAACAATAGAAATGACTTGACCAAGACTGACTTACAACTTTGAAACCATACAAGTTGTCTTAAATTTTTTTGAAATTTTTTCAGTGATAACAAGATGGGTAATAGAGAGTATCAACATAACTAACAGAGCATTCTATATAGCCGATGGAAGGATGTTTGAGACATTCAAGGCGGAAGATATCAAGAAGATGTATCATTTTCCAGACCCCCAGAAACATTACAACAAAACATTTTTAGAAGCTTTCACCAAGGAGAGCGATGCAGAGTCGGACCCTATCAAGAAATGGGGACATTTACCAAATAAGCATAAGCATGAATCCTCTGGTATGTACTCCGTGGACTCCTTAGATTCTCCCTATTACTATGCTGGTGCTATGATATGTAGACTCTTTGGAGCCTCTGATTCAGCTATATTTTCCATAGAAATGGTGCCTTTAATGGAAGCAATGATTAACTCTTTTATCATGGATTGGATAACCATTTTATCAAAAATGGCCAACCACATCCTCTATTATAGAAGAAATAGGTATGTAACTACCCGGATAATAACCCCATTCTATATGAGTGCCTACATTATGGATACCATCTGTTTCAATTCTGACTTCCCCATTCTAGGTTGGAAATGGACCTCCTCAAGATCCAACTCCTATTCACATTTATCATAAGTATTTGTGGAAGGCCCATTATAAAGATCATATATATAGAATTTGCCATTGTTTTGTTCTACCCATCCATCAGGCCATATTCAACAGACATGCTCCTCGATTATCTGATGAGGCCAGCATTGACCTAACAACAATCGACAATTGGTTCAGTGAAGATAAGTTCACCTATGGTAGACTTTTTGGTAGCACCACAGATCCACATGTTCTCCCATTGTACATTCCTGATAAGCTATTTGCTAGAGAAATAGCTTACCAGATAATGGAGAAAGGAATGTCTAGGAACCTCAAAGAATCCAAGAAACAAATGAGGCATGCATTTCCCCTCCACTGTGGTACTTACTCACTGCATGATTTCAAACATGCCGAGAAAGAAGATAAAAATTCTAAAGTTAGCAGTCATCCCTAAGAGACAATATGACCCAAACGAATTGGCTTACAAATTTAGCACTCAGGTGAAACTTGCCAAATTTGATCATAAGAAGGATGACTATGATGACTTGTTCGCTTCAGCTGAGTCGTTTTCACAGGTAAAACATCTAGCAGGGATCAAATTGGGATCAGGGGGGATGGATAAGTTTATGCAGTTCAGGACACAGAGGTTACAAACACTACCTCTAGATTTATTGAGCACTACCCTTATGGTGCAGCAAAAATGCCACAGTGAAGAACACATTACTGAGAAGATTCCCAAAAAGGAGCAGACAAATGAAAAGACCAACGAGCTCGTAGATACCAATGTGCATATTGATGCCAACTTAATCAAGGAATGGGAGCAATTCGATTAGCATATCAAGAACCAGAATGAATCCCACAACATCATTACACCAAAATCGCCCGCAACACAGGAGCCTATTATTACTTGTATTACAATTGAAGGGGTAGTCAGCGCAGTTGACACTCAGCGTGATATTGAAATAATTCCATAGAATCCTTCCGAAGAGATTGTATAGAAGGTTGAGGAAATACCACCCCTGGATGTATTTTATAGTCCAAAGCATAGGGTTGTGGTCAAGAGACAGAGGAAAAGGAGGAAAATTGACCAAGGAACATTCTCAACTCCTCAAGCTGAACTTATGAATGTGGTATGGAAAGACTCAGAAGTCAGTCCTTCTGAGGATTTAACTAAGTTATCTCAATATGAAGGTGCCTATACAGCTGCTACAATGGACAAGGCCTCTGAAGTTAGCCAATTGATCAAGGAAAAGGATCTAAGGATCACCCAACTTAAAAAGAAAACTACAGTGGAACAATAAAATATCGATCAGCTTGAGCAACAGCTAGCAGAGAAAAAACAGCAGGATGAGCAACTAAAAGAACAGTTAAATCTGGAGAAACAAAATACCAATCAACAGGCTCTCCAGAAACAACAAAAGTTGTCTCAAGAACTCAGCAAGCTTCAAGTGGCACTTCAGTAGGAAAAGAAGGCCAAAGAAGAACAAATCACATAGCTGCAATTATAGGTAGAGAAATTCAAAGGTTATCCGAAGATTGATGAATTCAAGAAAGAAGCCCTGGAAGTGACTAAAGCCTTATCTCAGCAATTGAATATCCTGTTATCACTGAGAACTGCAGTTGCATGTATATAAGTTACGTCCAAAATTTCATGGGTAAAAATGAATGTTATATGGTTGTTCTCCTATGTTTACCACTTAGGGGTCATGTTTTTCAATGATATTGTTGAGAATCATTTTCAAAACCGCGAGTCATCCTCCATCATGATTGATTAAGATATGTCTTGTCTCGTATGTGTCATTTGTCCTTTTCGCAGTTTCGCAGCACCTTTTCGCAGTTTCGCAGCACCGTTTGATTGGCTGATTCTGCAGCATAGTAATGTTTTAGCCTTTTCGTAGCGCCAACCATTTCGCAGCACATGTCACTGAATTATAACTGTCTGCGCTACGAAATCGTGGATTCGGGATTTTGCAGCGCACATTCTTGAAATGTCATGTCCAGGGATGAGTCATTGTGTCTGGTCGGATTTTTGTCAGTTTATGTACCTTCCAAGCAATTACGAGGCATCATTCCACCAATAGGTTCAGAGTCATGCACATTAAGTTCATTTAAATGTTCTTGTCATGCATGGTTGTGTCATGATGTTCTATTATTATTACTTGAAGCGGCCAGCTTATATGTTAAGTTATTTGAATTGTAATGAGCCCGAGTTTCTTCTTCAAGAGAGCTGCATTGCAAGCGAGCCTGTGTTCTAAAGTTTGAAGTTGCTTGTTGAGTTGAAGCTGCCGGTGTTACTGTGTGCAAAAGTTTTCAAGGTGTAATGGAGAAGAAAGAGCATCAGTCAGGAAGGTGTCAAAGGGCAGAACCCAAAGGATTAGACTTGACATTGAGGGAGGAAGGTGTTAAAAAGGCCTTCAAAGACGCTGGTTGCTGGAGTTTTTGTGAAAAGCTGAAGGGAGGACACACTCAGGTAACAAAAGAATTTGCATTGAATTTTACAGGCTTGAGTTCCAAGGTATCTATGTTAGAATTCCCAGTATCTCCAGAGGCTATTGCTAGGGTAACTGAGATTCCTAGAGGAGGGCAGGAGTGGTTCAAAAATTTCAAATTTGATATGAGCCCCTGTAAAATATTCTTGAAGGAAGCCTATGTGAATGAAGATTTGACCAAGGCTGTACCTAGAAGTTATGTTAAGGAGAGTTATGCTATGCTTCTTACTTGTATTCAAAAATATTTAACTTGTGAGGGCAGATATAACAAAGTTTATTCATATCATTTCAAGTTGTTGCTGCATTTCACGGGTAAAGCACCTATAGATCTCCCATTCTACTTGTTTCGAAGCCTCAGTAAGATGTGTGATAAAATTCAATTGAGGAAGGATGATTGTGAGTCATCACTGTTTCATCATGGCCTAATTAAACTGTTAGTGATGGATGGCTTGCAAAAGATTGGTAGGGATTGGGATTCTTTCATTTATATGGCCGGTTTCCAGAGTAAGACAGGCCTCACCCCACAGCCACTTAGAGAAAGAGAAGAATTAATGGAGGAACCCACTATTGCTGAGCTTAGGAAGGAGGCTAGGGAGAAAAAGAAAGTTAAATCTCAGTTGAACAAACCAGTCAAAGCCTTGGTTATTAAAGAGCCACCTCAGTCATCATCAAAGGAAAAGGTCAAGCAAAAGAAGGATGTTCATGGATCAGCTGAATCTGAAAAAGCATCAATAGTTAAAACTAGGGGTCAACTAAGCAAGGAGAAAGGTAAATCAGTAGTTGTGGAAGAAAGTCCAATTTCAAAGGCCAGTCTAAGTGACCTACTTGAGGCTATTGAATTTGAGCAGGGAGAACCAGTGCATCTTGAACCCATGCATATTGATTTGACCCAATCTTCTCCTGAGAGTACTAAGAAGTCAAAAGCTTCGAAAAGATTAAGGTTTGATGAGCCTAGTGAGGTGTTTATGTTCAAGCCAAGAAGTCCAGTTACAAGGAAGCAAATTAAAGAAGCTGAGAAAGTGAATAAAGAAGAAGAAGTTGTAAAGGAGAAAGTGCATAAGGCAAAGAAAGCTGTAAAGTCACCCAGAACAGAGGTAATTGAAGTGTTGACAAAAACAGTGGAGGCAGTCAAACATAAAGATAAGAATAAGAAGGTCATCATCACCCAAGGAGGAAATGTGATTGCCATAAAGAGTCGAGTGAAAACAGCCATAAAGGATCAGGTGGGAGCAACAAAAGAAGAAATTGTCAAAGCTAAAAATGTGTTTAAGGAACGTGCAGTTAGGTATGCCAATTATAAAAGAGCTGTGTTAAAGGGCAGTAAAAACCTAATGGGTCAGACAGATTCCGTAGCTGATGTATATACCTGGACGGTCCCAGCCCTCAAGCAAGCTAATCTCCTCAAACAAATGAACCTGACCCTGAGAGCTAAGAACAAAGCTTTAAAGAAGGAGGTTTCAAATTTGAAGATGCGGCTAGGTCAGCTAGCTCATTAATTTGAGGAAAAGGTGATATTTTCAGTTTTGGTCAATTTTGTTTGGGTTCCACTATTTTGAAATCATCTAAGTCTTTGGCACCTGTAGAGGAAGTTTGAAAAGTCAAAAGTTCAAGCAAAGGAAGCTTTAGTGCAAATGCATTCTGTTTTAGTAAAAACAGCAGTTTCGTAGCGCGCTACGAAACTGCTGTAGGTGTTGTTTTATAAGAAAAACAAGGAGTTTAATGATGAGGTCAGCAAATTTTTGAAGGAAAAGCCTCAAGGACATAATGGAAACCATAAAAGACTCCCCTAGCTATTCAGAGAATGACAGATGTGCATTTTGAAAAGGTGAAATATTTTGTTTCTAGCTCAAGTCTCGTTAAAGGCACTTTATGACCGAATTGTTAGGGTTTCTGTTAAAGTTTTCGTAGATTTTTGTTTGTACACTTGTTCAGCTCACAAAGCTTCCAGCTCATTGGAAAGTATGGTGATATGCGTTGTTTATGAAGAATTAGAGAGCAGGGGACATGTTCTTTAAGAAATGAAGAATGTTGGGAGACAGGGACCGTGAAAACAGAGCACATCTTTTGGTTAATTATTGAGCCATCTGCGCAACAAGAATCCAAAGCCAGCTCGTTCAGTGTATTCTCCTCCAAGATACTTCAACCAAAGCAGATAGAGGACATGTGTCAAGACTCAGAAAAGCATCATGCTACGAGGAGGACAGATTTTGGGTTTTGAGTAAATTAAGATCATTTGTAATTACAGTTCAGCAATCATGTAATTAATGAATTAGTTATACAGTAGATAAGGATAGTTAATAGCAACCTTTGATGCTCCCCTCATGCTGGAGGAGGAAGCTCGAGGTGGTTAAGCATGTAGTCCTATATATGAATCAAACTGGGATGTAATAGGGGTTGGATGTTTTTTGGAAAAAACAGAGTTTATATTGGCTTATGTAAAGACTTGTTATAGTAATATAAAAGACTACTTTATTCTTCTCAGGATTCATATCTTGTTCAGATGCTCAAGATGTTTGTGGCTTTGTCTTATCCTTTATGTTTTACAGCTCTATAGATATACAATCACTCTGAATTCACCTAGTTGCTCAGATTTTCTGTGTATATTTATGAGTTGAGTTTCATTTGAGAAATGTTTTGAGTGTTCGGACTTTACATGCCCTGACTTCCATGAATGAGTAGTTTATAGTTTACTGAAATGGTGTTTGACTCCATGAGCCCAATGGAAGAAATCTTATGTTGCCTGTCCAACCAGCATGTTTATTAAGTTTTCATTTCAAGAAGTTAGCCCTCTTAGTGTTAATCATGATCAATAGTTTGTTTTGAGAGAGCCCTCTCAGGTTAGGGAGGCTAATCCTTAGCCAAGAGTCTGGTCTGAAATAGTTACATAGAGTCTAACTGATTAGCAGCCATCAGTACATGATTTTGTGATAACATATCCTTTGCCATAAAATATCATTGGTTGACCCATTATGCATCATCATTACATCACTCGTTGAAAAGGAAGTTGACACCCAGCTAAAATTTGAAAACGCAGACGATAAGGTCACAAAATTTCTCTCTTGGCAAAGTTCAAAAGAAGGCATGGCTGCTAATCTACCAAAAATCCAAGAATCGCACAAAGAAGTCTTGTTTTCGGAGTGGGAATCACAATTAATAAAGGCCGAAAGAGCTACTTCCAGAGCCAGGGCTACAATGAACAATGTGATCGAGTTGGTAAATGACAGCTTATATGGAGCTAACTTGATCTCCGATTGCTCCCCAGGAAAGCTCCCGAAGGCAAAAGCGCTAGAAAATCAATGGAGACAGGATCTGGCAAGCAGAGAAGAACAAATCGGCAAAGTGAAAAACTTGACTTGGGATGCATTTTGGTTCTTCCTAGTCAAGCCGCACAGCCAGCAGATGGCCACCAAATTCCTTGTCGACACTATCAATCACATGGTTCCCGAGCTTTCTGATGCCACATACACAGGTCAACTACATTCAAGGCTGAGTCATCCTCCGGAAATTCGAGAAATGCTCTCAATTTGTCAGCTGCGAGTGCAAGAGGAGAAGTAGATACAATGAATCAATTCAAAGGCTATCTCACTGTTATTTTCATAAATCAAATCCCATATTTTCATGTTTGCAGTTTCAACAACTCAAAGTGATTTTTATTGACAGTTAGTTTTTATTTTTATTATTTAAACCCTTTCATGTCTTTGAAGAAAGGGTCCTCAATTTGCATAAAAATTTGATCTAAGAAGTTACACTTTTGTACTTCTGAATATATTTTTATCAGTAATGGATCAAGGTTCTACATTTTTGTGAAGAAATTTTTCAAGACCTGCACTTTTGTATCTCCTGGAAGTTATCTCAAATAAGAAAGTGGAATCAGAGTGTTATTTACATTGGCAAGACTCAAATGCATGCGGTATTTCTATCATTTTTCTTTTGTCTTGTTTCCTTGTGTGATGAAGCATTCCTTTTATAAGTTGCTATTTTTGATGTATGTATGCTCTTCAAACAATTCTTTATCATGTCATTTCTGAAGATATAGAATTGTTATACTTTAAGATATATGTCAGCAATATACATTGTTATGAATGGGACATGTTTTTATAATTACTTTTTTTAACTACTTAAACAAAGTAATCATTATTAATTTTTACCCCTGGAAAAATCCATAATTTTTCATTAATATAGAAAAATTACATATTGTAGATGTTGTTGCATATGCTATATCTGAGTCACCATGGACTGTCACAAAAACTATGAGCTGTCCAGATACACCACGCAGGGCAATCTGTCATAATATCAGCTGTGAAAAAAATTGTTATATGCCTGTATAAGCCTGTACATAAGCCACGCAGGGCTCTTTCAGTATGTTATTCTATTTATATATGTCGATATATATACAAAAAATTTCAAAATTTTTGTGTTTCTTACAATTTTTTAACAAAGAAAAACAGATATTTTCATAAACAAAGTAATCATTATATATAAATGCATCTTTCTATTATAAGTAAGCCATCTATATGACTATTTGTCTATTAGGAATAATCAGAAACCGCATTGTTAATACATTACCCAGGTCAGATAAGTATATTTGTATATTTTTGAGTTATAGGTTAAAGCACCTATCATCTTTATTATACATTATAAAACAATCATCCATCAAACCATTCATTATATGGGAAACTGGTCCCATAATATCCAGTCGGAGCCACCATACCAAACGGAAAAGGCGCTGTACTAAGGTCCGAATCGGGTGGTTATCCCCAATGTTGGTGCTAGGATTTTAGAGGCATCAACATTTTTGTCGCTAGAAGGAGGGCATGAACTGTGAATAGCGAGCGAATCCAAATCCATAGGCCATTCTAAGAGTAAATTTCCCTCACCATATCCTCCAACTTCTCCTTCACATTCTAAATCTCCTATTTTTAAGCGAGAAGTAGAAAAGGAAAATACAACATCCACTGCTAAAAGAACACACCTGACAATTCTTCTCTGGAACCCCCTGAAGTACAAGCCTTGATTCATAAACTCCAAGGGTTTTCGATATCCCAAGAACAGTCTGAGTTATCCCAAGGCAGTGTGACTTCGTAATATATTCCATCCTAGCCTATTACTAGAGCACAGAATGAAAAGCTTGGTATTCCACCAACTGAATTTCCTCTGCCAAGTCAAAAAAGAGCTAGGAAGACACCTTTAGAGTCTGACAGTGAGATCCTTTCCTCATCATCATCCATTCCATCTAAACCCTTGCAAAGTCATCCATCTGTTTCACAACTCCAAATCATAGTCCAAAAGGGTACAGGTACTCCAACATCCTCTACCCAATCACTTTCAACTTCCTCCTCACCTTCTTCTACCGTTAGCACAACAATGGCACAACCTCAACCAAGGCCATGGACCAATCCAGGAGTTGTCACAATGCCTGCACCTTTGAGTCAATTACCAGCCCATCCTGAAAAATGGTTACCAAAATTTAATCCTAACATTCGTATATTAGTTGAACATATAAAAAATTTCATGTTGTCAATAAACTTGAATGGGGTAACAGAAGAAGACGATTTTGTTAGACTATTTCCATACACTTTACAAGGAGTAGTTGGATTGTGGTATTTTTCATTACCACCAAGATCAATCAATAGTTGGGATTCTTTTCAGGAGAAATTTTTAACCAAGTTTGGAGACGATAGGTCCACGGCAACTTTGATTAATGACCTCTCTAGTCTGAAATCTGAATCAAAGGAACCCATCAAAGACTTCAACTCTCGATTTAATAAATTGTTGAATAAAATTCCTGCAACATCCAAACCTAGTGAAGACGTCCGAAGCGAATGGTATATCTCTGCCTTGCCTTCAAACATAGCCATCTTCGTTGATAGAGATGCCAAACCCACACTAGCATAAAATATGAAGGAAGAGATCAATGTTGAAAAACATATCATTGCTTTTAAAAATAAAAGCGCTCTTGAAGAAAGATAATCCAAAAAGGTTAGTTTCAAAGATGATTCAAAAAAGAAAGCAGTTAAAGACCCATATGACATGGAAGGTTTACAAAAGGTTCTGAAAACTATGTCCAATGAAATGGTGGAAATAAAAAAGCAAGTAGTTGAAACTTCTACTAAAAAACCATTAGAAATTTTAGAAGAAATCAGTTAACTGAGCCTAAACCACCTAATGCTATATCCAATCTAGAATCGGATCTAGATGACGATGAATATGAAGACATAGTTTTATCATTGGAGGAAACTGAAGAAGATGAAACAGTTGAATGTCATGGAATGTGGGACTTTATCTTGCCTAACTCTGATAATGAAAGTGAACAAGAAGCTCTCCCAGTAAATACCAGAAGTAAAAATGTAGCAGAGCCTGTTCAAACAAATCCAAAGAAGAAAAATTCAAGCCCTGTTGCTAAAGACAAAGCTCCCATGAAGAAAACTCCAGTTGTGCCTACCCAAAATCAACCATCATCCTCTAATCCTCCATCATCATCTAAAACATTAGTAGTTTCCGACTCTATGGATTATAACATCATGGAAGACATGAAGAAGACTTGAGAAAATATTTCTTTACATGAACTTAGCAAGCTCAAACATCAATAGAAGTTGTTACTAAAAGAATTGAATGTGGTACCTTCTTCTCCTCTTCCAACCAGTGTATTATCCAAGGCAGCTAGAGGATCAGGTAAGCCACCATTAGATAATATAGATTCTACTTGTTATAGACACTTTTGTGCCTTACAACTCCAAGCATGAAATGTCCATAAACCAAGGGCTCCTAAGTCCCTAAAAGTGTTATTCTAACCCCTAAAGGAACAAGGTCAACAGATTACAGCTTCTCCCAGAAGTTCTCCACCAGAAACTGCTCATAATAAGTCAAAACAGGATCATTTCAGCTGCTCCACTGGCTATGTGCGTTGCATTGATCCTAAATGCACTGGCTAGGTGCGTTGCAATGCACCTAAATACACTGTGAGGGTGCGTTGGGCGAGAAATGACAAATGGTAGTGTCATTCCGTGAGGTGGAGAGACAATGGAAGCTTCCAGAATCTTCTCCTGTGACACTTGCCTCACTGAATTCAACCAAGGATGAGTAAGAGGCCTTCAGTCTCCAAGTGGAAGCAAGAACTAACAGAGAGAAGACACTAATCAAATCACAAGCTGACTCATCCTCCTTACACACATCTATATATGGATCCCTCATCCCAGAGATCCAGAGGCTGGAATTTTGCACATTGTAAGGAATTGTTGTTGGTTTTGAGACAAACATCAGAGTATTGGGTGATCTATGCTTTGTTGGAGTTGAAGAGGGACTTCTTTGCTGGGAGGTTGATGTTGGGTCAAGAACCATCGGTTGTAACTCCTCCTGGATCTTCTTGTTTATCAATAAAAACTATTTGAGTTTTTCCTCCATGCTTTTGTATCATTGATGCTTGTTACATTTGTATGGTTAACTTAAATCTGATCCTAAGTTGTTTATGAATATAGATCCATGTCTTTGTATAGTGTTCTTCTTCTGTGATCTTACAGGTACTTGGTGAAGCTGGGCAAGTAAGGGAGCAGGTAGCTGGACGTTGTCAAAGAAGAGAGGGATTGGATCAAAGGATTAGCGCAAGACACATGTTGGTTCTTTCTATTCCTCTCTATCTATAGTTCATAAAGGAAATACAAAAGTAGTTTTTCTCTGTTTGTTTCTAAGGCAGTTGTCACACCTTAGTGGGATAGAGCAGTTCTAAATAGACACTTTTCCCGGTAACAAAATGGCGACTCCACTAGGGAATGTCTAATTAGTTTGTTTGTGTATCTCTTTGTTGTTTGTTTCATAAACTTATAAGTAGCATTCGAACTGCATTTTCCATGACAAATGAAAAGTAGACATTTGCTGCTTCAATCCATTCACTAGATCTGTTTATGATTTGAACAGTTGATTCACAAACTATCTGATTGCCCTTGTGATAGCTCTTAGACCCTCCTTAGATCTACCCCTGATTGTGCATTACTAATTGCTTTTACTCGGCCAAAAACCAAAGACTGAACTGCAAACTGTGACCCAGAACCCGGACAGATTCTCATTTCTGGCCTAGCGAAGGTATTGTTAAGAGATCCTGAATTTCAGCGCACTTCCTGAAAGGGCAACCTGCGCTGCATTGCAGTTTCTCTGTGTTACAGGTGCGCTGATCAGACTAGCCCTGTGCAGCTGTGGTTCTTGTGCTTCATTTTCTCCAGTTCTATCTCTGAATTTTGCTGCCTGTGATCAGTATATGTCTGTTTAAAACCCCTTTTCCTTGTTGTTATTCCACCTCCTTTGTACAAAAGAACTGTAGATTTTTTTGTGTGTTTGTTGAGTCGTTTACAGTTTTCCATTGCAAAAGTAGAATAGTCGTACTGTTGTCCTTTGATTTGGATCTGTCGCAAGTGTCGATTTCGATCATAGGAGAAAGTTTGATTGTTGTTGATGGTCAATAATACTTTTACTATTGCCTTTGGTCTGAATTTGTGATTTTCTAGTGTCAAGTACAAGTGTTCATTTCAAAATCGCAAGGTGTCGTAATCATCTCTATCTTTTGATTTCAAAAAGAAGCTTGTTTGTGTTTGTCGCTTGAAAGCAAATTCAGATTTGTACATCAACTTTCTTTTTAGCATCAATACTAAGAAAGTCGAAAAAAAATACATGCATGTGCATTTTCATATAGACAGTTTGTTTGGCTTGATTTAGGAAAGTACATTTACAGTGTGCTCTTTGCTCTTTGTGAAAAGATTGTGTCTTTCTTTTCCTCTAGTAGCTAGGATTTTCATTGCACAAAAGAGATAAAAGTTTGTTTATCATCTTTAGATTTCATTTTAGGAATTACATCTACATCTCGTGGTGAACCCAAAAGGAAAACTTCATAAGCAAGATCAACTTAAAATAAATTCAATGAATCTAACAACGCTTTGGAACTTAATGCACAACATTTAGAGGTCTAGGCTAGAGACATATTCTGGCGTCGTAAAGCCTGGTAACTGTTGTCCTCGCTGATGGTTGGGTGATTCCTCCACTTTGAGATGATAAGTGCCAGTACGGACTTGTGCTCCCATGTACCGTCGAGTATATTTTGGGAGACCCCTACAGGTTTAAATCCTTTATCCTTAGGAAGCCGTGTCTGCCACCCTATCGATCGCAATGCACTGAACACAGCATTCGCGAAGATTGACTGTCGTACCGTAAAAAGTATTCTGCAGTTTTGTGATTGGTTTGGTACTCCCTCTACCTAGATCTCCAGAGCAATCCCTTTCGTTCCTTTTCAGACTCCTTAACGGAAAAGGTCCATCTAAGCACTTGTCACTTCAGGCTCATTAAAAATCAAAGGAGACTAGAGTCATCTTTTGTTTTTTCTCGACTCTTAAAAACTGAAAAAACAAGTTGTGTCAAAGCGTCTAAAATTTATTTTAATCGGAATAACATCATTGTTCCCTTGTTGGTCTTATAAGTTAGTCTCCCTTCATCGCAAGTTCTTGTAGAATTGCTAGGAAATATTTTGGATAGACTAGATATGTCTGAACAGCCATCGACATCCAGGACTGTGTCATCTGACACAGCAGCAGCTGAGTCTCCTGATGCTACTCCAACGATGTTCACCGGTATACCATCTGTCCCGGCAAGTTATCAACAACAAGCCGGAGTCCAATCAGGGACTGCTTCGACGACATGGTTAGTTCCTATTTCTTCATCCGAATTATCATCTGGTATTTCTTATGTTGAAACTCAACAAATTGATCCAATGTGTCTTCAAAGGCCAATCTACCCTTTAAGTACTGGATTGCCACCATTTGGAGGGCAGTATTCCTTTTCATTGTTCCCTCCCAGAGAACAACCATATGGGAGTTTACAACAAAGTTCAGGTCAAACTGGAATTACATCCAGCGGTTGGGTACCAATACTACCTCAACAACCAAGGGTTGTATATTCAATGCAACCAGTCCACCCTGTGTTGGATATTCCCACTATACCTGCTATGGTGACTGCATCACAAGTATAAGCACTACCTGTTGTATGTCAATACCAAGTTTCTCAGGTTGCAATACAACAGCCTCTTGTCTCAACGACTCAATCACAACCTCAGGTTAGTGACTCCTTATCTGGAGCGACTCAGGCTCAAACAAGTACTGTGACTCCTCATCTTGGTCAATCATCTAGTATTGGGCAACAGAAAATGGTCCAACAACCATGGCTGGTTCAATCTCAACAACCGCAATTCCACCAATCATATCAAGGACCCGAGCAACAAGTCTTTGTAAGTAATGGGCAACCACATTTCCAAAGCGGTTATCAACAATCATATTATAATGGTTATGCCCATCAACCTTGTCAAAGTTGCCAGCATCAAATACATTATGCTAGTATACAAAGACCCACTGCTCAGGCGATTCCATCTTATCCTGGGCATGCTTCGCCTAACCTGAATCAATAGTTGCCCTTTGTAGCAACTCTAGAATTACCAGATCTAAACCGGCTGACAAATTATCCAATTGCTTATGCCCCTTGGTGGCCAGCGATTCCGCATAAACTTCCGTCAGATATTCCTAAATTTAATGGAAATCCGGGCGAAGACCCGTCGAATCATGTGATGACATTTCATGTGTGGTGTTCATCAAACACCCTAAACGATGATTCGATTAGGCTTCACCTTTTCCAAGGACGTTAACTGGTCCGGCAGCAAAATGGTATATTGAATTACCTAGAGCTTCGTTTGACAACTTCAGTACCCTAGCCACAACCTTTTTAACCCATTTTCAATTACCGATAAGGTACGAAACGGGAACGGAACTCCTTACCAACTTCAAACAGACGACGGCCACTCACATATCTGATCATATACATGAGTGGCAACGTCGTCGTTGAATGGTAAAAACGTATGTTCCCGATCAGCCCTTAGCTGAATGGTTTATCAAGTCATTACTACCTTCCATCACGGAAGATGTGGCAAAAGGGGGAGTCATCACAGAAGAACAAGTTATCGCTCGTGCGCAATATTTGGACTTGATTTATACTCAGTCCGGCACGCTCTACGATAAAATACCTGATGCCCCTAGACCGAAATTCTCAGTTCCTCCTCCTCCTAAATCAAACAATGACTCTCATGCCAGCGATGGCGTGATTGGTGCAACAGACGTGAAATCGACAAAAGCTACATCTAAAAAGGCCCGTAAGATTTCTAGTCAAAATGCAAATGAGGAACTTCTTGCCTCGGAAGTAAATGTCGTGTCGACCGACAAGGGCAAACAACTGAAGCAACTAGGGGGCAAGAAGAAAAAGAAAGGGAGAAAAAAGAAGCAGGATGAGTCATCTCTTGAAAAACCTTCTACAAACCCTTCTAGGAAAAGGAAACCCCCTGCGGGGTGTCATATATGCGATGAGGATCATTGGACGAGAGATTGTCCACATAAAGCTGAAGTTAAGAAAATCTTTAAGAGTTCAAAAATCTCAGCAGTATTGACTGATCTGTTTCCAAACCCGGGAACCAAACTGGTTGCTAGTCAAAATCCTTCCTGATCCCAAGTGCTTATGTTGTCTATATCAAAGCAGCAAAATGATGCTTTGACAAAGAATAAAGATTACGGGAATCCACAACTGTCGAATAACAAGGCTAATGAACAACCTAGTAGTTTGACAACAACTTTGACCGAAGTTGTGCCACCCATCATTCCTGAACAAATGATAAAGTCGCCAAAGGGAGTAGTACACAAATCGACATTTAATCCTCGTGCAAAAATAGCACAGAATTATAATATAAGAGAGGACCTAGCCCAATCGTCGTCTGCTATGTCGAAACTTGAGGTACCGCAAAATTGCCTCTCCCAAGAGCAAGCTTTGTTATCAGCAATAGGTGGGATTGACCCAATGGATTCCAATCTTGTGGCCTTTGATCATAAAGGATATGACCCTCAGTTACCAGCTCAACTAGCTTTCCTTATTCAAGTGAAAGCCCTCAACAAAACTATTCATCGAACAATTATTGATGAGGGGGCATCCACATGTATTATGTCGATGAGTTGCTGGAAAAATTTAGGGTGACCACCCTTGTCGCGATCGTCAACAATGTTAAAAGCATTTGATGGACGATCATACACTCCATACGGGATTTTAAGTAACTTGCAGGTTGAACTGGGGGGTAAAACAGTAGAAATTGATGTTGAAGTAATCGATGGAAACCTCGATTACAACATCCTACTGGGAAGACCCTAGATATATGCCATGGGCGCAGTTGTATCGACCTATTTCAGGAAGATTGCATTTCCCTTCCAAGGAGGAATTACAATCATCGACCAACAAACATTTCTCCCCAATAGTTCACAAGTTACGGGAAGCATTCCAATGATCCATGGAAGCAATCATTCGCTCCAAAATATTGAAGTAGGTCTCCTAAAAGACCCTGCCTTAATGGGTACTTTTTCCCTACCGCCTCCGAGTAATCTGGCGGAAGTGGCCACAGTGGAATATGAAATCTTCTATATCTAATGGATTTGGATTTCGAGGATGGTTCTTATCTCGTGTCGACCTCGTTAAAAAATGAAACAAGGAGTCCTGAGGATGGTTCTTTTACTGTATCAACCTCATTAAAAAATGAAACAAATCCCCTTTCCAAATCTCAAAGGTAAACCTTCATTCCAACCACCGAGTTGAATGCAATGAAGCTTGGGGGGCATGCACCTCAATTTGCGTTATTATGCTGGGGGCATGCAAACTTATCACGAGCAGTGTTACTGCAGGGTTGAAGCTCATTAAAAAATAAACCAGCCATGAGCAGTGTTACTGCAGGGTTCAAGCTCGTTAAAAAATAAACCCGCATCGAGCAAATGTTTCCACCCGCGTTTAAGCTCGTTAAAAAATGAACTATTCCCTGGTAAATAACCACCGTGAATGTAGTACTTCAGCCATTAAAGCCTTGGTCGTGTTTGCACCATCACCTCCACTTTTTCATTGGTCGATCATTCACCTCCACTTGATTGTTTACCCATTTTGAGGAACAGCTGCGAAGAGTGATTTCACTAGTCATCCTTGTGACACTGCTGTGATTGGAAAATTCCAAACCTTACCGGGAATCAGCTGCTACCCGTTTTATCACTCGTTCCTCAAAAGACGAGTCTTCTTTAAGCTCTTTTCAACTGACTCGTAAAATATGAAAAGATTGCCGAGTCCTTGGCCTTCCAGCTCGTTAAAGGGACAGGAAGTGCTATCCCTCATCTAGATTTTAATATTTTTGGACCTGAGGGATTATTACACAAAAAGATCGAGCGCTTGTTTTGTTTGGCTCGTTAAAACTATCGAAAATTCATCCCTTTTGTATTGTTTTATACTTTTTCAGACTTAAGGGATTAGATGACGAAAAAGGAATTTTGGAGTTACCTTTACGTACCTTTTCAGACTCTCTAAAATTGAAAAGGACCAAGTTATATTTGTCGTTAAACTCGTTAAAAATATTAATAGCGACAAACTTGTCTTTAGACGAGAACGAGTTTCACTATCACTAGGCTCGTTAAAACATAGCGATGGGTTTGCCTGAAGGGAAAATTATAGAACAAGCATATGTTATCCTCCTCAAGCTTGACAAAAATAAAGAGGTACTGGTCAGCAATGACTGGGGAAAAATTGGGAAGAAAACTCAAAGAATCTTTATTGGTAGCAAGTCGCTCTTGAACATGACACTTCCACTCTGTGTCCGAGTCGGGTTGGGTTGTTTCATTCACCGGTCACATCGCCATGGTCACACCATACCATCCACATTTGGGGTTAATTCTGCCAATCCATCACATCAGTGTCACCGACATGTTCAAGAGAAGTCATCCAGAGAAGCCACCTGTGTCTCACCCACTACCATACATTATACTCCATTTTTTCATGACCGCCACCCTGAACCGTATATCATCAGATCATTTTCACCTCCATCAAAATCATGTGCTCCGTTCCGTGTCACTGATGTGGGATTCATTAAGGCCCTCCTGTGACAGATCACTTCTTGTCGACATCAGCTCATTATCCAAGAAGTTGTTCTAGGAACACCCCATTCAGTACTTTGAAGCTTCCATGCCTCAATGGCAAGTTTCTCACTTCCGGCGACAGGTTTACATCAATGACCTTCAACCGAAAGATTTTGCGTGGTGTTTGACGCCAAGTACTTTATTCACACCACGTGAATTGTACTGCAGTACCTTGAGGATCATTATCATTATCGGTGATTCCTCTCACGCTTGTTAACAGTTTACATCATTGACTGGTAATCAAGCGATGTCTTTCCATGTTCGACTTCAGAACATTTCTCACATAGATCGACTTGTACTTCGAGTGAAGATCGGACGAGATTGAAGACCCTGGATCTAGTTTCATCCATCAGGGCTGCGATATATATCCAGGGAAATAGAGACATTAAATGTACAGCATTGCAACACAGATAATCATCCTACCAAAAGGATGATGGCTCTATCAGAATCATCAATCTACAATCAGACGATTGTCTGTCCTATGTACATGAAAATGAATTTATAAAGCTGAGCATGGGAATGCCCGCCTCAGCTACATCATGAAAAACAGTATGAAGATAATGTATTGTATTGTATCTTATTACAGGTCTCCTCGCAGCATTGAAAGAACTTCGGATCCTCATAATAAAGCATTTCACCCGTCACCAAAAGGTTAATGGCCTCATACTTTAGGGGGCAACTGTTATAGACATTTTTGTGCCTTACAACTCCAAGCATGAAATTTCCATAAACCAAGGGCTCCTAAGTCCCTAAAAGTGTTGTTCTAACAGATTACAGCTTCTCCCAGAAGTTCTCCACCAGAAACTGCTCATAATAAGTCAAAACAGGATCATTTCAGCTGCTCCACTGGCTAGGTGCGTTGCATTGCACCTAAATGCACTAGCTAGGTGCGTTTCAATGCACCTAAATACACTGTGAGGGTGCGTTGGGCGAGAAACGACAAATGGCAGTGTCATTCCGCGAGGTGGAGAGACAATGGAAGCTTCCAGAATCTTCGCCTGTGACACTTGCCTCACTGAATTCGACCAAGGATGAGTAAGAGGCCTTCAGTCTCCAAGTGGAAGCAAGAACTGACAGAGAGAAGACACTAATCAAATCACAAGCTGACTCATCCTCCTTACACACACCTATATATGGATCCCTCATCCCAGAGATCCAGAGGCTGGAATTTTTCACATTGTAAGGAATTGCTGTTGGTTTTGAGACAAACATCAGAGTATTGGGTGATCTATGCTTTGATGGAGGTGAAGAGGGGCTTCTTTGCTGGGAGGTTGATGCTGGGTCAGGAACCATCGGTTGTAACTCCTCCTGGATCTTCTTGTTTATCAATAAAAACTATTTGAGTTTTTCCTCCATGCTTCTGTATCATTGATGCTTGTTACATTTGTATGGTTAACTTAAATCTGATCCTAAGTTGTTTATGAATATAGATCCATGTCTTTGTATAGTGTTCTTCTTCTGTGATCTTACAGGTACTTGGTGAAGCTGGGCAAGTAAGGGAGCAGGTAGCTGGAAGCTGTCAAAGAAGAGAGGGATTGGATCAAAGGATTAGCGCAAGACACAGGTTGGTTCTTTCTATTCCTCTCTATCTATAGTTCATAAAGGAAATACAAAAGTAGTTTTTCTTTGTTTGTTTCTAAGGCAGCTGTCACACCTTAGTGGGATAGAGCAGTTCTAAATAGACACTTTTCCCAATAACACTACTGATGTTGTTTTGATCGGAGATAGGTCTAATTCTCATACTCCTCCTTTTCTCTTGACTTATGAGATCTATAAAAGAAATCTGCATAACTGCCTGATAGATTCAGGGGCTTCATCAAACATAATGCCAACCTCAATTTGCTCCAAATTAAATATTGAGCCCCAGAAATCTACAGTTCATATTGTTCAATTAGATCAGACTAAAGTGAAAGTGTTAAGAGAGATTAATTCAGTTACTATTAGATTATCAGCTGATCCCAAAGTAGTTTAAAGAATTGATAAATTGATTGTTGACATCCTTAAGTTTCATGGTTTAATTCTAAGCAGGGATTGGTCTGAGAAACTCCATGGTTACATTTCCACTTATTGGTATCACATGTGGCTTCCCTATAAAGGGAAACCAAATCAAATCAAAATAGATCGATAAAAACACATGACTCATACAGTAACGGAGTTTGAACAAGAAAACCAACCTGTAGCTTTCAATAACAACATTCTCGGAAATTACTCAGCTGAGTCGTTCTTTGGAAATTTTAATGCTCAACAATCGCCTTTTCTTGTTAATAGTATCACATCAAAAATTGAAAATTTCTCTCATACTGATACTTCAAGATGTGTTAGTATTGTTGATGAACTTGTAAATAAATCTGTAGATAAGCCTTTATTTTGGTCTTTATATTTTGATGGATCAAAATCCAATGACGGTGCAGGAGTAGGGTGTATTTTAGTTAGTCCAGAAGGGGAAAAAACTATGTTATCATGCAGACTAGAATTTGAGTGTACCAATAACACTGCAGAATATGAGGCATTGATTCAAGGGCTCTATAAAGCAATAGGCCTAAATATTCAATATTTGAAAGTATTTGGTGATTCTGAAATTGTCATCAAACAAGTAAGGAACACTATCCATTGTCTCTCAGGACATATCAAACATTATCAATCCCTTGTTCAAGATCTCATAACTCATTTTTTGGCATTCAACATTTCTCTTATTCCTAGATCTCAGAATGCAGCAACTGATTTATTGGCTAATGTTACTTCTAAGCTCCTTCCATCCAAGGATTATAGTCCAGATAGGTTTTCAATTGAATTAATTTTTCGGCCATCTGTCCCAGACAATGTCACCAATTAGCGGGTATTTAATCATGATGAAGACATCTTAAATTTCTTGACTTCTGAAAGTCTTATGATGACCAGATTATCGATGAAAATGATCATGATCTTCAACTAAAACAAAGAATAAATCAGAATTCTATTCCTAAATCTGTGGTTAAGCTAGAAGATCTCTATGATATCAAAGATAGATTCAAAAAGTTCACTAATGCAAAACTTCAAAGTTCTATTTTGATGTTTGAATTAGTAAATCTTGGGAGTGAGGCCAAACCACAAAATGTCAATCTAGGACTTGAACTCACATCAAAAGAAAGATTTTCTTTCATCAGATTATTAAACAAATACAAAAATGCTTTGCTTGGAATCACAAAGATCTGAGAACTTATGATACTTCTATCATTCAACACACATTTCCAATGATTTATGATGAGAAACTTGTACAACAAAAGTTAAGGAAAATTCACCCAAATCTGGAAAGTCAAATCAAAGCAGAGCTGAATAAGCTTCTGAGGCCAAAATAATTTTCCCAGCCATACATTCTAAACGGGTTTCAAACTTGGTACCTGTAAGGAAAAAGAATGGTGATATTAGGATTTGCATAGATTTTAGAAATCTCAATAAGGCATGTCAAAAAGATAATTTCCTATTACCAACAATGGAACAGATACTTCAATCAGTAGTTGGTTCAGAGTTAATGTCATTTCTTGATGGTTTTTCAGGATACAATCAAATACTGGTGCATCCAGATGATAGATTAAAAACTACATTCAGAACTAAATGGGGAACATATGCTTATCAGAAAATGCCTTTTGGTTTGATAAATGTTGGAGCTACGTTCCAACGAGCCATGTATATAGCCTTCAAAGGTTTAATCAATAGGTCAGTTGTTGTTTACTTAGACGACCTAACTTGCTTCTTAAGAATTGGACGGAATTAGGAACACCAAACCTAGTAATGATGAATTGATCAAACTTGCATCATCATTACCAGGTTTGGTGTTCCTAATGCCCTTATTTTTTATAATGCATCTTATTTTTCTGGGAGTAGTATAGTTGAATTTGCTCTTAAGAGAGGTTTTAAATTAAACTATTCTGCAAATTATTATCTTCAAAGTAATGGTTTGGCAGAATCAACTAATAAGAATGTCATTAAGATTATTAAAAGACTATTGATCAAAATCAAAAGAATTGGCATAAATCTTTAATATTTGCATTATGAGCAGATCACATAACTCAGAAGGCCTCAATAGGTACTTCTCCTTTTAACATAGTGTATGGGAAAGAGTTGTAATACCTTCAAATTTAGCACTCCCATCTCTAGCCCTAGTACAATTTATTGAAGAAAATCCTTCTTCCTCTATCCAATTAAGATTTGATCAAATCCTGGAATTAGATGAAGAAAGAGAAAATGTCAAAATCATTCATGCTAAACATCAATAAGTCATTAAATCTTCTTTTGAGGCAAGTTCTACTGGCTCAAAAACATTACAAATTGGTGATCTCGTGTTGAAATGGGACAAAGCACATGAAAACAAAGGTAAACATACTAAGTTTCAAAAGATGTGGCTTGGACCATTTCAAATCATTAAAAAGATAGGCTCATCAACATTCATACTGCAAGATTTATCAGGAAGGAGAGATTCTCTTCTTGTGAATAGGCTTATCTTAAAGAAATTATTTTCTTGAGGTAACCCCTTCTTACCTATATATATTCTTTATGCAAGTTTGTTTATTTTAGAAAATAATGTTGTAAATACTCTTCCATTGGCCTTTTTACTACTGAAAAGCTCTTTGAGAGAATATTGTGAATACTTGCTTTCAATAGGTAGAAACTTTTAAGTAAATGATTACAGTTTTGGAAAGTTGAATAAAACATGACACTCTGAGAACCTCTTTAAAGTTTGTAAAATCTTCCAAAACCTTGAAATATTGTAAATCATTCTAAGTTTTATAAAGTCAAGAAAGGTTATTCATAAAAAGTAAATACTTTTCCAAGCTTAGCATCCATAACTCTAACAATGTCATCCATAAACTCTTATGGAGAAAGTCATTCACCCCATCCACTAAGTTTATGATTTTTTAGAGTGTAATTCTAAAATAAGTATAATATTAAAGATAAGAGGTCTCATCATGAGCCTGCTTACCATGATCATAGGGAACTAATTAAACTGACATTACCAATACTGCATATCAAAACAAGGTAATGGCTTATAATCATAATACAAGGGGTCTCATTACGAGACGGCTTGTTCAATTCAATTACAATCAGTGGATGGCATTGTTATAAGTTGGCTCCCAAACCAGGACAATGGCTTTTTATCTTTAAAAAGTTAAAAGAATATAAAATCAAAATATATATATATGTAAACATATCTTTATGAATTTATCTTTCAAAAGTTATACTCTTAGATGAATGGAACAATGAATGATTGATGGTCAAAAGGTAACCCTGTCGAGACTATAGATGTTTGCTAGCAGCAGAGGCACTACCTGTGACAAAAGAGTAAATTTAAAAGCTAAGTTGGAGGAGCCCCCTACTTTATCTTTATCAACCAATCAAAGCTTGAAGAAACCAAAAATGTTTTTATTTTTAAAGGATTGTAAAAGAAATTGCAAAAAATTGTTATTTTATTCAGAGTTAATTTTTATTTAGCTATTCTTAGATTGTTTTCTTTATCCTCAATTGTTTCCAAAGTAAGAAATTTATAGATATTGCATTATTTTTCAGAGATAATTGTTTCTCCCAGTGAATTGCCAATTGTTGTGCTATACAACAACCCTCCCCATTTCAAAAATTTTCATATAAGACTTTAATAAGAAATGGGTCCCCTTTAGAATATAAATAAAATCAATAAAATGTTTGAAAATATATTTTTTTAATAGGTCATATAAAAATTTGCTTTTAGGGTAGGATAGATCGCAATTGGCAAAACTTTTGGACCCATGGAAGTCCTTTTAAGAAAATCCGATCCGATTTAAGTCATAATAAAACCTTATCGAAAAAGCTTTATCAAAGGAAATAATTATAAAAGTGAATTGTCGCATTGTGCACATCCTTTATCTCAACGGTGGACTTAAAGTGTTCCATTGAGATCCGCCGATGTGATAACTCTATCGGAAATCGCATATTGCTACTCATTAAGAAAACGTCCCAAGTGTTCCATGGAAAACCTTCGATGCGATAAGCCAATTGCAATCGTGCATCACTAAAATCATAAGACACATCCCAAAAGCTCCTTTGAAATCTTCCAATGTGATTTCATTATCGTATAGCGTGCATTTGATAAAGGAAAAACATGAAATATTACAAACATGTGCGGTTTGAAGTTATAAGTCAATTATAAAGAAAATTTAAACGATTTATCAATTTTAAAGCATGCCGCCTCCCCATGCCAGCTCACCACTGATCGCAATCACAACCACGCAGAGGAACCATTTAAGCATGGCACTTGTAACTCCCGATCTGCGATATGCGATTATTGCTAATCACCGATTGGAAAGTCACGATACCCATTCTAAAAAGGACCGTTATAAATTTGCGATGCGACATACCATCACGGCATTAAAGTTTCACGTTGGAAGTTACAGGGAAATCATTAAGAAGCAGTTATGGTTGAATCCTTCAAGGATTTCATCCATGATGGCTTAATATATCATAGATCTATATCATCTATTATGCTTAATTGTTGTTAATCTTGTGCATTGTGTATTAGCTTTTAACAAGTTTTTCCACTGTTACGTCCTTCTATTTCAATTTGCAGAGCGAATCTGAAATCATCAGTCCAGCAAAAAGTTCTAAGAAATCTCGGAAAGCAAAGGTCCCCATCATAGCGAAAGATGAACCAACAAAGCTGGTACTAATAGCTGATACTACCTGTTGAGGCCTCAACAAGACTTCATGGGAGGGCATATATAATCTACTCGAAGTTGAGGATCCAACCGAAATTGAAGAAGAAGGAGAAACGGTTGGTTCAACTGATAAATCAGAAAATACTCTTAACGATTTAGCCAGCTCCTTTCTCCACAAAATAGCAGCCCATGCGAAAGTGTTACCATACAATGACCTGGTGAGATGGGTAAAACACATACTTAATTATATTTGGAATTAAATAGTGGATCTAGAATTTCAAAATAACCAAAAAGCTAAATTCTAATCATGTCCTTATAATAAAATATTTCCAATTTTAATGAAATATGTGTTGTAATAGAGAGTATCAACATAATAGACAGAGCATTCTATACAGTCGGTGGAAGGATGTTCAAGACATTTAAGGCAAAATTTATCAAGAAGATGTATCATTTGTCGAACCCCCAGAAACATTACAACAAAGCATTTTTAGAAGCTTTCGCCAAGGAGAACGATGTAGAGTCAGACCCTATCAAGCAATGGAGACATTTCCCAAACAAGCATAAGCATGAATCCTCTGGTATGTACTCCGTGGACTCCTTAGCATCTCCCTATTACTATGCTGGTGCTATGATATGTAGACTCTTTGGAGCCTCTGATTTAGCTAGGTTTTCCATAGAAATGGTGCCTTTAATGGAAGCATCTATTAACTCTTTTATCATGGATTGGGAAACCATTTTATCAGATAAAATGGTCAACCACATCCTCGATTATAGAAGAAATACGTATGTAACTACCCGAATAATACCCTCATTCTATATGAGCACCCACATTATGGATACCATCTATTTCAATTCTGACTTCTCCATTCTAGGTTGGAAATGGAGTCCTCAAGACCCAACTCCTATTCACATTAATCATAAGTATTTGTGGAAGGCCCATTATAAAGATCATATATATAGACTTTGCCATGGTTTTGTTTTACCCATCCATCAAGCCATATTCAACAGACATGCTCCTCGGTTATCCAATGAGGCCAACATTGACCTAACATCAATTGGAAATTGGTTCGATGAAGAAAAGTTCACCTATGTCAAACTTTTTGGCAACACCACAGATCCACATGTTCTCCCATTGTACATTCCTAATAAGGTATTGGCCAGAGAAATAACTTACCAGATAATAGAGAAAGGAATTTCCAGGAACCTCAAAGAATCCAAGAAACAGATGTGGCCTACATTTCCCCTCCATCGTGGTACTTACTCACTGCATGATTTCAAACATGTTGAGAAAGAAGCAGAGAAGATAAAAATTTTGAAGTTAGCAGTCATCTCTAAGAGACATATCACCCAAACGAAGTGGCTTACAATTTTACCACTCAGGTGAAACTTGCCAAATTTGATCATGAGAAGGATGACTATGATGACTTGTTCGCTTTGGCTAATTCATTTTCACAGGTAAAACATCTAGCAAGGATGAAATTGGGAGTAGGGGGGATAGAGAAGTTTATGTAGTTCAGGACACAGAGATTACAAACACTACCTCTAAATTTATTGAGCATTACCCCTATGGTGCAGCAAGAAGGCCATAGTGAAGAACACATTACTGAGAATATTCCTGAAAAGGAGCAGACAAATGAAAAGACCAGCGAGCTCCTAGATACCAATGTGCATATTGATGCCAACTTAATCAAGGAATGGGAGCAATTCGATCAGCAAATCAAGAACCAGAATGACTCCCAAAACATCATTACACCAAAATCGCTCGCAACACAGGAGCCTATTATTACTAGTATTACAATTGAAGGGGCAATCGGCACAGTTGACACTCAACATGATATTGAAATACTTCCAGAGAATCCTTCCAAAGAGATTGTATTGAAGGTTGAGGAAATACTATCCCTGGATGTATTTTACAGTCCAAAGCATATGGTTGTGGTCAAAAGACAGAGGAAAAGGAGGAAAATTGACCAGGGAACATTCTCAACTCCTCAAGTTGAACTTATGAATGTGGTATCGAAAGACTCAGAAGTCAATCCTTCTGAGGATTTAACTAAGTTATCTCAATAGGAAGGTGCCTATACAACTTCTACAATGGACAAGGCCTCCGAAGTTAGCCAACTGATCAAGGAAAAGGATCTAAGGATCACCCAAATTGAAGAGAAAACGGTAGTGGAATAGCAGAATTTCGGTCAGCCTGAGCAATAGCTAGCAGAGAAAAAATAGTAGAATGAGCAACTGAAAGAACAGTTAAATCTGGAGAAACAAAAGACCAATCAACAGGCTCTCTAGAAACAACAAAAGTTGTCTCAAGAACTCAGCAAGCTTCAAGTGGCACTTCAGCAGGAAAAGAAGGCCAAAGAAGAAAAAATTGCACAGTTGCAATTATAGTTAGAGAAACTCAAAGGTTATCCGAAGATAGATGAATTCAAGAAAGAAGCCCTAGAAGTGACTAAAGCCTTATCTTGGCAACTGAATATCCTTTGCCATAAAATATCATTGGTTGACCCATTATGCATCATCACTACACCACTCATTGAAAAGGCAATTGACAACAAGCTAGAATTTGAAAACTCAGATGATAAGGTCACAAAATTTCTCTCTTCGCAAAGTTTAGAAGAAGGCATGGCTGTTAATCTACCAAAAATCCAAGAATCGCACAAAGAAGTCTTGTTTTCAAAGTGGGAATCACAATTAATAAAGGCCGAAAGAGCTACTTCCAGAGCTAGGGATACAATGAAAAGTGTGATCGAGTTCGTAAATGATAGCTTATATAGAACTAAATTGCTCCCCAGGAAAGCTCCCGAAGGCAAAAGTGCTAGAAAATCAATGGAGACAGGATCCGGCAAGCAAAGAAGAACAAATCGGCAAAGTGCAAAACTTGACTTGAGATGTATTTTGGTTCTTCCTAGTCAAGCCGCACAGCCAGAAGATGCCCACCAAATGCCTTTCTAACACTGTCAATCACATGGTTCTCAAGCTTTATGATGCCACATACACAGGTCAACCACATTCAAGGCTGAGTCATCCTCCGGAAATTCGATAAATGATCTCAATTTGTCAGCTGCGAGTGCAAGAGGAAAAGTAGATACAATGAATAGTTTAAAGGCTATCACACTATTATTTTCATAAATCAAATCCCAGATTTTCATGTTTGCAATTTCAACAGCTCAAAGTGATTTTATTGGCAGATAGTTTTTATTTTATTATTTAAAACCTTTCATGTAGTTGAAGAAAGGATCCTCAATTTGCATAAAAACTTGATTTGAGAAGTTACACTTTTGTACTTCTGAATATATTTTTATCAGTAGTGGATCAAGGCTATACATTTTTGTGAAGAAATTTTTCAAGACCTACACTTTTGTATCTCCTGGAAGTTATCTCAAATAAGAAAGTGGAATCAGAGTGTTATTTGGATTGGAAAGACTCAAATGCATGTGGTATTTCTATCACTGTTCTTTTGTCTTGTTTCCTTATGTGATGAAGCATTCCTTTTATAAGTTGTTATTGTTGATGTATGTATGCTCTTCAAACAATTCTTTATCATGTCATTTCTGAAGATTTAGAATTGTTATACTTTAAGGATATATGTCAGCAATATACATTGTTATGAATGCGATATGTTTTTATAATTACTTTGTTTAACTTCTTAAACAAAGTAATCATTATATATGAATGCATCTTTCTATTGATAAGTAAGCCATCTATATGACTATTTGTCTGTTAGGAATAATCAAAAATCGCATTGTTAATACATTTCCCGGGTTAGATAAGTATATTTTTATATTTTTGAGTTATAGGTTAAAGCACTTATCATATTTATTATACATTATAAAACAATCATCCATCAAACCATTCATTATATGGGAAACTGGTCCCATAATATCCAGCCGGATCCACCATACCAAACGGAAAAGGAGTTGTACTAAGGTCTGGACTGGGTGGTTATCCCCAATGTTGGTGCTATGATTTTAGAGGCATCAACAGGTCCTTACTGCAGTGATCCTTGATGCATGATTTTTCTTGCCTTCTAGCAGCTCTATATTCAATCTGTTGTATCCATGTAATTCTGGATCTCCTGGGTCTAAAATTTCATTTTGTGGGAGCACTCTGAGTCCTCTTTCCAACCCCATAGGTATGATCAAGATTGGATTCTTCAAGAAATATTTATGTTGAATCTCCCACGATGATTTGATTATAGACTAGTTCAATAGAACAAATGTGTACGAAGTGCCACATTTCACTATTGCGACCTTCAGCCCTAAAAACGATACCCAACAAACTACAGTCTGTCTTATTTATGTCACTATTTACAAAATTTGAATCCAATTCTCAAAGAGAAATTTATGACGATTTTCCCAACGTCATGTGTTTGACATGGAATTCGGGAGCCTGCAAAAACCCTAATTTCCTCATATCATATCTCCAAAAATATAGTATACCAAGATCAAAAATTCGGTCATGAGGTTCACCAAGACTTTGGCTCAAATGGGTTTTAATTTTAGCTTCTAAAGCTTCACAAAATAAATAAATAAATAAATAAAATAAATAAATAAATAAAACAAAATAAAATAAAATAAATAAAAATAAAAATAAAAATAAATAAATAAATAAATAAAAATAAAATAAAATAAAATAAAAATGGGTTTTAATTTCAGCTTCTAAATCTTCGCAGAAAAAAAAAAATAATAATAAATAAATAAATAAATAAAATAAAATAAAAATTATAGAGAAAATTCCACGATGACATGTTTGAAGCCACAAAATCCTTACTAGAGGAGGATATGAGGGTCACTATTTATATGAATGTCTTGAGTTGAGAGGGTCCTCAACAAGTGAATGTTGGAGGGATTTTAGGAGAAAAGAAAACATTATTAATTATTGATTATTCAATGACCACAACCAATTATGAGTTCCATGCCACAACCCCATAGGGTTTTAGCCCACTAACTAGGATTACTAACTTCAAACACGAATATCTCTCAATCCGTGAAGAATTACATGGCATGCCATCTATCAACAAAAACATCTCGACGAGTAGAATTCATCTAGAAGATCCTTGACTCGGAATAGATTAAGTTGTCAAGTCAAAATTCCCATCCAAGATTGAGGTAGCCCCTAGTGTTGCTTGGGTTGACATTAATGACAACCACTGATCAACAATATCCCCCTTTGGAATTGATAGAAACACAAGTACTCCCCTACGATCATGACACCTATTCCTACTGCCTTCTCTCCCCCTTTTTCATCAATGGAAAAGGGTATCTCCCCCTGACAAATTGTCATCATGCAGACCTGTACACACCTCCACTCCCCCTTTCTACTTAGTTAGATAAGAGAAATATTATTATAAGAACTTGGGAGAATCCCAAGCTTTTGGTGAAGATACTCAAATGCTTCACAAGGTAATGGTTTGGTAGAGATGTCAGCAATTTGTTCCTTTGCACCAACATATTCAAGCTTGATATTCTTTTCAGTGACCTACTCTCTAACGAAATGATATTTGATCAGAATGTGCTTTGTTTTGGAATGCATCACAGGATTTTTGGAGATACTGATGGAATTGGTGTTATCGCATAAGATGGGAATAGGCTCATCAAACTTAACTTGAAGATCTTGCAAGATTTTCTTCATCCAAAGAACTTGAGTACAACAGGTTGTTGTCGCAATGTATTTTGCTTCTGCTGTGTATAACGAGATTGAAGACTGGTTTTTACTTAACCATGAGACAAGGAAACCACCTAAATAGAATGATGCTCCAATGGTACTCTTATGATCATCAACACTTCCTGCCTAATTTGCATCTATATAAGCTTGGATAACTAGATCATTTCCTTTAGGATACCATAGACCACATTCTAATAGACCCTTAAGGTATCGAAGAATTCTTTGGATGCCAATAATATGAGATTCTTTTGGTGCTACTTGGAATCGTGCTACTTGTCCAACTACTTGCATCACATCTGACAAGGAGACTATCACACATAGGAAACTACCAATCATGGATCTATACAACCTTTGGTCCACATTCATTGACGAATCTTCTTGTAACCTATTACCATGTGTAAGGATAGGCTTGCAATCTTTCATCTTGAATAATTCTTGGCCATTTCCTTGATGTACTTAATTTGATATATGAATATTCCTTTATCCTGTTGAGATATCTCGATAATCGTTAGATTGTCTTGATCCACTTTCACATAGATATTGCTTGGCAGCACTTCCTTTCTTGAATCTGTAATACATCAACTATTCTTATCACTCTCAACATGTAATGAAGCTACCATATTGTTCAAAATACTTATTTGTAAATTGTAGACGTGTGTCATATATTGTTGCATAAACTCCTCATCTTCAAATTTCTAGGAGTCGATAAGCTAAATTGTTCATAATAGTGTGTCATTTAATGGACCGCCTTGACTCAAGTCATTAACTAAAGAAGTTGTGGATTACTCACAATCTGTTACGAATCATGAAAGCATAATTTTTGGTACCTTATTACCTTCTTTCTTTTCTTGCTCATCTTGTACCTGTTTTCCTTTCCAAACCTTCTTATTCTCATCATCAAGCTTTTCATTCATGGTTGATTCCATCTTGTACTTGCAGTTATGAGCTATGTGTCCATAGTTATGACATTTGTAACATTCGATGTTATTCATAGAAGATTTTGTTTCGTGTCTATCTCGTGATCCTGCAAATTTGCTTTTAGGGTTTTGCCGATAATAGTTGTACCTGTCTGGAACTTCACAATCCTTAGCCATATGTCCAAAATTGTTTCATTTGTAACATTCGACATCATCTATCAAATGATCAAATATTTCGATATTATGCTGAGTTATGGAATATCCATTTCTAAAGGATCTCCTGGAATTATATTCATTCCAAGCATGCATGCGACATTCTGCAGCTCTATGTCCAAACCTTCCACATGAATAACAATGACCATAAGAGATAGGTTGGTACCTAGGAGGAAACCTTCTTCGATGAATTATCTTCCAAGGTTCTTCCTACGAGTCTTGATCTCTTGATTTAGCTGAGAGATCTATTTGCTTGGTCGATTTTGCATATCCATCCTCTTTAATTGTCATAGAAGGACTCGACTTATTTTCAAATTTTTCTTTGTAACCAAGACCAGTCTTGTCACTGTATGATCATTGGTTGCTAATGAGTTCATCCAAAGCCTTTGAACTGTTGGCATAGTCTTGAATATTTTTCCCACTTTTTACTTCCTTTCGTAGAGAAACTATTTCAGCTTCCAATGCTTCTCTCTCCTTGTTGCTTTCCTTTACTTCTTTCCTGAGTGATTCTTCAATTCATTTGTATTCTTAAACCTTGATTTTAAGAATGAGGACTTGTTCCCTTTCTATCTTCAATTCATCTTCAAGAGTGTTAACATGCTTCTTTTAGGCCTTGAGCTCTTTGATAACCCTGATTACTTTGTTTTGAAATTCGACTTTAGAGATTTTTTCTTCTTCATCTCCTTCTTCATCAAGTGCCTCTTGTTTATTGTGTTTGGCCATAAACAATACTCTTTCGTTGAATTATTCTTCGTTATCATTGTCTTCTTCAGATGAGGAGCTATCTTCTTTTTAGAAGAAACTTTTCTTAAAACATTTCTTCTTGCCTTGCTTGTCTAACTTCCTAGGACTTTTCTTTCCTTTCGTAACAACCTCATTTTTGTGAGGACAATTGGCTACAAAATGCCCAACCTCACCATAATTAAAACATATTAATGGAAGTTTACCTTTGAATTTTCCCATACATGTTCTCATTTTCCACGTGAAGTAGGCAAATCTTTTATCTGAGAATTATTCTTCATCTTCTTCCTTTTCCTCATCCTTACAATTGCAAGTTTTTTCTTTCGAAGTCTGCTTGTCCTTAATATTCTTCTTGTATGTGGAAAATGTTGTTTCTAAGTGAGATGTTCCATCCTCTTCTTCAATCCTCATTTCATATGCCGTAAGAATTCCATCCCATTCATCTAAGTTGAGCTTGGTCAAATTTGATCTCTCTTCCCTTAGGGTTGAATCTTGCTGGCAAGGTTCTGAGGATCTTTCAAAAAACAATTTTCGTTTCAACAGGTTCTCCCAAACCTTCCAGTGTAGTCATCAACATGCTGAAAGTATGTAGAAATATCTTCATCTTCCCTCATTTGAGTTGCTCAAATTTTTCCCTGAAAATTTGAAGCTTTGCTTCTTTCACCTTTGAGTCACCTACATATATAATTTCAAGCTTACCCCATACCTCTTTAGTATTTTTGCAACTCAATAACTTAAAATAAATAGATTCGATAAGCCCATTGATAATAAGATATTTATCCTTTGCATCATATACCATATTTTTCTTACCATTTTCATCTTGGGTCGGTGTGTAGCCTTTTTCAACGATTTCCCATACTTCATATCCTTGTGCCAGCAAATGAACCTACATGCTTCCACTCCAAAGCACATAGTTATTTCCATTGAACAAAGGAACTCTATTCTTAGTATACTCCATGATCTCCTTCCAGTTGTTAGACTGTTATTGAAGGAACCGAGCTCTGATACCAATCGTTGGAAATACTGGGAGGGGTGAATCAGTATTCCTTAGCAATTAGCAATTTTAAATATTTTCAAAGCATTAGTTAATCTTCAATTATTATTAACCCCCTCCGAGTAAAAAACCACTAAACGCTTGTCTAATAAATTCTTTAATCTTCAGCCCCAACTGAAATGAAAGAAAAAACTTCCTAAAATTCTAGAAAAATATTCTTCTCCATCTCCCACTGGAAGGACACCCCAAAGCCATGGTTTCTTCAGTAATCAACTAAATGGATGCCCCAACACCCTAGCGAGCCACAACTCGCCCTAGCACCACCCTACCACCCGGAAGTGTTCATAGGCCTCAACCTATAGGTGACTTCATACACCTTCCTAGCACCTTCCTGCCACCCTAAAATGACTGAAATAAGACAAGAATATGGATTCCCAAACCAAGGACAATGATCCACGATACCATAAGATGTACAATGGATTTCATGTACTTGACCAAATATCCAATCACTCTAGACCCAACCCAACCATGACATCATCCCAACAGTGACTCATATACCTCCCAACACTGCCTCTTCGACTCTAGGCAAAATGACTCTTTCACAAATGACTATTTTACAACTTTACAATGATGACTCTTTTACAAATGACTATTTTACAACTTTACAATGATGACTCTTGACCTTAACAATATTTCACGATATATGGATGGTTGTCATGTCTTCAAGGATGTCTCGCTGCAATGCTTCCTTTAATTTGATATTTCTACTCTTGAATTATTGCTTGATGTGTACTTGAATCTTCTTTTACATGCATGAAAAATTTTCCCCGCGAAATCAATCCCAAAACAAAAAAAAATACCCTTCAACTTACCTTTGCCTACAAAACACATGTAAGTGCATAATAATGAATAAATACAAATTAAAATTACAATGTGTACCTGAAGTGTGCTTGTCACTTTTTTTGTTGACTTGTTGCAGCAGTAGACAAAGACTTCCACTCTTGATGTAGGCCTAGACTCTATGCAATACTATATCCAAAACTAATCTAAAGATATATACAATAAAAGCTTATGACAAACCCTAAACTTGTGATGGACCAAGTTCTAGGTACAACAATAGAGACCATTCTATCAACTATGACAAGACAAGTAACATGAACTTACAACATCATATAGATTTAGCAGACTTGGTGTAGCATCAATAATATGTAGCATCAAATGTGTAGTATCAAGAATAGGACATCCGAAATGTGGTATCAAAACTAACTGTGAAATATAGAGACATAGAGATATAACCGAGACCCTGTATATACTTACGTTGTCCTACAAAACATATGTCATAGATGATACTCAAAATTAAAATGTAAACACTAATCATACATACCTTGCTATAGTAGACTTACCCTTGACTATTGATGTGTAGTCCTTACTGCAGTGATCCTTGAATGCATGTGTTTTCTTTCCTTCTAGGAGCTCAATATTAAATATATCATACCTATGTAATTTCAAATCTTCAGGGTAAGAATTTGTGTCCTTTGGTAATGAGTCCTCTTTCCAACCTGACAGGTCTGATCAATATTAGGTTCTTTAAGAAAGAGTTATGCCCAATCTCCTACGATTACCTGATTATAGACTAGTTCAGTAGAGCGAAATTGTATGAAGTACCACATATCATTGTTACCACCTTCAGCCATGAAAACGATACCCAACAAACTAAAATCCATCCTATTTTTTTGACTATTTGTGAAATTTGAATCCAATGCTCAGAGAGAAAGTTGTGACGATTTTCCCAACATCACCTATTTGACATGGAATTTGGGAGCCTGCAAAAACCCTAACTTCCTCATATCATATCTCCAAAAATATAGCGAACCAAGATCTGAAATTTGGTCACGAGGTTCATAAATATTTCGGCTCAAATGGGTTTTCATTTTAACTTCTGAATCTTCGCAATATATATATATATATATATATATATAGTGAAAATTCCATGATGACAGGTTTTGAAGCCACAAAATCCTTACTAGAGGAGGATATGAGGGTGACTATTTATATGAATGTCTTGAGTTGAGAGGGTCCTCAACAAGTGAATGTTGGAGGGATTTTAGGAGCAAAAAAAAACATTATTAATTATTGACTATTCAATGACCAAAACCAATTATGAGTGCCATGCCACAAGTCCATAGGGTTTTAGCCCACTAACTGGGGTTACTAACTTCAAACACAAATATCTCTCAAACCGTGAAGAATTACGTGGCATACCATATATCAACGGAAAAATATCGACGAGTAGAATCCATATAGAATATCATTGACTCAGAATAGAGTAATTTTTCAAGTAAAAATTCCCATGCAAGATCAGGGTAGCCCCTGGTGCTGCTTAGTTGACATCAATGACAACCGCTAATCAACATTATCTTCCAACACTTCCTCCATCATGTCCTTCCAAGAAACATAATTCTAGCTACCCTCAAGGTCATACTTGAGTCTTGGTGTATGAAAGCCATCCTGCTAGGTCTAAAGAATTGATCCTGTGAATTTGATCCACCTGCAAAGACAACTTCGAATTCTTTTCTCTATTGTGATTCCTACTCTGATACCATGTAGAAATTCCTTTTATATTAAAAATTTCTCATGAGATTTACTAAAACATAAAGATTGAATATACTCTACTCATCTATGGAAAGCAATTCACGATTGAGAAATCACAACATAAACATGAAACAAGATTCAAAACACATAAACAGAGATTTATCTAGGGGAAAGAAACTACTCAAAACCCCTTCCTATCTATATTGCACTAATCAGAAAAAACATAACAAATACAATGCTTGCTCAAACCTGAGCAACCTCTGCACTAGTATAATATATCTCTTTGCCTCACAAATTAACTATGGCCAATTCTTAACCAATTTTCCTGTCTGAAAAGCTCCTATTTCTTTGCTATGTTCCTTGAGGAATTAGCCCCTATTATTTAGGGAAATTTCTCATTGAGAATTTCACAATCCCTGTATGCCCTTCTCTGACTACATGCACCACATGTAAAACTTGGAATAGTCTACAACTGATAGTACACTACCATTGAACTTTAATTTCAACTGGGTAACTCGATTTATCTGCATGCATAAATTATTCTAGGTTTATTGATGAGTTAACTAGTTGATCACTGAGGTACACACCCCACTACTGGACCATCCACTAGTTCTCTAACAGTTAGAACTAGTTAAACTCATAATAACTCAAATTAACTGAAATAAATTGCTAGAAATTAGCAATCAATGATATTAAACTGAGCTCAAGTATCTCTAACTAGAATTAACTAAGTTAACTGAGTGCCAAGTGCCATGTCACCACAGTTAACTACCTCCAAGTATTGTACTGAAATTGAAATTCGAATTTTAACCTAGTTTGACCAAGGAAAAGTCAAAACTAGATTTTCTTGCCGCATTTTCAACATCAAAAGCATTTTTATTGTTTAACAATGAAGGGAAACCCTAAACAACCAAAACCCTATCCCCGAGAGATGGAACGCCAAGAGTTTGTGGGCCTTGTTGGGGTTAGTTGGTCAACCAACTTCCCAGGGTCGTATATGATAACTCATTGGAAAGATATCTCTGAGTACTATAGGATTTGCAGTAGGAACATAGCCTTAAAAACGTCATTTATGGAGTCAAAATTTCTCCTGAAGTTCAGGACCCAAAAAACTGCTAAAAATAGTAAATGTTGCTATAATCAAGGAAACTGATGAAACCCACTGGAGGTCTAGGTGGAATAAGCGGGTGGCCACCGATATCCACCTGAATCAGTCCTCCCCCCTTAGGAAGCAATGGTCCTTGTTGCATGTAGAGCCTCCATGAGGTGAGGATATTTCTGTTGAACCACCTGCCTTGGTGAAGGAGTTGGCCTGCTTTGACAACTCGATATAGTTGGATCCTCTATTGGTGAGTGTTCTTGATTTGTGTGTACATGATCTTGTCATTTTTGGCATGTTCGATTCATCTTGGGTTGATCTTTGTTGGTGTCAGTTGCTCAGCAACATCGGATGTGTCTAGCAATGGCGGTAAGTATGGTCGCATCCGGTCCACATTGAATATTGGGTGCATGCCAAGGAGTGGTGGAATGTTGAGCTCGAATTAATTGTCCCATACAACTTTGGTGATGGTGTACAACCTGTTGTAGGGAAAAGTATCCGACTCGGATGACCCTATCCCACTCTAAGGGTGACAGTTCCTTAGCAACAACTGTAAAACAAACTACTTAAGGTTTACTTCTTTATGAAAGCAAAAGAGAATGGAGAAAGCACTAACCGTTGCCTTGCGCTTAATGTCGAATCCAAACTCTTCTCTTTGGCCGCTTGCTCCTAGCTCTTTGTTGCTTCTGCTCGCCCAGCTACAATGAGATCCTGCAAAATAACAAAGAAGGAAACTACAAGAGGCATGCAATCATAACTGGTTCATGGATTAGTGTAAACCAAACATGCAATCATCACAATATATAATTGAAACAAGAGCACATAGAAGAACCTCAATAGCTTTTATTAATGAAGAAATAAAGGTTCTGAGAGTATTACAACCATTGAAGGCTCCAACCCAGCAACACCTCCCAGCAGAAAGAATTGCTCTTCTTCACCTCTCTCAAACAATCACCCAATAACTCAATAATGAAACCAACAGCATATCATTACTTTGCACAAAATTCCAGCCTCCTGAGCTCATAGGAGAGAGCTCAATATATAGATGAATTGAGAAAGGATGAGTCAGCTTGCAACTGATGTGTAGCTGCCTTGTGTCCTCTCTCTCTTCAGTTAATCTTTAGTTGATCTTCAGTTCTTGAGTCCACTTGGTGAACCTTGCTTCCACTTGGAGAAACAAAGCCTCTGACTCATCACAAGGCAAAATCCCTGATCCAAGTGTCATTTTTGGAAGATTCCAGAGCAATGACTCAGTGTGCCACATGTCCAAACTCACTCAACGCAGGTGGGCTTTGTTCTACCTGCTTTGCAACGCAGGTACACCATGGAGCAGTTGTGTTTCAGCGCAGAAGCCTAGTGGAGCACCTGCTTTGATTTCAGGATTGCTTGTTTTTGAGTGTTTTCAGGTGGAGAACTGATCTGAGAGCTGTTGGTTTGCTGACCTTGTTCCTCTAGGGGTAGGAACATCATGTTTAGGGAACTTTGGATCCCTTGGATTATTGACAATTCATGCTTGTTGCTGTAAGGCACAAAATTGTCTATAACAGATGCCCCCTAAAGTATGAGGTCGTTTATCGGGTGAAATGCTTTATTGAGAGGATCCGAAGTTCATTCAATCTGCTGAGAAGTGTCCTGTAATAAGATACAATACAATACATTATTTTTCATACATTTTTCATGATCTAGCTGAGGCGGGCATTCTCATGCTCAGCTTTATAAATACATTTTGGTACATAGAACAGACGATCGTCTGATTGTAGACTGATAATTCTCTGCTGAAATTATCATCCTTTGAGAAGGATGATCATCTGCTGTAATGATGTACATATCAAATGTCTTTATGTCCTGAATATATATCGCAGCCCGGATGGATGAAACTAGATCCGGGGTCTTCAATCTCTTCCGATCTTCACTCGATGTACAAGTCGATCCATGTGAGAATTTCTAGAAGTCGAACATGGAAAGACATCGTTTGATTACCGGTCAATGATGTAAACCGTTAACAAGCGCGAGAGGAGTCACCGATAAGGATGATGACCCTCAAGGTACGGCAGTACAATCCACATGGTGGGAATAAAGGACTTGGCGTCGACCACCATGCAAAATCTTCTGGTCGAAGGTCATTGATGTATACCTGTCGCCGGAAGTGAGAAACTTGCCATTGAGGCATGCAAGCTTCAAAGTACTGAGGGGGGTGTTCCTAGATCAACTCCTTGGATAATGAGCTGATGTCGACAAGGAGTGATCCGTCAAAGGAGGGCCTTAATGAATCCCACATCAGTGACACGGAACGGAGCTAGTGATTGTGATGAGGTGAAAACAAACTGTGATGTATGATTCAGGGTGGCGGTCATGAAGTGGATGAAGGATAATGTATGGCAGTGGGTGGAACACGGTTGACTCTTTACAGAACCACATCTCTTGAACATATAACGACACTGATGTGATGGATTGGTAGCATTACCCCAATTGTGGATGGTGTGGCGAGGACCATGGTTATGAGACCGGTGAATGAAACAACCCAACCCGATGTGATACGGAGGACAAAGTGTCATGTTCAAGAGCGACTTGCTACCATTAATGCTGTGAGGTTCTCCCAATTTTTCCCCAGTCATTGCTGACCAGTACCTCTTTATTTTTGTCAAGCTTGAGGAGGATAACATATGCTTGTTCTATAACCTGCCCTTCGGGCAAGCCTATCGCTATCGCTATGTTTTAACGAGCCTAGCGATAGGGAAACTCGTTCTCGTCTAAAGACAAGTTTGTCGCTATTTAATCATTTTAACGAGTCTAACGACAAAGAAAACTCGGTCCTTTTCATTTTTAGAGAGTCTGAAAAGGTACGAAAAGTTAACTCCAAAATTCATTTTTCGTCTTCTAATCCCTTAAGTCCGAAAAAGTATAAAACAATACAGAAGGGATGAATTTTCGATTTCTTTAACGAGCCGAACAAAACAAGCGCTCGATCTTTTTGTGTAATAATCCCTCAGGTCCAAAAAGATTAAAATCTAGAGGAGGGATAGCTCTTCCGGTCCTTTTAACGAGCTGGAAGGCCAAGACTCGGCAAACTTTTCATATTTTACGAGTCAGTGAAAAGAGCTCAAAGAAGACTCGTCTTTTGAGGAACGAGTGATGAACAAGGATAGCAGCAGATTCCAGGTACAGGTTGGAATTCTCCAATCATGGCAGTGTCACAAGGATGGCTAAGTGAAATCACTCTTCGCAGCTGTTCCTCAAAATGGGTAAACAAACATATGGAGGTGAACGATTGGCCAAATGAACGGATGGAGGTGATGGCATATAAACACGACCAAGGGCTTTTAATATGGCTTTGAAAGGTTACATTTCTCGAGGCTGTTTACCGGTTCATTTTTCTTGATGAGCTTGAACTGTAGGGAAAGATTGCTCACAACTTGTGTTTATTTTTTAACGAGCATGAACTCTGTACAAAACTGCTCGATTCTTGCGTTTATTTTTTAACAAGCATGAACATTGCTAAAACTGCTCGATTTATACCAGTCTTAATACAAGGAATGCTTTAGGTGAGGTAATCTTATTTAAGGAGCGATACCTCACTAATTACTCCGATTTGGCAGGTTTTAACTTTTGCCCTTCATCCTTTCTTTATGCAAGCTGGAAACGGCTAATCCTACGAGTTTAACGGGTTAGACCTACAGGTTTAAAGGGAGGACCTAAAAATTTAAAAAATAAATAGTCGTCCCGTGCTTGCACTCCAAAAGGTTTGCATGCCCTCAGGTATAAAGTTAATTTCGAGACTGCCCTCTTACTTATTATCCGAAAAATGGTTTTGTTCGCTGCCGCAAACTAAACTCTTTTTTCGGAAATGTCTATCATTAGGTTGCTAAGGATGGTGACTACTTGTTGCAGCAATTTCCTCTCTTTCTTTGAAGACTACACCTACTTCTCTTTTAAAACATATTGTTTTAATGGGTGAGGCTTGACATTCAAAGATGGTGCCTTCTTGCTGTCACAAATAGACCCCTTCCTTAGGAGAGCCCACTTCTTTAGACAAAGGGAGCGATTCTTCCGCTTCAACATAACTTTGACAAAAGAATTTTATCCTAGAACAACCCTCTCTTCCTTTTTTGGACGGGGTACGGACTAGTCCATTCTTCTGCGGAAATTAACTTTATACCTAAGGTTTTCTCTGCCCGAGGCAGGCCAGGGTGCATGCCCCCTGGGTCCCAGTTCTTTTCTTTCCGAATTACTCGCATTCATCGGGAAGTAGAACTGGGGGCGGTGGCATTCCTTGAGTGAATAAACCGTTAAGGGATGGTATTTGACTATTTGCAATGCGTGATCCTGGAAATGAAAGTTGGTCTACGAGCTTGATCATTCTTCCTTCGTGCGGAAAACACATGACTCTAAAGAGCGAGGACACTATTGCCTCCATGCAATATATATAGTCTCGTCCAAGGAGTAAGTTATATGCCAAGGGTCCCTGGACGACCATGATGTTCATATGAACTGTCTTCCCTTTCAATGTAACTGGAACATTGGGGAGAATCCCTAACGGGTGATTGGTTCCTTTATCAAAACCTGATAGATTTCTCATCTCAGGTAAAAGCGCCGGGCAACCCAGTGCTTTCCAAGCAACAAAGGAAAGGATACTCACAGATGCCCCTTCATCAATGATAGTTCCAGCCATCACCATTCTGTAGATTTTGACTATGATTCTGAATGGGATACTGGCTGGTAACCGGGGTCTGCCTAGTTGATTCCAATCAAAGGATACAACTAGGTTGCTTGGTGGTGGGACCGAATATACGGCCGGATACGACCCTGATGATGTTCCTTCCTGTGATAAAGGAATGGGCGCATTGCCCTGATGCTCATCAGAGTCTGTGTTGATGAAAAGGATATGGACGGTGTCATCTTTATCCTCTTCAGTGAGGGTGTCAGTTGAAGATGGGTCTTCAATGACGGAGTCATTGGATGATGAAACCTCTGAAGGAAGAACCGGGTCAACTGTCGTTTCGACCTTTAGACTTTTGTCTGGTCTGGATTCAGCAGGTTCATTCTCAATGACCGACACTTCAGCTGACCACTTGAGCGGGTCAGCTGGATTTTCAACTATCGAGGGATTAGGCGCGAGTTTTTGGTATCCAGGAGGAAGTCGTAAAGGTGAAACCGGGCGATCTTCCAAAACTCTCTTTGCCTCATCTAAGAATGGACATTTGTGGATGGCGTGATCGCCTTCACACAAGATACAGGGTGATCTTGGTCTCCCTCTTCGTCCTTCACTCTCGCTAGTTGACGGACTGCAATCAACATGACTACCAGAGGTTGATGCTACCGGATTGTGCAACCTTGGGGACCAGTCCCTTAGTATCCGGGGAATACAAGGACAATCATGATGGAAGTGGGCCCCTTTGCAAATGACACATGGCGATTTAGGCCCGGTCGGTGCAGTGTGTGGGTTTTTGTCAGCTGTCTTTTGCTTGCCCCCAGTCGCCTTCGCCATAGGCCCCTTCTGCTTCTTTTCTCTCTTCTTCTTTTCCTTCTTCTCCATGGGAGGCTGACTTTTGTCGGCTCTACCTTGTGAAGATGAAGGATCAGAGGAAGAATTGTAAGAAGTGGAAGGCTGGTGGGTAGCTCTAGGCTGTTCTGACTGTTGATTCGACTGCTCAGGATTAGTGGCGATCTGGACTACATTAGTTGAAAAGAGCCATACAGGTAGGCCAATTGTCAATCCTGGAAGTGACAATGTTGCCATATGAGGCGCACCAACATCTCCCCAAGAGGAGAAGGGATTTGGACTTCCTCCAAGGTTATGTCCTTGGTTGGTGGGCTCCATACTTTTCAACTGAAAGATCAACGTGAGAATAACAGGTGATTTTGTTCCCTTTAAAATAAATTTTATTAACGACGCTTTTAGACACAAACTTGCTTTTTCATGTTTTAAGAGTCGAGAAAAAGCTAAAGATGACTCTAGTCGCCTTCGATGTTTTAATGAACCCGAAGTGACAAATGCTCGGATGGACTTTTTCAGTTATAGAGTTTGAAAAAGGCCAAAAGAAACTTCTCTGGAGTTCTAGGCAGAGGGTGTGCCAAACTTTTCGCGAAACCACAGAATACGTTTTACGGTACGGGTGGTCGATCTTCGTGAATGTTGTGTTCACTGCATCGCGATCAGTAGGGCGGTCGACACAGCTTCCTATGGATAAAGGATAATTGCCTATAGGGGTCTCCCAATATATACTCGACGGTACGTGGGAGCACAAGTCCGTATTAGTGCCACCGACTCTCAGGAGGAATCACCCACCTTTGTAGAGATCGACAGTCACTATGTTTAACGACGCCGGAACACGTCTCTACCTAGACCTCTATGTGTTTGCGTTATGTTACAAAGCGTTGTTATGTAAATTGGATTTATTTTAATGTTGATCTTGCTTATCAGTTTGCCTTTAAGGATCACCACGAGATGTATATAACAAATTCCTGAATGCAGTCTAAGATGAGAAGCAAACTTTTCAATCTTTCAACTTTGAAAACCTTAACTACTGAGGGAAAAGAAAGGCAAATCTTTTCACACTAATCATAGAGCACACACTAAAATGCAAATTTTTCCTAAATCGTCAAGCACACAGTCAAATGCAAAATGCACAATGCATGTATTTTCTTTTCCCTTTCTTAATGTGGATGGATACAAAAAGAAAGTGGTTATATAACTTTGATTTCGATTTAAAGCGAAAGTAAACAAGTTTGTCCAAAATCAAAAGACACCTTAAGATTCACTTGCTTAATCACTGGAAATACATGAAATCAAACCATACTAACGAAAGTAAAATGACTAATCAGCTATGGACAGCAAATAAGCTAACTCTTTAGACCAGCAAAATGCCTAACACAGGTTCGGATCTAAGAGGCCAAAAGCATGACTAGTTTACTTTTCGTTATGGGAAATTGTAAATGAGTGAGAAATACAAAGAACAAGTACAATTTCGTTATATAACAGAGGCAGAATGATGGCAAGTAATATTGGTTTCAAAACAGGCACAAGACTGACACCTAGCAGCAAAACTAAGTGAAAACAGGCAAGAGAAAGGAGGAAACCCCAAATGCACTAAGAAAATTTGGGCCAACGCAGGCTCTGCACAGCCAAACTGGCTCTCAGCGCAGGCAGCCCCTTCGGGACCTGCGTTGCAAAGCAGGTAGCCTGTGTACTACCTGCTTTGGAAAACGAGAATTGCGTTTTCACAGTTTCCGGGTCATAATTTTCTCAAAAATGCACGGTTTTTGCTCAAATCAGAAGCAATCAGTCAAGCACACTCAAAGGGATGATTTAGAAGGTGCAAAGCTATCACTAAGAGCTTACAAGGATCCTTGTAGATCAGCTCTTCAAATCATGAATTTTCTCAGAAAATGAGCAGGAGTAGCTGCCCTCTACTTCGCTTTTGATATAGTCAAAAGCTTTTCGATTTGGTACTCTTTTGTTCAGGAAATGAATAGAAAAATACTACAAACACAATCAAACGGATACGATCCCCAGCGGAGTCGCCAGTTTGTTGTAGGGAAAAGTATCCGACTCGGATGACCCTATCCCACTCTAAGGGTGACAGTTCCTTAGCAACAACTGTAAAACAAACTACTTAAGGTTTACTTCTTTATGAAAGCAAAAGAGAATGGAGAAAGCACTAACCGTTGCCTTGCGCTTAATGTCGAATCCAAACTCTTCTCTTTGGCCACTTGCTCCTAGCTCTTTGTTGCTTCTGCTCGCCCAGCTACAATGAGATCCTGCAAAATAACAAAGAAGGAAACTACAAGAGGCATGCAATCATAACTGGTTCATGGATTAGTGTAAACCAAACATGCAATCATCACAATATATAATTGAAACAAGAGCACATAGAAGAACCTCAATAGCTTTTATTAATGAAGAAATAAAGGTTATGAGAGTATTACAACCATTGAAGGCTCCAACCCAGCAACACCTCCCAGCAGAAAGAATTGCTCTTCTTCACCTCTCTCAAACAATCACCCAATAACTCAATAATGAAACCAACAGCATATCATTACTTTGCACAAAATTCCAGCCTCCTGAGCTCATAGGAGAGAGCTCAATATATAGATGAATTGAGAAAGGATGAGTCAGCTTGCAACTGATGTGTAGCTGCCTTGTGTCCTCTCTCTCTTCAGTTAATCTTTAGTTGATCTTCAGTTCTTGAGTCCACTTGGTGAACCTTGCTTCCACTTGGAGAAACAAAGCCTCTGACTCATCACAAGGCGAAATCCTTGATCCAAGTGTCATTTTTGGAAGATTCCAGAGCAATGACTCAGTGTGCCACATGTCCAAACTCGCTCAACGTAGGTGGGCTTTGTTCTACCTGTTTTGCAACGCAGGTACACCATGGAGCAGTTGTGTTTCAACGCAGAAGCCTAGCGGAGCACCTGCTTTGATTTCAGGATTGCTTGTTTTTTAGTGTTTTCAGGTGGAGAACTGATCTGAGAGTTGTTGGTTTGCTGACCTTGTTCCTCTAGGGGTAGGAACATCATGTTTAGGGAACTTTGGATCCCTTGGATTATTGACAATTCATGCTTGTTGCTGTAAGGCACAAAATTGTCTATAACACAACCCATGTCAGAGTGGGAAAAGCTTGCGGTGGGGCCCATTGAGGTGCTCCTTCTGCAAATGTAGCCAAACTTTGTCGCCCACCTGGAACTTGTGTGGACCCGATGTTGATCATGTCACTACTTGTAATTAGCATTGGCTCTATCCAATATGTCATGGACCTATTGGGGGATGTGTTGAATGTGCTCAATGAAGTTGTTAGCCTTGTCAGCTTCATATTGGACATGAGTTGAATATGCCTGAGTAGCTGAAAATGGTATGGCCACATCAATGAGACATAGTAGCTGGAATCCCAACCCCACCTAAAAGGGGTTGTGTCCATTTGAGCTATGGAGAGCTCTATTGTAGCTGTGTTGGACATAGGGAAGGATTTCATCCCATGTACATTGATGCTTTAAGTTGTACATGCGTAGAATGTGTATGATCATCTTGTTTACGACCTATGTTTGGCCATCAGTTTGGGGGTGGAAAGTTGTGGACTTAGTGAGCTTGGTATCCAGCATTGACCAGAGGTTTGAAAAAAATGTACTTAGGAGAACATTGTCCAGATCTGAGATAATGGACTGTGGGATCCCAAAGTGTACGCACACTCATTCAAAGAAGAGCTTAGTGGTGGCTTTTGTTGTGATACTCTTCTTGCAGGTGACATGTAATCCATGGAGACAGATTCCCAAGGCATACTAGGAGTAGACAGAGGAGTATATAGGCGTTGCTTCTTCATGGTCAGTTTGGAAACGACGCAAGCAGTGCAAGATCTGATGTACTTCCCAACATCCTGTTGAAGGTTCAGCCAATAAAAATATTTTTGAAGCATTTCCACTGTTTTCTCTACTCCGAAATTTCTAGCCACCCGGTTGTAGTGTGCCTCCCAAATCATCTTGGCACTCTTGCTTGAAGGAACATAGAGGTGTCCCAAGTGGCATAACAATACACCTTGGAGGTGAAAATTTGGAACTTTATTTCCTTCCAAAAGCATCTAGTATGTGTTGTTGAATTTTGGATCACTCTTGTAAAGGTGCAGCCACCTCGAAGTCTCGTGTCCATAACAGTCGAGCATAGTGGTCAGCGCCATGAGCAATGGTCGGCTAAGGTAGTCTGTAACATTATTGGTATTTCCCTTCTTGTAATTAGTTAAAATGGAATTGTTGCAGGTATGTGGACCATTTTTTATGGTTATTGTTCTGCAAATTTCCTTGTGTTTGTATGAACTACAAGGGTCGTGGTCTGTGTGGATGAGAGTTTCCTTTCCCATAATGTAATGCTTCCATTTTTAGCAGGTCTGCACAATGGAATACATCTCTTTTTCATAGGTCGGATACTTTTCGACTATTTCTGAAAGTGTCTCACTGTGATATGCCATTGGATGCCCCTACTGAGTAAGAACTACACTAATAGCATAATCGGAGGCATCTGTCTCAATATTAAATGGTTGTTGCAAGTCTAGTAATGTGAGCACTGGTGCAGAGTAGAAGCGATGCTTCAACTTAGAAAACTCCTTATGTTGGGATTCAAACCAAAAGAACTGTTCTTTCGCTCTACCCTTGGTGACTTGACTCAAAGGCCAAGTGATATGAGAGAACCCCAACATGAACCAGTGGTAGAAATTGGCAAGACCCAGAAAGTTGTGAAGCTCTATTAGAGTGGTTGGGCGCTGGCCAATCCCAAAAAACTTGTTTCTTGGTTAGTTCCACATTCACAACCCACTCATCAATGATCTACCCCATATATTGAACCTAGGTCAGAAAAAGGTTCATTTCTCCAAATTGGCACACAATTTGTGTTGTCGCAGGGTTTAGAGGACCTGTCAAATATGATGGAGGTGCTCTTCCCAACTCTAGGTGAATATCGGGATGTCATCCAAATACACTACCACAAATGAGTTGGTGAAGGGCCACAAGATGTCTTCCATCAGCCTCATGAAGGTTATGGGGGAATTCATCAACCTGAAAGGCATGACAAACCATTCAAAAAGACCCTCATTGGATTGAAGGTAGTCTTTATACATCAAAGGGTTCGATTGGTACATGGTGATAACCAAACTTCAAGTAAATATTGTTGAAATATTTGACCCCCTTGAGTTGGTCCGGAATTTCATCAATCTATGGGATTAGATACCTATTCCGGACAGTGATCTTATTAAGCACTCGATAGTCAATACAGAGTCTCTAGGTCCTGTCCTTATTTTGTACCAACACAATCAGGCTCCCACAGGGTGATGAACTTGGCCTGATGTTCCATTTCTACAACAACTCTTCAATCTACCTCTTGATTTCATCGTTCTCCCAAACAAAGCATTGATAGATTGGTTCATTGGGTAGCGGTGCACCCAGGGTCAAAAATATGGAGTGCTTGACTTGATAGTGTAGGGGTACCCCTGAGGTGAAGATGTCCCTGTACTCCTCCATGACCTTGTCCATCTATTGTTTTCGTGCTGAGGCGACCTGTCTAGGGGTCGTGGATGTGGCCACAATATTCTTCTTTCCCTAACAATGAATCATGAGGAAGACAAATATCTCAGTCTGGGAAATGATCTTACTACATTGCTTCGCCAATGATCAAAGAGATGGTGGTAGGCAGTGCTACCATTGGTATCATGTATAACTTATTGCCCAAAGTAATAATAACAGTGCGAGGCCTAGACTCATACACAGTATGACGCTTCCACAAGTATGGTTGGCCTAATAATACATAACACACTACTTCATCTGTGAAGGGCTTGATGTTGTAAGGAAGGTTGGAATGCTAGCTGACGTGGAGATCTCATCCTTAGTGAAGCCACTCGATGGTGTACAATTGCAGGTGTGTTGTGGTTGGTAAGCCCAACCACTTCATGAACTCTGCTGAAATGAGGTTCTTCTGGCTCCTGTTTTCTACAATGAACTATAGTAGAGAACCCTTCACCCACATCTGTGAGTGGAAGAGGCACTCCCCCTCCTCTGGATCTCCGGGCTCAATCTTCTGGATCTTGGTGGTAGCAATGGTGGCACTGGGCTCCACGTCAATAATCTTCTTCTCTTTTTCATTCCCCTTGTCAAGTTCTGAATCAGATTCAAACATGCATTTGATTTAGAAACCTTCAACTCAGCCACCAATGACTGTCTGGCTCGAAATTCACTCATATTCTTATTAGGGGTCTTATGGAACTCACACTATTTTCCCGTGTCTTTCTTTGTCTTTGTGGTGTTGTTATTTTCTTGTGGCTTCAATGGGTTGTCCTGGGTCACCCCGCCTTGGATTTGTCATTTATTCTACAGTTTGGGGGCGTATTTCCCTTGCTTCAGATTCACAAATCCAAAGTCTCGCTTCTTATGTTCAAAACTTTTCTCAATCTTGATAGCGTATCGATAGGCAGTGTCAAGCAAGGAGATGTCCAGAAACTCCATCTCGTCCTGGATGTAATTAGTCATGGTACTTGAGTACCAAATTCCACTCATAATCCTTGATACCCAACTTCGTGTGAAGGGTATGAAAAATATGTGTGAACTCTGGCACGTATAGGTCCCTTCCCTGCCGCAGTATGGTCCACTTTATGTATTTACCTTCTTAGCTCCCGACAGGGTAATACTTCTCCGTAATGGCATCTCAGAAATAATTCCATGTGGGTGTGGATGAAAATAGTGAGGATTCCCTCACATCCCTCTTCTCACAATAGGTTTCCCACCAGCCTTTAACATGGGAGGCAGCTTTGAGGAGTGAAAAAGTAATATTTTCCCCATTGGGAAAATAATGAACCGAAAAGTATCCTTCTAACCAATTTAACCATTTATCTACAACATCTACATCTATTTGGCGTTCAAATATGGGGATGTCAAAGTTGACTTGTACCTTAAAGGGAGTGGCACCTCTAGAGTGGTTGTTGGATGAAGATGTGTCACCTATGGGTAGTCGACGAAGGATATGGGAAAATTTGTCTATCACCGCATTCCTATGTCCCTCGAGGGCTTCCTTCAGATATATTTTGAAAGGATATCCTACTCCCTTGTCTTTCTTTTCTTCAGCAAGGGGAGGCCATCAGAGTTTGTGAGGTTGGTATTGCAAAGGTTCAACTAGTTCGAGCCCTAACTTCTTATACCCTCACCTTGTTGGGGACATGTAAATAAAAATAGAGAAAGAGAAGACCGATCTAATACCATTGATACAGACTTAAACAGGAACACAATAGAATACATATATAAACATAATCATAGAGATGCATCAGAAATCAAACTTCATTTCATTAATATCAAAGAATTGAAATATGCTTACATAGAGAATGGAAATAAACTAGCTCAAGCAATGGTAGCTTATCTATGAGAAGAGATATGGTGGCTACATGCCTTTGAATTGTGTTACAATGAGTATCAAGGGCCTTTTTATTGTTGAACAACAAAGGGAAACATTAAACAACCAAAACCCTAACCCCAAGAGATGGAATGCCAAGAGTTTGTGGGCCTTGTTAGGGTTAGTTGGGCAGCCAACTTCCCGGGGTCGTAACTTGGCCATATGATCTTTTTTTGGCATGTAGGATACCTTGTTGGAAATATCTTTCCGAGTACTACAGGACTCGCGGAAAACCCCTTCTTATGGCTATAGGCTTGTTGCAAACCTCAAAAAACGTCATTTAGGGGGTCAAAACTTCTCTAGAAGTTCAGGACCCGCAAAATTAATAAAAATAGTAAATGTTGTTATAATCAAGGAAAATAATGACACTGAATGGAGGTATAGGTGGAATAAGTAGGTGGCAACCAATATCCACCTAGATCACTTGAAGGAACTTAAAGCCATTCTTTGAAATCCAAGATAAATGTTTATTCTTACTAACTTTAGCTTTAATGACAATTGTTTTAGAATGTGACATGGGGCCTTTGCCTAGAATGAGTTATATGTGTGTTAGTGTGTGTTCTTCATCTCTCTTGCTTGGCATATCCCCACTGCCAACAAGCCTCTTTAATACCCCTACGGGTTTGCCTTGGTACAAGTATAGCCACATTGCCAGCAAGCCTGTTTAGTACCCCGGTGAGTTTGATTGTTCTTCCTGATACTTCCTTTTATTATTATTTTTATTTTTCTTTATTCATGTGAAGAATATGTGTGTGTGTGTGTGTACTACTCAAGAGATATAAAATAATGTATAATGTTCATTGTTCATTGGCAGTTTTTAGAGTGTAAGGAAGTCAAGTGGTACGAGAGTATTTTAGGTTTGCTAGGCACATAACTCATTATTCAAGTTTAGCCCAGGGGTGACACCATTCACAATAGCCTTAAATCTTAGCTATTTAATGTGTATTGAAATGAGGCATCTCGTATAATAAATGAAATTCCCCTCTAGTGGTCATGTTGGAGTTCTTGTGAAATCATATTGGGGTTTACAGGAGTGGTCCATCATAGAAGGCTTTTCAACAATACCCTTTAGAGAAAGTTGGAAATATTTCTTGGATAACAACTAGAATTCTATGTTTATTAACCCAATACTATCATTGTTTCTTGTTACAACCCCTAAATTCCCCATATAATTTTAGGCTTATGGACAAGAAATATTGAGCAAGACAATGACAAACCGCCCCCCAACTGACTCAATGGACGATCTCGGCCAAGTGACATGAAGGATAATCTAATCAAAAATCATAGTCACTTTATAGAATAATGAGGAATTACGAGTGAATCATACCTGACAAGACTTACCACAAGAGAATTTGAAGTAGACACAAACAACAATCAATGGTGATCAATCTAGTGACATCGGTGATGGATTTTGCAACGATGATACTGGTAAAGTAATAATAGTAAACATAGTGGTGTTTCTACGTAAGAAGTTGCAACATTCCATATCCAAAATAATTTACAACGGATATGTTTTAGGATGCAGCAATTGGTCTTAGGGCTACAAAATTTGAATCTTAGGGAGTGGCATCTTCAAGAATAGTCAATATCGTAGTGTTGAAATCAAAAAATGTTGCAATCATTTTATTTTAAGATATATATATATATATGATCCTACCCTCATTACTTGAATAAATGAAGATCTCCTTCAAGTGTAGGAGTACTTCCAGTGCAACCATGTGAATAATAGATATAGAAATGAAAATATACTCAGATTTGAAATATAAAATTTAATGCATACCAAAGCATGAGTAACTAGTTGCTTTAACTGTTATGGTGCCAAGAGTTATTGAATTATGGAAGAATGTTGTATTTCAATGATTGTTTGAAATCATGCTTTAATGTGATCCACATATTGTTGGTCCTTTGTTTCACTAAAAACTATTGGTGTATCTCCCTTTTTCAGGTTGTGTAAATCTTCCTTTGCTTGTTCATTATTCTCTTGAAGGAATGAAGGATCATGTGAGAGGCAAAAAAGAATCTCCTCAATCTCAAGCTCCAATATTTCCTCTTCACTAATGATTTCTTCTCCTTCAAATTGGCAAGGATGATCAAAGAAAATTATTGGGCTTTCTCCTTGATATTCTTCATGTACTTTCTAATCTTCCCCTTGATGTTCCTCATGAGTCCCTTGTTGTTCTCCTCTTCCCCTGAGATGCAGAGGTATTTATGATTGTGACCAGGTTGTCTAAAATGTTTAGAACAGTTTTTCCCATCTAGATGGTCATTGTTTCAACAGTTTCAACTATAATAGTTATTACAAAACCAATTGTTATAACAGTTTCAACATTAATAGTTATTACAAAACCAATTGTTATAACAGTTTCAACAATTCAGTTGTTAGAGTAGTTTTAGCAGTTTTAGTTGTTACAGTTTCAAGAGTTTTATCTATTACAACGATTTTAGCATTTTTAGGAGTTTCAGTAGTAGCATTTTTAGTAGTTTTAGTTGTTACATCATCAATTGTTACAGCAATTTCAGCAATTTCAACAATTTCATCATTTTCAATAGTATCAATTGTAACAATATTATTACTTATAACAATACATTCAACATGAGTTCCAATTATGTATTGTTCCTCTATTGATCCATGGAATGGGGCTTCTTCCTGGGGAAAATTCTCTTCTTCATGCTTGTGGTAATAGGGGAAGTTCTCGAATTCACTCCTCTCCTTGATCTGAAATATATGTCATTATATTCAATGGGGGAGTAAATGGGAAAGACAAATGTGTCAACTTTTTGTGCAGCATTATTGTTGGGATTTGGGTTAGGTTGCACAGGTAGTTGAGATCGTAGAGGAATATTACTTAGTGGTGCAGTGGATGGCAGTTGTAGTTGTTGTTATCATATAGGTAGTTGAGTTTGCATAAGGAATTGTCTTAGAAAGGAGTTCCATGCCATCCTTGAGGCTACGGTAATATCTAACTCAATGGACAGGGCCATTGCAACCATAGTGTAGGGTATTGAATCGGAGAAGGAATAGGAGGTCACCATGGAACTGTAGGATTATGAATTTGATAAGGAACCTATTGAGGATCATAAATTTTAGTTTAGGTATTAAAAAAGGATGATGGGTTTTGAACTATACCTGGTAGTCGATTTTTCCTAGGTTTCTTTGTCTCCTCCCCTGATTCCTTGGACACTGCTTTTAATCATGGGCAATGCTTTGTTGAGTGATCCTACTCAAAAATTCAAAAATTCCACAAACGTCCTCACTATTAATTAGACACCATATGAGTGAGTCTTTTTTCCTACAAAGAGTAGAATATTGGCAATTCTTTTTCAACTTCAACCTGCTTCTATTTTGCCTACAAAACACCCAATTATGAAGACAAAGAACTAATGATATGAGATTTAAAATTTTCAAACAAAATAGTGATTTCCACCCATATGGCTTCACCATTGGTTGATTTATGAATCTTAACATAAACATCTTGTGATCCTCTTAAACTCCTCACTAAGAGATTCCTTGAAACACCATTTCTTCATTGCACAACAAGCATTTTCAACTAGCTGATATATTTTGTCAGCGCATGGATTAGTATATAGGGAGAAAATTTGTTTATGCTTTTTACTGGAACAAAACCTAGCTGCAGGGAATGAAACCTTTGCGTCCTAACTCCTTATGAGGTCGAGCCCACTTCAGTGTGTTGAAGCAATGTGTAGGTTCTTACCTCTCGCCTTATAGCCCAGAAAACTTAGAGATTTGAAAACCTAATCACACTTCCAATCAGTACATTAAAAACAACACTAGTCACACATATGCACCTTTAATTGCCTCCCTAGAAACTGCACAAAAATGTTGGGCATATCCATTGTCCTTTCAATTCAAAACAACCAATCCCACTCACACATAAATTTTCAATCCAGGTAGGCTTTTTGTTTCAAGGTTATTATGCAAAATATATGCAGGGACAAATGGAAACTAGCACTAACCAAACCTCAAAACTAATCATATTAAGTATTAGTTTTATCACTCCAACACACTTGTTATCACACTCCAAACTTTGCTTGCACATTAGAAAGAAAAGACACACGTTATAGAATAAATCACAGTTTGTCACACAAACACTTTTATTCAAAAGAAATAACACTCATGGAAACAATTCAACACTCAAACAATTGTTGAAACACCCATTCAATTAAATAAACAAAATAAAGAAATGTGACAGAAGGGACCAGTCTAATACCTACGCTCTTACGCAATGATAAATGCTATGATTATGCAACTAATCAATACATGAACAAGATCTGTAACAGTAATAGTAAATGACGCATAACTTGCAACTGAGAGGAAATAAATAAATAGCTACAATACCTCTTCTAACTATTGATCCTTGCTAAGGAGGGCCTTTCCTCCTTCACAGGTGCTGGTGATTTACACAGCATGCAAGCTAATCACGAAAGTGATATGAAGCAATGAACAACAAAGAGTTGCATTTATGAAAGTCGTAATGCATGATTACAATGGTGGCCATTAGGGGAATTTTGAGGTCTGAAATGGGCCTCCTAATAAAAATATACAACCAAAATAAACTTTATAAGAAAAAATAGGATTCAAGATGATGATGTCAACCATGGGGGATGATTCACCATTTTTGGAGTAAAAAACCAAAAAGATTAAAAAATAATAAAATAATAAAACTACTTTTTCAACTCATATTTTCAACTTATCTCCCTAGGGTTTTGATCAAATATCGAGCGCGATTACTCGTTGGATGGAAAATTTAATTCCTCATCCAAGGAGTACACATGCTACATACTTTTGATGGACCCTGCTACACGAAAAATGAGAAATACATGAAAAACGTGATTGCAATCACGTTTTACATGTACTTATCAATTTTCATATACTATGGTCCATCAAAAGTATGCAACATGGGTACTCCTTGGATGCGGAATGAAATTATCCATCCAACAAGAGTTTCTACTCGAAATTTTAGTAAACCCATAGGGAGATAAGTTGGAAATGCGAGTTGAAAAAATAGTTTTTTCTTTTTTTCCCTCTAAATTTTGATGTTGTTATCTAATCTTATTTTATTATTTCCACTATTATTTTATAATTTCTTTACGAGCCCCATTTTAGACCTCAAAATTCCCCTAATTTTCCCCCCCTTCATAACCTAACTCCCAACCTGTTCTATGTCCATACATTTATACAATAAAAGAGCAGGGGACGAATTAGAACTAATTTCCCCAAATCTAAACTGTCAAAGTCATGGATAGATTTACAATATATTGCGCTTGCTCGTTTTTGGAAGATCTTAGTTAAAAAATAGCTTGAGATTTGATTACATAGGATTAATATATCATAGAATCATCTTAGAATAGGTTGGAGTTGTTTCATTTGAGAAATCATTGCCCTATTCAGGATGCAGTTTGTCAATGGCCACAACAAGAAAGATGTTCCTAAAAGAAACGCACGTAGCACCCAATACATGAACTTTTTTTAGAAATTTCTCCCTAAGAACCTAATTAGGGATGTTCTAAGAAAAAACCATGTCGTAGATTTCCAAGATTCGTCTTCATTTGTCCACAACTTATGTCTGAATTTAGTCACTTGATTATGCCTGGCGTGAGTTTTCGAACTTGTAGATCATGATATGGAGCCTAATGGAGTTGACCTAGGTGTGATTTGGATAACATAAATCCATTTCAACATCCTTAGGAGGAAAACATATGTTCTACAATTTCTTTTGAACATGCATAAGTATGTTGACCTTAGAGGTTGTTACTATTACTACATGGGAACCACTAGAACAGCACTAGGAAAATGATCATCAACAAGACCAACATTAATCCTTTCTAATTTATCAAAAATAAATGAAAATAATGATAATTATTTGTTTTAACGTTTGTAAGCTTAATGTGGCACATTCACGAAGAAACACAGTAATATGGGTGATAGACGTGAAACAAAGTTTGATAAATGGTTGAAAATGGTTGTATAGGATGGTGAAAAATGGGATAATTTGGAGACCCAACAGACATCACTACCAACCACCTACCAACTCACTAGTCAGCTCATCCTCATCATCCAATCATGATTCACCATGTGTCTTTGCCTCCACATCATCTTGGTATGGAAGAGATCCCAGGGTCTTGTGTTTTTCAATCATTTCTTCATTAATGGATAAGTGTTATTTGGGGTAGCATACACTTCTCTATCTCACACATAATGATAGTTGCACCAAAGCTTCACAAGGAAGGACTTGGACCTGGTGTAGCACGATAGATGTCTCTTGACAAAAAATTTCTCGTCCTGCGTGTTTTATTAACCATGGGTCCTGTCCAAAGGCTTCTCCAACCAAAATCTCCACAACACAACATCAATTTATTAGTCAGATAATGGGAAAAATGCTCATCCCACACCTTCTATCTGCTTGTGGAACCAAGAGGCTTTTGAACCCTCCCAAACTTTAACTTCCATAACTCCTTATACCTTTGGATTTTTTCAAAGTGCCCTATATCATTGGAAAGGTATCTCAGAGGGTTATCGAACTATGTGATTTGCAGGAGTATTTGAGTAAATCCCTTGCAACCAAATTCCCTCAAAGATAGGTCATTAGATCAGTGATTGTTTGACATCAATGACAACCAATTGTCACTCTCCAACAAGCTCCTTGACATCAATGACTACTCATTTGACATTAATGACAACACTTTTCCCAACAATCTCCCCCTTTAGCATTAATTCCAACACCACTAAACATAATGCTCCCAAACATTGTTGGTCATTGATGGAAATATTGCTTGCCAACACTCCTCCTAAGATGCAACTAATGTTTACTCATTCTCCCCTTATTCTCCAATGTTTTCTCATTCTCCCCCTTTGACATCAATGGAAAAGGGATTGGGTACTCTCTTGTTCACATTGTCCTTTTAAAGCATCTTATATATAAGGAGATATAACAAACTTCTCACTTCTTCACTACTACTGTAAACTCATTGTGAGAATTCAATGGCTAAATGCTTTTCATTTGCCAGAGCATCTTTGTACCAATATCTATATTGAAAATGGCACTATTGTTGTTGTTGTTGCTTTTTCGACTATTCACACTCTCCCTTTGAAAAACTACCATCATTTTCATCTCTTCAAAGTAAAAAACTCCATTGACTCCAATGTTTGAATCCTTTTTCCTCTAGAATTTTTCACTTCATGGTTGCTGCTACTAAACAAGGGAAACCAATTGATACTATGATACCAATTTATAACACAGGAACATGCAAAATAATATATTTTCTCCCCCTAAAAACTTTACACGGCTGAGGCGGGCATATTATACTCATTATTACTAGGATTATTCATATCTGCTACTTAAATGAAATAATGGTAAATCATATAAGATATGTAGACCTTAAATTTCTTGCTTTTCTTTAGAAATCAACTCTTGTGCAACTCCCCCTAAGCCTATGAACTATCCTTCTTTCTTATATCCTGACATGTAACTTACTTTAATATTATCTTACATATGTCATCTTTCCTTTTTCTTGAGAACAATTCCAGTGGACCTGTCTTTACTTTTATGCCTTTTAACATGCCACTCTTCTACTACAACTCATCTTCAATGACTATACTCTTCTCATGTAACTTGAGATGTTGTTGTGTACTCCCCCCTAAGACTATGATGGCTTCATTCTCTCTTTCACAATTCTACTCTTACAGCTCACCCTCAAATATTTCTTCATTTTCTATCTTGAGGTGTTGTTGTCCCTTACTTTTATTATACTGATAAATTGAAAGAAATAATACTCTCTTATTGCATTCTTTGGATTTTTTATTATCAATGACATATACATTGGTTTTCTTCTAAAGGCTTCAAAATAAGGAATAAACCAATGTATCTGTCAGTTTATTCCTTATTTTGAATCCTTTAGAAGAAAATATGACTTCATGTCCACTATCCAACATTTGATTTATAGTTAGTGTATTATGCTTCACACCTTCAATCAACAAGACATATTTAACCTTACCCTTTTTATGGTCAAGACTAACTACACATTTTCCCAATACTTTGATCAATGCACCATTTTCATGAATATCTCTACCATGCTTAAATTCTTTTAAATGAAAGAAATTATTCTTATCTCTTGTCATGTGATGAGAGCTTCTACTTCCAATATACCATTGGTCATTCTTTCCTTGTGCACATAGGGCTAGATTGCATTTCTCTTGTTATTCTTACTTTCTTTTCCATATCTTCTTGATGTCTACTTGCTTTTTCACTTAGGAGGATTAATTGGGCTATTGATACTTTTACTTGCTTGAAGTCCATGATTTTCATCTTTGATACCTTCAGGAAGATTCATTTGTCTAGCATTACTCTTAGCAAATCTTAATTGATTCATTACACAACTTCCAACATAGAGTGCAAATTCATCCTCTTCTATTTTTTTATGCTTATTTTCCTTCAATGGTTGAGTTACTTCTTTTGTTTGCTCATTCATAGAGGGAGGTCTTAATTTTTCATATCTACATTATGTTGCTTTGTGTCCATAATTTCCACACTTGTAGCATTCAACGAAAGTTATAAGAGGAGAAAAGGAATTGTAATTTCTAGCAGTATCTTCACAATATCCTATATTATTGTTTATGTATCCATTCTTTGACTTCCTATATATTCTATGGTTGCTACTACTCAACACACTTTGATTTTTTGCATAATATCTACAATCCAATGCTTTATGTCCAAAATTATTACAAGAAAAACAATAATCATTAAAGAAACTTTGGTATCTAGGAGTACTTTGCTTCTCAGAAGGGAAACGTCTAAACCTTTGATGTCTTTGTCCTTAAGGGGGATAGGAGCTCGGTTGATTCTTCATTCGCTCTCCATAGTTGTTTGAATTGTTGTTATAAGAAATTCTTTGTTGTTGTTGATATATATATTTTTCTTATACTTATCTTTGGAAGTAAATGAGAAATATACTCTTCCTAATTAATTCTTTAGTTGTTGGTTCTGCTACTTTCTTATTCCATTATTGATCATATTACTTCCTTTCTTTATCTTGCTACTATTATTTTCTTTAACAAGATTTTTAGATGTTTCCTTATTTCCTTCTAATTTACTTGAACATGCCTTTGGGTTAGATTCTATATTATTTTCTTTTTAAATCCAAGACTTGATTTATTGGAGGGAGATCTTTGACTAATGAGGATATTATCCAAGATCTTGGTACTATTCTCATATTTCAATTGATTGTTCTTCTTTTCTGGATCATTTCTTAAAGAAACAACCCCAGCTTCTAATCTCTCATAGTGAGCCTCTCATTCAGACAACTAGTTTTCATTACCTCATTCATCCTTTTGACTTCTTCTTGTTGAGTCTTCAGAATAACAAAAATTTCTTTTAGTACTTCAAAAGCCTAATTCTTTATCTCATATTCCTGGAACAAATCCTTTTGTTTCAGATTTATTTCTATAAGCTTCTTAGTCTCCTCTAGAGAAAAGATTAGTTTTATTCTCAAAGGTATTTCTTCATCAAGATCTTCTTCTTTATCTATCTCATTAGGGGAACTAGCAAGTTCACATCCATAGTCTATTTCACTTTCTGACTCTAAACTCTCTTTTATAGACATAATAAATATTCTTTCTTTTTCATTACTAGATGTGCACTCAATATCTTCTTCAAATTCATGAGATATTTTCTTATTTTCCTCGTGGGGTGTTTTCTCAACTTCTACTACTCTTTTACTAAAACTATTTTGTAAACTTGCATTTGTACAATAAAGATTAAGATGACATGATCATTTACGTTTACAACAGAACAACAACTTACCTGTAAATCTTTCCTCATTAGTACTTTCATTACCTCTAGCTTTGTCCTCTAGATGACCAGTAGCTTGAGAATTTATGACAAAGGATTCCTCCTCTGATCTAATTAATTACTTGAACAACTATGGTCTTACTAGTACTTGTTGGTTTTTTCCTTCATATATACAATGCAGCTTATCTAGCATTTCTTTTGCAGTCTCACAATGTCTCACTTTATTCAAGACTGAATTTGATAATCCTTTCATGATAATCATCTTTGCTTCTTTATCATATTCATTCTTTACTCCATGCTTTACAGATAACCATATATTTAAATAAAAAAGCCATTAAATAGGTTTCCATTCTTACTTTCCATAATACATAACTTGATTTATTCAAAAATGGTATTCCATCTGGAGTAAGTCAATCATGATTAGCCATGGGTTCTTGTGATCTTCTTTCTGCAATAGATTGAGTTGCATTTGATTTCTCTTCTCCATCCATGATCTTCTTTCTGGAGTAGATTGAACTGCATTTGATTCCTCTTCTCCATCCATGATCAGGAAAATATTGTCTTCATTGGCATCTCCTGGCACTTTTACCACATTTGGTACATTACTTGGACAATCATATCCTTTGATATGATTTGTCTTCTTCTGAGATGGCTTCTTCTTATTCTTCCTTCTATTGGCCACCATTCCTAGTATCTACCTTCCAACAGTTAAATTGCTCCTTAAAGAACCAGCTCTTATACTAATTTTTGGAAACCTGGAGCAGTGAATCAGTATTAAAACAAATTTTAACAATTATTACCCATTTATAATTTTCACTTTACTTAGCAATCAATTATGTAAACAACACCATAAATAAAATCATAAATCACACAACAACATCATAGACAACATACACATATGCAACACATAGAGACACCATATGTACGTAGAAACTCATAAAGGGAGAAAACCACCAACCATTTTTTTAGTTCTTTATGTAAATACAAGCCCCAACATGTTACGTTATGTTCTTTGGCACCAACTAGAAGGAAGAAACCACTATGTGATTCACAATAACCCACTTGCAAGAGCACCAAATCCTATTTATTTTGTTGTAATTAACTAGTAAGAAGCACCAACTCCGTAATTTGTTTTGCTGGCACCAACTAGCAAGATGCACCAACTCCATTATTTGTTTTGTTGGAACCAACCAGCAGGAAGCACCAACTTCATGATTTGCAAGCCACTACTTGCAAGAGGTACCCACCTAAAGAAATCATCGACTCCTTGATGTGTAGGCACCAACCTACTAAACCTACAAACTTATATTTCATGCATTTTCAAAATGAGATCCACAGGTCCTCTATTATATTAAAATTTCTACTCTCCTTGCTTCAATTATCACTTAGCCTAATGTCTCACAACACATCTCAATGTCCTCAATCTTTATCTCTACTCTGCAACTCTCCACACACTCAGAGACGATCATAGCACTCAAATTTTCTTCTTCAAATCAGTGACAACTTCTCAGATCTTCATACAAATTTGCTCTAAGTTCTTCTTCACACGTCAGTCTTCTCTATCACTCATTGAGCTCTCTCGATTCAGCCTTCTCAATGCTCAACCTTCTCAGGTGCTTAACCTTCTCGACTCTCATTTTTCTCAAATCTCAACGCTCAGTGACAACATTTACACCACTTTAGAGGCCTCCTTCCTTTCTCTAATTAGGACAACCACCTCACACTCAACACAACATCATTTTCTTTAGTTAGTTACACATGGCTTAAGATTTCATTAACTATCACATAGCTTAAGAAATAACTTCAATTACTCTTACGCAACTCAAGGATGCACTTCATTAATTCTTTTACAATTTGAGGAGGTACTGCTTGACAACTTCCATCCATTGTACTAGATTCACTACTATAGTTCTTCTGTTAATCTCTCTGAGCTTATTTTGGCACTCTCTCAACCTTTGATCTTTAATCAGACAATCATCAACTTCTCCACAATTATTGTATTTTATAGCTTTTGCGTGCAAATACCATCGTCGTTGAAGTGTGGTTTTACCCCTGGTAATCTCGTTGTTAAACTGTATCAACAAGACCAAGTTCACATAGCCATATCAATCCTTTAACTGTCTCTTAACTAAATTTGGTACCCAAAATGCCAAATTTATTAACAGAGCACCTCAACATCAACACTCTTCACATGAGATTGTTTCTTAGAACCATGCCTTAAACTCGAAAAGCACTTAGTGTTATAATATAGTATCTAGATCATTTTGTGTTATACGATTACATAGAATACCTAGAGGATCGGATGCACTATACACTCCCAAACCTCTACAAACAAGCCCCTAGAAAAAATTATAAGAATGTGCTATGTCATTTGTTGACTTCATCACTATTGAATGGAAGTTTTTGAGTTGTGCACGTCACTCAGACTCGACCCACTCAGCCACCCAAAAGGTCCAAAAACACCTACAACATGTCATGTTGTTGAGGTGCCACATCATCATGTGTGCGATCTCATTGCCCCCTGTTTCCCACCTATCACCTTCCTTTTGGTCCATGCTATCTAATTGTTGTGTCATGACCAAGTGGCATCCACTTATCTCAGTACGGAAGGAGTACATGGGTTTTGTGTTTTGCATTGATTTCCTTTGTTATTTAAAAATAGTCCAGGGTGCTAATTTATATTATATGTTGTGTTGGGAAGGTTTTCCATCTCCCAGAGTTTGTCTACCACATTGCACCCTTCAACAAATCTTTCAAGTCACAACCTCATGCAATACTTTTGTGGCGCACCAAGAACTTTGTCGACTAGTGACGTACCACTTCTTGTCTCTCGACATCTGTTAGCGAAGCCATCACGCCCATCCTTTGCAAAGGGCTCCAACCTCATCCTTTGTGGCGCACTATGAATTTTCACATTCGATAACAGACATATCTCCATCTCTCGGAGACCATCAACCACATCACTCTCCAATACAACACTCTCGCGAAGCTTTTTACTTGAACTCCACGGCGCGGTGATGTGGCATGCCACATGTCACCCTGTGAGTGGTGCCATGTGTCACCCGGAAAGAGGTACTTTGGCACCCAAAAATGCCAAATCAGCATTCCATGTGTCACATGCCATGTCATTCCATGTTATCATCATGTTGATGTCATTGCCAACTAGCTTCCAACTCATCTGCTAGCTCATTCTCATCATCCAATCACGCTTCCCCATGTCTTTTTCTCTAGCTCATATTGCTATGGAGGAGAGCCCAGGGTCCTATGTATTTCAACAATTTATTCATTAATGGATTCATGTTATTTGTGGTAACATACACTTCTCTGTCTTGCTCCTTTTGTTAGTTGCACCAAAGTTTCACAAGGCAAGACTTAGACCTAACGCAGTGAGATGGATGTCACTTGACAGAGTTTTCCCATCCCACGGGTTTTGTCAACCGCAACTCCCATCCAAAGACTTATCCAACCAAAATATTTGTAGCACGACACCAATTTATCAATCAAATAACGAGAAAAATGCATGTCTTGTGCCTTCTGTCAGCTTATGCAACCAAGAGGCTTTGGAACCTTCAAACTGCCATAACTCCTTATCCCTTTGGATTTTTTCAAAGTTCCCTATATTGTTGGAAAGGTCTCTTAGAGGGTTATCCAACTATGCACTTTACAGGAGTATTTACGTTGATCAACTGCAACCAAAATGCCTTCATAGATAGTTCATCAGATTAACAATTTGCAGCCACTACAAGACTCTACAAACATTAGTGATTGTTTGACATCATTGACAACCAATTGTCACTCTCCAACAAGCTCTCCCTAATCTTGATACTCCTCGACGTCAATGACTACTCCTTTGACATCAATGACAAAACTTTGCCCAACAGAAATTCTCAAGCTTAACCCGAAAACTTATATTGTTTTTATATTTACAGCTATGTTTTTCTCCTTGCTTTTGTTTTCACTGAAGGGAATCTAAATGTAGAGAATAAGAGAGATTTCCCTAGTTGAGTTGTTAAGTTATGGTATGTTCTATGCTTGAAACAATTTACTTCTTTTCCTTATTATATTCCACAGATTAGCAATCACATGTACATAAAGTAAAGTGCAGATAGAACATTAAACAATCGACAGAAAACAAGCCAAGACAAGAGACACAAGATGTGGCGGCTAGCGAGGGAAAAACCCCACAATGTGTGGGGAAACCATTTGATCAAATCTTCTTTTATCTTCAATAATTCAGCAGAGAGAAATAGTATAATAAATTTGATTCATATTAGCAGTAGCAAACCCTAGATCATCAGCATTAGCGGCTTCATCATCAAACTAGGGCAGACGATATCTCACACACTGACCGTCGGATCAGCTTGATTCCACCACCAAAAGTTGCGGCTTCTAGAGGAGGTTCAGATGAACCTACAATGTAGTTCAGATGAGGAGATCTTCTAGTCCATGCATGTCAAACTTTACTTCTGCGGTTGCAGCTTCAGTTTCAACAGCTTCCGGCTTCAAACTAGGGAAGTCGATATCTTGCAAACCGTCCATCGAATTGACTTGATTCCACCACCAAAAGTTGTGGCTTTCAGAGGAGGTTCAAATGAACCTACAACATAGTTTAGATGAGGAGATCTTCTATTCCACGCAGGTCAATCTTTACTTCTGCAATTGCAGCTTCTGGCTTCACATGTGTGAGGGAGAGACCCTTTTTTGCGCAGTAGAGAAGAGACTCTTTTCTACGCAATAGAGAGAGAGAGAGAGATGTGATGAGATGAGTGATTCCAAATGAGGAAAATTCCTCCTGTATTTATACACAATGTTGGTGTTTGAATAGATGCCACTATTGGGCTTCTGAGCCTACATGAGTTGTAGGTCGACTTGATAATAATTACATAATCAAAATAAATTCATATCTCCATGAATACTTATCAAAATCAGATGATATTTATATCAATCCTACACCTCTCGATGAGAGGAATCTAATAAAAATATTATCAGCCATGAATAAGATGACCCACATGAAGTTTTGCCCTAGTTTCCAATTTTAACACTCCCTCTCAACTAGGGAGAACTTCATCTGCAATTTGTCTATCGGTCGTTATTATTCATCCATCAAATGCACTGCCCTGTACAGCCTGACCCTTGCCCTGATCTACTATATTCTTCATGTTCTTCTTTGTCTTGTTCTACCTTGTACTGATCTCTACGGCTCTGCTCTATTATGCGTTGCTCTGCTTTGTTCTGTTCTGCTCTACTTTTGTTCGAATTATGAAGAAGAAGAAATGATCGATGATGTATCATACTAACTCAAAGTCAGTCTTAGAGTATGTACCACTGGTCCCAGACCAGTCTCAACCAACCTGAAGTTAGCGTCATAGTGAGTACAACTCCATTGATCCCAGACCAGTATCATCCTCCACTGACTCAAAGTCAGTCTCAAAGTGCGTACCACTGGTCCCAAACCAGTCTCAACCGACTTGAAGTCAGCTTCATAGTAAGTACCACTCCTACCACTGGTCCCAGACCAGTCTCAACCGACCCGAAGTCAGCTTCATAGTAAGTACCACTGGTCCCAGACTAGTATCGTAGTCTCAGAGAGTGTACCACTGGTCCCAGACCAGTCTCAACTAACCCGAAGTCAGCGTCATAGTATGTACCACTCTCACTAGTCCCAGACCAGTACTGCACTGACACGAAATTAGTCTCAGAGTATGTACCACTGGTCCCAGACCAGTGTTAACTGACCCGAAGTCAGTGTCATAGTATGGTACAACTCCTACCACTGGTCCCAGACCAGTATCATTGATCCCAGATCAATGGAGGTCATCCTAGCATAGGGAGTACGGTAGATACAACGATGCATCCATCGGTACTACTATGGTCCCTAACTTCATTTCCCTGCTCATTGATCAGATGAGAGGTACTTCCCATAGGATGCCTCGACAGGGGAACTTAATCAATCCCGTCCTCAAGGAGAACACATCAATCCTGCTACAATCGCCATGGAGAACACATCAATCCAGGCTGCCATGGAGAACACATCAATCCAGGCCTCACAGGAGAACACATCAATCCTGCTACAATCACCATGGAGAACACATCAATCCAGGCCTCATAGGAGAACTAATCATCCTACTACACAGGAGAGTGAATCATCCTGTTTCACAAGAGAGTGAATCATCTTGTCCCATAAGAGAACGAATCATCTTGTTCTAGTGCGCACCACCAGGGGAGGGTGAGTCACCCTGTGGTCGTATGTTGCTCCAGTAAGAACCGCAAGCCCTCAGAGCTCCCAGAGCTCAATGTATGCAACATGCAGAACCCTTGTACAAGGGTTTCTTGACGACTCCAAGTCGTTTGAGAAAATCACAGATTAATCTTTCCTCGGGGCTTTGACAAGGTGTATCGACCTGTACATCATCTTAATGCGATGGAGTCTCCTTGCTCATCAACTTACCATATCCCAGATGATTTCTATCTACTGGAGAAATCGACAAATACGGGATTCCTCAATAATCGAATCCCACCTCTAGTTGTTACAGAGAATCACAGTGGTTTCCAATGTAAATCCAAACAACTCACCGAAGAGCTTTCACAACCAGACTGCCTCACAGGAGGCCATGCTAGCAGCAATATATTCTGCTTTGGCGGTGCTCAAAGCCACCGACTTCTGCTTCCTACTCATCCAGGATATCGAAGCAGATCCCAAGGTGAAACAACACCCGAAAGTGCTCTTACGGTCCACCACACTGCCTGCCCAATCAGCATCAGTATATCCAAGTAGTCTCACATCTTCGGCAATGTATATCAAACCATGAGAGATTGTGTCCTGAAGACATCTCATAAGATTCTTGGAACCAATCTAGTGAGGCTCAACCAAATATGAGCTCACAATGCTAACTACAAAACATATGTTCGAATGGAGGTTCACCAAGAACATCAACGTGAATGAGTTTTTGAAACTTAGAGGCATTTTCCAAATCTGGTCCGACATCACTACCATATAACTTCTGAAACTTAAGATCCTCGAGATATTCACAGGCTTACAGTCCATCATACCAAATCTTTTCAGAATCTTCACCACATACTTTCCTTGAGACACGAAAATTTCCCTTGGCTTCTGCCACACTTCAAGTCCCGGTTCTTCATTTCAAGTTCAAAAGCTAACTCCCTCTTACATTTGTGAATGAGAGGGTATGCACCTGTTAGAAAGAGGTCATCCACATACAACACCAGTATGAGAGGCTTGTCATCTTCAACCTTAAAGTAAAGGTTAGGATCGGCTTCACTCCTAGTGAATCCCAGCTTCATCAAGTAGCTATCAATCCTCTCATACCATGCTCGGGTTGCTTGCTTCAGCCCATAGAGAGCCTTCCTCAACCTGCATACATGAGATTTTCGATCATAAATCTCAAATCCTTCGGGTTTCTCCACGTAGACCTCTTCTTTGATCGAATCGTGCAAGAACGTGGTCTTGACATCCATCTGATGTAGGTTCCATCCTTGTGAAGCCACAAGGGCTATGATTGAGTGGATGGTCATATATCTGGCAATAGGTGCAAATATCACATCATAGTCTATACCTTCCTTCTGGGAGAAACCATGAGCAACAAAACGAGCCTTATACTTTTCCGTACTTTCATCTGCTACAGCTTTATCTTGTAACGCCATTTTGAAGTAACAATTGTCTTGTCCTGGGGTCTGGGAACTACTTCCCACACATCATTCTCCATAATGGTCATAGCATCCTTCCATACTAGATGCTTGACGGCATCTGAGAATGATGAAGGCTCATTTTTAATGATTGTGCTCATACTGGTCAGGTATTCCTAATACCTGTTAGGTTTCTTACTTTCACAAAAGGTTCCTCGGGGTGCAGCATGTCCTTTAGTATCATCAAGTATCCCCTTAAGCCATGAAGGCCTCTTCCTAGAAGAGGGAGGCTCAGGTGGATAAATAAGATCCATGGGTTCCTCCACATCAGGCATTGTTACATCATCTACCCATAGAGACAACATCCACAATCGTACGGTTCTTCCTTTCCACCACACCATTCTGCTCAGGAGTATGTGGTGTAGTAGTCTCCCTCTTAATGCCAGCCTCAGATATGCTTGAGTAAACCAACTATAATATATCGGAGGTCTTGCTTTGGCTTGAGGGGAATGGTACCCTTTTGAGCTTTCCTTCGGCACATCTTGGACATACACCTTCTTTCTCTACTCGAAATTCGGGCATCCCTGTCACCATTTGTCTTACATTGGGTAGAGCTTTATAAAGAAGGTGGGCAAACCTCCGATGCCAAAGTTTGGACTAAAGAGATGTGTCATAAGATATGACACTTGGTGAACTTCCATATACGTACCTTGCCAATGTTGAAGGTTACCTTGTAGCCTTTGTCTTCCATTACCGAGATGGACACCAAGTTCTTTTTGAGGTCAAGTGCATTTAATACATCCTGGAATTTCTAGCCTTCTTGAATGGTTGTCCTCTTCCTTGATTCCCAGCTCTCTTCTTACCTTTGCTATTGAATTTTTCATTTCTTTGATTGCTATCAGAGGGATTTTGATCATCGTCCCGGTTTGAGTCCTTTCTATCAGGGCACTCCCTCGCATAGTGACCTGCTTTATCGCAGATGGAACATCGTCCTTTTCTTCCACCCTTAGGTCCAGTCTTTCTTTTCAATTTAGACTCGGAATTATTTCTTCTCTTAGCATGAGAAGAAAAGGCAGCAGGAGGACCTTTAGGCAAGGGCATTTCTTGCTCTTCTACCCTTGTTTCTTCTAGAATGCATCTAGCCATTAATTCCTCGAAACCAAGAATTACATTATTGTTCATAAGAGTAGTCCTTAACACGTACCATTCGGATGGTAATCCTCCAAGAGTCGTGAGTGCCATTTCTCTCTCAGTAATAGTCAGATCGTTCTTGATCTCGTTGATTCTTAAGAAGTATGCTTGCATACTCTATCTTTACCCTTCTTGATTTGCCTCAGTTTATTTCTAAGAAACAAACTTGATTTGCATCATTAACTTTAAATAAACTCACCAGTCTATCATAGATTTCCTTGGAGGTGTCTAGTTCAAAGATGTAGGCCACCAAGCTCTTGGTGATAAAGTCTCGGATGATCTTCTTCGCTTTCATTTCTCCGTTCTTCCATTTTTTCCTGGTAGCAGAAGGTGCATTTGATGAAGGCTCAATAATATTGCCTCTCACATGATCCAACACTCCTTGATCCTCAAGGGTTAGATCGATAGAAATCTTCCATCCGTGATAGTCAGCTTTATCACGGAGCTTGTCTTCAGCTGGAAAGAGTGTTGAGGACCCCATCGTTCTTTTAGGATAGCCTTGCCAATCTTCTCTTTGGTGATTGCTCTTGCTCTTGCTTTGTCTTCACCTCAACTCTGATTCCATGTTAAGTTATGGTATGTTCTATGCTTATAACAGTTTACTTATTTTCCTTATTATATTCCACAGATTAGCAATCACATGTACATAAAGTAAAGTGTAGATAGAACATTAAACGATCGACAGAAAACAAGCCAAGACAAGAGACACAAGATGTGGCGGCTAGCTAGTGAAAAACCCCACAATGTGTGGGGAAACCCTTTGATCAAATCTTCTTTTATCTTCAGCATCAGCATTAACAGCGTCATCATCATACTAGGGCAGACGATATCTCACAAACCGACCGTCGGATCGGCTTGATTCCACCACCAAAAGTTGCGGCCTCCAGAGGAGGTTCAGATTAACCTACAACATAGTTCAGATGAGGAGATCTTCTAGTCCACGCAGGTCAAACTTTACTTCTGCAGTTGCAGCTTCAGTGTCAGCAGCTTCTGGTTTCAAACTAGGGCAGTCGATATCTTACAAACCGTCCATCGGATTGACTTGATTCCACCACCAGAAGTTGCGGCTTTCAGAGGAGGTTCAGATGAACCTACAGCGCAGTTCAGATGAGGATATCTTCTAGTCCACGCAGGACAATCTTTACTTCTGTTGTTGCAGCTTCAGTTTCAATAGCTTTCGGCTTCACATGTGTGAAGGAGAGACCCTTTTTTGTGCAGTAGAGAAGAGACTCTTTTCTACGCAGTAGAGAGAGAGAGATGTGATGAGATGAGTGATTCCAAATGAGGAAAAGTCCTCCTGTATTTATACACAATGTTGGTGTTTGAATAGATGCGACTGTTGGGCTTCTGAGCCTACATGAGTTGTAGGTCGGCTTGATAATAATTCCATAATCAAAATAAATTCATATTTCCATGAATACTTATTGGAATCGGATGATCTTTATATCAATCCTACACCTCTCGACGAGAGGAATCTAATAAAAATATTATCAACCATGAATAAGATGACTTAGATGAAGTTTTTCCCTAGTTGTCAATTTTAACATGAGTACATAGCCTTTGGAAAACATGGATCTTCGATAGTGTGCATCCATGCAATGACAAGGACATGGAAGCGTAGTACCTCAAGGCACCACCAACTCTGATGAATTTTTTCCAATGATACTTCATCATTCTGTGACGTCCGTGAGGAGGCTCCCACCTTGAAAATCCATCCAATGTTTCCTTTGTTGTCGTTGAGACAAGTACAGACCTATAGCCCTTGTAAGTGGGATCTTGAGCAACTTGCCACCTCAATATTTCTCAAGAATATTGTTTGAGTTCATGTCCAAAAAAATAATCATTCACACCCTTCAACGGAGTCCACCATATTCACAATTTTTTTTACTACCAATTTATGCATTTCCTCTCCTGCCCAAATAGGGTATATGCGGGTATTTATAGCCAAACGTACGGTAGCACCCAAGGAAATAAGGAGAAACTTGGTGACTGCTATGTGATTAAATTCTTTGGTTCTAGAGCCAAAGTCCAAGATATAATAAAATATCAAAACGAATACTGTGAAACAATACTCATAAGATTTCAGTGTTGGATACAACTTCACAAAAGTGGCAAGCGAACCAATTGTAAATGCATTGATTATGATAATTTCAGGCTCTAATGTCAAGCAACTATAGGAAACCAAAGTTTCAATAGCAAGAGCTAAACCACTCGTTGAAAGTCTTCCCAATACTCGACGAAGACCATTTCTCAATGTTGCATCGACATTAAACTCAAAAACAATCGCCACTGTCAAAACTGCCCAAATAGAATGTGTGTTGATATTCATGAACATAAGCAAGGAAACAAGTATGAGTGTCATTCCCCTCTTCACTAAGAATATAGTTTTGAGAATTGCGTTTGGCTACCGCGTAGGCAGTTGAACTCCATACTCTTGAGTCTTAACCTCTTCTTCAATCCGGTCGATGCAACTAGTACAACATCCTATTGTTTCATTTTCTTTTGGAATTGTAGATAAAACACTATCCATACTAGTTCACAATGACACAGATTTCTGTATAAAGCCATCAAAATCAATAAACAAGCTCTTCAATGTCACAAAAATAAATTCCCTAACATAAACCTTCGCTCATATATATATATATATATATATATATATATATATATATATATATATATATATATATATATATATATATATATTTGTGTAATCATAAAATAATATAATATAGATTGTGTATATCAACCACAAAATACTCACAAGGTTCAAGAGGAATTTGAAGTTGAAGAAGACCCATTCAAATCAATAACAGATCGTTTTCAACTACAAAGACAAAAACATAAATTTGGAAACCCCTACTATCACCACAGTGATTTTATTCGTGTCTCATTCAGAAATTTTATCAAACAATTTCTTAACCTTATAATAATTTCAGCATTGTGCTTTGAATGTTGCTCATGTAGGTCTAGTGTTGAGACTTGAGCTATAATACCACTTGTAACATTCCTCAATCACCCAACTAGGACAATGTCACCGCCTTTGGCACAGATACCATGAATTTAATACATATACATAACACAACTAGGCTAAGATACCTAACCCCAACAACCTCCAACTAACAAGCTCACATCGCCATCAACCCCCCACACAAGTAGTGCACCCCCTTCTCTGCACTCACGGTGCTTTGATTTGAGCCACTTCATCCAAGGTGACCAATTTAAGCATCCAGAGATGTCCAGAGCACTATGGCTTCAGGAGTTCTTGATGCCCTTAAGGGTCTCCAAGTACCATCCACACCCTAACACAGGGACACATGTCCTTATTGATCCATATCCCTTTCAATCGAGGACTACCCTTTTTATAGCCAAGGTGCCTCTTTCTTTATATTTCAATAATATAAGATAATGTTATATTATAATATATTTTTATATCAAGATAGGACCACCCTTTTTATAGCCATGGTGCCCCTTTATTTATATTTCAATAATATAAAATGATATTACATTATAATATTATAATATATTTTTATATCAATACATTTTACCTACTGTGATGTTCCAAACCCCCACACTCTTTTCATCCCCTAACTTGCAATTCTAGTGTTCTTTTACTACATGTGCACTTTGCACGATAGAAGCTCGTTGAGCTTTTAACATAGTGACTCTCTAGCCCAACCACACATGAACTCTAGCCTCACACACATACATACATTTTTCCACTAACTTAACATATTATATAGACAAGAGGCACATAAGCCTCAATAGAATCTGATTCGCTAGCCTAAGTATCACGTGTACAAGTACATCACAATTCACTGTTTAATTCGAGGGTATTACACTCTAACTCATAGAACAAATGACAAAACAAGGATTGCCGTCCTTAGAACAACCAATCCAAGTTGTGGGAAAAGAAGGGTAATGTGAAACTCAAAAGAGACACTAGAAAGTAGTGTGAGTTCCAAAAAATTCCTTAGAACAACACAGATGAATGTTGGTCCAAGCAATCATTACTATCCAAGTTAAAAACCTCATAGTTAGACTCTAACTTGGACTATACTTCAAAACCAAATAAGGAAAATCATAACATTAATGCAAGAGTCAATGCTACCATTACAAACATAAAGATCCAACCAAAAGAACTAGAGGAATCTAAGCAAAGTGAACGCCTCTTCCATTCACAAATCTTATTAAAAGGGACTATTATATTTCATTATTGATAGAAATAACCAAAGGAACCTCATCCCAATCAAGATCATCAATAGATTGAAGTTGTTGAAAATGTAGCCATGCACTATCGTTTAGTTGAGCCAAGAATGAAACATTTACATTAGATGTGCAAAAATCCCTCAAAGAGCACATCTTTTTTTTAATTCCAAGATTTTAATATTTTGTCATGGTTTTGATTCTAGGACAATATTTCAAGGTACAAAGATAGTTTTCTTGACCTCTCTTTCAAGGAAGTTGTACTTCACTAAATTGTAGAAAGTACTTTCAAATCTTTTGAAACTTTGGATAGATTGACCTTTGCAAAACCCTTTTTCCTTCTATTATCATGTTATATGGTGCATCCACAACCACGTTTTAGTACAAATTCTACTTTCAATGTGAAAAATAATAAAATAAATCAAATTAGATCATAAGAATGGGTGATTAACAAACTAGAGTTAAGAAGTTGTACTTCACTAAATTATAGAAAGTGCTTTCAAATGGATAGATTGACTTTTGCAAAACCCCTTTTTCTTCTATTATCATGTTATATGGCACACCCACAACCACCTTTTAATACAAATTCTACTTTGAATGTGAAAAATAAATAAATAAACATAAATGGATTATAAGAATGGGTGATTACCAAACTAGGGTTATGGCTATTATCACATGTGGTCTTGTCATTTATGCTTTTTCTAGTCAACACTAACTAAATTCTACTTTAACTATGAAAAATAAATAAATAAGCATAATTAGATTATAAGAATGGGTGATTAACAAACTAAGGTTATGACTATTATCACATATGTGGTCCTGTCATTTGTGCATTTTCTAGTCAACACTAACCCTTTATGGATGGATGAAACCCAAAATATGTCAACACTAACCCTTTGTGTATAAATGAAAGCCAAAGTATGAGTTACACCTCGGTTTACTTTTTATTAATAAAGTTATCTTTAGTTATTAACATATGTTTAATGTAATTGATCTTTAATTTATTGTTTAATCAAAAATATATCACTCTCTTTCTTTTCTAATCTTAGTGTCAAAAATATTATTTAAATTTGTAGTCTAATTATTTAATGCTTGTGAGTATCTGGTCCCAAAATCCGATAGGAATTTGTGGGAATCCCAAGTTTGAACTATGTAGTTTGTAGTTTACCTAATCCAAGTGTCTTATAGATTTCTCTACACATTTAATCACCAAATCTCAACATTAAATAATCAAAACATAAAAACAATTAAATTGTACAATTTAAATCATTTCTTATTCAAAAATTGTTGTTAAAATTTTATTTTTTTTCTTAAAATATATAATTAATATAATTTATTTTTAAATATAATAAACATAAATATATTCATTAAATAATCAAAACATAGAACAATTAAACTCTACCATCTCTACCATTTAAATCATTTTTTGAATCATGGTGTTAAAATTTTACCCCTTTTACTTAAAATATATAATTAATATAATTTATTTTTAAATATAATTAATATAAATATATTCATTATAATTAATATAATTTATTTTTAAATATAATTAATATAAATATATTCATTAAATAATCAAAACACAAAAGAATTAAATTATATCATTTAAATCATTTCTTATTCAAAAATTGTTAATAAAATTTTACCCATTTTACTTAAAATATATAAATATATAATTTATTTTTAAATATAATTAATATAAATAAATTTAGTTTTGTTCAAATATATAAATCAATATTTTTTTGACATAGAGTTTTCGGCGATAATCACATCCAAATTCATTTGTTGATGCGTTTCAAACCAGTAAGTGTGGAGTGTGGTTCATGGTCAAGACAAGATGAAGAATCAAACCATGGTAGTGAGTTAAATAGAAAGACCGGCCATTCAAACGGCTAGAAAGAAATGGAAGAATCAAATCATGGTAGCGAGTTAAATAGAGAGACCGGCCATTCAAATGGCTAGAAAGAAATGGCTACATTTCACTCGGCTTCAGCTACAAAGAACAAAGGACTAGACCAAGAGTTAGGGGAAAATTGTTATTAATTAATCAATTATTTAGTTAATTTGTTTATTAGTTATATTAATTTATTAATTTAAATTTGTAAATAACTAAATATATAAGTTTTAAACTATGTTTTAGTTATTTTATGTTCCCAATTTAATAAAATAAGAAAATTAAAAATGGATATTTTAGTTAAATATTATATATATTTATAAATATATATATTAGTTGAGATTTATTTATATTATAAATAAATATAATTTAAACATAGAGTTTATAATTAAAATATAACATTTTAATGATGTATAAATGAAAACTTGGTTAATTAAACAAAGTCTTTTGGTAGAAATTACATGAGAGAATTTTTATTTTTATTTTTGGCCAACGTGTTTCGAACCAACAAGTGTGGTTCATCATCAAGACCTCATCAAGACCAGATGAAGAGACAGACCATGGAAAATGCTTAAATATCTGGGTTAACATAAATACCATCATTAATAAAACTAAATAAAACTTACAAATATATATGAGTTATATATATATATATATATAGATAAAATTTAAATTATTGTTTATATAATAAACTAAATATAGATGCTTAAATAATATTAATAAAAATAACAATAAATAAAATTCTGAATAACAAAAAAGGAAAAAACAACAATAAATTAGAAAGGGGAACAACGAGGAAACTAAAAACAATTCAAGAAACGAGGGAATGACATTAAAATTAGAAAAGAAAAAAAACAAGGGGCGGGGTTCTTAAAATGAAAGCGTAGGGATCCAACAACAGTTGATTTTCCATCCGTCATCCCTGTTGAGATTACTCGGCCTTCTTCCAATTTCGATGGCCTCCCTAAAGTTTCGGTGATGAAAAATGGCAATCCTAGCAATGACCCAAGCCTCCTCAATGCATATATGATGCTTAGTCTTTTCCGCGTGTTCTGCCAAAGCTAAAAACCGGGTCCTCACGTGCCTAATATCTATTGCGTGCTCGTGGATCCTCTTATTAATAGAGCGCCCAATTTCACCAACATAAGGGATCCCACAAGAACAAGAAATAACATAAACATCTTTCATATCATTGGGGTCAACAAGGTCTTTTATAGATCTTAAGGAGCTCCAATTGGTGTTAAGGGGTCTAAAGGTCAAGGGAACGTTGCACTTCCTTCCAGAGGGACCAAGGGCGGAGTGGTCAACATTCAATGGGGATCCTAAGAAAGCACAATGTTCCCCCAAAATTTAGACCCCTTATCACCATTCAAAGCTCCCTAAGATCTGTAAAAGACACTGTTGACCCCAAGGATATGAAAAGTGTTTACGCTACTCCTTATTTTTGTGGGACCCCTACGTTGGTGAAACTGGGTGCTCTATTAATCAAAAGATCCATGAGCACGCATTAGATATTAGGCATGCGAAGACCCGGTCTTCAGCATTAGCAGAACACGCGGAAAAGACTAAGCATCCATTAAGGAGGCCCAGGTCATTGCTAGGATTACCTTTTTTCATCACCCAAAGTTTAGGGAGGCCATCAAAATTGAAAGGAGACCAAGTAATCTCAACAAGGATAACAGATGGAAAATCAACAACTATTGGATCCCTACACTTTCATCATAAGGACCCCACCCCCTTGTTTTTCCTTTCTTTTTGTTGTTTTCTTTTCCAGTTTTGATGTCATTCTCTAGTTTCTTGAATTGCTTTAGTTTCCTAGTTGTTCCCCTTTCTAATTTATTGTTGTTTTTTCTTTTTTGTTATTCAAATTTTTTTTATTGTTATTTTTATTAATATTATTATTATTATAAAAAAAATCCTATAATATAAGTTTATAATTTAAAAAATAAAATAAAATTAACACAATTTTTGTAATTGGTTTTTATTTAATTAAACATTATAATTATAATAAGTAAATTTTCATATAAACATAGTAAAGAAGGTTTTTAGATATTTTTAAACATATATATTTATATATAAATTTTTTTTTTTTTTCTCCGTAAAACTGATCTATTTATATTACAAAAAAGTCAAAAATGTTACAAAAATTACAGCTAGGCCAAAGCCCTGTTTCTTCAACGAAGATCATATACATTACTTCCATGCTGAGAGGAGCGACACATAACAAACTGAGACCGACACGTAACATGCTGTGACCGACACGAAGAGTTCCAGAGATGACACGGTGGATGATGGACAACATGGTGAACATGATGGACGACGCGTGGACTGAAACTATGGCGATATGGACAGAGATTACCGTCCTGAGCTAGATGACAGAAATGCAAAGAACTGAAAATGAAAAGGTCAGAGGAATTCATCCCTTGCTTCCCAGACTTGGCGAGTGCAGCGCTAATCTTCATCCGTGGAATGCGGCTCATCAGAAGCAGGTCCCTTGAGATTTTCCGCAGCTCCCTTGCCCTTGTCTGAGCTTCGTTGCACAGGCTCCCTACCCGGACTCGAGCTTCTGCGAACAGGTTCGCTGGGGCCAGCTTCATCCTTCTGGACCGGGCGCGTGAAATCCACAGTGGGAGTCTCCATTTCGACCCGCGGAACTGTCACCGTGTCCATGCGCCCCCGAACACTGCTGCAATGCTCCACAGTAACAGACACTATGAGAGTATTGTTAGCAAAGGCACAGGGAATTCTGTAGCGAATGGCCGGATGTTCCGCATGGCCACACTCCGGCATACCCCAACAATTGCCTCTGGCATTACGGCCTGGAGACCTGTTTTGCTCAGAGGTGATTTCAAGTGAAGACGGAGGAGAGATTTCAGGCCTCTGGGAGCCTGAGCGCCCTCGAGACATGCCTCTGCGACTGCACATCCTAAGTCGCTCCCTCGGCATATGGCTATGGCCTGCCTCTCCAGCAATACCTCCAGAATCCCAAGCAATTACCCACTCCTCTGGATTGTCAGAATCCCAAGCAATTACCCACTCGACTGGTTTGTGATTCATCTGAGCGGTAAGGATGGCCTCCTTATTAACCGCCTTGCTCCTCGTATGTTGCAGCGCATTGAATGGCGCCTGCAACTCCCTGTACATTCCTCCAACGCTCCTCTGCTCCAGACGAGACAGCCAAACGACATTCCCATCCCCCCGAGACATTGCGAAAATACCAATTGCATCGCCTTCCGGCGAATTTAAGGTTCGAGCAGTTTGGCATGGCGTGGCTTGTCCGGGCTACCAGAGGCCCATGTGACAAGCCACATGCCTCTTAACTGCCTCAACACGCGGCATAGGCGGTGATGTCACCCGCATCCGGGAATATTTATATATAAATTTAACTAATATATATTTTTATATATAAATTTAACTAATATATATTTTTTATTTTTTAAGTTATAAATTTAACTAATATATATATATATATATATATATTTTATTTTTTTTTTAAATTTAACTAATATATTTTTTTTTATTTTTTAAGTTTTATTAATCATGGCATTTATATTAACCGAGTTTTCATTTATAAATAATTAAAATATTTTTAATTGTAAACCCGTATGTTTAAATTATATTTATTTATAATATAAATAAAATTCAACTATTTTATTTATATATATATATAGATAGATAATATTCCATAGTTCTTATTTTATTAAACTCTGTAATTATAATAAATAACTTTTAGTATAAACATAGTTTAAAACTTATATATTTAGTTAGTTACATATTTAAATTAATATAACTAATTAACCAATTAATTAATTAATAACAATTTTTCCTCGACTCTTTGTTAGTTACATATTTAAATTAATATAACTAATAAATAAATTAACTAATTAATTGATTAATTAATAACAATTTTTCATTAACTCTTGGTTCAGTGTTTTGTAGCTTTAGTCCAGTTAAATGTAGTTGTTTCCTTTGGTCAAAAATAATCTGTAGTTGTTTCTTTTGGTCAAAAATAATCATTTCTTTCTTTATGGTAGATCTCTCAACTCACTAGTGATCTAGTTCTTCATCTTGCCCTGTCAATGAACCACTTACTAGTTCAAAATGCGTCGATAAATAAATTTGAATGTGATTATAGCTGAAAACAATATCTCAAAAACTTTATATGGATCACAGAAGCCTTAACTCAATAAATCAATATTTTTCAAATCTGGTTAGTGTTAAAAATATTAAATACATCTCGTACAATTTACAACTTTCACTACTAATAAATACATCTGGTTACAATTTACAACTTTCACTACTAAATCAAACTACTGAAGTAAACGTCAAAAACCAACATGTCATGTCATGCACCTCACCAGCATGTATACGTAATAAATTACGTTTTATGATGTTTTAGCTCGTGTTTGTAAAGAGGTTCAATTCGATAAAGCTTTCAGACATAGCTGATTAACTCTAAAAGGATCTTGTTACAAATTTACAACTTTCACTACTAAATCAAACGACTAAAATAATCGTCAAAAACCAATATGTCATGCACCTCACCAGCATATATACGTAATAAATTACGTTTTATGATGTTTTAGCTCGTGTTTGTAAAGAGTCAATTCGATAAAGCTTTCAGACTAAACAGAAAATCATATTAAGCATAGCTGATTAACTCTAAAAGGGGGCAATAACTAGTAGCTCGTGTTCGTAAAGAGTCAATTCGATAAAGCTTTCAGACTAAACAGAAAATCGTATTAAGCATAGCTGATTAACTCTAAAAGGGGGCAATAACTAGTACGGTTCATCATGCATTTCCATGATTCATATTCCAGACTTAGTTTCACAGTTAATATTTATCGGTTAAATGTTGCCCTGAAACATAGGAAAATGTGAAACATGCATTCAAATCTATGATTCATATTCCAGACTTAGTTTCACAGTTAATATTTATCGGTTAAATGTTGCCCTGAAACATAGGAAAATGTGAAACATGCATTCAAATCTATGGAAATCTTCCCTCCCGCCTTGAATGCCCTCGCTTGCCAAAGCAATTCTCTCCTCAAATATTTAGTTTACAAGGTCTCAATGGTAAATAAACATCATATTGATAATCAGAAGTCTTAAAACTACTTTGCCTTTTGAAAGTTCACAACAAATAAAACTACTTTGCCTTTTGAAAGTTCACAACAAATAAAACTACTTTGCCTTTTAGAAAGTTCACAACAAATAAAACTATTGTCTTCTAGAAATTTCACAACAAATAAAACTAATTTGCCTTTGGGAAACTTAGCAAGAAAGGAAACATCCTAGATACAACAACCACAAGGTGATCTACGAAAAGTGAAAAAAGCAACGATAGGCCATGAGCATAACGACACCCCACTTCCCCACTTCACTCAACTACTGACTTCAAGTTTAGTTTATATGCAAAACAACAACGTATATTTGATTGCACCATGCGAGAGCTCCTATGCACAGCAAACATGAGAGGTAAAGCAATTACATTCAAATTACGTTGCTTTAACCGACAGGTTCACGACCTCGAAGAGGATTAAAATGGCTGTTTACTATCTCCCTTCCTCTTAAATATTTTTTTGCCTTTTAAGCATAATCACAGCTGGGAGTTAAAAGTGTTGTTTAAGCAGAAACATAGTTGGGAATTAAATCAATGGGATTTGGAGTTAAAAAAGTTGTTTAAGCATAATCATAGTTGGAAATTAAGTCAATGGGGTTTGGCCTTTTGGTTAAGGATCCATGGATCTATATCAACAAGGTTAAAACTAACGAAATAGATGAGTACTATCTACCGTTGCTTAAATAGAATTTGCTTAAGCATAATCACTGCTGAAATATTAGTCAATAGGGATTGCCTTTTCGTTACGAATATATATCAACGAAGATAAAGTTTAAGCATAATCACAGCTGGAAGATAAGTCAAACGATCTACATCAACGAGTACAAGGTTAAGCATAACCATAGCTGGAAGACAAATCAATGGGGTTTAGCCTTTTGGTTAAGGACCTATATCAACGAGTAGAATTATAATTGACGACTCTGCACATCAAAAAATGAACGAGTCTGCATTAAAAAAATTACAATCCACCTTGTCTATGGTGGACAGTCTATTCTATAACTGTATAAACGTTCAAACAGCTGCCAATTTTTAACTAAGGTTGTAACTAGTCATACAAAAGCCCGTGCACTGAAAATTGCCAAACCTGTTTGTCAGGCATACATGCATCAGACCTCATTTCTATGAAAGGCTGCTTCAAATAGTCAGACATTCCAGGGTCACAAAATCAGTTATCCATTCTACCAAGTATCTTTTGAAGTTTCATACTTAGTCCTCTGATATAGATTTTGAAATAGACAAAAACCACCATGAAAATTTGAGGGCACAATTTAGTCTTCGATGAAAAGATGAGTAAAATAGAGCAAAAAAAGAGATGAAGATTGAAGCAGGAAAGTTAGAACAGGGAAAAAGATGAGACTAAAATAATAGAAATTAAAGCAATTTATGAGACAGGACGCAGGCTATACAATAGTCTTCACAGAAAGCTGCTTTTTCTGCAGTCTATCCAAACTTGTTAAATAAAATGCATGAAAGCCAGCAGTATAACTAGGCAAGAATGAAGCCATCTAAATCTATATAAATTTGGGGCATTTGTCAATGCATTTCCTTGCTAAAGAGGTACTTTTCAATGCATTTCCTTGCTGAAGAGTCTCTGAGCATCAGGAAACTGATAAAGCATCTGTTCAACGAATTTTGTCAACTGCAGATGTTTGGTAGCCCACAATTCCATCATCTTAGCCTCCTTCATTTCCGCATCCCTTTGGAGACTAGAAAGCTGCTCCCTGCACTCAGTTTCCAGTTTGTCAAGATATGTTATTTCTTCCTCCCTGAGGGCACGTATTTTTGAACCTACCTCTTCAATTTTTTCTCTCCGCTTGCGAGCCTTCTCAGATTCAAGCTGCTGCTCAAGCCGACTGAGCCTCCAGGTAGCTTCCTTCTTGTGCATAAACCATGACTGTCTGCCCTCTTCTAGATCTTTGCAATATTGGAGGAAGGTAGGCAGTTGCTGCATGATTAGACTATCCATCGCTTGTTTGCTAGAAGCCAAATTTGGATCAAAAGATGATGTCCCTACTTGCTTTTCCAATGCACACCATGGAAAATTTACCTTTTTCTCTTTGGCAACTCCCCCAGCAACCCCATTGATAATCTCGTGATGCCTCATAGTATCCTGCAGCCAAGACCTAGGTGCTATAACTTCAGAGGCAGGTGATGCAGAGCCACTGGACACAACTGGATCACTCGATGATGGAGAAAGAGACAGACTCACAGAAGGGGATGAGTTGAGATGAATTGATTTGGATGAGAAAGGAGTATCTTTCTCCAAAATGAATGCAGACACCGTAGTTTTAACATCAGAACCACCTGAGGAAGGCACTTGTGCAGTGGGTACATTGGACATCCATGAAGGAAGGGATGAGGTTGCATCAACAGCAGATGACGAAGTTCCAAGATAAGTTGGTGTCAAATCTAAATCCATCGCCGAAGAACTGCATTGCAAAGCAAGTTCGGGCTCCAACATGGGCCTTGTACTACCAAGGCTTTCTAAGGTCAACCGGGGTTCTATTTCACGTGCCGAAGGCATTTTTCCCTTGATGACAGGCAGAGTAAAACCCATAGATCCAGGAAAGTTTGCCATCTGGGAAACAATTGGACCTGATAAAACAGATGGTGTTGTTTTTACATTGGCCAGACATATGTTATCAGCATATGTACTACCTGTTGGAACGCTGAGGGTCAGGAGAGGAGAGGATGACGGGCAAGGCATCAGAATGGGTGGTAAGCTGGTTGGACATATTTTCTTTTGCACATATTTTTCTGCAAATGTTTCCAAAATATGGTCATACTTGCCTCCTTCCCTGGAGTTGGCACTGTCTATATTGTGCCTTTCTTTGCGCCTCTCCTTCAGCTGCTTTTCTTTGAATACCTCCCACCATTTACCTAATCTCTTTGCTGTCCGTCCTGGCACTTCAGCGGCAATTTTCTTCCACTTGTTACCATATTTTGCTTGAAGACTTATAACAAGTGATTGCTCCTCTTCTGTTAAAGAACCCTTTTTTATCCCAGGCTTAAGATAGTTCTTCCACCTCTCTAAACAGGATTTCGCATCTCTGTCCAGGGCTTTTCCCATTCGCTGTGATACTAAGTTCCATTCCCTTGGCCCGTATTGCTTAACATAAGCACGTAATAAAGCATCTTCTTCAGGCTGCCACCGTTGCCGCTCCTTCATCTCCAATATCCGATGCCCATTTCACAAGGCTCTTCATGATGAATCTAAAAACAACATACAAGAGAATTTCAGACCCAAACTGATTTCAAGCATGTGATTTAAATTCCAAAGCTTCTAGAACAGCCACAGCTCTCTGTCTGAATTTAAATCAATAATTTTAACTCTTTAACATTTATTTTTATACTCAATGCAATGAACATTATACTATTGATTAACAATTTATTCCAATAAAAAGATAAGTGAGCCAAGACAATCAGCCGGACGCTAATATGATTGCGATTAGCAAAGACAATGCATATGGAACATTATCTGAAACCATTCTCTATTCCAATAAGATAAAATAATCTCTATTGCAGGGAAAAAGCAAGAATCACAATATAGTGTGAATTAACAAACCGTTAGAACTTTCAAAGCACTGCAGTTAACAGACAGGTTCGTTAATTTAAAACACAATAAAATGAATTAAGAATATTGTGGCATGGCGTCCAACAATACACTCATCATAATATAGTGATACAAATAATCAAAGCACACCGTTGCCAGAAGCAACCATCTTGCCCAAAGGAGTTGGTTCCAACGGTACGGACCAAGAAGTTTTTAACTATTGGACAAGGTTCAATTATCATGAGGGAATTTCATGAAGCCAAGAACCTTGAGGAGTGATCGAACATCTGGTTACAAGCAAAGAAATTATATTAAATGATCTTGTGATCTGCACACACTCACAGGTTCAAATCCAATCAAATCCCTCAGAGTTACCAGCCATTGTGGCTGTCAGTTGAACTACCCTCCATCTAGTTATTCTGGGAAAGGGGGCAATCCCACAAGGTTTTCCTTGGAAAAAAACAACTATATCATTTACCGATTATAAACTACCATTAATTAGACCTGCATGTAAGTTGCTCATTTTTAGTGTGAATCCACGATAGCATTCGAGATAATAGAACTATGGGTTGTCACTGGTCAGATGACGATTGATAGTAAATTTATAATGGCCGTTGTAAATTATAACATGTTTTAATATGAATAACCCAGCTTTATTGACAACTCTCTACCTATAACACTAGGATGAAATGATAAAAGTTTATTGGTTCCTCTAAAAGATGGAAAAAGGCATGATACATTGGGATTGATTTTTACGCAATATACTTCTAACGTTTCTTATAGCCATAGAGCCATTCCCCGTCTCTTTTAGGCTAAACGTAAAGAGAAGATGATGCAAACCGATGTAATGCCCATAAAAATCATTTATCGATGTCTTTTAAGAGGCGTAAATCTAAATAGAATGAGAAGGGCATTTTTAACAAAAGAATACAGGTCATTATTCATTCCCATGCAGATGCCTTTTAAGAGGCGTAAATTTAAATAGAATGAGAAGGCATTTTTAACAAAAGAATGCAACAGGTCTTTATTCACTCCCATGCAGTCAATTCAGGGTTTCGTCTTATCATAACATATTTGGCTGTACCCATCTACCTGCATTGCTTTGAAGGTTAATCTTTTGAATGCTTTTCATGTAAAACAGACTAGAATTGTAAGAGGCCTGAAAACAATAGTCTGGTCGTACAAAGATATTATCAAGTCTTAAGAAAGATTTATAAATCACTTAAGGGTATGACCAAATCATCTAAAGTCCTCTAAATCGGTGCTTTCCACGACTAAACTGACACTGAGTTCTTGTATTTAACGAAATATCCACCAAAAAACGCATTGCACGTATATGGTGCTTGGGATAGAAACACAAGGTTTCAGCATATTTTCCACTTTATCGCTTAGCGTACACCAAATATGACCTACAAACTGTATATGCAAAATACATTGTCTAATCTTAAATAGCTAATTAAGGTATAAGATGACCATACAGCTTATGAAACATTATTTTGAATATTATAAAAAAAATACATCCTTCAAAACAATGATGCATTATCTAATTCAACCAGACTCCTTACTGATCTACAATTTTAGCATTTCTATTAAAACCATGGCCGATTAAACACAAAACTACTTTGTGAAACTAAAGGATTATTTCCCAAGCTCTCACCCACTCTCACTTATCCATATGACAGTGTCCCTTTTGCAACATACAAGAGAAACCTACTAACTGCTAAATCAAATGCCACAAAAACTCACTGTGCTCTGTGATAAAATTAGATATAGCCAGAACTTGCTCTATTGTTTTCATAGTCTTATATAGATATTCCTCAACAAAAATGAGCTTGAACGTTAAATAAGATGAGTTCATATCAAAACTAATCGATAGAACAAATCTAGTTACCTATTTGAGAAGCTCATATATATATATTTGCTTTCATATAGTCTTATATAGATATTCCTCAACAAAAATGAGCTTGAACGTTAAAGAAGATGAGTTCATATCAAAACTAATCAATAGAACAAATCTAGTTACCTATTTGAGAAGCTCATATATATGTATATATATATATATATATATATATATATGGGAGAGAGAGAACTGAACTTTATGATTTCACATTTTGCATTACTTTTCTACCACTGTTGGATAATATATAATCGCCCCAAACCCCTGGAAACCAATAGCTTTTCAGAAACCATTTTTTAACAAACAGGCTGGCTTATTATGTCTAATTCAATGTATATATAGTATTCACAAAGCAGGATATCTCTGATTATAATGATAAAACAATACACTTAAGTTATGTTTCATAACTTGTTTCATAAGATACGAGTGCAAAACCTCAATATACAGTTATATGCATAAGAACTTGGAAAAATGGTATGAAAGAAAAAAATAACCTGATCTCAGCATATTGTTTTCAGGCATCTTCGCAGACCAATCAATCCTCCATTGTCATTGATCCCTGATCCAACTTTTGCACGAACGCAGAAGCGAGAGAAAATATACGTTTGGACATCAAAATTTATATTTTAAACAATGCAATAATTTCAGAATGGAATCTCACTTGAACAAAACCGTATTACAGTTATTGTCAGCCTTCAGCAAAATGGCCCTTAAGACCCAAAAATAGAGAGAATTCTAGAGCAGAAGGTTAGCAAATAAGAAAGTATAAAAGGTGAATGGAGAGCCAGAGCTAACAGAAGCATGCGTTGAGCACCAACAGGGAACGCTAACGATAATGGAACGAATCCAATAACTCTTTGCATGCTCAATCCACTTGCTTCACTGGAAAATAATTGAACATGAGAAATGGCATTTGACCGTGAAAAGAAACTGAGATAAAAACCAGTTGAACAATATTACAGCCCACAGGAAGATATACATTGGTATGCAGAGACTGGAGATTATGTCCCTGTGGCAGGAGTGTGACCAAACAGCATGTGTATGTTTCGAGCTTTATGCCACCCACTAAAGCTTGCCTTTTTCCCAATTAATTAAATCATTTCTGCCCGTAATTAAATACACAGCAGATATTCAATTGTTCCACAAGTTGGATATAAAACTACATCAATATGTAAAATGGAATATATAAGATATATAACTATTGTCAGGGAACCGCATCTCCTGGTAGAAAGTAATATTAACTAAGGATGATAATTAATATACAAGTAGCTGATTAATGACAAGGGCATAAAATAACTGATATTAAGACGTTTCATAAAATAACCCTAACCCAATATGCAGAATAGTATAGTTAATATAGAAATGAGTGAAAACTAAGAAATGCTACTGAATTTTGCATAAAATAGACCTGCGCAAAAATAAAATAAGACCGCAGTTAATGCAAAAACAACTTACCAGTCAGCAATTTAGCTTAAGTTTATATTAAAAAACCCTAAAGCAAGCCAAAAATGGCTGGTCTGACACAAGACATAAATAGGGCTATCTATGATATAAAAACAATTCAGTGCTTTGGCTAGAGAAAATAGCAATAACCGAAGATGAGACATCAGATAATACTAAAAATATTGACCTGAAACCCGCGATGAAAAATGGGTATAGCAAATATTATGGGCTGAAATCCAAGATCAAGAAAAGAGATTTGGTCTGAACCAAGATATAAATAGGCATATCTGTAACATAAAAGGACTTGGGTTTCCCGACGAGAGAAAATTGCAATAAACCGACGTGAGACATCATATAATACTAAAAATATTGGCGCTGAAAACCCAAATGAAAAACGGGTGTAAACCGAAACCCAAGATCAAAAAGGGGATAAGCTTACAAATGGTCTGAAGGTGAAAAATATGGTGGATGGCAGAGATGTTAGAGATGAGAGTACAGAAATACTGACAACCCGGCAAAAGAAAAGCACGCACCGAATAGACAGAACATGCCGAAAACAGAGCCTTCTCTGCACGGCCCCATTGCCTGTGGGGGAGGACTATTCCACAAAATGCAGCATTTTAATTAATTCAATTCAAATCCCCAGTGAGCTTACCCACGTTCTGATGGATCCTCTGACATGCTCTGTCACTAAAGTTTTATATTGCATGACGGTCCACGAGAATAGAACGGGAACAAGCGTTTGACAAGGGGTTGATTCCATGATCCCAGGCCAGCTAGAGCCCTCCAGCTTGTTCTTTAAACCCTAGGAAGACGCGACGGATATTGGATTGTTGTGGTGCCGGGGGCCATTTGATTATACGGCAGTTTGGTGCAGGGATTCGTCCCAGCGAAGGAGAGTTTTCAGGGTTTACTCCGCAGCAGGGGTTTGTGTTCGAGGGCTTTTCTCGTCCCCCGAGGGTTTGGGGACCGGCCATGGCCGGTACTTGGTCTGTGGGGCTGTCTGTACTCCAGCCTGCACTCCGTTGAAATGCAGGATGATCCTTCGCCATCAACGTGCCCTGCCCACGTCTGCGGACTGCTCATCAAAAACCTTAAAACCCTTGGAACCCTAGAGTGTCGCGTTGAAAAACGAGCAAAAACCCCTGGGAATTAAACTTTATATGCCCTCCTAGGGTCTGACGCTGGGTTTTTTCAACCCTGGTTTGAGGGGCTTCTAATTATGGTTATTCGAGGGTTAAGTTAGACCGTAAAAACGTACAACCATGGTTGACTGAAAAGCACTCGCATTCTATTACCGAGTGACACCGACCATATATCAACCTTATAGTCTAGGATTTTATACTAAACCGAGTTTGAATGGGGAGATTACCAACTTTGTGATCTAGTGTTTTATATTAATGGAGTTTGGCCTACGGTTTTATAAAGAGCAGTTTATTTTATGTTTTGGATTTTTTTTAATCAAATCTCTTTGGGAATTAGATTAAAAATAATTGTTTTTATTAAGTATTTTAGCTTTAATGGATTATAATAAAATTTGAATATGAGTAGTAGTTGTTTTTTTTTTAAATATGGAATTGATAAGTGACTTGGGTTAGGTAGTAGCTTTCACGATAACTTAAGAGTATATCCAATAACTCACATGTGAGATATTCTAATAATTTATGATTTAGTAAGGGTTGGGATATTCTGAGATACATTAACGATAGAGTTTCTCTCTTACTCATGGGGGCATCTACCCTTCTAGCTTTATCACAACAAGCCAAATGTTTTTCTTACTCAAACTTTCATGTTGATTTCCATGGATATATATGATCATTAACATGTTTAGATAAATGTCAATAGTATGAGAACCTTAATTGGTTTGGAGTTTTGGTTAAGGATCCAAGTCAAATATTTTGTTATAAAGGGCGATTTAGGTAGTGAAAATGGGGAGTTATTGTTGTCTTCACCAAGCTTTAACTTTCCAAAGAGTGTCTCGTTTTCCTCAGACATTTATATGTCCTCTAAGTAGGTTGTTCATGAGCAAAAGCATTGTGACGGTCATCAATTTTAATTAGGTTGTCATACGCTCATATAAAAAGTGTATGAAAACCCGTGACTCTTGATAGGTGGGTTAGCCCAAGCAAAGCTTATTCCAGTTTCGATATTCGAAGTTAGTTTGCAACTTAGGTACTTGGAGGCACTTACATAATATATAGTTAGCATAGATCTATCTAAACAAAAAATATGTTAAGCACTACACAATATTAGAAACCATTGAGATATCCATCTTAACTTGTATTTATTAAACATTAGGGTAGATCAAAAACTTGCATATTTCACTGTTGTGTTAATTGACGATACACATAATAGTTCGAAGATTAAGATGAATCTGTGATAATTTATTTTTGGTATTAGTTATTTACATATGGTATGAAGATATAATAATTTTGTTTTATATCCTCCCCAATCTAATGGTGAAGAGTAAGGATATTTTTGTAGTTCAATTGCCATGAGTGCTTTTCTTAGAGCTATGTGTTCATCTTGAGATAGTGGTTAGAAGTTTGGTTGCCCTAAAGAGATATTTATATCAAATCATCTTGTGACATATGTACACATGGGTGGATCAAAGCGTAACCCCATATCCTTGAATTTATTAAACAATATGTTGGGTAGTGATCTAGTGACAACTTGGAGTGGTTGTTGTGACAATGACCTAAGGTCAAACCTTGCAAGCATGGGCATCCCTTGTATGGGGTTTGTTGAATGTAATTATTAATTATATTGAATATTGTTGATGTAAACTTCAATTATTGTATGGCATTAGCAAAGCACCAACAAACTCTATTATTCACGTATTCTAATTCTTTCTGTTATGCTCTTAACCTGCAAGATGATACAAGGATACCAAATATGCGCAGAAATATACCCAGAACATAGAACAGTGAGAAATAACAGCAAGTAGTTTATTATTTAGAAAACAATGTTCACTTGCCTCTTCGAGGGGGCAACCTCCAATAGAGCAGAGCTCGATTACAAAATAAGACATGATGCTCCTCGCAAGGAGTCTCTATCCTTTATATATGACTCTACATGCAATACCATGGAGCAATACCATGGTTCTTATTAATACCATTTATCTAATACCATGGCCCATTTGCAACTAACTGTGGTCCCGTCATTAAATGTAGGTTAACCACTTACAATTATTAATATGGGTTTTATTGACTCTTTACGTAACTATAACTATGACTCGATCCTACTACATAAATAAGGGAGTTAGGGTGGGACCCTAACACTTTCTAGGTTTGAGGTCCATAAAAAAGACAGGCTCCCTTTTGAAAAGGCATGCTTTATTTCCATTTTATGTTATAGTAGTTAAGAGAAATATGATGATGCTTCAGATGAACATACATATGTGATGTGTTAAGAACCTTCCCTAATCAAAGGTTATAAAATGTTTGTTTCTTATTAGGTGCAACCCTTTTTAAACCCTTTCATTTGTGAATCTTTAGGTTGATGGCATAGGTTGTTGTGTTGCGTACATTTCTTTACTTATGAAAGTTTTTAATTTAAGAATTTGTTTAGTGATGGATGTTGGTAAAGAAAAAGGTTGACATCAAGTTAACAATGTATTAATTTATTAGCAAGGGGTCGGTTAATTAGTCTTGTTGATGGAGTATTAAGTGATTGATTAAGATTTCATTTTTGCTATGGTCTATCATACAAAAATTCCATTTCGAAAATGATGGAGTTTGGGTAAGTTCTTTATTGCCAATGTTGTCGAGTTGTTGGTTCTCTATAAGTGCCCAGTTTGAATCCCTTAAGTGTGGTGACCTAGATTATATCAAAGGGTTTACCAGGGTTGCCATTCACAAATGTGGAGAACATCCCTTGGATTTCCTTACAAAATTTTCCTTAAGAAAAACATTCCATATGAATTTCATAGAATATATTATCATATTTAGTATCTAAGATGAAGGAAGCCCATGCCATATGTTATAATCCCATTCATAGGGCATCTTCCTTGAAGAAACTTATAAAAAGAAAATTCAAACTCCACTAAGAATTCATATTGACTTAAAAGGAAAGTGATAGTAAAATTGAAAGGATATTGATCCACATTCATGTAAGCATGTGCAATTATGTTGTTTTATATTTCTTTTAATATACTTTGTTAATTTAAAAATGATATGGTCCAAACCCTTTAATTGACTAAAAAACAAACGTACATTAACGAATTCAACATTTAACAAGCCTAGTTTCGGTATAACTAGTGGGCAGTTATTCTTAGGGCAAATAACTAGAGGAAATTATTTTACTATGTAAAGTTTCATAGGAAAATATATCATATACATTGATGTTGATAAACTTGCACCATTGATTATTTTGCTTGAGGTTTTAAGTAAACACTTTGTCCATCTTTCAAGGATCATGAATAATTAACTAGAAAATAATTTCAAAGAAATTAAATTATCCACCTTTCATTGGATGCACCCTTTTATACTATGCATTCTCTCCATAACAATGAGCACTGCATTCCACAACTCAATGTGAATTTAGTACACATTGAGTAATCTCCTTCTGCGGAGCTCGTTGGTTTTATATATGTGTGGGAGAAGAGAGAGATTAGAGTGATTAAAGCTTGTTGGCAATTGAACAAATTTTTTAAGACCAAAATGAAGTCAAATTGTCAAAATCTTGATATATTTTACTTGTAACTCAAAATGTTTCAATCTATGTTGTGATGAAATAATTTAAAAAAATAAAAATCGCACTATGTATGCATAAGCCAAGGAAAATTCCACCAATTACACATACATAACACATAATCCAATTTATATGTTTTCTCACTACCTGGAGCATGCATGCTTCTCCTCGCAATATGTGCCTCAATCCCCACTAATTCAAAGTGTACATCACTAAATATTCCACATTAAGAACAATTGTTTATGAAGTACTACAAAGACTAAACGTTTTTCTATTTCAAAAGTTGGATGTGAGGTTCAAGGTTCGTACGACAATATCCTCTTTCACTTTATTACTAGATATGCACTTTGTAAGTCCTTGTTTATGCCTTTTTTTATGACAATCATATTGACAATAATTGTAACAAATGGGTAGTCTATAGGCTTGTGTTGGGTGTAAGTTTCCAAAGTCACGTGACAACATCATCCCTCATTTCAATACTAGTGTTGTTTAAGATCTTTATGTGATTTGTAGGCCCCTCATTCCCTCTGGTTTTCATAATTATTAAATGTGAATTTATTGAACACATTGGCATATGCCTTGTTGAACATCTTTTATTGGAAACAATCACCATTTTTTTCTCATAGTGTTGTTGAAACTTCCAATACATGTTGCTTTAAGGATTTACAAGTACGTTAAAGTAAGATTGCATAGAGAATTGACTCAAGTTAGTTTAAGCTAATCTTGTAGTAAAAATATGTACTTTCTGGTGACAGCTCTAATGAGATTCCAATAGAATTTTAGGCATGACCAAAGTTTCACTGTGGTCTAAGTTTTGTGTATAATAGAACAGTACCCCTACGGATTTTACTTTATTGTGAATTGACTTATGTTATGAAAAATCTAATCCAAGATTCTAATAGAATTTTAGGCATGACCAAAGTTTGACTGTGGTCTAAGTTTTGTGTACAATAGAATAGTACCCCTACGGATTTTACTTTATTGTGAATTGACTTATGTTATCAAAAATCTAATCCAAGTTCCAAATAGATGATAATATGGAGTTTTTGTATCAACAATTATGATAACTATTAAAGGGAATTTTACTACAAGATTAGATGGCTCTAGTTTTATTTTCTTCTTCTTTTTCAATTGGGCACTAAGTGTCCTAGTCTAGTCTCCTAGATTAGACCAATCTATTGTCATACTCGTAACATTGTTGCATGCTTACAAGGGAGAATGTACATTTCTTTGATAACGAAAATAGTCATATAATGTTTTGTAGTTACATTATGCCTAATATACACTTGGTCTTGAATTTGTGACCTTTCAGAATACCAAAAAACTAGAGTAAACTTTACTTGCAAATTTAAAATTAAACAATTTTGACTATAATATATACAACTCCCACTAAACAATTACTAAACCATAATATTACTATAATATTTGTTTTACATTAATTTAACCAAACACAACACTAAAACAACACTATTGTCCAATTTCATAGTAAATACCAATCCCCTGACATTTATATTCCTTATCATGCCCTACACATTTTTTTTTGGTTCTAGTTAACCTTTTGTTGGTCTATATTCCTAGGAAGGCCCTACACAATTTTTGTTTTCTTAACCTTTTGTTGGTCTAATAGAGGGAAAGAGTGGTGATAAACTCCCACCAAAACACCAGCCCATCAGTTATCTTTTAACCCTAGTGTTTAAGACTTACAAACACTAACCTATACCCCATACATAACCCTAGTTATCGAACCCCAACCTAGCCCCAGTACAAACCTACCAAAGGAAGAAAGGATCCGCTCGTGACGCTGCAGTCAAACCGAGGTATAACTAAATAATAATAATTTTAAACCAAATCCCAAGTAATTAGTCAAAAGCAAAAAGTGAAAGCGAAAACCCCCCCGGACTCTGGATTTACCACGGAGGTCTCGGGCGGCGTGCGGGCAATGATTCGCGAATACCAAGACCCGCGGTCAAAAATATTAAAAAATAAAAAAAACGCTTAAAAGTGAAATTCCTCTCCATTCTCTCTGTCCCCCAAATTTACTTTTCAGAGGCGGTAACAACCCGTAGATCTTTATTTTTTTCAACCCCTTCGTACGGCTTTTGCCTCGGCACGCGAATCTGGCCGCGGATGGCACGCGTAGGGCCCGCAGGGCCCTCGATCTTCGCCGTCCGTTATACTCGGCCGGCGCTCCCGAGATGAAAACCGACGCGGGCCCTGCTGCCGCGTGGCCCGAGTTACCCGACACGTCCCCGCCGCCGCCGGGTGTGTTGTTCGTGCTGTCTAATCGTAGTCAGATGCCGGATTTCCCAGCCACGTGGGATGCTCGCCGGCCGGCCAGGAACCCCGGGCGACGACTTATTCCCCGCCGAGAATATTCCAATTCCGCTAAACATTACATTTTATATTTAAAAACTAATAATAAAATGCTAAAATTACCTTTTCCCCATACATTAGGGTCAGATGTTTATTTTGGAGTTTTCCTATGTGACATCCCTATAGTTTAGGCTCCTTCCCTATGTCTCGTTCTCATGATTTCACCTTCCTTATATGGTAATTTGTTAAAGGATGAGCACTTGCTACTAATAGGAGTGCTACTAATAGGGGAAGTATGTTCCACCTATCCACCCCACTAGAACTTCAAAACTGTTCATTCTAACGGGTTACTAATTTTTATGGTGAAAAAAGGATTGATATCATTTTCAAATCCACATAAAAATAACTTTGGTAGTTGTATGATTTTTTATCTTATTTAATGTAAATATTACGATGTGATTTTTATCGAAAAATCTTTTTTCTATAAATGCTAATATTTTTATACAATTTGAGTGGGTTTAATGGTTAAGAGCATATGTTTCCTCTTGAGAGGTCACATGTTCAAAATCAAAGGGGTAGAGTATTATGCCTTTGTAGACAGAGGGGTCTCATACACCAATGTAGTGTATGGCTTGACTGTGACATCAAAATTGGATAATAATAATAATAATAATTGTTTTTAAATAAAAATATATATAAAAAACAATTACATGTTTTTTAATACTTAAATTTAATATTTTGTTTGAAAAATTATACTCGCAATTATATTTTATTTTTTATAAGTTTGAATATTTATTAGTCTCAACATTTTGCGTTTTAATGATTATTTAAATTTGATTGAAAATGATTGAAATTATAGAGTTAGAGTTGTTAATATTGTACATTATAATAATAATAATCTCATTTTAATATTAAGGTCGAGTCATATGCCAAATTTTAATTTTAAGGTCAAGGTTCAGTCACACCAAATTCATGTATTAGATATTTTTTTTTATGTGAGGATTTGATTCTTAAAGTTTATGTGCTCTACCTCCTAATGGATTTGAACCTATCACCTCTTAGGAGAACATATGTTCTTAACCCGGTTAGGCCCACTCAAGCTCTGTAATGTGTGACTCTCATTCCTTCTATAGTTGTTCGTGACATTGTCATGAAAGTCAATCCATATTGCTTTTTTTAGCAATGTCCATGGTTATTCTTGTCAATGTGAGTCCTTGGCATTTATGTATGGTTGATGGCCAAGACATCTTAAGGGGGAATTTGTTTCTTATTATTCGATTTTATGGGTGGAATTGGTATGCGCTTTAGTTGGGTTTGGTCCCATTTATGGCCAATGTATTTATTGAATACCACATCCACATATGTTTGCAAGTGTAGACGCCCATATCCATTTATATATGCAATTTTCATGACCGCAAAAAGAGCTCCATATGCTAATCCTGCTTGGACTCACAAATTGCAGGATATCATAAACAATTTCCCTAAATACTAGTTTTTTGTCTTCAATTGGTAGTTGTTATCTTGTTATGTTTCCTAATGATTGTTTGCACATGATTGGCATATTCAATGAATGAAGCATATACTAAATGGTTACCATTGCTTCCAAGAATGTTAGTTGTGAAGAGGTGTATTGATGTGTCAAAGCTTCATACTCTTCAATGGACAAGGATTTGTTAGTCCTAGACTAAAGGTGGTTCCAATCCTCTATTATTGGAGTAGCATTTTGAATGTTTAAATTGTGGAACATACTTGGGTGCCATCATTCCCTGTTTAATGGAAGATTTATTCCTAATTGATTGAAATTTTAAAGGTTATCCATAGATACCTTCCGAGAGTTGCTCCTACATCTAAAGGTTTGTCCATTATTTGTCATATTTAACATAGATATCCAACAAGAATTATATATTGGTGGTTACATGTGTAATATCTATTTTTTGTAAAACACGTTCACAAATAACTTTTAATATGCAGGAAAAAATTAGGTCATATGAAGTTCATTTAATAAATGAGAATGCACTAAATATGTTTCATCTCTTCTTAAAAGACTATCACTATCCATATGAAGGCATCATGTCCTTCATATGAATCTTAACGCCTACATGTACAATGCATGTATTTGAAAATTTGCAACTCTAGCAAGGGTAAGCAGTGGTAAAGGATTATGCTCAGGAGGTGCTTGAGTAGATAGTGCTTTGAATGTATTCATGAGGTAGGACTTATTTGTGCTTTTAATTCCTTGAATTATCATCTTTGGTGGTTCTTTTGTTCCTATTGCTCGTGAATGTTATAACATTGTGTCTAATGCAAGTTGTTGATTGTGAGATAATGTATTTGTTGAAGGAGGTGTGGGCTAGAATTTTTTGTATGAGTTCGCCGCTAATTTGATTATAATTAAATAATTGTGTAGTGATCTATAATACTTCTAGTTGATTCCACATGTGGATGGCGTTGAATTTTCAGAGTTCATACATCTCAAGCTCATGAAATTGGATGTTCCCTTGGGGGTCCAATCTTGAAAAATATTACCATTTGTTCATATCCATGTTGGGATATATGCTTTTTGGGTATCCTTATCTGTAGATATTGTTCTTCTATGCATGATAGTAGACATGTGATTAACATGCCATGCATTGTTGTTATTTCTTATGACCTCTTAATTTATCATGTCTTCTTTTGAAACCCCTATTTCTTTAGTGAAAGAATGAACAGGTTTATATAAAAGTAGTTCATTATAATATAAGTTAGTAAACACATTGGAATCTTTCTCAATATTGCAATACAAATGGAAATTTTGGAGATGGGTCTCTTTTCTCACTTTTTAGTTTCACATCTTTAGTTATATGACCATTTAGCACAATTAAACAAAAAGGGCCCAATAGTGAAGGGTGTTTCAAATGGAAATTGATGAAATTAGATTTAGATAAGAAATGTTCCAAGTCTTGAGATACATAATGAATATAAATATTTAGTAACATTTAGGTTGGTGAAGGATATGTTGCATGTAATAAGGGGTACTTTTTATAAGACATGAAAAAAATATAGGTGCTTGTGTTTTAGTTGATAATTACCTCCAAGTGTAAATCATAGTAGGAAAATGAGGTTATGACCTATGGATGTGATGCCTCTAGTGTTATTCTAATAAACATATGGTAATGTCTCATCAATATTCCCTTTTCTTTGGATTCATATTTGGCAATGTATTCATGTTGAGAAAGCACAAGTTGGAAATCCACATTTGCTTGCCACATTTTAAGTATGTCATGAATATGGATATTTAGTTGCTCTTGTTTATGTGTAGGAAAGTGTGTAAGCTTTTGTCCCTTTTCATCAATATATAAATATGACTTTGGTTGTCATTTCCAAGGGCATTTATACCTTTTTCGTTTTTTTGTATAACCAAGCACCCCACCCTCCATCTCATAGGCAAATGTAAGATATTCTTTAGGGCTACAGACCATAAAACAACAAGGCTCAAAACGATTACAACAATGTACTCATATGAGCTAAATATGTCACTTGCAAGAATTGAATTTGGGTGGGGAAAATAACTTTCATTCATTCCAACCACCCATGATAAACCCAATTGACTAATATCTTTATATTCCATTTGAGGAATATAGATGTTTTAGTTCTCGAGGAACTACTCAGACTCAACAACAAGGCTCAAAGCCATTGTAACAAAGACTATCAAGTCACTTGTGGGAATTGAACCTTGGTGAGGAGGATAGAAATCATTCCTCCCAACCACTCGAGATAAACCCAATTAACAAGGGAATTTATACCTATATTCACGGTTATCCCTTTTTTATGTAGGCATGAATCCTTATTGCATTTCATATGCATTTGATCTTGGTTTTAAGAGTTACTGATATTCTTAGATGGATTGGTTGTAAATATTTTTTTGTATCTAGTAAGCAATGATTTTCCTCAATGTATTGATGCATATGTATATTTATGTCATGGATTTCTATAGGATTCCATGTTGTAACATTTTTTTTCAAACAAACTCTTTAAATATTTGATTTGAATTAGATGTTGCCATTTAATGTTTCTATGTTTCGTACCTACAAAGTAAATGTGACTTCACTAATGCCAAAAAAATAAAAAACTAAAATTTATAGGATTTTGTTGACAAGCCAAATTTTATCGCCAATAGTTAGGGGATCTCCTTGGTGCAAAATCCCAACTAGACTCTACACTGTTAGTATGGGAGTCCCATCCGGTATCTAGGCCCATATGCCACCATGTTGTGTAGAGATTCGCTTTGGACAAGATGAACAACAAGCATTATAAAATAAATAAAATGTTTGCTAAACACAAGTAGCTTTATGGAAACCTAACATATGAGACGTTGTGAACATAACAACAACTAAATAACATGACATGAATCTTAAAAGAATCTATGTTAGCAAGAATTTAATTAAAACATATGTATAAAGATAAATATTCATTGATCGATTACGAATTAGTTCATAATCGACAACAAACATAAAAGTATGTGAAAGAATACAATCCCATGAATGATATGTGCTTAAATCAAAAAATAGTTCGTTAATTTAAACACAATGAAAGAAAAACATATACCATCAAATCACCGCAAGAAGAGTCTCACAATGCTCAACAACACATGTAAGGAATTGTGTGCTCGAGTTCAAAGAGCTTCAAACATTAAGTTGAAATATTCACAACACCATCACATGAAATTCCCATGAAATCCATTAGTGGAGATGCAAAGCCACCACTTGAATCCTAAAAACATCTATAAGCTCTCAAACAATATGCACAAGTCAAGTCCAAAACTGAAGGTCCTTTACATCTAGCCATGAGGGTTTATTTATAGAAAGTAGAGTGACCTTTCACCTACCATGACCTTTCACCTACCCTCATGAATCTTCAATTTCCACATTCCATGTGACTCTCTACTCTAAATCCTAATTCACTTTTAACAAAATACAAATTACACCAATATTAAGGAAACAAAACATTCTCAATCAACCATCCTGGTGATGGAAAGTTCTGGAACATCTGCCTGTAGATCTCAAACCAAATATGTCTACCAAAGTTTGTATTCACCTACGATCATCAAGATCTTATGTTGCAGCTCATCCCCGTGTCTAGTAAGGCCTTCTAATGCATCCAGTACCAAGATTGGCTTCTTAGCTTGTATTTGACTCAAAATCATGGCCATATTTGTTTGAAGCTTCACAGGCTCAACTACACGCTACACAATCACTTATTTTGTAGCTTTCAAATTGTCTCCTGTAGTAGCTTGCTTACTTGGGTCCAAAAATGCTCGGATTTCTTGCTTGACCTCTTCTTTTGATCTAGTTTCACATAACGTAACTATGGATGGTATTTTGTGCACCTTGACAAGAGATTCCAATCCATTGTACAAGGTCTTATAAGAAGCCATTACTTTTTCCAAATCTCTACTTAACTTATTATGTGATTGCATTTTGATCCTAACATCAAATTATCCTTCTATGTTGTTATCCAATTTTTTCTTGGGAGCTCTTCAGGCACATTGGGATACTTGATGGTCCATTCATATATAAGATCAACTGTTGAGGAGGCTAGCTTGATGGTCATTCCTTTGTCTTTTACCTCACTTTGCATGTCGGGGAATGGAGTCATAACTTGATGTAGGGTTAACATCTTATTATAAATAGGATCCATGACTTCTTCTCACACCTTAACTTCTTTAAGAAAGGATGTTTGCAAGTATTCATCTCAAGAGTGAGAGATCAACAAAATTTGGTTTTCATTCTGCAATTGTAGAATCTTCTGCTCATAGATGACCAAATTTACTTTCAAGTCTTCATTTTCTTTGGATAATCGGTTTATATTTCTTTGTGTAGCGGCTACAAAGGTGGTTCTAGTATAAGCTATCATGCTAAGGTTCAGTGTGGTGTCCATGACTATCTCCCTTTCTGTAATGACCGATATAGGATTCGCTGGGTTTTTGGCCAAGCATTTGCGTCTTTCCTAAATGATCTTGCACTAGACTTCGTCAAAGGTAAGCGTAGAGAGATCCAATACCTCCTCTTCCTCTTTATTGTGATGACTAGTTCCTGTGATGGGAAATGTCCTCTAGTGATGGGAAGATATGATGCAAGAGCATGAGGCTTGAAGACAAAAGGCTTCGATTTTATTCCAAAAATCCAAAAAAAGTTTACAAGCAAAGGAGTGGGATCCTTTAGCTGTCACTTTACAAAGCTTTCTAGATAGGATTAGAGCTAGAATTTCATGGATTTGAATGATTTTGTAATTAATTCAAGTAGTTTAGACTTAGTTGAGATTCTCAAGGAGAATATCATGTAGAGTAGGTATTATCTAGGATTAGACAGATTCGATCCATTGATTGAGGATCTGATTGTTTGTATGTACTGGTATTTATGTAAGTTTTGAATTATTGTAAGGGGATTTGGCTGGATTTTGGCATGGAGGATTATACAGTAAAATTCGAAATATCTCTGTGTCTCTGTGTATTCTGCGCATGAATGGTTAAATCCCGGAGGTTTGAATTTCCTTCGAAATATCTTTGAATGTTGTTGATGTCCAGTTTGGCCTCTGTAGAATCAGAGTTTTGTATAATCTTATTTATGTGTATTGATATAGCCGAGATATGTTTAAAAGAAATATAATTTAGACATAGTCTAAACTTGGCGAAAGGAAAATTCTTGGTGGAACGGGGAAAACCCCGACAAAAGTTGTGAGAAACCTTAGGAACCGACCTGAACCGTTTGATCGACAGGCACAAATCTAACGGTGATCGCGTGCTCACAAGAGCGAACGTTTATTCTAAAATCAGACGTGAGAAGTTATTTAACTGAGTTAATAACTCAGATAATCTAGACCGTCCGCTTGAAGGAGGCCGATCCTATGGCAATCACGTGGTTAACATGCACGGGGTTTAATTTGGAAATCGGACGTGATATGTTATAAATTGTGGTTTTAATTATTTTCGGTTTTGTGAGGAAAGTGAAAGTTTTCCATATTTGGGGTAAATTTAACAATTCTGTTGTTTTAGCATAATAACTACATTTGGAGGCGAATGACTGAAACTCCAAAGGAAATTCGAGAAGAAGTCTCGCCTGAACTAGAAGAGATCGTTTCTGGTTTTGAACAATTATACCTTACACCTACACCCAAACCACCATTAGCGGTATCAGAGCAGCTTATTGACATTGATCAGGATCTCAAAGATCAGAGAAAGAAGTCCAACATGGCTTTCAGAGTTGGAGGAAGACGTGGTCAAAGAAGAGGAAGACCAGTTGCAAATGTTGAAGTGTTGGAAGCTATGCAACAGATGCAAGCTAGATTGGAAGCAGTGGAAATGGGAAATCAAAGAGATGGAGATGTCAGTGAGCCTGAAGTTGAAGCTGTAGAAGAAGAGGAACCTACAGAAATTACTCCTAAAATGAGATTCTTTAAATCAGTGTTGGGATCCACATCTAAACCCAGACTTGAGGGTTCAATTTATACAGGAGGTTTAAACCCTGAGGAGTTGATAGACTGGATTAATAGCATGGATAAATTCTTTGATTATGAAGAAATGGAAGAAGGAAAGAGAGTGAAATTTGTTGTCACAAAATTGAAAGGACATGCAGCACTTTGGTGGGATGGAGTGCAGGCAGAAAGAAAAATACTTGGTAAGTAGCCAATTAGAAATTGGAATAGGATGGTGGCAAAGTTGAGAGGTAAGTTTTTGCCAAGTGATTACCAACTTTCTTTATATAGACAGATGCAGAACCTTAGACAAAGGTATTTGACAGTGAAAGAATACATAGAGGAATTCTAGAAAGTAAGCATAAGAGCTGGACAAATTCAAGATACATATGAGAAGGTGGCAAGATATATAAATGGTCTCGGAATGGAGATCCAAGATGAGATAAGTTTGTTGTCTCCTAAAACAATAGAAGAGGCTTATCAAATGGTATTGAAGGCTGAAGAAAAACTAATGAGGAAGCAATCTGCCAGAAGTAGAGGTACTTTCCGAGGAAGGGGAAGTCAAGGTGGTAGAGAAAGATCTACAACACCTAGAGATGGAGCTAGTAGTAGCTCGAGTTAGCATACACCCACAGAAGGTGATGCAAGTGGCAGAGGGACTTTTTTTAGAGGAAGAGGAGGCAGAGGCAGAGGAAGAGAAATCATATGTTACATATGTAATAATCTAGGACACAGAGCTTATGAGTGTCCAGAAAACATAGGAACAAATCAGAGAAATGTAACTGTTGCTAAGACTGAAGAGGAAGCAGTAAAGGTGACAGAAGAAGAAAATGTACCAGAAAAAGGGGAATCTTTGGTAGTTAACAAAGTTTTGTTAAATCCAGCAAAGGAAGTTGTTGAACCAGCACAGAGAAAGACTTTATTCAGGACTGTGGGCAAGGTTCAGGGAAAATGTTGTCAAATGGTAATTGATAGTGGCAGTACTGATAATTTGGTCTCTACAGAAGTGGTGGAGAAATTGAAATTAAAGACAAAGAAACATCCAACACCTTACAAGGTGTCATGGCTTCAAAAAGGACATCAGTTGTTGGTGAATGAACAGTGTGAAGTGAAGTTTCAGTTGGGAAAATACAAAGGCAAAATTATGTGTGATGTGATGCCCATGGATGTGTGTCACATATTGTTGGGAAGACCTTGGCAGTATGACAGAGGAGCTATGCATGATGGGAAAAAGAATACATACAAATTTGGTCAAGATGGTGTTAATCATACATTGCTGCCTATGGAAGAGGAGGATGAATCAAGAAAATCTGATCCAAAGACTCTATTGCTAAGCGGAAAAGAATATTTGCAACAAATTGAAGAAAATGAGGTAAATTTTGCATTGATTTGCAAACCCAAGGTGATAATTACTTCCACTAAAATTTCTGATTTTCCAATTGCAATTCAAGAGATGTTGGAGAATTATTGTGATATTATTATAGATGATTTTCCTAACAAGTTATCACCCATTAGAAAAATCAGTCATCATATAGATTTGATTCCAGTGGCAAATCTACCAAATAAAGTAGTTTATAGGATGACTCCCACTGAAAATGAAGAAATTAGAAAACAGGTTCAGGAATTGTTAGATAAAGGACTGGTTAGAGAGAGTTTGAGTCCTTGTGCAGTGCCAAAAGTGTTGAGTCCAAAGAAAGACGGAGGCTGGAGAATGTGCAATCATTCAAGAGCAATCAACAAAATAACAATCAGGTACAGATCCCCTTTACATAGAATTGAAGATTTGATGGATTGTTTAAGTGGAGCAAGATATTTTACAAAGTTGGAGCTAAAAAGTGGTTATCATCAAATAAGGATTAGAGAAGGTGATGAATGGAAAACTGCTCTTAAAACAAATGAAGGATTGTATGAATGGATGGTAATGCCTTTTGGGTTATCAAATTCTCCTAGTACATTTATGAGGCTAATGAATGAAGCGTTGAAAGAATTTATTGGTAAAGTTGTAATAGTATATCTAGATGATATATTAGTTTACAGCAGATCTAAAGAGGAACATATGAGACATCTGAATTATGTCTTACAGAAGTTGCAACAAGAAAAGTTACTGCTAAATTTAAAGAAATGTTCATTCATGAAGGAAGAGTTGGCATATTTGGGCTTTGTTGTTTCTGCTGATGGATTAAAGATGGATCCAGAGAAGATAAAGGCAATCATAGAGTGGCCTTCACCAAAAAGTGTTTTTGAGGTAAGGAGTTTTCATGGTCTTGCTAGTTTTTATAGGAAATTCATAAGGAATTTTAGTAAGATCAATGCTTCTATCATTGACACTATAAAGAAGGATAAATAGCCATTTAAATGGACTGCTGAAGCAGAAAAGAGCTTCCAGCTATTGAAAAGAAAGATCACTGAGAAACCTATTTTAATTTTCTCTGATTTTAATAAACCTTTTCAAGTGAAATGTGATGCTAGTGGAGAAGTTATTGGTGGTGTTTTAAGTCAGGAGGACAAACCTATAGCTTATTTCAGTGAAAAGTTGAATGAATCAAAGAAGAAATATTCTTCTTATGATAAGGAATTTTATGTAGTTGTATAGTCATTGAAGAAGTGGAGACATTACTTGATGTCTAAGGAGTTTATACTTTATCCACACAACCATGCATTGCAGTACATTATGCAACAGCCAAAGCTTAGTCAAAAACATGCAAAATGGGTAGAATATCTTCAAACTTTTAATTTTGTATTAAAACATATAACTGGCCAATCAAACAAGGTAGCAAATGCCTTAAGTAGAAAAAACATTTTAGTTCAAGAAAGTAAAATTCAAGTGTTGGGTTTTGATTTTCTTAAAGAATTGTATGAGAAAGATTTAGATTTTAAAGACGCATTTGAAGCTTGTAGAAATCCTATTTCTTTAGACAGAAGTAAGTGGCTAGATATTTTTTTTTGCAAGAAGGATTGTTGCTTAAAAGAAATCAGTTGTGCATACCAAATTGTTCTATGAGAGAGAATTGGATCAAGGAGAAACATAGTGGTGGACTTGGAGGACATTTTGGTACAAACAAGACTTATGAGCAGGTGAGTCAGTTTTATTTCTGGCCGAAGATGAGATTTGAAGTGGAAAAGTATGTGAAAATTTGTAAAGTATGTCAGTATGGAAAGGGAAGGAGCCAAAACACAGGTTTCTATGTTCCATTACCTATTCCAGATAGACCTTGGGATATGGTAAGTATGGATTTTGTTTTGGGTTTTCCAAAAACTCAAAGAGGAAATGATTCAATTTATGTTATAGTTGACAGATTTTCTAAAATGGCACATTTTATTCCATGTTATAAAACCAGTGATGCTACTCACGTTGCTACTTTGATTTTTAAGGAGATTGTAAGGTTTCATGGGTTACCTAAGAGCATTGTTTCAGACAGGGACACCATATTTGTTGGTCATTTCTGGAGGACATTATGGAAGAAACTTGGTACTAAACTGAGTTTCAGTTCAGCTTATCATCCTCAAATTGATGGACAGATTGAAGTTGTAAACAAAATCTTGGGTAATCTTCTGAGAAGTCTTGCAGGTGAACATCCAAAACAGTGGGATCAAATTTTGGCACAGGCTGAATATTTTTATAATGATTCTCCTAACAAGAGTACAGGGTAGAGTCCATTCCATATAATTTATGGAATGCACCCAAGAGGAGTGTCTGAATTGAGAGACTTGGGCAAAGTTGAAATGAGAAGTGCTAAAGGAGAAGATTTTGCTTCAGAGATTCAAGCAATACATGAACAGGTAAAACAACAGTTACAGGATAGAAAGATAAAGTACAAGAGCAGAGCAGACTTGAAGAAGAGAGAAGTTAACTTTGAAGTTGGAGATTTGGTTTTAGCACACCTGAGGAAGGAAATATTTCCAAAACGGGAGTATAACAAGTTAAAATTTAAGAAAATTGGACCATGCAGAGTCTTGAGGAAATTTTCTACAAATGCATATGAGATTGAATTACCCCCTAATATTGGAATATCTCCAATTTTCAATGTTGTTGATTTATACAGGTATGAAAGTGGAAATGCAGATGATACAATAGAAGACAAAGAAGAGCAAGAGGTTTATTGGGTAAAACAGTTACCTATAACAAAGGCATTGCAGCCAGAGAAGATATTGGATAAGAGAGTGTTTAAGAAAGAGTATTTTCATTATTTGGTCAAGTGGAAAGATCAACCAATTTTTGATGCTACCTGGATGACAGATGCCATGCTACAGAAGTTGGGCAGTTCTGTAGAAGAGCTCATGGACAGGAGCCCATGAATAATTTTGTCCTTGGGAATCTGATGCAGGAGCATGAGGGTTGAAGACAAAAGGCTTCAATTTTATTCCAAAAATCCAAAAACAATTACAAGCAAAGGAGTGGGATCCTTTAGTTGTCACTTTACAAAGCTTTCTAAATAGGATTAGAGCTAGAATTCAGGGATTTGAATGATTTTGTAATTAATTCAAGTAGTTTATACTTAGTTGAGATTCTCGAGGAGAATATCATGCAGAGTAAGTATTATCTAGGATTAGACAGATTCCATCCATTGATTGAGGATTTGATTGTTTGTATATACTGGTATTTATGTAAGTTTTGAATTATTGTAAGGGGATTTGGCAGGATTTTGGCCGTGGAGGATTATACAGTAAAATTCGAAATATCTCTGTGTCTCTGTGTATTCAATTTTCTTCAAAATATCTTTGAATGTTTTGATGTCCAGTTTGGCCTGTATAGAATCAGAGTTTTGTATGATCTTATTTCTGTGGATTGATATAGCTGAGATATGTTTAAAAGAAATATAATTTAGACACAGTCTAAACTTGGCAGAACGGGGAAAACCGAAACAAAATTTGTGAGAAACCTTAGGAACCGACCTAAACCGTCCGATCGACAGGCACAGATCTAACAATGATCGCGTGCTCAGAAGAGCGAACATTAATTCTAAAACCGGGCGCGAGAAATTATTTAACTGAGTTAATAGCTCAAGTAATCTGGACCGTCCACTTGAAGGAGGCCAATCCGACGGCAATCGCGTGGTTAACATGCACAGGGTTTAATTTGGAAATTGGACGCGATATGTTATAAACTGTGGTTTTAATTATTTTTGGTTCCATGAGGAAAGTGAAAGTTTACCATATTTAGGGTAAATTTAACAATTCCACTATTTTAGCAGAATAACTACATTTAGAGGCGGATGACTAAAACTCTAAAGGAAATTCGAGAAGAAGTCTCGCCTGAACTAGAAGAGATTGTTTCTGGTTTTAAACAATTATCCCTTACACCTGCACCCAGACCACCAAGATATGGTGGGATATTCAATGTAGGAAGCTCAAACTATGTATTTGGACCCTTTACCCTGTTATCTTCTTCAAACTTATTTTCATGCTCTTTATTCATGAACTATTGCTTAGGTTGTTTGGCTAAAGATTATTCTTGCTTCTTGGTTTCTTCCTCCTATTTTATCTTCCTTTCTTCCTCTTCTCTCCTTCTCTTCATTACTTCCTCTTTCTTCTTCTTAGTTGCCTCTGCTTTCTTTTTTATGGCCTCTTTTATTTTCCTTTCTTCTTCCTGCTTTTTGATGTTTTCTTCTTCTTGTTGTTTCTTTCTCAACTCTTCCTCTTCTTATTTCTTTCTCATCTCTTCCTCTACTTGTTTCTTTCTCATCTCTTCCTCTGCTTGCGTTGAGCCTCTTCTCCTTGCTTCTTTTTTTGGGCTTCTTCTTTATCTGCCTTTGCTTCTTTTGTTTTGCCTTTCCGGCTTCTAACCCTTGTTTCCTTTCGAGAATAGTTTCTCTAGCCTCCGAGCTCATGCTTTCTTGGGTTTCGTGTTCCACCTACAAGGTTAATTACAGTGCTTTGGAAGCTTTATAAAAAAATTTCACCCTTTTCTCCTCTTTGTCAGTGTATGAAGCATATGCCCAACCATATCCATTTTCCTTACAGTGTGCTATGGTAACACCTCTTGGGTCATATCTATGGAAACTTAACTCAACAAATTGAAAGTGTTGTAGCTTTTCAACTTCTACTTCTTCTTCCTTAAAGCTTTTAATAGAGTAAGCTCCAATGTCTAGTGGGAATATAGGCCACAGACCCTTCTTGTCTTTCACCAAAGTCTTGGACAACCCAATAGCGAGTTGGCATGCCACCTTCAGCAACACCATCTTATCTATAATAAATATAGGAAGAACGTGAGGAGGCTTGTAAGCACCAAACAATCTAATATAAGTAGTATTCCCATGAGGAAACCAATTTGCAATATCATGAAGGGAAGACTAGCTCTATCAGACATGTACAAAGGTTCTACGCTGAAAATTTCATTATATAGAGGAGAGATAAAATACACTGTGATCTTTTCATTCATCTTGTTGTACCTCATATTCACACAATCCTTTATAATAGATATGTACATGTAATTCTTCTTCGAGAGTCCACTTTAAGCCTAGCCCTTCAAAGTCACACTTGGCACATACAACATCTTAAAGGTAAGAAGACATATAAAACTCTAATTGTTCTCCCTCTACTGGAATATTTTCTACACAAACATTTAATTTGATAGATGATGCAAGTATGCTTTCCTAGTTGAATATTCTCCCTTTTGTGGCACATGCATACATAAAGGGGACTAAGGTTTCCTAAAAATTTTCCATGTTTTGTTTTCCATAGAGTTTGTTTATCATAGTAGCAAGCATTTGATCATTTTTCCTGAGATGTTTTGTCTTGTAGATTCCATCTGCTATGTGCCTGAACTTATTTGGATCCTGCCACCAAGACTTCAACACATCCTTGGTGGATCCATCAAATCCAACAAACCATCTGCTATTGAAATTTTCTTGATGCTTGGGTAGCTTATAGTAATTTGCAATGTCAGTTGTAGTAAATGATGCCACAATTTCTCCCTTATGACTTTTCACTGTGCAATGCTCTTCATCTGTGTGTTAAAGGATCCACTTTATTGCCTCTACACTTGGGAAGACTAGTTGGTGTGTTGCAACCCTTTGTAGCCAAGACTTCTTTACATTAATGTATACTTGGAAGTCCTCCTCATCTGATGGGATTACTTTCCTTAAAAATGTTGAGTAGATGTCCAAACTGGAGGAATGACTTTGAATCAGACATGATGGTTGTAATCCTTCTTCTATTCAATAAAGTATTTGAACCTTTTTCCCATATGTTTGTATTGAAATATGATGCTTATATGTGTGAATGTATCTGATTCCATTACTTGTATTCAATATATCTTTTGCTTTGATCGATTCTTTGTCTTCTGTTTGTGTTTACAGGTACTTCTCAAGCATGTTAAGTACGAGAAGGAGCGACAGGATCGATACAAAGGAGACAAGAGGAAAGCGGAACTACAAGTAGGTCTTCTCATCTTCTTTGTCTTATCTATTGCTTATAGGAAAAGGCTAAAGTGCTTTAAACTGTTGTTCTAGATATGGCTACTTAAATAGGGAATTAGTATTTATCCGTAGATACCAAATTCTCCAAAACAAATTGGCGACTCCACTGGGGATCCAACCCAGAATATCTAGTTTCGCAGACCTAAGATAATAAACAATGGACATAGAAAAGAAGACAGAGGGAAGCAACAGTGAAACTTGTCATTGCTTGAGGACAAGCAATGTTGGGAAGGGGGGACCATAATGTTCCTGGGAGATTAATTGTCGATAGGACTTATTATTCTATCCATCCCCATAGGCTATAGTTCTTCGTAAAGGTGAAAAACCCCAAAAACACCCATTATTGGGCAAGTTCTGGGGAAGTTGGGTGAAAAAACCCAAAACTTGGGTATTGAGTAAGGTTTACTCAATCATTTAAGAGGATGAAACCCCTCTAGAAAATCTATAAATAGAGGAGGATTAAATTCATTTTGGAGCATCATTGTGGATCAATTCATTTTTATTGAGCATTAGCTCTGAGGTCTGAAGACCCACTTCTCTTATCAATTCTGGTGGTGAAAGATTCCACCCTAGTTGACTCATCTCTAAATTTTCTTCACTCTGTTTTGGCACACACACCTTCTTGGAGAGACAATAAAATATTTTTGTTGGTTTATTCTAGTTTAGGGTTCATTTAGGGAAGCGAGGCCTTTATGTGGATTATGTTATTGTTCTAGGGTAGAGGGACATCCATCTAATGATAGCAAATCCCTCTTTGTTTCTTGGAAGCCTTGAAATCTTGATTTGGAAACTAGATCACCTCCTAGAAGATTGATGAAACTTCTTGTTTGTATTTCTCTTGCTTTCTATCACAAGGGTGTCCGTTTGGGTTAAACCACGAGATCCTGTTGTAGTGACTACAACCACCCTAGAAAATTTTGGCCTGCACCCAAATTCAAAGCCTCCCTTGAGAGTTTCACTAGATGGTTGCATACACTTGGGTTCACTTCGTGAGCTTGTGTGAGCCTTCGCACCCACCTTGCTTGTTCATTCCACCCAAGATTTTTGCATGTTGATGTCAATGTCTTGCTTATGACCATGTTCTGGTCATGCTCAAGGTCTTTGCTTCATGTGTACATGTTAAGTTCGCTATGAAAACATCTGTCGCACTCACACACAGAGTCCCATTCAATGTCGCATAAGCGTTGTCACGATCGATCAATGATAAATCACAAGTGTCGCGCTTGTCGCTTGCACCGTCGGTCAATCATGTTGAACTTGTGTATCTGGTTGGTTTGAGTCGTCCCGTCGTCAAGTCATGAGGGTGTGTGTTTGTAAGATCACATTTTCATCTTTCACTCGTTCATGCACTTAGTCATTTTGCTGAAGTTCTAACAACCAGAGTCCCCTCTGACAACCAGACCATCACCCCACCATTGACTCAATCGAATGTCACCCAAAATAGTGCAGAAGCACCAAGCAAGTCATTTCAAGTTACGCTGCCCGCAAGAAAGTCAATCAACCTTCATGCTAGCCACCCAAAGAATTGGACTCGGTAGCTACCCTGGGACTGACTCCCCTCAAAAATTGTGCAGAGGCTGCGGATCTTGCCCACTCTACTGGCGACAGGTAGGAAAAAAACCCAATGCCTGTCTTGTCTCCCTCATAAAATTGCGCAGTTTTCCCAGTCAGTCCTCTCGATAATCGACTGGCTGCTCATCCAGAAAATTGCGCAGTTTTCATGAGCAGGCCTTCTACTGACCAGTAGTCCGCTTAGCTCAAAAATTGCGCAAAGATGATCAGTAGGCCGGCCTCCCAGCATCTGTGCAATTCCTCTTACCAGCAACTCCCAGCAGCAAGCTGACAGTTCCCTCCAGGAATTGCACAGTTTCTACTGCCAAGCTCCAGGAAGTTGACTACCTGTTCCCCTTGGGAATTGCGTAGTTTATGCTGCTAGTGACCCAATAGCCAGTTTCCTCCAGGAATTGCATTGTTTTGGCTGCCAGGCTCCTGGCCAGTTCCTCTAAAAAACTGCACAAATCATGTCTACCAATCCTCCCTGCGACCTTGCCTGTTCCTCCAAGAAATTGCGCAAATTTCGCTGTCAAGCCCTCGCTACCCGCTCGTTCTGGAAAATTCACAGATTTTTTCTGTCTTGCCTTCCCACAGCCCGGAATGTCCCTCCTAAAATTTGCGCAACTTTTCCTTCCAGTCGAGCCAGACCTCACGGATAGTCACTCTCAACTCAGATTGCCCATCTTCATCACCCAGTGACCCTTGCGCAGTTTTCATCAGTAGTGCTCGGGACCATCATCCCGCCTCGCAACCTTGTTGCCTCTCTTAGTCACCTGCATCTAAAATAATCATGTGTCATGGTAGACTGGGAGGTTTTTGGATTTGATGTCATCTCGTCATGAGTGATTGCATATATAGGTACACCAACAAACATGGCATGACAACGAATGGGATGAATGAAGGGAGCACATGCATAAGGACAGGTTCACCAATGGTTGAATGAACGATGCATGTGAAGAGATGTGCTCGTGAACAAATGATCATGCAAAGATACGTTTGTGGACGGACGGACGAGAAAACATGCAAGATGTGCTCATGGATAGATGAATGAACGAACATGCACCTTTCACGAACAGATAAGCTTGTCAAGCCTCCTAACATACAAGCAAGAAGAAACGTGCCAAAGCAACATCAAGCTTACCAACGAGCATCGAAGACTCCGCGCACTTTGCCATGCGGAGGTGAAGGTGTGACACACCATGAAGACATCCATCACCCAGCAGCATTGCAGCTCGACATGCACTCCAACAGCAGCATGAATGTACCAGCACTGTCATGTTGAGTCGTGTCACGAGTCATGTTGTCCACATCTCTATTGTGGGCCATGTTGTCAATCTATGTAATGTAACGTGGAAGTCCAAGAGACCCACATTTTGTACAAAGAATCATGTAAAGTCGAAAAGTCAAGTAAAACAATCATGAGGGTAGTCGAACAGCCACAAGGGTCAATTTCACCCTTGGCTATAAATACCCCCTCATTTGTACATGCAAAGGACTTTTCACCTCATCTCCTCCCACATAGCCAAGAGTCTATAATCTTTTCTTTGAGGAGTAAGTGGTGGCTCCAACGCCCCGCGCACATGGTTAGTGATGTATGGTGTAACGATGTGTCTTGGAACTTTCGCTTAATTCAGAAGCCTTCTAATAGGCCAGTACGTTTTCACGCATGTATTGTAACTGTGTAAGACTAATATTGAACACTTGTAATGCACGTTCCTTTAACCTGTGTTGAACACTTTAACTTATTTCACTTGTTGTAATACATAATATGTTAATGAAAATGTGTTGTATATTCTGTTAACGTTGTCTCGCCCATGGTGGCTATCTCCTCAGACATCAGATAGACCTTTCACATAAAACTTGTTGTAACAACCGTTGCACTTATGCAGACTCATCCGCTGAGTGTTGTACGTGTTATCTTCCCTTGTGTGTTGTGACTACCGCATTCGTGTGGACTGCTCCTCTAGAAGTTGTGCATGTCCTGTTGTGTTGTGTGTTCCTAGCAGAGTTGGAGCTTTCCCAAACCAACTTGGGACTCACTTTCACCCTTTCCCTCTACAATGAAAGAACCATTGACACAAGTAATACTAGAAATCACCAGGCACACGAACCTCACTTCTCGAAGACAAAGCAAACCAATCTCTTGTGCTAACAAGCAAGAGTTGAGGCAAATCCTTAAGACAATGGCAACCGGACCATCATACCGGATGGGACTCCCACACCAAACGGTGTGAGGTCAAGTTGGGACTTCATACTGGGGTGATCCCCTGAATGTTGGAGGGCCCAGCACATTCAACATTTCTGGCGCTAGAAGGAGGGCATCCAATTGTATATGGTTGAACATCCTCTCACACTCATTCATCAACCATCTAATCAAGGCAGTATCTCGCACTCCCTCTCACATACACACGACTCTGCAGTTGGTTACTCCTCATTTCCCAGGATTGAACACGAGATTCTATATCAACACCTTCGCTCTGTCCGTCCCATCACTCTCCAGTTCGTGAAAGCAGTCGGACTGATCCTAGGCATACAACATCTTCCATACGCATTAAGAAAGCCAAAAGCCACTCTAACAAGAGTTGTTGTATCATCAGTGGAAGAAGCAGTCCTTGCCACACTTCAAGGCCTGGCAGAAGCTATTGAAGATGGAGAGGAACCTCCAGTCTTCCAGTAAGGAAAAAAAGACACTCTTGTGATCTTGGGATCGAACTCTGGTACAGGAGGCGGAGGGGAAGGCAACAGAGGAGGCGGAGGCGAAGACGAACCAATGTACTCAGAGCCGAAACCATTGGATTCTAAAAGAGAGGAAGAGGACGAAGAAGAAGAAGAAATGGCTGACCCAAATCTTGAATGGATGACTCAGGGACCATTGGCTCTCCCAGTTATTCTACACAAGATGTCGAAGCGAGCGGAGAGAATGAACATCAAGTTCAAACCTGACAGCACAGTGAAGGCAAAAGACCACTTTGACAACTTCTACCTACAACTACAAACCCTTGAGGTACAGTATGATGACGTAGCATGTATATTGTTCCCATGTACCTTGGATGATCGCGCAGCTGCATGGTATCACAACCTTCCACCAAACTCTATACAGAATTGGGGTGCATTCAAACACATGTTCCTTGAAAAGTTTGTTTATGACAAGACCCCAGCCATGCTACTCAAAGAATTGGGAAGCCTCAAGATGGAGGGAAAAGAGAAAGTGAAAGACTTCAATCAGAGGTTTACACACATATTGAACAAGTTTGCAGTGGACACTAAACCTCATGAATCCATCATGGTTGATTACTACACGTCCGTATTGCCAACCAACATTGCACAGTTCGTCAAGTGAGCTGCGAAACCAACACTCTTAGAAAACTGTGAAGAGGCTATTGTTGTTGAAAAATACCTGCGCGCAATTGGAGTCATCAAGGATGACGAATCAGCAAAGGACTCCAAGGATGCGAGCAGGAAGTCCCAAGCAATGGCGAGCAAGGGTAGAGACAAGGAAGCAACTGATATTGAGACCCTCACTCGCCTTGTCAAGAACTTGACTACAGAAGTGTCCGAGCTCAAACAATGGAAAACAGACACATTTGTAAACAACCATCCGCCTAGACAGAGACAGGCAAGCAACTCATCAAGCAGCAATTGGTTCACTCCAAAAAATGCGTAGAAACTTGTGTTCTAGGTCAAATAGTGTGCAGATCCTAAGTTCTGTTCTTTCCACGAAGAACATCACCCTGAGAACTCTTGTTCGGACTGGAAGCGAGTCGCAATATCTTTCTGCAATCATACACTTGATGTGGAAAGCAATATGTAGGAGCAGTTGGAAGACATTGATGATGACAAAGAGGTTGCACCTGATAATCCATCAAGCTTTGGGCATGTGGTGGATGCATATCGGTGCTTGCAAACGATGTCAAACACAAATACCGAGAAGCAGCCCCAAAAGCTAATTGACCATTACAATCTTAGGAGTAATGGGGCTCCCCCCACACTTGGGTAAATGTAAGAGAAGATGGGATTGTTGATGAGGAAGGCCGACCCACCAGCCGCCCCAAAGCAGAAAACACAAAACAAGTCTGGGAAGACAGCGACAGACAAGAGTACATCCATGAGCAGCAAACTGCAAAACACTTCGCCGGACAACATGAACATCCGTTCTACCCCAGACACCTCGGTAAGTCTACCACCTTTGGACTACAACATTGTTGATGACATGAAGAAAACTCGAGCGAACATCAGTTTGTTCGAGTTAGCTAAGATCCAGAGTCAGCAAGATATCCTATTGTGCGCATTGGGACAGACAGCAACGAACAACGCAACCTCTACCAACAAGGGAGCAAGCACACCTCCTAGATCACTTTCCACTATGCTCAATACACTCCAGATGGAAGAAGCAAACTTAGGTTTCCCTCCATTCTTGCTATCTTTTGAAATTTTCAACTGTAATGTTCACAACTGCTTGGTTGATTCCAGTGCGGCAACCAATGTCATGTTGCTCTCCATTGTGAAAAAGATCAATGCACAATGGAGCGAGACATCTGTGCGAATCATCCAACTTGATCGAACATCAGTACCAGCCATTAGTGAACTATGAGACGTGATCATCCAACTATCTCATGACAGTCGAGTCCACCAATGCATTAACATAGTGATTGTGGACATACCATAAGCATACGGTCTACTACTCAACAGAGATTGGTCCAGCAAGCTAGACGAATGTTTTGCTATAGATTGGTCTTACATGTGGCTTTCATACAAGGGCAAGTGCAACCAAATCCGGGTGTTGTCCAAGAGGTACATGAAGCATAATGTGACTCCCCTTATTAGTGAGAATGAACCGTTGGCCTTCGCAGATCTCATGTTTGGCAACTGCCTCCTTGAAACAGCATTGGGGTGTTATCCTGGATGGCCAGCTCCAACCCCACCTAACACGCAGTTGGGACTCCTTCCTTGCCCAACTAATGGTAATGAAACTTGTACAGTACATTGTACCAATAGTAGCAATAGTAACAAAAACAGTACTAGTAGTAGTACTAGCACATCAAGTGGTCCGTGTATAGACAAGTTGTGGACCATGTACTTTGACGGATCAAAGACACAAGACAACTCAGGAGTCGGGTGTGTCTTGATCGGCCCTTACAACAGGAAGCATCTGGTTTCAAGTCGTTTGGAGTCCGAGTGCACAAATAACGGTGATGTGTATGAAGCACTCGTGTTAGGCTTGCAGAAATCCATCAGCCTCAACGTGGTTGCACTCAAAGTGGTAGGTGATTCAGAGATAGAAGTACGGCAGGTGTTGAGCCCCAAAACTACCTCTTTTTCAAGCATTTTATTAAACCCTTTTTCCTCTATTTTCCCATGCCAATGCATCCTAAGCTATCAAAAGTTATTGCATGTTGATCCCAGGAGTGTATTTTAGTGATTTTCAAATTATATTATTATGTGTGTTATTTGGATTAGGTTTTGTTTCTCAGCTACGGAATGTAGCCACTTTCCATAGCTAACTGGCAATTCCACAACCATCTTCATCCTTTTGCAGGTTACAGGTGTCGAGAAGAGGAATGAGACACATGGGAAGCTCAGGAAATGTCAACACATGTATAGGGTCCTATTCACTTGGTCAGATTCGGAAGGAAAGACCCCGGTCAAAGGGGAGTCAATGGAGAAGTTCTATGCCGGTTAGAACTCTGTTTCTGCACACAAGAGGAGTTTGAAGCTGTTCCTGAACTCGTGGATTCATTTTTTCCATCTGTACGCCATCTGCATAACTAAATCCAACATCCACTATGCATAGATTTACTGCTTATGGCAACTAGAATGCTGGATCCTCGAATACATGACCTGTTCATGTGTCCATCACTGAAGAATTTCCTCTTATAAACAGTTAGCAATTTCTTCTATAAATTCAAGCATTTGTAACGCAGATTAGTTAACGTTTTTATGTTATTGATATAGTGTAATTTTTGTTCTGTGGACAAGAGACATACTGCTCTGTTTTCATAATATAAAACTCTTTTTTATATGGCTGTCTGAGCGTGTTTAAATTAGCAGTGTGTTGTTAATCCAAAGCTGTGTAGAGGGCCCCTGCGTGGCTGAGGTTCTTCTTTTTGTTTCTGTATAGTTCCATGTGTATTTTCTTTCGTTCAAACTATATATTGCTTGTGTTTTGTTTATGTTCATAATCGTTTTAACCTTGTACATGTTTTGTAGCTTGTCACTTATTTTTACTAACACTCATAGATGCATTTCAGAGTAACAGTAGGTCTTTAAATTTGCTTATGCTCGAGCTTCTTAGTTGTAATTTTTGCATCAAGTAGCATTATTGGGACTCACTCCTTCTATTGTACTTTAGTTTCCAAATTCAAAGTTGTTTATGCTTTTGCTTAATGAGATTTGTTTGTTGTTCAATACCTTTTCTTGTTTAATATAGTTTAGTTTCATTTCTTTCATGCTATATGATGATATTTCCGGAGCCTTTAGCTTAACATTGTTTTAGAAGTTAATTGGCGAAATATTATGATTATAGATAATTGGCTTTGCTTTTCATTAGTGTAAAGTTAGATAGTTTAGTGTCATTTATTTCACGCTATATGATGATATTTCTAGAGCCTTTAGCTTAACACTGTTTTAGAAGTTAATTGGCGAAATATTATGATTATAGGTGAGATAATTGGCTTTGCTTTTCATTAGTGTAAAGTTAGATAGTTTAGTGTCATTTCTTTCATGCTATATGATGATATTTCCGGAGCCTTTAGCTTAACACTATTTTAGAAGTTAATTGGCGAAATATTATGATTATAGGTGAGATTATTGGCTTTGCTTTTCATTAGTGTGAAATTAGATAATTTAGATGTCATTTCTTTCATGCCATATGATGATATTTCTGGAGCCTTTAGCTTAACACTGATTTAGAAGTTAATTGGAGAAATGTTATGATTATGGATGAGATTATTGGCTAACCATTAGTTTAAAAGCAGTTTCAAGTTTTTACTTTTGGTTTAAGTTGCAGTAGTTCATTAGATTTTAATTCTGCAAATAGGATGGACAACAGAGGTAGTAGTTTCATTTTTAGTACTTCATTCTTAGTTTGGTTTATATAGCTGCACATTCACTCTCTCATTCAAGTTTTGATTTTGTAGATAGCATATTTAAAAGTCTCTTAAGCTCATAGTTTGGAAAACATCACAATAAGCAAGAGAATAAGCTTTGTCTTCATCTTCTTGAAAACTCCACATCCAAACTTAATCTAAAAAGTACTTTTAAACTCTTACTTTAACAACAGATTAGGATTTCAATTGCATTGTAGCACTCTAGGAGACTAATAGAACAAAACCCCAAAACAACATAAAATTGAAAATAGTGAGGTAAGAAAAGGGTTATCTAGCACATATAGTGCACTACACTTCATCAGTTTACGACTCCCGGATTGATAATTTATGTAGCAATTTAGGACACTAAATTGACTAAACAGTAGGTACGTAACACCATTCATTGTTTATCACCACATCTCAAAAGTTACCAGCAAGAGGTATGGCGACTAATCTCAAACTTCCAAGCATTTAATATCATTGTTGTACCACGTATGCGTAATGCAGCTGCCAATGCACTGGAAAATGCAGCTTCGAGAATGTCACCGATTAGGGATAGATTTACTATTGAAATTTTGTACAAACCATCTATCCCAGACAACATAACTAACTTACGCGTGTTTAATGATGATCAACAGATACTGCATTTCATGGCCAACACTGACGTCTTCAAAGATGCAGCGATAGACGATGATGAGCATGAGCGCTCTCTGCAAGCTGAAGATGGTAATAGGAAAGGCCACCTTATCACAAAGGGTGTGGCAACATTGGAAAAGCTTTATGACTTGCAAGAACGTTTTCAGGGGCCAAGGAATAGCAAGACCCACAGTTCCACCATGAGGCATGAACTGATTAACCTGGGAACAGAACAAGATCTGAAGTTTGTCAATCTTGGTACATGTTGTACACAACAAGAGCGACAAGCCTTTATCTGCTTGTTCAAACAGTACCGAGATGTGTTTGTGTGGACATATGATGATCTGAAAACTTATGACATGCGGATCATCCAACATATCATCTCGATCAAAGAAGGGGTCAAGCCATATCAACAGAAGCTGAGGAAAGTACATCCGTCGCTTGAACCCCTCATATAGAAAGAGCTTACTAAGTTTTTGGATGCACGGATCATATACAAAGTTCGTCATTCCACATGGGTTTCAAATCTTGTTCATGTACGTAAGAAGTTCAGGGAAATCCACTTGTGTGTCGATTTCTGGAACGTAAACTGCACCTCGGACAAAGACAACTACCCCGTGTCGTCTATGGACCACATTTTGCAAACAATATCTGGGGCACAGATGTTTTCTCTTCTTGACAGTTTCTTAGGATACAATCAGGTTCTGGTAGCAGAACCTGACATACTCAAAACTACTTTCCATACCAAGTGGGGTACGTTCGCTTATAGACGAATGTCGTTTCGGCTTGTAAACATAGGCGCAACATTCAGCATGCCATGGACATCGCTTTTCGCAAACTCATCGAATAGAGTGTAGTGGTATACCTTGATGATGTGATTGTGTTCTCAAGAATACGAGAGGACCACAAATGCCATCTGAAGAAGATTTTCGAGTGATGCCGAAGATACAGGATTTCCTTGTATCCCAAAAATAGCGTGTTCACAGTGTAAGAGGGGAACCTCCTCGGACACATTGTTTCCAAATGTAGGATCAAGGTGAATCCAAACCGGGTCCAGACTATCACACAGATCCCTTACCCAGCCAACAAGAAAGCCATGAAGTCCTTCTTGGGCAAGATAAACTTCCTTCAAAAGTTCATCTCGGATTATGCGTAGATAGTTAAGCCCATGCAAGACATGATCAAGAAAGATGCAGTCTACAACTAGGGTAAGAGGGAAAAGTATGCATTCGCCCGGATCAAGCAAGCCATTACGGAAGCATCTACACTCTACAACCCAGACTTCAAGAAATATTTCCTGCTATACACCTTCACCTTCGATAATTCACTAGCTGCAGTACTCACTCAGAAGGATGAGATTAACAATGAACGCCCAATCTCCTTCACGAGTGTAAGCATGTAGGGACCATAACTCAAGTACCCCACCATTGAAAAGCAACCTTATACAGTTTACAAGGTGGTGAAAAACTTCAGGACCTACTCACTGAAGAAACACTGCATAGCCTTCGTCCCGCACCCAGCAGTCTGCACATTGCTTGTACAACAAGAACTGGGTGAATGACGTGTGAACTGGATGACAGGCTTGCAAGAGTATGATATCGAAATCAAGCCGATTCACATGATCAAAGGAGATGGGCTCTGCAGACTTGTAGTCGAAGCAGTTCATGCCCCAGAGAGCGAAGAAGAGCTCACCAGCTGGGATCAAGAAATTGAGATGTATGATATAAGGCAAGAAGCAACCCATTGAAGATGAAACCTCTTGGTACGCAGATGTGCGCCAGTACCTTGAGCACGACATTTTTCCCTCTCACTTTCCATCAGAGAAAAGAGGTAATTGTGCCTTAAAGCCTTAGAATATCAATCAGTGCACGTAGTGCTTTACAGAAAGCACAATAATGGACTTTTGCTCAGGTGTCTGGTGGCACATGAATCAGAGAAGGTACTTCGAGATCTGCATGACGAACCTGTCGAGGGTAATTTTGCGGGAAACACCACTGTGCACAAAGTTATGCAAGCTAATTTCTACTAGCCCATATTATTTAAGGATGCACATGCTTATGCCCACAAGTACCCGATCTATTAGCGATTCACCGGAAAAACACGAAGATCAGCAACCCCACTGCACCCTATTGCAGTGACCGGACCATTCCAACAGTGGGGCCTGGACATCATTGGGGAAATAATCCCACATTCGTCAAAGAAACAATGCTACATCCTAACAACAACTGACTACTTCACACGGTGGACAAAAGCAGTTCCGCTCAAACAAGTGAACGACCAGGAGGTCATCAGCTTCCTCCAGCAGAACATTGTCTCACGCTTCGATGTTCTGGAATCACTTGTTTTATAATGAAATGTACTTTTCGTCTTTGAAACTCTATGATTTTGCATTACAGAATGGTATTGTGCTAAAGCATTCATCTAACTATTACCCACAAGGAAATAGTATCGCGGAATCCACAAATAAAAACCCTATTCACATAATCAAGAAGATCGTTTTCTCTGAGCATCGTAACTAGCATACCACCCTAACGAATGCATTATGGGATGATCGTGTAACACCCAAGCCCTCTCTGAATACCTCACCATACTTCCTAGTTTATGGTAAAGAAGCCATCCTTTTGCCAAATATCTACTTGCCTACTCTTCATCTTTCCCAAGAATCCCAAGGCAAGCCTTGCCAGCTAATACAGTGTAGGATGGATGCTCTCCATAAGCTTCAGGAAGAAAGGATGAAAGAAAAAGAAAAATTCACACTCCACCAGAACCGTATCAAGAGATGGTTTGATAAGAAGTCTGCAGGTAAACCTAACTTCGGTGTTGGTGACTTAGTTCTGAAATGGGATAAACCCCATGAAGACAAAGGCAAATATACGAAGTTCCAATCCCTGTGGATTGGTCCGTACACAGTCCACGAGAATCTTGGCCCACACATGTATCGTCTGCAATCACTTGATGGGAGGATTGAAAACCTTCCTTTCAACGACCAAGATGTCAAGCATTACTTTCAATATGCCAGGTCGTGTCCATGCCATGTACATAGTTTGCTTGATGTTTTTTGTTTTCGTCTTGTTTGCTTTGCTTATTATCTTTGTTTTCACTTTGTTTGCTCTGCTTTGTATTTTTGTTTACGTTTGTTTTATTTGCTTGGTATATTACTATTTTTGTTTCCGGAAATAAGTGTTGCCAACGACTATGTCTTGGCTTTTGAATAGAGTATGTGGCTGAAATTTGAAGAGACTTGTGACACTGCAGCATTTGGCCAGTCTTGTGTCCATCTTCTCTGTGGTTGGTTATAACCTTCAGCCGATGAAGTCTTGACGAAAAATACGAACCATCTGCAAGGGAAGTTTTGGTCCAACTACAAACCTGTGTCAACACTGGGAAGCCCCATGGTTGTACTCAACCTTCTGCTCTATGTGTTCAAGCTCATCCAACTATTAGAAACAAAGAAGGGGAAAATATAAACGAGAAAAGCTATGTCAGAGGTCTTACATGCTTCTCTGAAGGAACAACCTCTTCTGCTATCAATTAATCAGGATCCCTCTTCCACCCCAAAAAGAAATAAGTGCCTATGCATAGTCCTCTTGAAAAATACAAAGGCGAAAGAAGAGAAAGGCTTCCTGCGCAAGAGAGGTTAAGCATGCAAATCCACCAGGGTACTGACCAGGTTCGCTGGTAGTGGAGAAATGTGTGTGTTCCTGCGTGACTCTGCTGGGGTACTGTTCAGGCCTATTGGCAGTAGAGAAACACTAGAGATGAAAAATTATACTTTGAAATCCTTCAACTCGCAAGCTAAACTACCCTTCTCAGATTTGAAACACTACGATCAAACTGAACTTTTGATTGTGTTTGACTGAGTTGGAAAAAGGTGAACCATGTATGTCCATGGGGTAAGTAGGGAAGCTGAAGTAACCCGCACAGTGATTCAATACTCTCCAAAAGACCAAGGCCATGTGCTGTCAATGAACCAAAACATAGAAGCTGGAGTTCTACCAATGTGTCGCCAAGTGTTGTAGCGGCTACAACCACCCTCCAAAATTTTGGCCTGCACCCAAATTTGGAGCCTCCCTTGAGAGTTTCACTTGACAGTTGCATACACTCAGGTTCACTCTGTGAGCTCGTGTGAGCCTTCGCACCCACCTTGCTTGTTCATTCCACCCAAGCTTTTGCATGTTGATGTCAATGTCTTTCTTGCGACCATGTTCTGGTCATGCTCAAGGTCTTCGCTTCGTGTGTACATGTTATGTTCGCTATGAAAACATCTGTCGCACTCACACATAGAGTCCCATTCACTGTCACGCAAGCATCGTCACGATCGATTAATGATCAATCACAAGTGTCACGCTTATCGCTTGCACCATCGGTCAGTCATGTTGAACATGTGTGTCTGGTTGGTTTGAGTCATCTCGCCGTCAATTCATGAGGGTGTGTGTTTATAAGATCAGATTTGCATCTCACTCGTTCACACACTTAGTCATTTTACTGAAGTTATGACGACGAAACTCCCCTCTGATAGCTGACCATCACCCCACCATCAACTCGATCAATTGTCACCCATAATGGCGCAGAAGCACAAAGCAAGTTATTTCAAGTTGCATTGCCTGCAAGCAAGTCAATCAACCTTCATGCTGGCCACCCGAAGAGTTTGACCCGACAGCCACCCCGGGACTGACTCCCCTAAAAAATTGTGCAGAGGCTGCTGACTGAAGAAATTGCATAGACAAGTCGGACAGACACCCAGTGCCCATCCCTGTCTCCCTCAGAAAATTGCATAGTTTTCCTAGTCAGTCCTCCCGACAGTCGAATGGCTACTCATCCAAAAAATTGTGCAATTTTCATGAGCAGGCCTTCTACTGCACAGCAATCCGCTCAGCTCAGAAATTGTGCAGAGATGATCAGCAAGCCGACCTCCCAGCATCTGTGCAATTCCTCTTACCAGCATCTCCCAGCACTAGAGTGACAGTTCCCTCTAGGAATTACGCAGTTTCTATTGCCAAGCTCCCAGGAGTTGACTGCCTGTTCCCCTTGGGAATTGCGTAGTTTCTGCTACCAGTTCCCTCCAGGAATTGTGCAGTTTTGGCTGCCAAGCTCCCGGCCAGTTCCTCCAAAAAACTGTGAAAATCTTGTTTGCCAATCCTCCTTGCAGCCCGGCCTATTCCTCCAAGAAATTGCACAAATTTTGTTGTCAAGCCCCTACTGCCCACTCATTCCAGAAAATGCATAGATTTTTTCTGCCTTGCCTTCATGTAGCCTGAAATGTCCCTCCCAAAAATTGCGCAGTTTTTCCTTCTAGCTGATCCAAACCTCGCGGATAGTCACTGTCTACTCGAATTGCCCATCTTCATCACCCAGTGACCCTTGCGCAGTTTTCATTAGCAGGGCTCGAAGCCATCATCCTGCCTCACAACCTTGTTGCCTCTCCCAGTCACCTGCATATGAAATAATCATGTGTCATGGTAGACTAGGAGGTTATTGGATTTTATGTCGTCTCGTCATGAGTGACTGCAAATATAGGTACACCAACAAATATGGCATGACGACGAATGGGATGAATGAAGGGAGCACATGCAAAAGGATGGGTTCACCAACATATGAAAGAACAATGCATGGGAAGAGATGTGCTTGTGAACGGATGATCATGCAAAGATATGTTCGCAAACAGATGGACAAGAAAACATGCAAGATGTGCTCACGAAAAAAAGAACAGATGAACATGCACCTTTTGTGAACAGATGAGCCTATCAAGCCTTCCAACATACAAGCAAGAAGCAACGTGCCAAAGAAACATTAAGCGAACCAACGACCATCGAAGACTCCACACACTTTTCCATGCAGAGATGAAGTTGTGACACATAATGAAGACATCCATCACCCAGCAGCACTACAACTCGACATGCACTCCAACAGCAACACGAACGTACCAACACTGTCATGTTGAGTCGTGTCATGAGTCATGTCATCCACATCTCTATTGTGGACCATGTTGTCAATCAATGTAATGTAACGTGGAAGTCCAAGAGACCCACCTATTGTACAAAGAATCATGTAAAGTCGAAAAGTCATGGAAGTCAAAAAGTCATGAGGGTAGTCGAACAGCCACAAAGGTTAGTTTCACCCTTGGCTATAAATACCCCCTCATTTGTACATGCAAAAGATTTTTCACCTCAGCTCCTCCCACATAGCCAAGATAGTCTGTAATCTTTTCTTTGAGGAGTAAGTAGTGGCTCCAATGCCCCGCACACGGGGTTAGTGATGTATGGTGTAACGATGTGTCTTGGAACTTTCGCTTAATTCAGAAGCCTGCTAACAGGTCAGCATGTTTTCACACATGTATTGTAACTGTTGTAAGACTAATCTTAAACACTTGTAATGCATGTTGCTTTAACCTATGTTGAATACTTGAACTTATTTCACTTGTTGTAATACATAATTTGTTAATGAAAATGTGTTGTATATGTTGTTAATTTTGTCTCGCCCGTGGTGGCTATCTCCTCGGACATCAGACAAACCATTCACGTAAAACTTGTTGTAATAACCGTTGCACTCGTGCGGACTCATCCGCTGAGTGTTGTACGTGTTATCTTCCCTTGTGTGTTTTGACTGCCGCATCCATGTGGACTGCTCCTCTGGAAGTTGTGCATGTCTTATTGTGTTATGTGTTCCTAGCAGAGTTAGAGCTTTCCCCAACCAACTTGGGACTCACTTTCACCCTCTCCGTCTACTGTGAAAGAACCATTGACATAAGTAACACTAGCTATCACCAGGCACGTGAACCTCACTTCTCGAAGACAAAGAAGACCACTCTCCTGTGTTGACAAGCAAGAGTTCAGGAAAATCCTTAAGACAATGGAAACCAGGCCATCATACCTGATGGGACTCCCACACCAAACGGTGTGAGTTCTAGTTGGTACTTCATACCGGGGTGATCCCCTAAATGTTGGCGAGTCCAGCACCATCAACAGATCCCTAAACTGAATAAGGGTGCTGGCATAAAGCAGAAGGCAAACAGATCATTGAGGGAAGCCACGAACTTTGTCTACGCTGCCTCAGGAAACTAGGACACCAAAACCATAATTGACTAAGGTCGGATAAGGAAACCAATCTAACTTTCTATGATCGGGTATTATTCTGCCCAATATTATGAGATAGTAAGGAGGTTTGTTTAAATTAAGGGAAGCATTATAAGCAAGTTAATTTCCCTCTGTGGAAGTAGTACCTAACTATGCAAAAGGAGGGTACATCTGTTGCTAGGTTCATTATTTGAAGCTAGCGTCTATTACAGTAGTAACTCTAGAATCTGCTTCCTTATGTTGGTTTGAAAGATAAGAATATCAAGTCAAATTAAGTTTACTCTTTGTTGAACTATTGTAAGTAGACACTAAGTATTGATCTATATATTTTTAATTCGTTCATATTTTGTTGGACATTGGTCATAATTTATGGGATTGGATTCAAATTGTTATTGGTGAATTGATAATGGTATTGTTGTTGCATTCATAATATTTTGTTAGCTGTAATATGGTTATATTGCCATTATCTGGTTGCATGCTACATATTGAATTTTATTGAAAACTCTAGTCACTCAAGGGTAAAATTAGGGCAAAAAATACATTGGCACATCACAGTGGTATCAAAGGCACGGTTATTTTAGCTGGAGAAACCAGGTAGGGCATCTAGTTTTGTTACTCATGAATCTATACATGAGTATCTGGATCATTTTTATCTTGTGGAGCTGAAATTTTATATTATTGATTACACAGTGTTCGTTATATCATTGGAAGGCAATTTGACTATTCAAAGAATATATCGAATTTGATCACTGTACTGAAAAATAAAAATAAAAAATTATGTAAACCCTAGACCAAATTGCCCTAGTCTACTACAAAAGAATTTTTAGTTAACCTGCGAAATAGTTCACAATATAATAATGATCATGATAGCATAAACAACACACATTCAACAAGATACATACCAAATCAAATGAATTAGTTCATTAGTATTAACGTAAATGAAATAACATACATTGCAAATATATAAAGAATAATCTTACTACATCCACAACATATTAATGAAGGTGTGTCAGCTCCGAGAAATTATTATCATTAAGTGAAAGTTCCAAACATATAATTACATTGATATAACACTAACCCCAATAGTGGAACATGAAGCCAACACTTGCTTCTCCAAAGAATGATACTCTTCCTATGCTAGACTAGAGAAACCAAGGATCCAAATCATCGGTTCCAAGCCTTTGCTTAAGTTATGAGGGTTTATTTATAACAAATGAGATTACTCTTCATCTCCCTTGGTGACCTTTGAAATTCCCCATGACTCTTGGACTTCTTTTGACTTTTCTATAACTATTGACTCTTCACATTCCGCATTTAACTCTTGAACTTCCACTTACATTTACACTTTATTATATTTCAAATACAATAAGACAAAACTCCATGTAGGAAAAAAATATTGGCTAGAGTCTAATAAGACAAAATAAATTCATTAACCTTGAGTTTGAGGAAACTCTAGCTCAACAACTTCAACTTGTAACTCTATAGAAACACATTGATGCCAAGATTTGTATTATGCAATTGTCTCCTCAAACTTTGTTGGAAGATTAGGTTAATTTTTTACTCTAGCCTCCATAGCATCTAGATAAATGATCTTGGAGCCTATATGTACATTCCGCAACAAGAATACCTTCATATTATCCTTAGCAGGTCAAGCTATATACCTCTGCATATTATGTCTATTGATCTCCAAATCATCCTTGGTTGTGACCTACTTCAAACTGTCCAAAAACTCTTTAATTTCCTACTTTATGACGTTCTTTCCCTTTGCCTTTGCAAATTATCTAACTAAAGGGATCTTGTGTGTTCTAACCAAATAATCCAAACTAGTGTACAACTGTGCATAGGCATCTATTATGTTGCCTAAAAAAGTGTCGAGTTGTTTGTTACTCTTAATGAGCATTCTGACCTCATACTTGTCCAATTATGCTTCTTGCAACATCTTTCTAGCCAATTCCGGAGGTGCATCTTTGCAGTTACCAACCCATTCCTAGACCGCACCAATGGATGCATGGATCACTTTCAGAGCTTTTGCATTTTCTCGCGCTCTCTTTTGCATATCATGTAGGGGCACTACTACCTTATGCAAGGTTATCATCAACTCATAAAGTGGCCTCATTGTGTCTCCCAATGCTTGGATTTCACCATATATAACTGCTTGAAGTTATTTCAAGTAAAAACCCGTGGAATATAATCGTTGGATCTCATCTTGGAGATGTTCTACTTGTTGTCTTGTAGCATCTAGATCTTTAGCCATTTGTTGATTTTTCCACATCAAGAAATCTATATTTTCTTTTGCAGCTCCTGCGAATGTTAAGTTTGTTGCAACAATTGTCTATGGATTCCTTTTGGTGTCGATGACATCACCCTTTCAGTATTGATGAAAGAAGGATGGACTAGATCATTAGGGAAGAATTTCCTCCTTTCCTGTACTATTTTTTTTTTGGATCTCATCAAAGGTCAGGCTAGAAATATCCATGATCATGTCATCATCTTGAGGAGATATTTCCGTCTCATCACCTGGGATGTGGCCATCTGTGTGGGGAGTCAAAGGTTGACCAGTAATTTGTTCTACAATGGGCATGATGCCAACCTCTTAGTTTTTCTCCACCTGTTCAACATTTATGTCCTCGGCCAATATATGCTTCTCAATTTCTTCTTCAAACTCTTAATCCTCCTTGTTATAGGATATTTTGTCTCATCTGATTAATCAACTTCCTAATGGAATCATTCACATCCTATTCCCCCTTTACATCATCATTACACAAAGCCCTATGCATGACTCTCTCATTCCCCACAGTTTCTTCCCTGAACTACATCATTTGAGCCAGTTTTAGGACCAACGCACCCTAGCCTCTTGTTGGACAACGTTCACCTACAGGTTGCTCCATTATGGCCTGCATTGATCACCTACAGGTTTCTCTCCTTGCACCTGCGTTGGTTCTAGAAATTTGGGAAAAAGAGAGAGAATCCCAAAGCCTCCATTTCCAGAAGCTTCTAGGATCTGTTGTAACCATTTACCTCAGATAAAACTTTTGAATCCTATCCTATCCTACCTTGGAGTTTCCATCCCTTATCCTTAGATCTCATCCTCCCATCAAGAGTGGATCTCAATCCCAAGATTGGTAAAAGGATAAGAACTCCTAACTTACCTCACTCCTCTATATATTTAAATCATTCCATATGCAAGGGGTTGGCTTTGGAGAGTGATTCTACCTTATGTTGTTGTTGTGAGAGTTATCCTTTCATGCATTTAGGGTGATTGGAGGTACACTCTGTGACAAAGGAATGACAAGTCAACAACTTGGAGGATCTCTTCTACAAGGTCGACACTTATTTATGATTGTAACTCACTCCATTTATATCAATACAAAGAGTCCTCTTGTTTTCTTATATGCGATGTCTTTATTTCATATATTTCAATACCATGTTGATCTATTGAATGAAGTAGATAGATGTTGCTACATAGATCTTGTAGTTTATTGGCTTGTGTTGTCTAGTTGTGCAGGTTCTAATTTTGGCAGCTCGAGATAGGATTGGAGAATTCAAGCCAAAGAAGGAGCGAAACATATGACAAATTCCAAGCAGGTTTCTTCCCCTCATCTACTTACTATAAGGAAAACATTGGGTTCTTTGTCATTCTGTAGTTCTAGGTTAGCCACCAGACCTAGGGGAGATATTTTTGTCCGTAGTCATAAATCTTGCATAAAAAATTGACGACTCCATTGGGGAATGATGTATTCCCTTGTTGTTTTCTTTTTCCGTTATGTTTGATTTACCTCTATTGTAGACCTTTTTTGCTTCAACCAACCAAGAACAGACCTAGGAAGTGATTGCATGAGTCTTGTTTGCAACTTTTGTGTTGGAATCCTCTTTCCCATGACCAATGCACCCTCTGGTGTTGACAAAGCATTGCACCCCACCTAGGCCTTCTCTGTGCCTGCGTTGCACCCCACCTGGGCCCTCTTTGTTCATGCGTTGCAGAGCATTAGTGCCTCTTCTGCACCTTCATTGATCCTTATTTTTGCACAAATTTTGCCTTATTTGCTTAGTGTTGATTTGATCAGCCTAGTTCCAACTAGCCTTCCCTCAATATTGAGTGTCTTGTGGTCTCTCTGAAGCCTCCATTGGGTTTTTATTTGTGTTTGATTGCCTTTGGTAAGAATTGGTTTCATTTTTTCTTTATTCTTATCATTAGTTCGCTTGCAAACTTGGTTTTTTTTTATCATTGATCGCTTGGATGAATTGTTGTTCTAGTCCTCATTCTAAAAAGTGAATTTGAATAAGTGATTAGACTTTACATCTTAGTTTTCCTCATTTATGAAAATTAAGTGTGGTGAAAAGAAAAAATCTTGGCTTGGCATTTAGGGTTTCGCATCTATATTGATTTAGGAACAGTTCCATGAAAAGGGAATTGCATTGAGTATCTTGTTTGTTACATTTTCTATGCTACATATTGTTTGTGTCTTCCTTTCCTTAGATATATTTTCATTGAAGAGAAAAATTCCTTTTCCTCATGCTAGTGTTGACTTAGGGGGTACCACCCAGGTTTAGAGTTAGTTGCGCCAACCAACAATACCTTACACTACTGGCCCTTTCGGAAACAACCTACGTAGCGCAGGTTGCATTCTCACCCAAAGCAGTATGGGGGGATGCCAAAACCAATTTTCCGCATCTAGAGATCAATGTGATGTCTTTTAGCACCCTAGATCTTCCCTCACACAGATCTATAAGCCCGTAGGGCTCAGTACTGCAACTCTACTACAACAGCCTCTAGACCTTTGCAAATGTCTACGATTGGTCTTTGTGGACTCTTAACAGTCGCATCATCCACTTACACGCATCAAAAAATAACCTTGGATCTGGGCTCGCGCAGATCTACATAAGTATTTTAATAAACATAACATAATGTATCACAATCTTTGTGAAAGTACTTAACATGCAATGCGTACAATTATCAAGACTTATTCCATAAAGTCGCAGATCATTAGATCAATATTTCATAAATACATTATTCATCCACAGGATATATTGCAATTATAAATAAATAGAAGTAAACAGATAAACACCAAAATTTTTCGATAATCTTCTTTATTGATCTTCAGTTAGGATTTACAGACTCAAAACTATCCCGCGCACTCAACTGCAAGGGTTTGCGCACTCAGTTGTGGACTCTACCTAGGCCTTTGTGCACTCAGCTATAGAGCCTTTCTTTCCTATCTGACCCACTTCTCTGTGCTCTCTTCTATTGACCCATTACATACATGATCTACCTTAGACTCTCTAAGACATGCCTATTTATACAATCCCATGGTCCGTGGCCCATGGGTGGATCTCAAATTCAACTCAACTTTACATAAACAAGGGGTTAAAACCCCTTTGACTCCTAATCATCTACGCACTCCACATCCACAAATCACGAAGACTTTACATATTTTACAAAAATTACATCAAAACTTGGGTTTTTAACCCCAAAACTGACCGAGGGGACCCCATCCCAACAGGCCCCCAATACAAAGATCGTGACTTGCCCTCGAGTGACTCAATTGGCGCTACGATCTTGCTGCAAAGATCCCGCAGCTCCACCTGAACTACAGCAACTTCGACAGCGCTCTGAGTGGTTGCCTGCTTGATCTACTCTACTAGCTTCTCTGTAGCTAGTCCTTCTGTGGCCAACTTCATCGTCTGATGCGTCTGTTGCAAGACCCTCAGCTTATCCTGAATGTTTGTTGAGATCTGATAAGCTTGTTTCAGCCAAGGCTCAAGCCTAGCCTTAAGCAAGGCCTCCTTCTTCTGTGCTACTTCTACCTGTGCAAGGAGCTGCTTCCCCTCTTGCAACTTGGCTAGGCATTGCATTGGTGCAATGGAGCGCGTCATTGCCCTGACTTCATTGTACTACTTCTGCAGCTCCCTAATCTTAGTATTCAGTATCTGCAAGTTTGGATCCTCCTGCAGATTAGTGACCAACTCCATGGCCTATTCAAATATTGTTGTGCAGTCTGTAACTGTGGCGTCCAAAGTAGCTAGGCCTTCCTTGATCATGACTCCACGTTGCTTTCGGACCTCTAGCGAAGTCAATGGGTGCATCTTCAATTGCAGCTTGGTTATCTTCTTGTTGAGTTCAAATTGAACTCAACTAACCTCAGCTTTTTCCTCGCGCACTCCAACGGTTAACTTCCTCATCTTAGCTTCCAACTGTGCGTCCTTGGGAATGTGAAGCTTAGGCATTGTTCTGCATGCCTCTGCAACTGCGGACTCCAGTCAGGAACTTTATGCCTGCAACGTTTCCTTTTCTTTCAAGGCCTGTTCTTTCTCGGTGAACATCTGCTCATTGTTCACCCTGTATTCGCTGATCAGATTGAGAGTGCGCTACTCCCGAGCTCTCAATTCCTCTGTCACCCGTGTATGTAGCGCATGAAGAAGCTCATTGGGGAGCACTGCGATGTTCAACCCGATGTTCTTAAGGGTTCTTAAGATGATGCGGTCATCGACCGAATCTGCGTGTAGGGACCCTTCGGGTAATGCAATAGTGTGAAGATATAGGGTCCTTACCAATTCTGCAGCCTGACTCGTCCCTAGGGCCAGGCTCACTTGTGTTGCGCTCGCTTGACCCGCACCCACTTGTATCCCGTTAGCCTGGATCTACAACTTGCACAGATCCTTTTGGATGCTCCCTAAGGTCTGCATATACTGCTGCTTGAACTGCTGCAGCACTTCAGTTGTAGTGTCTTGTATTTTGTCGCCAATCTCATCGAGATCACTCTCTGTCAATACCATGGGATCACCCTGCAACTTGTCCAATTTTTTATTTTTCCGGGGACCTTCCCATTGCTCCTGTCCACACTTCTTTAGCTGAAATGGGGTGCTTTTCCCCTCATCTCCTCCACCGCCTTGTTTGGACTGTTCTTCCTCCTCAGTCTTGGGCGAAGGGGATTTTCCACTTCTCTCTGACTCGTGCTGCTCTTGTTCAGCCTGCTCCTTAGCAACATGCTCTTTCTCCATCCGAGCCTTCTTTGTAGCTTCCTTCTTCCTTTGCACGACCAAGTTTTGTGTAGCCTGCTTGGCTGCATCCTTTCTTTTCTGTGTTGCCGAACTTCCCATGCCCTTACTGGTTCCGGCATCCAAGTCTGAGGGGGTGCTCCACTCTGTTGGCCATCGCTCGATTACCTCTTGTATGTCTACATCTATTACCAAATATGGCAAGTCATGCCATTTCTACTACGAATCCTTCTGCGCCTGCATATAAAATCTGTGGAAGTCAGCCTTGAATGCGGAATAGGCTGAAAACTACGTGTACAAAGTTGGGGACAACCTTTGGCATTGGTTGATGTCCATGCGAAGGCTTGATTCCATCAAAACCCAGAAGATTTTTGTTTCTGTGACCTGCATGGGGTCCTTTGTAGCCCATAGGGAGGCAAATTGCGCGGCCTCCAGCAATCCTTCTTCCAATAAAGGAAACTAGTTGTCCTCTGGTAGCTCCCATGCAACCAACACAATGGAGAGCAGCAACTAGACAATGGAATGGCTTGGTCTCATCCCGGGCCTTGTGAAAATTCACGAGGAATTCCTAGCACAGGTACCTGGACTAGTCGAACTACACACCCTTCGCGCATTGTGTAGCTAGGGCGACTACGAGCGTCGGAACTTCATTCGCGCGACACTTCCTCATTACCTTCCCAGCTAATATCTGTGTGCCAATTTTCACTGCAGGGTCATTTATGGAGGTGATGAAGTATCCTTGTGCCTTTTTCACGAGGTCAAATTCCTTCTTCATCCTTTTTGCCAAAACCTTTTCTCCTGTCTTTCCGCCAAACTCCTTGGCTCGATTCAATCCCTCGTATGGAAGGTGCATGATCCTATGGATGAGCATGTCAATGATGGGTATAGGCCCTCCTAGCCATAAGCACCCATCGTGCACCAAAGTGAGTAGCTGGTGTACACAGGCTGTGTTGATAGGGGTGCGGTGATAATGGGTGATCCAAAATGGATCCTGAAACTCTCTAAGTCTTCATGAACTCTCTATACTTTATGCCAAAGATTAAAAATCTTATGAAGATCAAGCTTATTAGAGGAATCCTCATGACAGTTGCTAACTGCGATCAGCGCGGATCAACGAGGGTCGTCGATCAAGCGTGGACCATGGTAACACACGTTGTCGTGAATTAGCAAAGTCAGTGATGGCTTGAGTCAATGGGGGAGGAATCTAATATGCGATTAGCGACAAACCCCTCGATATGAGTCAAGTCACTAATCACATATCATAGGGCAAACCCCTTAAAGAAGGAGAGCCACATGCGCCCGGACCTGAAAAATCATGAAATGCAGCAGAAAGTGTTTCGGCTCCATCCGAGGCGGGATTCCACAGAAACTGGTAGGATATCGGAAGGGCTTTAAGCGATAAGTGGTTTAGACCGAGTCCTACTCGATGCCACATAGCAAGTGACACGCGTCTAGCGGAAGAGAGAGAAAACCACTCACATCGAATGGGTAAACATCGAGCAAGTTATTCGCCCGATATGTGCGATGACCGTAGGATCTAGAGGGTCCAGATCAACAGCGAATATGAAACCTAATGAATGACTAGATTTGACGAGGTTATAAAGCAGATTGTGTGGGATTTTGAAGTCCAATGTGGATGATGAGTTGGCAGAGATTTGTGTTTCACGAGCATTCTTGGAGTAAACGGAAATAACGGCCGTTTCAAATGATCGAGTGTTTCCGGTGAACCTGACATGCTCATCCGTTAAAGGAATAGGTGGCCACCTCCCTATAAGGCGTTATGCAGTTACTGTAACCGCCGAAAGAAGGGATTCGAATGGACGGAGGCAGGGAACCAGAAAGCCGAGAAGCGGAAACAAACAGTCAGGAAGTAGATTGGCTTTAAAGCCACAGACTGATAGAGAGCAGAGGGGGGTAGCCCAGGAAGTAGTAAGCAGACCTGGAAGCAGAGAAACCAGAGCCGAGCTGACCTGAAGAAGCAAAGGCAGCAAGTGAGCCAGGGTTAAGACAAAGACAGAGAGAGTACTCCAGAGAGTCTGTGTACTCCAGAGAGACTTGGGGGATCCAAGTACAGTCCTATTGATTGTATTTGTTGTGTGAGACTCAAATTGAGCTCACTGTAATAGGCAGAGCCACCAGAGGTTGGAGGCAAAGTCGCAGAGCCGGAGAGCTCTAATAGACTTCTAAAGAGTTGCGAGGCTGCAGTGAAGTTGCAGCACAACAGGAGATCGAATGATCGAGCTGTGGATGGTTGTATGAGGTGTGTCAAGGACAGGAGAAGGAGTTCCAGAGACAAACGTAGAATTATGAGGGAGTCAGAGAAGCCAGAAGCTCGAGAAGCTCAAAGCACTAATTGAAGGAGTCAAGTCCAGAGAAACCTAGGCCTGTCTGCAGAACAAGGACAGCCAGGGGTAAGATGGCATTCTAATCCCATTGGTCCAGCTGTAAACCAATGGAGTTAAGTGTAGCACTTGTAAAATAATTGAAGCCATAATCCCAGAGAGTCTAATCGAGTTGATTGGATCTCAAGGAGAAGTAACCCAAGATATCATGGTGAACTCCATATTATATTGTTGTCTTATGGGCTTTGTTGAATTGCAGCTTTATTTATTGTTATTTGTGTTTCACATCAGCATAAGCAAATGAACATAAGCACTCAACAGTCAAAAACAAATACAAGCATACACCTATATTTTCAAGAATTTCTTAATTCCACATTGGTTAATCATTAAGATTTGGGAAAATTTAAAGCTTTGGAAGTGGGAGAGGTTCTTGTAAGTTAGACAAGAAGCCTAAGATCCCCATTTTCAGATCAGGTGGTATCAGAGCTTAAGATTGATTAACCCCACCTTCAAAGAAGGTTGTATCAGAATGCTTGATTGACAGGGCAAAGATTGCTTGTCTGAAAGGTGTTTGGACAATCAAGGATTGATTGCCTCATTGATTGTATGCTTGGTTGCAGACTGACTATTGTTTGAGTTTGCAGAGGTGAAGGGAAAGTTATTGATAGCTCAGTCCAGGAAGGACAAGAAGGAAGAAGGGCTGAAGGCATTCTTCTATCCCAAAGGACCTCAGGGCAATCCTTGAAGCACAAAAGGTTGTTGCAAGAGGTTACTAAATAAGCTCTTTAATAATCTTGTTTGAAGTTCTTTTGTGCACTTTGAAAATGACAACTTCTACAAGTGAGTTCTCAAATTCTTCTTGCTCCCCAAGTTCCTTTAATGGAGACATGAAGCAAGACTTGTCCACCATGATGGATATGGTGAGAGAAATGTATGAGGAGGGAAGGAAGAGAAGCATACTTAGAGAGCAGTTGAATTCCGTGGAGGAAGAGAAGCAGATGCTTTCTGGAAAATTGCAGGAAATGGAGAGGCAACTTCATATTGAAAATGTGAACCTAAAAAGGATGCATGAGTTGGAGTCACAACTCTTTGTTTCCAAAGAAGCCTTGGCCAAGTATCAGCTTGAAGAAGAGGTAAACCATTCTTGTTTGTCTTCAAATTCTTCTAAGAATGCTTATATTGGTTATTTTGAAAAACATACCAAAGGCATAGGTTCCAAGCTAATGTCCAAGATGGGCTATGAAGGAAAAGGATTGGGAAAACATGCACAAGGTATTGTTGAGCCAATAATGGTTGAGGAAAGGCCTAAGTATTTGGGTCTTGGCTATGGACAGTCTTATTGAGAGAGTTCCAAAGTTGCCATGAAGGCCACTGAAACAGTTCCAAAAAGGAGTTTCATTGCAGGTCCTCTACCTCAGAAGTGTGAGGATTGTATTCAGGAGGAATGCAATAGCTCGAATCATCATTCTCAGGATGCAGGTGCTAAGAAGCACACACTTGAACCAAAGAGTTGTGGAAACTCTGACAGCCTTGAAGAAAGTGATGGTGTTCCAAAGGGATCCACTTCTTCATTTGCTTCGCCTCCTCATGAAGGAAATAAAAGTGAAAGAGGCAAGTATAAATCTGGTTCAAAAAACATTCCTTTTGATTTTGTAAAGCATGGAAAAAGAATTGCATGTTCCTTTTGTGGTTTGGATAACCATTATGTTTCTAGATGTTGGAAGAGGATGGCCACATACAGGAAACTTTTGAAGGAAAAGAAGCAACCAACCAAAGGTCCATAGGACAAGGCAAATCATGCTACCAAAAGGATGCACATGTGTTGCACTTACTGCCATAAGCAAGGGCATCTTGCTGAAAGGTGTTGGACTTTGAATCCAGCACTGCTTCCACCAAGGCTAAAGGAGAAGGTGGAAAGAGAAAATGGCAGGGATGGAAATAAAGATTCCATGATTGATGTGTTTCAGGATGATTCACATATTGATGCTGATGTGCAAACAAAGGAGGGACCTTTGAAATGGATTGGTAAGAAATGGTTAGAATTCTTATCCAATTAAGACTACATGTCTATTGATGCATCTATCTGCATTTCTTTGTGGAATAAATGCAAGTTGCAATATCTTACCAAAATGATAAATGGAAAGAAGTTGAGTAGGAAACTCACTTTATTGCTACAATAGTATGTTCATTTCAGCTACGAAAGTACAATGTGCTTAAGCGAAATTTAAAATATGGAATGCATGCATGAGCATGAGATGCATGTGATGTTGGCTTGGGAGAAGTTAACTTGGTCTAAAAAATGGAGATTATGATGAAGTGTTTCATCTTTTGGAAAAGAGTCCTAAAAGTCTTTTTCCTACATGCTTGAATTGAAGAGTCATTTGTTGTAAAGGCATGTTTTATTGGTTGGTTATCTAGTCAATCATTTGTATGCAGATATAAGACATGGAAGGGTTCACAAGATGTGAAATCTGTTTCTTTGTTGAAGCATGTTATAGACATATTTGGGCACTGCAACCCCAAACTCATATGTCCATAAACCAAGGGCTATTTACTCCCTAAAAGTGTTGTTTCATACCCTAAAGAATCATGGTCAAGTGATTACATCATTTCCCAGAAGTTCCACTTGAAAAACCACTCAGAACTGGCCAAAACTGGACCATACTAACTGCTCCATGGTCAAGGTTCGATGCATACTGGCTGCCACACTAGCTAGGTGCGATGCATACTGAAATGGCCTTCTCTAGGGTGTGATGAGAAAGAATAGACAAATGCCAGAGATAATTTTCTAAGTCGAAGCTCATGGAATCTTCTAGAAACTTCTCCCATGACACTTGCCTCTCTGAATTCGCCCAAGGATGAGTAAGAGATCAGTGAAATCTCCAAGTGGAACCAAGAACTATCAGTGGAATGACACTAATCAAAAACCCATAGCTGACTCACACCCTTGCAAGACATCTATAAATGGATCCCTCATCTAAGAGATCTAGAGGCTAGAATTTTGTAATTTGTAAGGAAGTGTTGTTGGTTTATCTGTGAGAAAAGACATTGTATTGTTGGGTGATCTTGCTTTTTATGAGGTGAAGAGGACTTCTATGCTGGGAGGATGATGTTGGATCAAACAGATGGGTTGTAATCCTCTCTTCTACTATTAATAAAGTTCTTTGATTTTTCCTCCATATAATCGTGTATTTGTGAATCTTATTGTTTATGAATGCAATTGTATGGTCAATGTGTTTATGATGTTTTAGATAGAGATGCTTTGATGGTTTTCTGTTACTTTGACTCTACAGGTACTCTTTGAAGCGGGACAAGTAGGAGAGAAGTGGCAAATTCTATCAAGGGAAAGAGAAATCAAGCAAGGATCCAAGCGAAAGAGCCAGGTTGGTCCTCTTTTCTTCCCTCTTATCTATTAAACTTAAAGGAAATCTCGGATTGCTTTGATTGTTTGTTTCTAAGATAGCTACCCATCTTAGTGGGACTAGCAATTCGAATCGACACTATTTTTCCCTGAAACAAAATTGCGACTCCACTGGGGAACGAATAGTTTGTTTTGTTTGTTTATTGTTTGCTTTATAAACTACATATAGAGCTTGAAGTTAGCCAACTAGCCTTCGAACCGCCTTTGCTATGCAATTGTGAAGTAGATGAATGCTGCTTTAGTCAATCTCCGGGTTGGTTTATGAACTGAACATCTGACTTACAAGCATTCTAAGTGCCCTTGTGGTAGCCCAATAACCTCATAAGATCATACCCCTATACTTGGTTTTTACTATCCATCATAACTCAGCTTAAATCACTGAACTTAGCTGCAAATTTTGAGCAAAAACCAAACTTAGTTTCGCTTCCTGGTCCATCGCATTATCTGTAACTAGGCAACTTGTATGCATCGCAACTCCCATGTGTTGCAGGTGAGATGCATCCCTATTTCCCTATGTTGCAGGTGCGATGATTGAGTGATACTGTTTCTCTCTTTGAAAGTTGGTTTTTCCTCCTGATTTTCTACTTTATTCAGTAGTTTTGTTGTTCATGATCAATATCTCAATGCTAAAGCCTCCTTCCTTTACATTATTCAGCCTCCATTGATTAGGATTTGTAAATGTTTTTATGTATTTGTCCATCATTTATTGTCCTCCTTTGTCGAAAGTAGCTTAATCGAACTGTCATTTTTGATGCAAAAAGTGTCGTAACTGTCATTTTGAGTCAAAAAGAAGAGTGTCATAAAGTCTTCCTCCTCTAGATAGTCGATTGTACTTTTTTCATTGTATTTGATTTGAATTGTTAATATTTGAAGTATCGAAAGCAGTTTTCCGTTTGAAATTGAAAGTGTCGTTTTAGTCTTCCTTTCGTTTTGAAAAGAAATTGTCGAAATGTTGCTTTGAAGAAAATAGTTCAGATTTGTACTTAGTTTTCCTTTTGAGCATTCTCACATTAAGGAAACGAAAAACAAATACATGCATTTGCATTTGCATTTAGACTATGTGCGAAAGATGATATAGGAAAAGTGCATTTAGTGTCTGCTCCTTGCTCTATGCTGAAAGAATCTCTTCTTTCCTTAGTAGCTAGGATTTTCATTGCTAAAACAAAATAAATTACTATTTATCATTTTATATTGCATATTTAGGAATTTTACATTTACATCACGCGGTGAACCTTGAAAGACAAACTTCTAAGCAAGATCAACTCTAAAATAAATCTCAATGAACATAAAAACGCTTTGGAACCTAACGCAACATATCTAGAAGTCTAGGCTAGAGACGTGTTCCAACGTCGTAAAACCTGGTAACTATCGTTTTCATCGAAGGTTGGGTGATTCCTCCTCTTTGATACAACAAGTGCCAGTACGGACTTGTGCTCCCCGTACTGTCGAGTATATATTGGGAGACCAAAATAGGCTGATATCCTTTATCTTTAGGAAGCTGTGTTTGCCACCCTATCGATCACAATGCACTGAACACAACATTCAGGAAGATTGACTACCGTACATGAGTCCTTGGTAATTTCTCTATCATTTATCACCAAGGTGTATTTTGCAGTTTTGCGATTGGTTTGGTAAACCCTATGTTTAGATTTCCAGAGTAGTCACTTTCATTCCTTTTCGACTCCTTAAAAGAAAAGGTCCATCTGAGCACTTGTTACTTCAGGCTCATTAAAAATCAAAGGTGACTAGAGTCACCTTAAGATTTTTCTTGACTCTTAAAAATTGAAAAATTAAAGTTGCGTCAAAGTGTCTTAAAATTTATTTGAATCAGAATAACATCCCTGTTCCTTCGTTGATCTTAGGTTGAGATAATGGATTTCAATCAAGGAACTCCTCTTGGGGGGAATCCTAGTCCTTTCTCCTCTTGGGGAGATATTGGTGCTCCATATATTGCTACATTGTCCCTTCCAGGAATCACAATTGGCCTGCCAGTATGGCCATTCTCGACCTCTGTCATTCAAAACACCGTAATTCCTCAGCAATCAAATCAGTAACCAGATGATACTGAAGTTATCCATTCACCTTCTACTTCTCTTGTTTCTCCCTCCCTTTCTTCCTCTTCACTTGGTGAAACTAGTGGCATTAAAAACCAAGTAGCTGAGAAGAAAAAGAAAGGGAAGGAGAAAAAGAAGAAGAAGCCAGTTAAGCAAGGGGGCAACAATGAATCATCTGGTGAAAATCTGCACATTAAATCTCCTAGATATCCTTGTCTAATTTGCAAAGCAAACCATTTTCATCGAGATTGTCCTTGCATTCCACGGATCTTGAGAGAGTGGTCTCCCTGTTCGCACCATCCGGTGTCATCAACCTCTGGAAATCAGATTGATAGCACACCGTCAACTAGTGAAAATGAAAGTCCTGGACAAGAAAGAAAGGTCAAACCTCCATGTCTACTATGTGAGGGAGACCATCACCTTCCCCGTTGTCCTTTTCTAGATGAGGCCAAGAGAATCTTGCATAATCGTCCTGCTTCACCGCAGTGATTTCCACCTGGGTACAAGAAACTCTTACCGAGTCCATTGCTAGTTGAAAATCCGACTGACATAACTCAGTTGTCGGTCGAAACGCCTATCATTGAAAGTGAACCTTCTGAGTCCATACCGGACCAAATTCAACAGGTCGAGATGGTAGTCGACCCAGTCTTGCCTTCAGAAGGACCACCTTCGGATGATACAATTTCCAAAGAGAATGAGAATGACACCGTTCAAATTCTTTTTGTCAATATAGAGTCTGGTGAACTTGGGGGCAATCTACCCGTTCCTTTACAATAGGAGGAAAACCCCCCAGTTCATGAGGTTTATCCGGCCATTTATCCGGTACCTCCTCCAAGCAGTCTAGTTGTTTTCTTTGACTGGAATCAACTAGCAAGACCCCGCCTTCCATCTAGCATACCATTCTGGATCATAGTACAAGTTTACAAAATGATCGTGTCTAGCACTATCATAGATGAAGGGGCTTCAGTGAGTATCCTTTCCTCAACTGCTTGGAAAGTGCTTGGTTCACCATCGCTTCTGCCTAAAACACAAAATTTGTCAGGCTTCAACAAAGGAACCAATTGACTGTTAGGGATCCTTCCAAAGTTGCCGATAACTTTGAAAAGGAAAACCATTCACTTGAACGTGATGGTAGTCCAAGGGCCACTAGATTACAATCTACTCCTTGGACATGACTATATATATAGCATGGAAGCTATTGTTTCCACACTCTTTCGAGTGATGTGTTTTCCACATGAAGGCCAACTGGTGCAACTTGTCGACCAGCTTTCATTTCCTGGTTCAAACACAGCTATGAATCAACCATCATCCCTAAATGGTCTCTTCGCATCAACAATGTCTCTTCAACCTTCATTCCATCCACCTAATTACCACGAGTAGTTCGGTGAATGTAATGAAGTTTAGGGGGTATGCACCCTAGTCTGCTTCATCAAGCGAACCCAGAGGAAAAGAGAGATTTTCTTGAAGGTTATATGATTGGACTGAAAAAACATTCCCTTGTATATTATGTGATCAGTCTGAAAGAGTTATTTCCTTGAAAGGTTATATAATTGGATTGAAAAATCATTTCCTTGTTGGATATGTGATCAATCTAAAACAGGTATTTCCTTGTATGTTATGTGATTGGAAGCTCACCATTCACCTTCATCTATTTCGATGGACAAAGCCATGGAAGCGATTTTTGTCTGCTGATAGAAACAATCTTGCCTAACCGCGGGAACTTCCATATGGTAACCTGGAAACTCTCCTTTTCTGAAAGACCTGGGGGCATGCAAACCTTTATATGTAAGTAAAAACGACCAATTTGGTTTTTTAGCTTTTTAGCGTTCTCAACCCTTTAGCTTTTTAGTTTTTCTAGCTTTTTAGCTTGGTCGTTTCTAGCCTACATAAAAAGGGAATGAGCACATGTTATAGTAGAGTTCAAGCTCATTAAAAAATAAACCTACCAACAAGAGACATCTTCAAACGACTGGTAAGAGAAAAGTTTCCGCAAGGTTCAAGCTCGTTAAAAAATAAACCTGCCAAAGAGCAATGTTCCCGCAAGGTTCAATCTCATTAAAAAATAAACCTGCCACTGACCACAGTCTCTTCTGATTCAAGCTCATTAAAAAATGAATCCACCTTCAATAAATAACCTTCGTGATTTCCCTACTATCAGCCTTTTCAAACCTTGGTTGTGTTCCTACCATCACCTCCATTCATTTGGCCGATCATACGCTTCCACTTGATTGTTTACCCCTTTGAGGATTAGCTACGACGAGTGATTCATATTGCCACCCTCTTCACACTACCATGTTTTGAGAAGTTCCAAACTTGACTGGAACCAGTTGCTACCTGAAAATACCACTCGTTCCTAAAAAACGAGTCGCTTTTAAACTCTTTTTAGACTTGTTAAATATAAAAAGATTGTCGAGCCATTGGCCTTTCTAGCTCGTTAAAGTAAAAGGAAATGCCATCCCTCCTGTACATTTTAATCTTTTTGGACCTAAGGGATTATCAAACAAAAAGATCGAGTGCTTGTCTTTTTCGGCTCATTAAAGTGATCGAAAAGTCATCCCTTTCATATTATTTTATACTTTTTCGGACTTAAGGGATTATGCTACAAAAAAGGACTGTTGGAGTTTCCTTTTCGTCCCTTTTCAAACTCTCTAAACAAGAAAAGGACTGAGTTATCTTTGTCGTTAAACTCGTTAAAACAATAGCGACAAACTTGTCCACCCAGACAAGAATGAGTCTCACTAATGCTAGGCTTGCTAAAAACATAGCGACAGGTTTGCCTGAAGGGAAAATTATAGACCAAGCATATGTTATCCTCCTCAAGCTTGAAAAAAATAAAGAGGTACTGGTCAGCAATGACTGGGGAAAAAGGGAAGAAAACTTGAAGAATTTTATTGGTAGCAGGTCGCTCTTGAACATGACACTTTCACTCCATCACCATGATTGAGTCGGGTTGGGTTATTCTATTCATCATATCACCATTGGTCTTCCGTACCATCCACGGGGTTAACGCTACCAACCCATATTAGTGTCACCAACATGTTTAAGAGAATTCATTCAGAGAATTCACCATCCAACAAACGCCTCATCCACTGCAATACCTTCACCCTTCATTTTTCATGACCGCCATTCTTGAACTTGGTATCATCAGATCGTTTTCACCTCCAAAAAATCATTTGCTCCATTTCATGTCGTAGGTGTGGGATACATCAAGGCCCTCCTACAACGGGACACTTCTTGTCGACATCAACTCATTATCCAGGAAGTCGACTTAGAAACAACCCTTTCAGTACTTTGAAGCTTGCATGCCTCAATGGCAAGTTTCTCACTTCCGGCGACAGGTTTACATCAATGGCCTTCGACCGAAAGATTTTGCGTGGTGTTCGATATCCGGTCATATATTCACACCACGTGAATTGTACTGTAGTACCTTGAGGGTCATTATCATTATCGGTGACTCCTCTCACACCTGTTAACAACTTACATTATTGGCTAGTAATCAGGCGATGTCTTTCCATGTTTGACTTTAGAACATCTTTTCACATGGATCGACTTGTACATCGGGCGAATATTGAACGAGTTTTAAGACCCTGGATCTAGTTTCATCCATCCGAGCTGCGATATATTTAGGAACATAAAGACATCAAATGTGCACAAAATCTACACATATAGTCATCTAAGCAAAACAAAATTACTCTTCATATGAAGAATCACTTTGTCCTATATACATGAAAATGAATTTATGAAGCTGAGCATGGGAATGCCTGCCTCAGCTAGATCATGAAAATAATATGATGATGATGTATTGTATTATATCTTATACAGGTCACCTTCCAATGTGAATACCTCGGATCCTCATGATAAAGCATTTCACCCGACATCAGAAGATTTACAACCTCATGCTTTAGGGGGCAACTGTTATAGACATATTTGGGCACTGCAACCCCAAACTCATATGTCCATAAACCAAGGGCTCTTTAGTCCCTAAAATTTTTGTTTCATACCCTAAAGAATCACGGTCAACTGATTACATCATTTCCCAGAAGTTCCACTTGAAAAACCACTCAGAACTGGCCAAAACTGGACCATACTGACTGCTCCATGGTCAAGGTGTGATGCATACTAGCTGCCACACTAGCCAGGTGCGATGCATACTGAAATGGCCTTCTGTAGGGTGCGATGAGCGAGAATAGACAAATGGCAGAGACAGTTTGCTAAGTGGAAGCTCATGGAATCTTCTAGAAACTTCTCCCATGACACTTGCCTCTCTGAATTCGCCCAGGGATGAGTAAGAGATCAATGAAATCTCCAAGTGGAACCAAGAATTATCAGTGGAATGACACTAATAAATGGATCCCTCATCTGAGAGATCTAGAGGCTGGAATTTTGTAATTTGTAAGGAAGTGTTGTTGGTTTATCTGTGAGAAAAGACATTGTATTGTTGGGTGATCTTGCTTTTCATGAGGTGAAGAGGGCTTCTATGCTGGGAGGATGATGCTGGATCAGACAGCTAGGTTGTAATCCTCTCTTCTACTATTAATAAAGTTCTTTGAGTTTTCCTCCATATAATCGTGTATTTGTGAATCTTATTGTTTATGAATGCAATTGTATGGTCAATGTGTTTCTGATTCTGCATTGTTTATGATGTTTTAGATAGAGATGCTTTGATGGTTTTCTGTTACTTTGACTCTACAGGTACTCTTTGAAGCGGGACAAGTAGGAGAGAAGTGGAAAATTCTATCAAGGGAAAGAGAAATCAAGCAAGGATCCAAGCAGAAGATCCAGGTTGGTCCTCTTTTCTTCCCTCTTATCTATTACACTTAAAGGAAATCTCGAATTGCTTTGATTGTTTGTTTCTAAGATAGCTACCCATCTTAGTGGGACTAGCAGTTCGAATCGACACTAGTTTTCCCTGAAACAAAGCAGGAGTTAGTCCATCCAGTTGTTTTCAGTATGCCCGCTATTGTTAACAGTTGTTGTTGGTAGCTTTTCAAACAGGTACAAATGAAAGTTTTGTGGATCAGATGTACTTCACATTCATTTGAGCCACCTTGGATCAAGGATCAAGGCAAAGAAGTTAAAACTACCTTCTATAAACTTCACAGCAGAAGTTCTGCATGAAGTCAAGGAGGAAAACAGTTCTTCCCGAGACGACCAACCCATCCAAGAAGGGAAGTGGTCAGAGATTTTGGTTAAGAGGCACTATGTTAGGTCCCTATAATACTAGTGATTACCCCATTACTATTGTAGTTGTATCCCTTATTAATATTGTTGTGCCCCTGTTGTCCCCATATTGTTATTACTGTGCCCCATAGAATCCCTCTATTATTATTTTTGTGCCTTTATATTATTATTGTTATGTCGGCTGGGTTATATTGTGTCTCCTTAGACTCCTATATATAGGAAGGAGGTTTTGTCATTTGAATCATCAAGGAATCATTCATTTGTGTAATGTAAAGGAGGTTTCCCCCTCGAAGAGGCTGAATTCTAAGGCGTTGATCTATCTTTTCTATCTTTTTGTGAGCTGGTTTCATAACATTTGGTATCGGAGCTTTGGATTCTAGGGTTTCGCTGCTCCAAATAGGTCATCGTGGCATTTTCGCTATAACTCTTTTTCTGCGACATTTCAGAAGTGAAAAAAAAACCCATTTGAGATGAAATCGGACTAAATCCTTGGGTCTGAATTTCAGAGCGTTTCGCATTATATTTGCGGAGATATGATCTGAGGAAGTTGGTCTTTTTGCAGACTCCTGAATTATATTCAAAATAGGTGACCTATGGAAAATCGTCATAACTTTCTCTCTGAGCATCGGATTCAAATTTCGTAAGAAGGAACAGAAAGAGGATGGACTATAGTTTCTTGTATATATTTTTCAAAGCCAAAGGTCAAAACAGGGACACGTGGCACGTCGTACAAGTTCGCTCTACTGAACTAGTCTATAATCAGGTCACTCTGGGAGATTTGGCATAACTCTTCCTTGGAGAATCCAATTGGGATCAAACTGGTGGCATTGGAAAGAGGACACAGAGAGCTACTGCAAATCACAATTTCAAAACTGGACGATCCAAAATTACAGAGATACATCAAAGGCAATATCAAGCTCCTACAAAGTGAAAAAAGGTGTGTAGATTTTTTTTAATTTTTGCTTAAGCTTGGTTTGAAAAATTATTTTGAAGGAATTCAAAGGGCATAGTAGAGCATTATTATCGGTAACTGATGCCCCGAGGAAAGAAAATGCAAACACCTAGTAAGCAACTTGAAATCTCTAGCATGATTCATGAAGAAGATGAAGAAATGCTACATGATATATCAAAATTACAAGACCAAGTGCAACAAATTTCACTCTCACAAAAGCTAATAGAAGCTAAGATAAATGGTGTGGAATCTAAGATAAAGGGCATGGAAGCTAAGATGAATGGCGTGGAAGCTAAGATGAATGGCGTGGAAGCTAAGATTGACAATTTGAAGATAGATTTGAAAACATATTTGACAAATTTTCTACAAGAAATACTTACTAATGGTGAAAGGGTAGTAAAGGAAACTCATGATGCGAACAAACGAAATGTTAATCATGATTTCATAGACTCTAATGTTGGATCGAAGACCCACCATATTCCAAAAATCGATATGAGGAAGTTTGATGGTAAGGATCCCGCAACATGGATATTACAGATGGAGCAATTTTTCGATCTCAATAATGTGCAAAAAACACAAAAGGTACGTATTGCAACTTTTTATTTGGAACCAAATCAGTTCGTATGGTATCAATGGCTTTGCTCTCGTAAACAAATTATCACTTGGGCAATTTTTACAGAAGAATTGACAGCACGTTATGAGGATACAAAGCAACACTTTTTTTAGCCAATTGATAAGCCTCAAACAAAAGGGTTCAATAATGGAGCACATTGAGGAGTTCCAAAAATTGAACATAAGGGTAAAAAATATTCCAGAGGAGCATAGGATTGATGTGTTCATAGGGACTTTAAAGGATAATATCCAACATGATGTTCACCTTTGGGAACCTGATCCATTAGAGAAGGCATTCAGATTAGCAAGAAAAATGGAAAGAAAAATTATGGCAACCAAGAAGCATACCACTCACAACTATAAAGATGGAAGTGTTGTTGCCCCTAGTCTTCCACAACCTATAAACTTGACACCACGACAACTGGAAGAGAAAAGAGCAAAAGGGCTTTGTTACAGTTGTGATAGCAAATACACTAAAGGTCATAAGTGTGCTGAGAAGAAATTATTCTACATATATTGCGAAGAGGAAGAAGAAAAGGAGCAAGAAAGGTCAAAAGAAGAGGATATACTCCAGGAACAAAGCCTAGATAAAGAAGAAATGAATTCGACTATATATTGTAATGCATTGGCTGGAATTACCACTCCTCAAACCATCAATATAGAAGGACAAATCAAGAAGAAAGAGGTAATAGTGTTGATTGATTCAGGAAGTACCCACAATTTTATTCATTGTAAGGTAGCAAAAGAATTGAATTGCTTCCTATATCCACCACCAGAGTGTCAAGTGATGGTTGCAAATGGAGGAACAATAAACTACTCTGGAAAGTGCCATAATATCAAGCTATCTATGGGAGAATATGTATTGACTAGTCCAATGATTTCCATTCCAATGGGAGGTGCTGATGTTGTACTAGGAGTCCAATGGCTACAATCCTTGGGTAAAATAGCTTTTAATTTTCAAGAACTTTTCATGAAATTTTATGTGGAAGGAAAGGAAGTTGAATTAAGGGGTATTGCAGGGAAACCGAGAAAGATAATCAGCTCTAACGATATGACAAAGCTTCTAAAAAAGGAACACAGAGGTGTAATTGCAAAATTATGTTCGCTAGATGTTTCCACATCGAAATCATCTATCTCTCTAGATCTCCAAAAAGTCTTGGACAATCATTCCAAGGTATTTGAGACTCCCAAAGGTCTCCCACCTATTCGTGATCATGATCATGCTATTCATCTGATTCCAGGAAGTGTTCCTCCAAACATCAGGCCGTACAGATATCCCTATGCCCAAAAGAGTGAAATTGAACGTATGGTTGCAGAAATGCTAGAGGCTGGTATAATTCAACCTAGTCAAAGTTCTTTCTCTGCTCTAGTAGTATTGGTGCACAAGAAGGATGGATCATGGCGAATGTGTCTGGATTATAGGGAGCTCAACAAGCTCACTATTAAAGATAAGTTTCCCATTCCTGTCATTGATGAATTACTGGATGAATTGCATGGATCAATTTACTTCACCAAGTTGGATCTTCGTTCAGGATATCATCAAATCAGAATGAAGACTGAAGACATTCTAAAAACAACATTTAGAACTCATCAGGGTCATTATGAATTTTTGGTCATGCCTTTTGGCCTTACCAATGCACCTTCTACATTTCAAGGTTTGATGAATTCCATTTTCAAACCCTTCCTTAGAAAATTTGTGTTAGTATTTTTTGATGATATACTAATTTACAACAAGTCTTGGAATGATCACGTTGAACATGTCGACAGGGTGCTACAACTATTGGAGGAGAAACAATTATATGCAAAAAGATCCAAATGTTTCTTTGGAGTACAAGAGGTAGAATATCTGGGTCATATTGTATCTCATGAAGGAGTTAAGGTAGACCCTAGCAAAATTAAAGCCATTAAGGAATGGAAAATCCCCACATCCATAAAGCATCTGCGAGGATTTCTGGGGTTGACAGGGTATTATCGCAAGTTTGTTAAGTATTATGGGAGAATAGCAGCACCTCTAACAACATTATTGAAGAAAGATGCATTTTCATGGACTCCAGAAGCAACAAAGGCCTTCGAACATCTTAAAGAGGCAATGTGCCAAGCACCGGTCTTAGCTACACCGGACTTCACAAAAACCTTTATTGTGGAATGTGATGCTTCAGGAAATGGAATTGGTACTGTTTTAATGTAAGATGAAAGACCCATTGCTTTTGAAAGTCGTCCAATCAAGGGAAAGTTTTTACACAAAGCTATTTATGAGAAGGAAATGTTGGCAATACTACATGCACTTAATAAATGGCGACCCTACCTAATGGGAAGACACTTCAAGCTAAAAACAGATCATGATAGCCTTAAATACTTTTTAGAACAAATATTATCCTCTGAAGAGCAACAAAAGTGGGTCACAAAGATGTTGGGTTATGACTTTGAAATCATCTACAAAAAAGGGAAGCAAAATGTGGTGGCAGATGCACTCTCAAGAAAGGATGAGGATGTGGAAGCATTTTTGTGCGCCATTTCTATTATCCAACCAGATTGGATAAACGAAGCAAGGGAGTAATGGAAGAATGATGAACAAGTGTGGGCACTTATTCGAAAGTTACAACAAGATTCCAGTACATCTGATACATTTAGTTGGAAAAATGATTTGTTATGGTACAAAGATCGCTTATACCTCTGTAAGAATTCCCAACTCAAACAAAAGATTCTTATGGAATTGCACACTTCTCCCTTAGGAGGGCACTCAGGATTTTTAAAAACTTACCATAGGGTTAAGAAGGATTTTTTTTGGGATGGCCTTAAATCGGATATTCAAAAGTTTGTGGCGGAATTTTTGGTTTGCCAACAAAATAAAGTTGAAACAATTAAGACCCTGGGTCTATTACAACCTTTATCCATTCCAAGCCAACGTTGGGAGGAGCTTTCAATGGATTTTATCACAGGTTTACCCAAGTCTGAGGAAAAGAGTGTCATCATGGTGGTAGTTGACAGACTTACCAAGTATGCACACTTTTGTGCATTATCACATCCATTTAAAGCCAATACAGTTTCTACTGCATTTATGTAAACAATTCAAAAGCTACATGGAAACCCAAAGATTATTTTAAGTGACAGAGATCCCATTTTCATTGGAAATTTTTGGACATAATTATTTTCTTGTCTTGGTACTCAGTTAGCTCATAGCTCATCTTATCATCCTCAATCTGATGGGAAAAATGAGATAGTAAACAAATGTTTGGAAGGATATCTTCGTTGCTTTGTATCTGATAAACAGACACAATGGGTCAAATGGTTGCCTCTGGCTGAATGGTGGTATAACACTTCCTTCCATACAACAACAAAAATTACCCCATTTATGGCACTTTATGGATATCAGCCACCATCCATCACATCATATTTAAGAGAAAATTCTAAGATTCAAGCAGTGGAACATCACATCGAGCATCAACAACAAGTCCTCCAACTCTTAAAGAATAACCTTGTGTTGGTGCAGAATAGAATGAAACAACAGGAAAATCAACATCGCAGCAAAAGAAGTTTTGATGCAGGTGACTGGGTATTCCTACGGCTACAACCATATAAACAAATGTCCCTCAAGCAAGCTAAGAAGGATAATAAATTATCACCAAATTATTATGGTCCGTACAAGGTGTTGCAAAATATTGGTACTATGGCATACAAATTGGAGCTTCCTGCAACTTCTTGAGTGCACCCAGTTTTCCATGTTTCATGTTTAAAGAAGGTTATATGCAACAAGCTCCCAGTTCAAACAATATTTCCAGAATTTGACGAGGAAGGAAAAATTATATTGGAACCGGAAGTAGTCACAGAAACAAGAATTCAACAACTACGAAATCGATCAATTTCGGAGTATCTCATCAAGTGGAAGAAATTATCCACTAATGATTCCACATGGGAGGATGAGAATTTTATACAGAAGCATCCAGAACTACTCAAGCGTTGAGGACAACACTTTTTTTGAAGGAGAGGGGCATGCTAGGTCCCTATAATACTAGTGATTACCCCATTACTATTGTAGTTGTATCCCTTATTAATATTGTTGTGCCCCTGTTGTCCCCATATTGTTATTACTGTGCCCATAGAATCCCTCTATTATTATTTTTGTGCCTTTATATTATTATTGTTAGGTCGGCTGGGTTATATTGTGTGTCCTTAGACTCCTATATATAGGAAGGAGGTTTTGTCATTTGAATCATCAAGGAATCATTCATTTGTGTAATGTAAAGGAGGTTGCCCCCTCGAAGAGGCTGAATTCAAGGCGTTGATCTATCTTTTCTATCTTTTTGTGAGCTGATTTCATAACACACTATGCAAAGGCAAGTGTAGGGAGGCTGAAAGAAGAGGGTGTTGTTACTCTCGTTTACTACTCAGATCAGTATATCAGTCTTTTGGTGGACCAAAAGTTCTTTTAGTGGGAAGGCGTGATCCAAAATGGATCTTGAAACTCTCTAAGTCTTGATGAATTATAATTTATGTCAAAGATTAAAAATCTTGTGAAGATCAAGCTTATCAAAGGAATCCTCATTACAGTTGCTAACTGCGATCAGCGCGGATAAACGAGGGCCATCGATCAAGCACGGACCATGGTAACACGCACTGTCGCGAATTAGCAAAGTTAACGATGGTTTGAGTCAATGGGGGAGGAATTTGATATGCGATTAGCGATAAGTCGCTAATCGCAAATCGCAGGGAAAACCCCTCGAAGAAGGAGAGCCACATGCGCTCGGACCCGAAAAATCATGAAATGCAGCAGAAAATGTTTCGGCTCTGTCCGAGGTGGGATTCCACAAAAACCAACAGGATATCGAAAGGGCTTCGAGCGGTAAGCGGTTTAGACCGAGTCCCGCCCGATGCCACAAAGCGAGTGACACACGTCTGGCAGAAGAGAGAGAAAACCACTCACATTGGATGGGTAAACGTTGAGCAAGTTATCCGCCCGATATGTGTGATGACTGTAGGATCTGGAGGGTCCAGATCAATGGCGGAGATGCGACCCGATGGATGATAGGATTTGACGAGGTTATAAAGCAGATTGTGTGGGATTTTGAAGTTCGACGTGGACAATGAGTTGGCAAAGATTCATGTTTCACGGGCATTCTTGGAGTAAATGGAAATAACGGCCGTTTCAAACAATCGAGTGTTTCCGGTGACCCTGACACGCTCATCGATTAAAGGAATAGGTGGCCACCTCCCTATAAGGTGTTATGTAGTTACTGTAACCGTCGAAAGAAGGGATTCGAATGGACGGAGGCAAGGAACTAGAAAGCCGAGAAGCAGAAACGAACAGTCAGGAAGTAGATTGCCTTTAAAGCCACAGACTAACATAGAGCAGAGGGGGGCAGCCCAGGAAACAGTAAGCAGACTTGGAATAAGAGAAACCAGAGCCCAGCTGACCTGAAGAAGCAAAGGCAGCAAGTGAGCCAGGGTTGAGACAAAGATAGAGAAAGTATTCCAGAGAGTTTGTGTACTCTAGAGAGACTTAGGGGATCCAAGTACAGTCCTACTGATTGTATCTGTTGTGTGAGACTCAAATTGAGCTCACTGTAATAGGCAGAGCCACCAGAGGTTGGAGGCAGAGCCACAGAGCCAGAGAGCTCTAATAGACTTCTAAAGAGCCACGAGGTTGCAGTGAAGTTGCAGCACAGTAGGAGATCGAATGATCAAGCTGTGGCTGGTTGTTTGAGGTGTGTCGAAGACAGGAGAAGGAGTTCTAGAGACAAATGCAGAATTCTGAGGGAGTCAGAGAAGCCAGAAGCTCGAGAAGCTCAGAGCACTGACTGAAGGAGTCAAGTCCAGAGAAGCCTAGACCTGTCTACAGAACAAGGATAGCCAGGGGTAAGATGGCATTCTAAGCCCATTGGTCCAGCTGTAAACCAATGGAGTTAAGTGTAGCACTTGTAAAAGAATTGAAGCCATAATCCCAGAGAGTCTAATCGAGTTGATTAGAGCTCAAGGAGACGTAGCCCAAGATATCAGGGTGAACTCCATATTATATTGTTGTCTTATGGGCTTTGTTGAATTGCTACTTTATTTACTGTTATTTGTGTTTCACATCAGCATAAGCAAATGAACATAAGCACTCGACAGTAAAAAAACAAATACAAGAATACACCTATATTTTCAAGGATTTCTTAATTCCACATTGGTTAATCATTAATATTTGGGAAAATTTAAAGCTTTGGAAGTGGGAAAGGTTCTTGTAAGTTAGAAAGAAGCCTAAGATCCCCATTTTTAGATCAATGGGGCACCCACAACAGGTTCAACAATCCCGAATTCTCCACACCACGGATCCATTCCACCATCTCTAGCGCGGTGACACCCAAGTTCGCATAGTAGACGCGCTTCATATAGTTAGTTGTTGCTAAGTGAGGGAACCTAGCATGATCTGTGAAGTCCCAATCTTCCATCTTCAGCAGTGGGATCTGTGCAAGCTGTGGACCTTCAAAGGGAATCTACACAGGCAGCAAGGGCGTAGAAATAGAGAATTTGTCTAAGTTTGGGTCCTTGGTGACCTTCGCCTTCCCCTTCCGCAGAGGGATATAGTCAGCTAGCTTTGTTACGGGCTTCATTCCCTCAGCATCTATGTTCGATGTGCCATGTCCTTCCTCTACGTCCAAATCTACGACCTTCTCGAGCTGTTTGTCTTTCTTTTTTTTTTGTGTTGGAGAGTGCTTCCTGGGCGATTCCCACACTGGCACCGGTTTCTTATGTTTATCCTTCTTTGGTTCCTATGTTTCTCTTTCTCTTGTAGGGGTAGGCTTCAGCGTAGACGACCTCGGCGCCATAGGCACAGGAGCCAAAGCTTCCATACTCACTACCTCTAGAGCAGCTCCTTCATAAGCGACATCTCCACCAGTACTCACAGTCTCTGCAGGGCTTGGTCCTAGCATCTTTTCAAGGATGAATTTCTGATTCAACTCAGATAACTTAGAAAATGCAGGGCTCGCGACTAAATCCTCCCAATACGAGCAGTTCATAGGAAACAGACAGCACAACTCAACAAAAACTCTAAGGGTGAAAAGTGTTCTCTGTTGGACTGGCATGCGTAATTTATAGGGGTTTTTGAATTCAAATCCGACCGTTCCCCCCAAATTTCGACCATTAATGTTGCTTTGGTGGCAGATCTTCAAAGATTTTGGCCTTAAATGTCGCCAGCCCGCTCCTCTTAACCACCTTCTAGCTGTCAAATCATGAACATTGCTTCCAACAGTCATTCTTATGTTGTGATGGCGGTACCTCCCTCCATAGCACAACTTCATAGGTTATATCTGCATCATCTTCCGTGCAGCTTGCATGCTACGTAGTCCTCCAAACTTGGTAGTGTAGTTTATAGTCCCGCACTCGCTTGTAACTGCCTCGAGTACTAAGACTGTCCTGCCGCCATATAGTCATTAGGCAAGATCCCTTGTCTACAACTTCAAGCGGCTTCCATTCACTCTTCCCGGGAAAGGTTCTCCATTTAGCTTCACGAGCTAAACTACGCCTCCATCTGTAATTTCTTTGATAATATATGGCCATAGCCAATGCATCTAAAATTTCCCCGGAAACTTAGTGAACTTATTATCATATAACAATACCAGATCATTTACCTTGAACGTGCGAAGCTTGATGTGTCGATCGTGCCATGATTTCTCACATTCCTTTTGTACTTGCTCATGGAATCAAGTGAAGAATTGGTCTTCTTCAAGCTCCATCAGTTGCGCGAGCCGTTCCTCTAAGGCTTCGCGATCTGCCATACCTGTGAGAGATGTTATGCGCAGACTAAGCACGATATACTCCATTGGAATCACAACTTCTACACCATAGACCAACTTGAACGGTGTTTGTCCTATCAACTTCTTACAAGTAGTCCTCTACGCCCATAGTACTGCAGGTGCGCGCACATCCCAATAATTTCGTTGCACGTTGCATACCTTCGTTAGTGCGTTTTCCAAAATCTTGTTGAAGGCCTCCATAGTCTCATTGGCCTGTGGGTGATATGGTGTACTCTTCTGATGATAGACATGGAACTCTTCTGTGAACGTGCTGATCGTCGCGTTCAAAAAGTGTGTACCTCTATCGCTCATCAACACTTTCGGGCAGCCAAACCTAGTTAAGATATATACAAACAAAAACTTCAATGTTGTAGCCCCTGTACAATATTTAACCGGCTGTGCCTCTGCCCATCTGGTTAGATACTCCGTCACGATGATGATGTAGCGTGCACTTGTCTTCTTTCCTGGGGGCTGAATTGGCCCAACAAAATCAATCGCCCATTTTTCAAATGGCTACAACGATACTTGAGGATTCAGTGGCAACTCGTCCCTCCACGATGGTCTACCAGTTCTTTGACATGCATCACATGCCCTACAATATGCTTTGGAATCTTTATGCAACATAGGCCACCATAGACCTGTGCGCAAAATCTTCTGTGTAGTTGCTTTTCCTACATAGTGTCCTCCCGCAGCCCCTCCATGAGCTTCAACGAGAATGCTATTTCTCTCAAAATTTGGCACATATATTTGCAATATATCATCTGCACCCATCTTATATAGATATCCCGCAATTACTGAAAATTCTGTCGCGCGCACTACTAGCTCCTCCTTTTGCTGACTTGGATACCCTTCTCGTGCCATTCCCATAGTCAAAAAAAGAATTATATCTACAAAATAGTTATCCGTTACGCGGACTGCGAAGAGTTGCGCATCTGGCAATCCTTCCTCCAAGTTATTAGGCTCCTCTCATTTTTTGATCCGTGACAGATGGTCAAGTCTCGCATTCAACCTCCCTGGATTCTCAATGACCTGAAAGTCATACTCCTGGAATAGCAGCAACCATCGGCAGATCTTCCCCCACAACACAGGCTTATTGACTAGGTATTTCAGGGCATAATGATCTGTGTACATCTTGAAATGTCCGCCCAACAAATAGTGTCTGAAATTTTGAAGCACGTACACCATAGCCAATGCTTCGTGTTCTGTCGTTGAGTAATTCTTCTTGGCCTTTGATAATTTCCTACTTGCGAAGTCTATAGGATGGTCCAACTCTCCTTCACCAGCCTGTGTTAGCATTGTATTGTAGTGTTTTCTTCTCAATGATGTATGAAAAGAACCCACTTAAGATTGTGGCTGACAAACAATCTCAACAATATAAATGGTTGCTAAAAATTGTAGATCTGTAGCTATTAATAGAAACAAAACTTGCCAAAATTCTAATCTATGTTACTATCATAGTTAAACAGCGAAAGAAAGATTAATAACCCCAATTATCCAATGGAAACCAAATATGTAAAGAATAATTTTATAATAACACATGTGAAGAGAACAAATAAATGTTACCAGTCCTCCTCTATTGGATGGGTTCTTGGCTATCCTCAAACATCTTCGACTTGTGTAGAGTCTCTCTCCTCTATAATGTGTAAACCCAGCAAAAACATGGTGTGCGACAATGAAAATAATCAGAGTTACAACAGTGAGTGCAACAATGAAAATAATCAAAAATGAATAATGAATGGAAAACCCTTCTACTTATAAAAAAATATTGAGTTATCCTCGAATAATGAGCAATAATAAAATATTATTGATCTCATTCTTGGAATAACCACCTAGAATATTTTATTATATTTGTTTAGGAGGGAAAAAGTATTTAAACTTCTATTTAAAAATAATAAATAAATAAATAATTTATTTATCATCTCAAGGGATTAGTTAAGGAATAATAAATAAATAAGGATTTATGTAATTATTCCTAAGGGACTTAGTCAAATTTAACAAAGAATAATAATTAGTTAGTGATTAATTAATTAATTATTCTTAGAGAAAAACAAGATAAATAATGATTTATCTATTTATTTTTCATGATTGGGTCAAATTTGACAAGGAATAATAATCAAAACAACGATTTAATTAATTATTCCTAGAAGAAAATCAAATAAATAGTGATTTATTTAATTATTCTTCATGGGTTTAACTATAAATTACTTAACAAAGATGGTTTATTAAGTAATTTCTCACAGCGAAAGCAATTTTACTATGGTAAAATTGGCTTTACATGGTGTACTTCAATCCATCTAATAAATTAGGCTAGATGAACATTTTTTTGGTGATAAAACATTGCACCCAACACAATGCAAGAAGCATCGACATGTACATGGAATTCCTTCTTCCAATCAGGGAAGACCAAAATCAACACGGTGACCATCTTCTCTTTCAACACGTCCAAACTGCATTGACATTCTTCATCCCAACAGAATGTAGCATCCTTCTTCAACAGTTTCTCCATGGGCACGGTAATCTAAGCATAAGCCTTGATGAACTACCTGTAATATCCAGTATGTCCCAGCGTCGTACGCATCTGCTTAACGCTCCTTAGGGCCTCCAAATTTACTATCATTGTAATCTTTGAAGGGTCCACCATCAATCCTTGCTTGCATACCACGTGACCCAGCAAAATTCCAAAGGGAACACAAAATAAACACTTCTTTAGATTCAACGCGATCTGGTATGTACGACCCGTATCTAACATCAAGCGCAAACTTTCTACATGGCGCTTCACTAACCCAAACATTGTTGTTGTTGGGAAAAGTATCCAATACGGAATGACCCTATCCCACTTTGAGGGTGATAGTACCTCAGCAACAACCGAATGTAAAGCTATTCAAGATTACTTCTTTATGAGATGTAAGAGAGAGGAGAAAGAGATCCACTAACCGTTATCTTCCGCTTAATGATTGATCCAATCTTCCCTCTTTGCTGCTTGCTCCCAGCTCCTTGCTCTTTCACTGGCCCAGCTACACAAAGATCCTGCAAAAGCACAAGAAAAGGAAACTACAAGAAGCATACATCCATAATTGATTCAAGGATTAGAATAAATCAAATATACAAGTATCAATACGCCACAGAGGCACATGCATATAGAAGAACCTCAAATACTTTATTAATGGAAGAAGTAAAGTTCTGAGAGTGTTACAACCATAATAGGCCCAATCCAGCAACACCTCCCAGCAGAAAGAAATCTCCTCTTCACCTCCTTCAAGCAAATCACCCTATAGTTCTATGCACAAACCAACAGCACTTCCTTACATTCACAAGATTCCAGCCTCCTTAGACCTCATGAGAGAGCTCTATATATAGGAGTTTTGGAGAAAGGATGAGTCAGCTTGAGCTTGGCATGAAGCTGACTAGTGTCCTCTCCCACTTCAGTTATACTTCAGTTCTTGAGTCCACTTGGAGTTTCTTGCTTCCACTTGGAGATCTAGATCCTCTTACTCATCACAAGGCGAATTCCTTGATCCAAGTGTCATTTTGGAAGCTTCCTGGGCATTTGACACCTTGCATAATGACTGTGCCACTTGGCCAATCTCGCCCAGCGCAGGTAGCCTTCATTAGAGTTGACATTCAGCGCAGATACAGAGTGGAGCAGTTGACATTCAGCGCAGATACTCAGTGGAGCAGCTGACATGATCCAGAATTAGCTTGTTTTTGAGTGTTTTCAGGTGGAGAACTGATTTTTAGTGCTGTGGTTTGCTGACCTTGTTCCTCTAGGGGTAGGAACAACATGTTTAGGGACTTTGGATCCCTCAGATTATTGACATTTCATGCTTCATGCTGTTAGGCACAAAAATGTCTATAATAGTTGCCCCCTAAAGTATGAGGTCGTTTATCGGGTGAAATGCTTTATCAGGAGGATCCGAAGTTCATTCAATCGCTGAGAGGTGCCCTGCAATAAAATACAATGCAATACATTATTTTTCATTCTGCTTTCATGATCTAGCTGAGGCAGGCATTCCCATGCTCAGCTTTATAAATTCATTTTGGTACATAGAACAGACGATCGTCTGATGGTAGACTGATAATTCTCTGCTGAAATTATCATCCTTTGAGTAGGATGATCATCTGCTGCAATGATGTACATATCAAATGTCTTTATATTTCCTGAATATATATCGCAGCCCGGATGGATGAAACTAGATCTGGGGTCTTCAAAACTCGTTCGATCTTCACTCTAAGTACAAGTCGATCCATGTGAGAATTGCGTTGAAGTCGAACATGGAAAGAAATCGCTTGATTACCGGTCAATAATGTAAACCGTTAACAAGCGCGAGAGGAATCACCAATAATGACAATGACCCTCAAGGTACTGCAATACAATTCACGTGGTGTGAATAAAGGACTTGGCGTCGAACACCACGCAAAATCTTCTGGTCGAAGGTCATTAATGTATACCTGTCGCCGGAAGTGAGAAACTTGCCATTGAGGCATGCAAGCTTCAAAGTACTGGGGGGTTTGTTCCTAGATCAACTTCTTGGATAATGAGTTGAAGTCGACAAGAAGCGATCCGTCAAAGGAGGGCCTTAATGAATCCCACATCAGTGACACGGAACGGAGCTAATGATTTTAGTGGAGGTGAAAACAATCTGTGAAATATGATTCAGGGTGGCGATCATGGGTGGATGAAGGATAATGTATGGCAGTGGATAGGACACAGTTGACTCTTTCTGAACAACATCTCTTGAACATATAACGACACTGATGTGATGGATCGGTAGCATTACCCCAAATGCGGATGGTTTGGCAAGGACCATGGTGATGAGACCGGTGAATGAAACAACCCAACCCGATGTGATACAGAGGACAAAGTGTCATGTTCAAGAGCGACTTGCTACCATTAAAGCTTTGAGGTTCTCCCAATTTTTCCCCAGTCATTTCTGACCAGTACCTCTTTATTTTTGTCAAGCTTGAGCAGGATAACATATGCTTGTTCTATAACCTGCCCTTCAGGCAAGCCCATCGCTATGTTTTAACGAGCTTAGCGATAGGGAAGCTCGTTCTCGTCTAAAGACAAGTTTGTCGCTATTTAATCATTTTAACGAGTCTAACGACAAAGAAAACTCGGTCCTTTTCATTTTTAGAGAGTCTGAAAAGGTACAGAAAGTTAACTCCAAAATTCCTTTTTCGTCATCTAATCCCTTAAGTCCGAAAAAGTATAAAACAATACAGAAGGGATGAGTTTTCGATAACTTTAACGAGCCGAATAAAACAAGCGCTCGACCTTTTTGTGTAATAGTCCCTCAGGTCCAAAAAGATTAAAATCTAGAGGAGGGATAGCTCTTCCGGTCACTTTAACGAGCTGGAAGGCCAAAACTCGGCAAACTTTTCATATTTTACGAGTCAGGAGAAAAGAGCTCAAAGAAGACTCGTCTTTTGAGGAACGAGTGATAAACAGGGATAGCAGCAGATTCCAGGTACAGGTTGGAATTTTCCAATCACGACAATGTCACAAGGATGGCTAAGTGAAATCACTCTTCGCAGCTGTTCCTCAAAATGGGTAAACAATCATATGGGGGTGAACGATCGGCCAAATGGAATGGAGGTGGCAGGTGCAAACACAACCAAGGCTTTTATGGCTAATAAATTTACGATCACAATGGTTATTTACCGGAATAGGTTCATTTTTTATTTAAAAATGAGCTTAAACTCTGGAGGAAACATTGCTCACTGCTTTTATTTATTTTTTAACGAGCATGAAGACCGCGTTAAAACTGCTCGGATCTTGCATTTATTTTTTAACGAGCATGAACTTTTTGCTAAAACTGCTCGATAATACCAGTCATAAGATAAGAATGTCTCCTGTGACTATTTTTTATAGAGCTTCATCTTCACTAAGCTTTGCTCCCTCTCATCCTTTCTTTATGCAAGTTCGGAAACGGCTAATCCAAAAAATAGATAAATAACCGCTCTTAGCTTGCACTCAAAAAGGTTTGCATGCCCCCAGGTATAAAGTACAATTTCAAGGCTGCCCCTACTTATCCGATAAAACAATTGTTTTAAAGGGTGAGGCTTGCCTCTTTCTGGTTACCCAAAGATTGTTTTGTTAACACCATCAAACGAAAACATTTCCTCGGCACTGTCTACCGAAGTAGACAATGGTGAATGACCTTTGTCAATCAAGTAACCTTGACAAAAGAATCGTGTTCCAGAACAACCCCTCTTCCATCCACAGACGGGGTACGGACTAGTCATATTCTTTCGCGGAAATTCTACCTTATACCCAAGGTTTCCTCTGCCCGAAGCAGACCAGGATGCATGCCCCCTGGGTTCCAGTCCCATCTTTCCGAATCACTCGCACTCATCGGGAAGGAGGACTGGGGGTGGAGACGTTTCTTGAGTGAATAGACCATTGAGGGTTGGTATGTGACTATTTGCGATGCGTGATCCCGGAAATGAAAGTTGGTCTACGAGCTTGATCATTCTTCCTTCGTGTGGAAAACACATTACTCTAAAGAGTGAGGAGACTATAGCTCCCATGCAATATATATAGTCTCGTCCAAGGAGTAGGTTATAATCCAAGGGTCCTTGAACGACCATCACGTTCATTTGAACGGTCTTCCCTTTCAATGTAACAGGCACATTGGGGAGGATCCCTAATGGTCGACTGGTTCCTTTATCAAAACCTGAGAGATTTCTTATCTCAGGAAAAAGCTCCGGGGAACCCAGTGCTTTCCAAGCAATAGAGGAAAGGATACTCACAGATGCCCCTTCATCAATGATAGTTCCAGCCATTACCATTCTGTAGATTTGGACTATGATTCTGAATGGTATATTGGCTGGTAACTGGGGTCTGCCTAGTTGGTTCCAATCAAAGGATACAACCAGGTTGCTTGGTGGTGGGACCGAATACACGGCCGGATATGACCCTGACGATGTTCCCTCCTGCGATAAAGGAATGGGCGCATTGCCCTGATGCTCATCAGAATCTGTGTTGATGAAAAGAATCTGGATGGTGTCATCCTTATTCTCTTCAATGAGGGTGTCATTTGAAGATGAATCTTCATTGACGGTGTCATTTGAGGATGAAACCTCTGAAGGAAGAACCGGGTCAACTGCCGTATCGACCTTTAGACTTTCGTCTGGTCTGGATTCAGTAGGTTCATTTTCAATGACTGACACTTCAGCTGACCACTTGAGCGGGCCAGCTGTATTTTCAACCAACGAAGGACTTGGCACGAGTTTTTTGTATCCAGGAGGAAGTCTCAACGGTGAAACCGAGCGATCTTCCAAAACTCTCTTCGCTTCGTCTAAGAAGGGACAACGGTGGATGGCGTGATCGCCTTCACACAGTCTGCAGGGGGATCTTGCTCCCCCCCTTTGTCTTGAACCTTCACTTTCGTTGGTTGACGGTAAGCATTCAACATGACTATCAGAGGTTGATGCTCCCGAATTGTGCAAACGAGGGGACCAGTCCCTTAGTATCCGGGGAATACAGGGACAATCTCTATGGAAGTGGTCTCCTCTACATATGACACATGGCGATTTAGGCCCGGTCTGTGCTGTGTGTGGATTTTTGTCAGATGTCTTTTGCTTGCCCCCAGTCGCCTTAGGCTCCTTCTTCTTCTTCTCTCTCTCCTTCTTCTCCTTCTTCTTCATGGGAGCTTGGATTTTGCCGGCTCTACCTTGCGAAGATGAAGGATCGGAGGAAGAGTTATAGGAAGTAGAAAGCTGGTGGGCAGCTCTAGACTGATCTAACTGTTGACTCGACTGTTCAGGAACCATGGTGTTCTGAACTACATTGGTTGAGAATAGCCAAATAAGCAGGCCAATTGTCAATCCTGGAAGCGACAATGTGGCCATGTGGGGCGCACCAACTTCTCCCCAAGAGGAGAAAGGACTAGGATTTCCATCATGTGGAATTCCTTGGTTGGGGCGTTCCATGTTCTCAACCTACAGATCAACGCAGGAATAGGAGGTGATTATGTTCCGTTTAAAATAAATTTTATAACGACGCTTTAGACACAACTTGCTTTTTCACTTTTAAAGAGTCGAGAAAAAGCTAAAGATGACTCTAGTCTCCTTCGATGTTTTAACGAGCCCGAAGTGACAAATGCTCGGATGGACTTTTTTAGTTATAGAGTTTGAAAAAGGCCAAAAGAAACTGCTCTGGAGTTCTAGGCAGAGGGTGTGCCAAACTTTTCGCAAAACCACAGAATACGTTTTACGGTACGAGTGGTCGATCTTCGTGAATGCTGTGTTCACTGCATTGCGATCAGTAGGGCGGCCGACACGGTTTCCTATGGATAAAGGCTTTGTTCCTATAGGGTTCTCCCAATATATACGCGACGGTACGTGGGAGCACAAGTCCGTATTGATACTTATCGCTTCACCGTGGAGGAATCACCCAACCACTCAACGTTAAGATATCACGTTTAACGACGCCGGAACACGTCTCTAGCTTAGACCTCTATGTGTTTGCGTTATGTTTCAAAGCGTTATTATGTAAATTCAATTTATTTTAAGGTTGATCTTGTTTAGCAGTTTGCCTTTATGGATCACCACGAGATGTATAGTAACACTCCTAAATGTAGTCTAAGATGATAAGCAAGCTTTTCAATCTTTCAACTTTGAAAATCTTAACTACTGAGGGAAAAGAAAAACAACATCTTTTCACACAGATCATAGAGCACACACTAATGCACTTTTTCCCTAAATCATCATGCAAACTGTCATAATGCACATGCACAATGCAGGTATTTCTTTTCTCTTTCTTAATGTTTGTGCGATACAAAAAGAAAGCTGTTGTATAACTTTGAATTCAATTTCAAGTGAAAGCAAACAAGCTTGGCCAAAATCAAAAGACACCTTAAGATTTACTTGTTTCGACACTAGAAATGTATAAACTCAAACCATATGACGAAAGCAAAAGTTCAATCAGCTATGAACAACAAATAAACTAACTCTTAAGATCAGAACGACACTTAATCACAAGTCTAGATCTAAGAGGCCACAGCAAGACTAGTTCACTTTCGTTATGGGAAACTGTAAATGATACAAGAAATACACAAAGAAAAAACACAGTTTCTTTATACAACCGAGGCGGAATAGTGGCAAGGAAAGTTGGTTTCAGATAGGTACATTGACTGGTAACAGGCTGCAAAAACAAAGGTGAAAACAGGGCAAGAAACAGCAGGAAACCCCAGTAGCACTAGGCAAGACTGGTTCAGCGCAGGTAGAACACTGTCACTTTGACATTCAGCGCAGGTAGCCCCTTCGGGAACTGCGCTGAAATGCAGACAGCCTTCACACAGCCTGCACTGAAGAACGAAACTTTCGTTTCTCTTGGTTTCCGGGTCACAGATTGCTCAAAAATTCACAGTTTTTGGCCAAATCAGAAGCTATCAGTCAAGTACACACTAAGGGATGAAAAGGAGGATGAAAAGCTATCACTAAGAGCTATTATTAGAGTCCTTGTGGATCAGCTCTTCAAATTATAAACTTGCCCAAAAACTGAGCTAGAGTAGCTGCCCTCTACTTTGCATTTGAAAGATCCAAATACAGTTCGATTCGGTACTCCCTTTGTTTATGAAATGAATAGCAAAAAACACAAACAACCAACAAGATACGATTCCCCAACGGAGTCGCCAATTTGTTGTTGGGAAAAGTATCCAATACGGAATGACCCTATCCCACTCTGAGGGTGATAGTACCTCAGCAACAACCGAATGTAAAGCTATTCAAGATTACTTCTTTATGAGATGTAAGAGAGAGGAGAAAGAGATCCACTAACCGTTATCTTCCGCTTAATGATTGATCCAATCTTCCCTCTTTGCTGCTTGCTCCCAGCTCCTTGCTCTTTCACTGGCCCAGCTACACAAAGATCCTGCAAAAGCACAAGAAAAGGAAACTACAAGAAGCATACATCCATAATTGATTCAAGGATTAGAATAAATCAAATATACAAGTACCAATACGCCACAGAGACACATGCATATAGAAGAACCTCAAATACTTTATTAATGGAAGAAGTAAAGTTCTGAGAGTGTTACAACCATAATAGGCCCAATCCAGCAACACCTCCCAGCAGAAAGAAATCTCCTCTTCACCTCCTTCAAGCAAATCACCCTATAGTTCTATGCACAAACCAACAGCACTTCCTTACATTCACAAGATTCCAGCCTCCTTAGACCTCATGAGAGAGCTCTATATATAGGAGTTTTGGAGAAAGGATGAGTCAGCTTGAGCTTGGCATGAAGCTGACTAGTGTCCTCTCCCACTTCAGTTATACTTCAGTTCTTGAGTCCACTTGGAGTTTCTTGCTTCCACTTGGAGATCTAGATCCTCTTACTCATCACAAGGCGAATTCCCTTATCCAAGTGTCATTTTGGAAGCTTCCTGGGCATTTGACACCTTGCAGAATGACTGTGCCACTTGGCCAATCTCGCCCAGCGTAGGTAGCCTTCATTAGAGTTGTCATTCAGCGCAGGTACAGAGTGGAGCAGTTGACATTCAGCACAGATGCTCAGTGGAGCAGCTGACATGATCCAGAATTAGCTTGTTTTTGAGTGTTTTCAGGTGGAGAACTGATTTTTAGTGCTGTGGTTTGCTGACCTTGTTCCTCTAGGGGTAGGAACAACATGTTTAGGGACTTTGGATCCCTCAGATTATTGACATTTCATGCTTCATGTTGTTAGGCACAAAAATGTCTATAACAATTGTCCAGTCATCAAAGTACACTTCTAAGAACTTATGAATAAACTCCTTGAACATCACGATGACTATGCGAGAAAATATTGCAGGCACATTCTTGAGTCCAAACGACATCATAGTGTATTCAGAACAACCCCATTCCGTCACGAAGGTTGTTTTTCTCCTATCCTCTGGCGTGATATTGATCTAAGGGTACCCAGAAAATCCATCAGTAAATGAGTAGGCCTTCTGCCCCCCAACGTTATCTACTACTTTGTCTATAAACGACGTCAAGAATGGGTCGTGGACACAGGCATCATTAAGCTTCCTCAGATCTACGCAAATCCTTATTTCATCCTTCTGTTTCTTTTCCTGAACCACCATGGGGCTCACCCAATCAGACTCCTCCACTAGTTCTATGATGCCTGCTACCAACATCTTATCCAATTCCAAGCGAACCTTTTCCTTATACTTAGGATTCAGGCGATACAGCCTCTGCTTAACAAGCTCTGCGTTCGGCTTCAGAGTGATTTTTGTAGCACCCAAGTCTCCTATTATGCCCTTCAAGTCCGAAAAATTGGTAGGGAATAGATCCCGGTATTCGTGAAGTAACTTAGCAACCTTCCCCACAGTAGCATCGTCCCAGTAATCTCCAATATTTGCAAACTTCGGTTCTGCTTCAGTCCCAATGTTTACTTGTTTGGTTTTCAATGGCGCAATGATGTCTGGGTTCTCTATTTGCAGACCTTCGACTTCGCGATGCCCTTCCACCTCTGGAATATTAATATTTCTTGGATCATTGTCCTCCCCTTCAGCTGTCACATTATAACATTCCAGCGCATGGCACAACTAGGTGCTCCAATCTGGCTGGACCCATTCCAGAGGTTCTTGCGGTATTCTGAAGATCACTACCTTAATCTCCTGTAGAGCTTCATCAATGCTCTCGAACCCATCTTCAAAACTGAATGTCATTAAGAATCCTTCCCTCAATATATCCCACTCTACAGTGCCATGGCAGAGCTCTGTCTCCAAATACCAGTTCATTGGGATTGTGTCTAAAGTATGGCAAAATAAGTGTACCCATTCCGGCTGCGGCTCCATTCCATAAGCTTTAGCCCACTTTGCTAGGTGATCATGTTTATGATCCCTCCCATCATATTTCTCAGTCAATCGAATGTTAGGTCAACCAAACTGCAATCTCATCGTTCTTCAGTAATCGTGCCATCCATCAAAGATATCCTTGTGCGTACCCCACCATCGTGCAGACGTAGTGCGCAGGGAAAAATCTAATGCTTGGAAGCAGTGATGCTCAGGGACTTCACGTTCAAATGCATCCAAAAACTTATCCATGTCAGTTAAACCATCATAATAAGGTAAATTCCTTACCTCTGATGAAACACAGTGCAGCGATTTAGTCATCATGTTGCAACGCAGTGTAGATACTTCACGCAGTCGATTATGCCAATGCTCCAGCTCTTCATCTAAATGAGAGGTGCAGGAACTTTCCTAATCCCATGCAATCCATCCATCTGTTGTTGGATTGATCCAGTCTTGATCTCGCGCTGTCATTTTGTAGATTTGATCCAAGTCATCTTCACTTTCCTCATAATTGTAGACCATTTTAGTGTACCACATCCGTTTGTACGGTCCAATGGTACTACAACTCGAAGCGATTTATTTTCAAACGACATTGTCCGCTTCTTCAAATTGATGACCCCATTAATGTCAATGGCTCAACAAATTCCAAGGAGCGTGCGGTATAGATTACTGTCATCAACAATCTCTATCACTTTAAATTCAGCCATCGCACTCGCACCTTCTATATCAACTGTTACCCCATGTAGTCATCCCATAGGTATGATCTTCTATTGGTTTTCCATTCTATGCTGGATCGGAGACCACTGCGACATTCCCCATTCTCTCCCAAGTTTTCTTTGGCAAAACGTTCGCATCTGACCCTAGATCCAAGATAACCTGGTCCATCTCATAATCTCCTATTTGCGCGGCGAGCCTCATCTCGCACCTTGTTCTTTCCTTATGGTTTCCAATTTTTCTTACTACGCGGTGTCCATCAGGGGTGTTTTCTTTGTCGCCGCATTTGTTTATTAACTCCTGCAAGCCATTCACAGCTTTGTTATTGCGCAACAGTTTCATGTAGGTCTCCAAGAACGTAGTAAGGAAAGAGGAATCAACCTCTGTAGGTGCACTGGTTTCTTGCTAATCTAGGTGGATGTTGGTGGCCACCCACCTATCCCACTTGGACCCCCACAACTATCTCTTTCAATTTTTTAGTTTCCTTAATTGTAGCACAATTTACTATTTTTAGTAGTTTTTCGGTTCCTGAACTTCCGGAGCTGTTTTGAGGCCCTAAACAACGTTTTTTGGGAAACCTGGGAGCAACATGGGTCCATGGACCCATTTATTTCTCTTCCCAAAGTTGTAGTCCTCGGATAGATCTTTCTAACGAGGTATTGTGCGCGTCAAACGGGGATCATATGCCAAAGTTACGACCCCGGGAAGTTAATGTACCAATTTACCCAAACGGGGCCCACAGTTTGGCGTTTCATCTCCTAGGGTTAGGTTTTTGGATGTTTAGGGTTTTCCATTGTTTCTCAACAATAAATAGGCCTTCGAGCCTCATTGTAACAAAGTTCAAAGGCATGTAGCTGCCACATATCTTCTCAGAGATAAGTTACCATCGCCCTAGCTAGTTTATTTCCATTTATGTTTGTAAGCATATTTCAGTATTTTACATTAATGAAATGAAGTATTATTTATGCTGCATCTCTATATTTATGGTTATATCTGTAATCTATTGTGTTCCTGTTTAAATCCGGATCAGTGGTATCACAGCGGTCTGCTCTTTCTCTGTTTTTCTTTGCATGTCCCCCACGAGGTCGGGATATAAGGAGTTAGGGCTTGAACTGGTCGAACCTTTGCAAGACCAACCTCGCAAATCCTGATGGCCTCCCATGGCAGATGAAAAGAAAGATGAGGGGGCAGGAGATCCTATCAAAATCTTGCTCGAAGAAGCCCTTGAGCGACAAAGGAATGCGGTGATGGAAAACTTTTCCAAGATCCTTCAGCGGCTACCCAGAGGTGCCGCATCGGCTTCCAACAACTACTATGGAAGTGCCACACCCTTTAAGGTACAAGTTAATTTTGAAATCCCCATATTCAAGGGTCAGATAGATGTAGATGTCGTAGATAAATGGTTAAATCTGTTAGAAGGGTATTTTTATGTTCATGATTTTTCGAGTCGGGAAAAGATTATTTTCGCTCCTCTCAAAGCAGCCCGCCACGTCAAGGACTGGTGGGAAACCTACTGCAAGCAGAAGGATGAAAGTACGGGTTCACTATTTTCAGCCGCACCCACTTGGAATTCATTCTGGGATGCCATCAAAGAGCAGTACTACCCTGTCAAAAGCTATGAGGACAAATACATAAAGTGGACCATGCTATGGCAGGGAAGGGACCAAGATGTGTCGGAGTTCACAAAAAAATTTCATACCCTTCGCACACAGTTGGGTATCAAAGACTCTGAGCTACATTTGGTACTCAAATACCGCGGCTGCCTACACAGATACATCCAGGATGAGATGGAGTTCTTGAGCATCTCCTCGCTCGGTACGACGTACTGATACGCTGTCAAAATCGAGCATAAGTTTAAACCAAAGAAGCAAGACTTTGGATCTGCGAATCCAAAGAACAAAGGACAAAGCCAAGGCAGGGTGACCCAAGACAACCCTTCGAAGCTGCAAGAAAAAAACAACACCATAAAGTCAAAGAAGGACACAAGAAAGTTGTGCGAGTTTCATAAGAGCCCCACTCACAACACAAGTGAGTGTCGGACCAAGCAGTCACTGGTGGTCGAGTTGAAGGCTTCAGAATCATATGCATGTTCCGACCCTGAGTCAGAACCCGACAAGGGGAAGGGCAAAGGGAAGCAGATCATTGATGCAGAGCCCAGTGCCATTGTTGCCACCGCCAATATCTAGAAGAATGAGCCTAAAGATCCAGAGGAGGGGGGGCGACTTTTCCATTCACAAATGTGGGTGAAGGGTTCGCCACTGCAATTCATTGTTGACAATGGGAGCCAAAAGAACCTCATTTTAGTAGAGGTCGTGAAGCGGTTGGGCCTACCGACTACACCACACCTACAGTTGTACAGTATCGGGTGGCTTCACTAAGGACGAGATCTCCGAGTTCGCCAACAGTGTCACCTTCCCTACAACATCAAACCCTTCACAGACGAGGTATTGTGTGATGTTGCACCTCTGGATGTTTGTGATGTATTATTAGGTTAGCCATACTTGTGGAGGCGACATGTTGTGTATGAGTCAAGGCCTCGCACTGTTATTATTTCTTTGGGTAATTCATTATACAGGATATCGGAGGTAGCCCCACCTACCGCCACCTCTTTGATCACTGCTAAGAAATGCAGCAAGCTCATCTCCCAAACTAGGAAATTCATTTTCTGTTTGATTCACTCCCAAAGTAAGGGGAAGATCATCACCACATCCATGACCCCCGCGAAGGGTTCCTCTATGCAACAGCAGCAGCAGATGGATACGGTCATGAAATCAGATAGGAACATCTTCTCCTCACCCACAGGGACACCGTTGCACTATCAGGTCAAGCATTCATTCGATCTGACTCCTAGAGCACCTCTACCCAACGGGTCAATATATCGCTGCTCCATTCTAGAAAATGCCAAGTACAAGCAGCGACATGATCAACATCAGGTACCACACAAGTTTCAAGTGGGTGACAAAGTCTGGTTACATCTACAGAAAGAACGTCGTACAAGAGCCCATCAGAAGCTCAGACCACTTCGATATGGTCCTTACACCAGTACCAAGGCTATGGGAAATAATTCTTTGGAGAACAACATTCCCCCATTCTTTTGCTTGCACTGAGTGTTCAATGTGGACCATTGTCGACTATGCTTCCCACCATTACTAGACACATCATAGGTTGTAGAACAGCTCACCAGGGACCAAGTTCAGCAGAAGTTTCCTCATCTCATAGAGGAACTCAACGCAATGGGGACCATTGCTTCCTAAGGGGGGAGGAATGATCTAGGTGGATGTTGGTGGCCACCCACCTATCCCACTTGGACACCCACAACTGTCTCTTTTAGTTTTTCAGTTTCCTTAATTGTAGCACAATTTACTATTTTTAGCAATTTTTTGGGTCTTGAACTTCCAGAGTCGTTTTGAGGCCCTAAACGATGTTTTTTGGGAAATCTGGGAGCAAAATGGGTCCATGGACAAATTTTTTGCTCCCCAAAGTTGTAGTCCTCGGATAGATCTCTAACGATGTATTGTGCACGTCAAACGGAGATCGTATGCCAAAGTTACGACCCCGGGAAGTTGATGTACCAATTTACCCGAACGAGGCCCACAGTTTGGCGTTTCATCTCCTAGGGTTAGGTTTTTGGATGTTTAGGGTTTTCCATTGTTTCTCAACAATAAATAGGCCTTCGAGCCTCATTGTAATAGATCTCAGAGGAATGTAGCTGCCACATCTCTTCTCAGAGATAAGCTACCATCGCCCTAGCTGGTTTATTTCCATTTCTGTTTGTAAGCATATTTCAGTATTTTACATTAATGAAATGAAGTATCATTTCCACTGCATCTCTGTATTTATGGTTATATCTGTAATCTGTTGTGTTCCTGTTTAAATCTAGATCACTTGCACTTTGTTCTGGCTTCTTGAGGTGGAGGCCTTAGCAAAGCTTTTCTTGGCTTCCATAAAAGTTTCCTTAGTGCACGCCAAATCAAAACCAGCTTCCTTTTCTGGGGCCTTGCGGACCCATCCATCCTCTTCAGGTTGTTTCCCGTAATCATCATCAGTTGTTATCCCACTTCTCAACAGTATGTTCACATTTTGGTCTTCTTCGCGGGGCTCAACTCTCATCATCTATAGGTTCTGTGTAGGTTGCTGAGGCTGTGCCTTCTTCTCCTGCATCTTAGCTATCAGCACTCGGCATTCTTCTATAGTGTGGTCAAACTGGTTGCAGTATTGACATGACGGGCATGTCTGATTCTGACACTCCCGCATGTAGTGCCATGGTGTCCCACAGTTATATCAAATAACCTGTCCACGACCTCTACCAGGTCCTCCTCCTCCTCGGCCCGTCCTCTTCCTTGATAACCTGCACGTGCTCCTCCTACATCCTGATCTGGAGGTCGATTTTCCACTTGCATCTGGTATGTAGGCGTCCTTTCCATCATTAGTTCATAGTTGTGACAGTGGTGCTCGTCATGGCCCACATATTTACAAAAGTCACAGAACAACTGTTGTGGTGTTTGAATGAACTTTTGAAGCAAATGGAAATTATCCGTTGCGTGTTTTCCAGCCACCTGACAAATAGCACACCATAGTGCAGCCCCCATACTCAGTCCTGCTAGAGCTTCTAGTCTCAGGGGAATTGGTCCCCCTCCTGTGATATAGTTCACAAAAACAAGACAGTGGTCTTTATCATGCCCCTAACTGTTAAGCATCGGATTTGTAATTAAGAATGGATTTTTTGTACCCCCAAGGTCGCATAGGCGTTGCATGTAACCTCATCGCTATTTCCAGGGCTTCTTCTGGAGTTCCTATCTTCTGCTATGACAAAGCAATCCTCAGGTGGGGCAGAAGCGAAGCTATAAACCACTTGCGGTGCTAACCATCTGTGAGCTGCATATTAGCTTCTCGAATCATGCATTTCAGCCTTTGATCTAACTTCCAAGGCGTCTCATCAACCCTCATTGTGATCTCCTTAAATCCAACTGCTGACTGTGAGTCAGACTTAGGCTTACTAAACTCCTTTTTTAAAGCAACCTTAGTCTCTGCTAACATTGCCACAAGATGATCGGAACAATACTTGATATACCACGTCAACGTGCGATCCGGCAAAGCAGTAACCAACTGTGCCTTCTTTATTTTGTCATCAGTAATCTATTGCGTTGTCCACACAACATTCACAACAAACCAAAACCGATATGTATCTTCGCTCCTTATGCCCTTGAAAATCTACAGCTTCATTGTGTTCGACATGTTGAATGGAGGTGGTGGTGGTGGAGGTGTGGGCAAAGACGTATGCGGTGGATGTGGAGGTGGAGGTGGAGTGGATGGCTATTGTGTCCGCAAAGAACCCTGTCTTATTAGTTGAAAAACACTCTGCGGTGAGGCATGTACTGCTCCCTCCTTGTCACTCAAGGGAGGTCCAATCAACGGGTTGTATTTGGGACCTGATCTCTCTCGATCCCTGAAGAGTTTTCCGCTCTGTGTAGCTCCAAACATCAAGGCAATGGCATAACCTGTTTTTCATGTAAAAACATTTTAATCCAGGTATTCAGAGATCTCAGATACTTACCTCGCAGTCCCTTGAAAAACCTTCGCTCTGCCTCAATGTAGCTGACTAAGGTATCAATTGCAAATTCTATAACAAATCCTCCTATAATTCGATCGAGCCAGTGATCAACAACATGCGCGATCTTGTCTTCAGAGGCTTCTAATCGTCGCACTAGCTCCAGAGTCCACACTATTGGACCGTCAAGCTTCCACCTTCCTTGACCGGCTGCCAACTTAGCTAACCACTTGTATAATTCAATCGGGAAGGTGTAGAAGAAAATTTCGTGTATTTCCGTTTACAAATATATATCCAACCACTGCTCCTTTGACATGCACAGATTCCTATTTTCCTGTGTCGCGAATTCATGAATCTTTCTATCCAACCACTTTTCAATTTCCTTCTTGGTTGGATTCCAGTGATGTGACATCACACATCTCCTTAAGCATATCCTGGTCCCGGCAACATAACCATTTGTTGACTTAGGGGGTCCTGACCCAGGTTCCGAGTTAGTTGCGCCAACCAACAAAACCCTACACCATTGGCCCTTTCAACAACAACCCGTGTAGCACAGGCTGTAGTCTTACCTGAAGCAGTATGAGGGGATGCTGGAACCAAGTTTTTGCATCCAGAGATCAATGTGATGTCTTTTAGCACCCTAGATATGCCCTCGCGTAGATCTATAAGCCCCTAGGGATCGGTACTGCAACTTTACTACAACCTCTAGACCTTCGTGAAGGTCTACGATTGGTCTTTACAGACCCTTAACAGTCGCATCATCCACTTACATGCATCAAAAAATAACCCTGGATCTGGGCTCGCGCATATCTACTTAAGTATTTTAATAAACATAACAGAATGTATCACAATCTTTGCGAAAGTACTTAACATGCAGTGCATACAGTTATTAAGACTTATTCCATAAAGTCGCGCATCATTAGATCAATATTTCATAAATACATTATTCATCCACAACATACATTGCAATCATTAATCAACAGAAGTAAACAGATAAACACTGAAATTCTATGATAATCTTCTTTATTGTTCTTCAGTTAAGATTTACAGACTCAAAACTATCCTACACATTCAGCTGCAGGGGTCCGCACACTCAGCTGTGTACTCTACCTAGGCCTCTGCACACTCAGTTGCAGAGCATTTCTTTCCAACCTAACCCATTTCTCTGTGCTCTCTTTGATCCAGATTTAAACAGGAACGCAACAAATTACAGAGATAACCATATACACAAAGATGCAGCGGAAATAATACTTCATTTCATTAATGGAAAATACTGACATATGCTTACAAACAGAAATGGCAATAAACTATCTAGGGCGATGGTAGCTTATCTCTGAGAAGAGATGTGATGGCTACATGCCTCTGAACTGTTCTGAACTGTATTACAATGAGGCTCGAAGGCCTATTTATTGTTGAGAAACAATGGAAAACCCTTCAAATCCCGAAACCTAACCCTAGAAGATGAAACGCCAAATTGTGGGCCCCGTTTGGGTAAATTGGTACATCAATTTCCCGGGGTCGTAACTTTGGCATACGATCTCCGTTTGACGCGTACGATAGCTCGTTAGAAAGATCTATCCGAGTACTACCACTTTGGGAAGGGCAACATCGGTCCATGGACCCATGTTGCCCCCAGATTCCCAAAAAAACGTCGTTTAGGGCCTCAAAACGGCTCCGGAAGTTCAGGACCCGAAAAAACTGCTAAAAATAGTAAGTTGTGCTACAATTAAGGAAACTGAAAAGACTGAAAGAGACAGTTGTGGGGGTCCAAATGGGTTGGTGGGTGGCCACCAACATTCACCTGGATCATTCCTCCCCCCTTAGGAAGCAATGGTCCCCATTGCGTTGAGTTCCTCCCTGAGATGAGGAAGCTTCTGCTGAGTTGGTTCTCTGGTGAGCTGTTCTGCAATCTCTGATGTGTCCAGAAATGGTGGAAAGCATGGTCGACGATGGTCCACATTGAATACTCGGTGCAAGTGAAGGAATGGAGGAATGTGGTGCTTCAAAGCATTGTTGCCCATAGCCTTGGTACTGCTGTAAGGACCATGTCGGATTGGTCTGAGCTTCTGATGGGTTCTGGTAAGACGTTCTTTCTGTCGATGCAACCAGACTTTGTTGCCCACCTGAAACTTATGTGGTACCCCTGTGGGTGAGGAGAAGTTGTTCCTGTGTTCTGTCATGACCGTATCCCTTTGCTGCTGCTGCTGCGTGGAGGAAACCTTTGCAGGGGTCATGGATGTAGCAACGATCTTCCCCTTACTTTGGGAGTGAACCAGGCAGATGAATTTCCTGGTCTGTGATATGAGCTTGCTGCCTTTTTTGGTAGTGATCAAAGATGTGGCGGTAGGTGGGGCTACCTCTGGTATCCTGTATAATGAATCATTCAAAGAAATAATGACAGCACGAGGCCTGGACTCATACACAGCATGTCGCCTCCACAAGTATGGCTGGCCTAACAATACATCACAAACATCCAGAGGTGTAACATCACACAATACCTCGTCTGTGAAGGGCTTGATGCTGTAGGGAAGGCGGCACTGCTGGCTAACTTTCAGATCTCGTCCTTCATGAAGCCACCCGATACTGTACGGCTGCAGGTGTGGTGTAGTCGGTAGGCCCAACCGCTTCACAACCTCTGCTGAAATGAGGTTCTTTTGGCTGCCACTGTCGACAATGAATTGTAGCGGCGAACCCTTCACCCACATCTGTGAGTGGAAAAGACGCTCCCCTTCCTCTGGATTTTCGGGCTCATCTTTCTGGATCTTGGCGGTGGCAACAGTGGCGCTGGGATCCGCATCAATGATCTGCTTCCCTTTTCCATTCCCCTTGTCGGGTTCTGGCTCAGGGTCGGAACATGCATCTGATTCGGAAGCCTTCAACTCGGCCACCAGCGACTGCTTGGTCCGACACTCACTTGTGTTATGAGTGGGACTCTTGTGGAACTCACACCACTTTCCTGTGTCCTTCTTCGGCTTCGTGGTGTTGTTCTTTTCTTGCGACTTCGGCGGGTTGTCTTGGGCTGCCCCGCCTTGGCTTTGTCCTTTGGGCTTCGGATTTGCAGATCCAAAGTCTCGCTTCTTCTGTTTGAACTTTTGCTCGATTTTGACAGCGTATCGGTATGCTGTGCCGAGTGAGGAAATGTTCAAGAACACCATCTCTTCTTGGATGTATCTGTGTAGGCAGCCGCGGTATTTGAGTACCAGATGCAGCTCAGAATCTTTGATACCCAACTGTGTGCGAAGGGTATGAAAAATGTTTGTGAACTCCGGCACATCTTGGTCTCGTCCCTGCCGCAGTGTGGTCCATTTGATGTATTTGTCCTCATAGCTTCCGACAGGGTAGTACTGCTCCTTGATGGCATCCCGGAAGTCATTCCAAGTGGGTGCGGCTGAAAATAGTGAGCCTGTACTTTCATCCTTCTGCTCGCAGTAGGTTTCCCACCAGTCCTTGACGTGGGGGGCTGCTTTGAGAAGAGCGAAAACAATCTTTTCCCGACTTGAAAATTCATGAACAGAAAAATACCCATCTAGCAGATTTAACCATTTATCTACGGCATCTGCATCTATCTGACCCTCGAATATGGGGATTTCAAAATTTACTTGTACCTTAAAGGGTGTGGCGTTTCCAGAGTAGCTGCTGGAAGCCGATGCGTCGCTTCTGGGTAGCCGCTGAAGGATCTGCGCAAAGCTATCCATCATCGCGTTCCTTTGCCGCTCGAGCGCTTCTTCGAGCAAGGTTTTGATAGGATCTCCTGCCCCCTCGTCTTTCTTCTCATCCGCCATGTGAGGCCGTCGGGATTTTCGAGGCTGGTCTTGCAAAGGTTCGACCAGTTCAAGCCCTAACTCCTTATATCCCGACCTCGTTGGGGACATGCAAAGAAAAACAGAGAAAAAGCAGACCGCTCTGATACCACTGATCCAGATTTAAACAGGAACGCAACAAATTACAGAGATAACCATATACACAAAGATGCAGCGGAAATAATACTTCATTTCATTAATGGAAAATACTGACATATGCTTACAAACAGAAATGGCAATAAACTAGCTAGGGCGATGGTAGCTTATCTCTGAGAAGAGATGTGATGGCTACATGCCTCTGAACTGTATTACAATGAGGCTCGAAGGCCTATTTATTGTTGAGAAACAATGGAAAACCCTTCAAATCCCGAAACCTAACCCTAGAAGATGAAACGCCAAATTGTGGGCCCCGTTTGGGTAAATTGGTACATCAATTTCCCAAAAAAACATCGTTTAGGGCCTCAAAACGGCTCCGGAAGTTTAGGACCCGAAAAACTGCTAAAAATAGTAAGTTGTGCTACAATTAAGGAAACTGAAAAGACTGAAAGAGACAGTTGTGGGGGTCCAAATGGGTTGGTGGGTGGCCACCAACATCCACCTGGATCACTCTTCTATTGACCCATTCCATACATGATCTGCCTTAGACTCTCTAAGACATGCCTATTTATACAATCCCATGGTCCGCGGACCATGGGTGGATCTCAAAGCCGACTCAACTTTACATAAACAAGGGGCTAAAACCCCTTTTACTCCTAATCACCTACACGCTCCACATCCACAAATCGTGGATACTTTACATATTTTACAAAAATTACATAAAAACTTGGGTTTTTAACCCCAAAACTAACCCAAGGGACCCCATCCCAACAGCTAGATTTGCATTTTAGGGAATTCAGGTGAATTCTTGGTGAGCCATAAAACTGAAACTTAATTCAAGATCAACTTAAAATAATATTGATGCAAACACATAGAGGTCTATGCTAGAGACATGTTATGACATCGATAAACATAGGAGTTGTCATTGTTTTCCAGTGTTGCATCCCAGGGGTGAAATCTCGTTCCATGTACGTGAGTGTATAGGATCGTACTCCACATACCTTTGGGTATATTGGTGGCACTCCACACATGTAAAGTATATGGGAATGCTCTCATCGAACAGTTATGCATTAGACAACACAACTAAAGGTTGCACTCCCCTATACCATCGCATATATTTTGGGAGTCCGCAATAGGTTTCTATCTATCCATAGGTAACTAAGTTTGTCGCCTTGTAAACCGTGATACACCAAACATAGCATTTGAGGAGATTGGTTGTCGTACATTAAGTCCTTGGTTCGCCAAGGTATATATTGCATTTCATGGTTGCTTCGTAATCCTTTATGCCTAGATTACCCTCTTTCTTATTTATTTCTTTTTGTGTTAATAAAATTTACTATCCAACTTGGAACAACAAGATCCCCCACTCCTTTGTTTGCGTAGAATGCAAAATTAGCCTCCTCTTCCACCAAAGGCTACTCATAGTTGTCATCAGAAGCATAAAAGAACGCAAACTACCGAATTGGGAAACTCGAGAACTACTTCTGATTCTTGTCCTGAATTTAATAAACAAGAATCATATGTCCCCTTGAGTACCGAACCCAAGATTACATCTACTTTTGTTGGTGAAACTGACAGAACCGATATTGAATTACCTGAAACTTTGTTCCTGAGGTTATACAATCTGACCTTCCTGAGTCAGAAAATTTATTTCCTAATGTCATTGAACTTGAGGAGCCTCAGCCATCTTTGCATGTTACTTTAGGTATTTCATCCTCTCTTTCGTTGTCTCAGAAAAATCCGCCTACTAAATATCTTGGCCCCGATAGTGAACCGCTTCCACTTGAACTTGTGAGTATTGAGGAGATCCCACAAGAAGAGCCTCACCCTTTTACTCATTTGGAGGGACTTTTCCTTTATCCAACCCATCCTCTTCTTCCTCCTCCACCTCCTAAACAAACTCCTTTACCTGGTTCTTTTGACTTACCCGTGAATTTCACGTGGCAATCCACATTGGGATTATTGACTACGACTAGAACTGGTATGGCTTCCCAGCCTACATCTATCACTATGGTTAAGACTTAAAATTTCTCTTCCACGCTAATGTTTTTGACATCATCAGAGACACATCTATATGGTGGCCCATCCATCCCACCAGGTTATCAATCCTTATCTGGTACCTTCTTGATCCGAATTGGATCCATAAAATATTGTTAAAGAACCATGACTATATCAGGTCGAACAAATCTCTAAAGAATTCCAAAACAACGATCAAAAACACCTTGAACCAGTGGCAATGGTAGCCAGCGTGGAAAGGTGAGGACCTCGGTCAAAGTGCACTGACTGAGGCCCATGGAGACTGCGCGGGAGGTCAAAGTAGCCCCTGGGAGGCCCGGATCAGGAAAATAAGGAGGTTTTTGATGCGCGATTAGTGCTTAATCGCGCATCGCTAGGCGAATAGGGCCATGATGGAGGAAGCGAAATCGACGAGGGATTAAGCTGATATTTAGAAGGATTTGAAGTCGATTTGACCGCCATGGTGGGGAAAGAATCACTCCACGATGTAACAGAAGAAACGAACCGACGAAGCAGGTTGGCGCCATTTAGAGGAGGACATGTGGCCACTCCCTTAGCACTGGTGATGACGCCGAACACGGAACTCCAAGCGCAGTTGCAGAAGGTGAATCGACAGAGGCGGAAGAGGAACTGAACAGTCTTGGAACGGATGGCTAAAAGCCATGAACAGAGATAGTCGAGCATAGTTACGAAGAAGTGGAACAGTGAACCCCGAGAGGAGGACTGAACACAGGAAGACAGAAAACAGAGAGTAGAAGACAATCAAGCAAAAGCAGAAAGAGGACAGAGGGTCGAGCTGACCAGAGGCAGCGTCGAGCACCAGAGCCTTGAGAGATCCAAGCCATCCCAGAGAGGATCCGTCCGAGCTGAGCACCACATTGGGCTCTCCACTGTAGACCAGAAGGTCACAGAGCTAGCAAGAAGATAAGTCTGTGTACTCGAGTGGCTTAGGGAATACAAGAACCAACCTGCCAAGCAAATATGTTTCATGTGACTCATCTTGAGCTCCTGCATTGTAATTCTCTGCTTAAGACACAATAAAACAAGGCCACCACTGAAAGCTAGACCGGAGACGTAGCCCTGGAGGATAGGGTGAACTCCTTATTAATTTCTTGTGTCTTTGTGTTTGCTTACTGTATTTCTTTGCTATCTTTCCATTTAAATGTCTATGTATTGGAAATCTGATTGATCCGTTGCTTCAATAACACAGAACACACACTAGCACATGAGTCTGTAATACCTTTATTTAATACATCTTCAACTGATGTCACTCATAGGGTGATTATCAGATCAAGTGGTATCAGAGCTTTAGGCTGTAAGGTTAGACAAGCTTGTGTTGGTTAGTGATTGAATGCTCACTAGATTAAAGCTCAAATTAGGAGAAGGAGAGTTGGTGGAAACTAATCCTGAAATTGGGAGAGTCTATCCTCGGAAGACAATGTCAGGGGAAGGTTCTGTGGGGCCAGACCCTCAATTCATAGAAAGTTTCCTAGCTATAAAGTCTATGGTAGAAGAAATGTATAGGTACTTTAGAAAGCATAAGGTGGAAGATTCATCAAACTCTAAACAAGATAAGGAAGAAGATGAGTCTCACTACCAAGACCACTCCAAAGGAAAAGGGAAAGAGGAAAGCTTTCTCACACCTCCTAATAGCCCTGTGCATAATAAGAAAGCATCTTTGATCAAGCTAGATGTTAAATTAGATTTGCCTAAATATGATGGAGAGCTAAATGCCGAAAAGTTGGACAATTGGATTAGACAAATTGATGTGTATTGCAAGGTACAGAACATAGACTCAGACAAGAGTAAGATTCAGCTAGAAAGCCTACGCCTAGGAGGCACTACCTTGGTTTGGTGGGAAGGCAGAACCCAAGCTGATATGAAAAGACATGGTAAGACCATCTCTGTCTGGAGTGAACTTGTTGCTGTAATCAAAAAACAGTTCTATCCATTGGCCTACATGCAACAAGCCATGATGAGTTGGCAAACTCTTCGACAGTTGAAAGGGCAAAGTGTGCAAGGGTATACTCAAGAATTTAGAAAGAGAGCATTGATGTTGGGTATCTCATTAGAATCACCAGAGACTCTTTTGAAGTACATTGGTGGTCTACACAGCTACATGAGGCATACTATCCTCATGTTTAATCCCATTAGTATAGATTAGGTATCTGTACAAGCTACTCATCTAGAAGCTAGAGGAAAGAATGGAAATCCAGAAGTTGGGGGACCATCCCAACCCACTGTAAGAAAGAGCAAGGAGAAAAGAAAGTAGAAGTGGAAAGCAAGGAAGGCTAACACTGCACAGAAAAGCAAAGCTTCATGCACTCACGATAAAAAGGAGGGCATGATGATGAGCATTGTTGGATTCTGCATCCAGAGCTGAGACCTAAGAAGTCTGAGGGCAAGAAGAAAAAGACTGATGCAGCTATTTAGAAAGATTTGGGGTCAGACTCAGGAGATGAAACAACTATAGTAGCCACATGTATAAAAGGTTGTCTGCTCTAGAGAATGCTGAAATCAAGAAGTAGGTGCAAGAGTTGCTCGAGAAAGGATTCATCAGGCCTAGCACATCACCATGTGGGTCACCAATCATTTTGGTGAGAAAGAAAGATGGCTCATGGAGAATGTGCATTGATTACCAAGCACTGAATAAGATAACAATCAAAAATCATTACCCCCTTCCTTACATAAATGATCTTTTAGATCAATTAAAGGAAGTTGTTTATTTCACCAAGCTGGATTTGCACAGTGGATACCATCAGGTCAAAGTTGCAGAGCAAGATGCATGGAAGACTACTTTCAAAACAAAGCAGGCATTGTATGAATGGCTAGTTATGCCTTTTGGCTTAACTAATGCTCCTGCTACTTTCATGAGATTAATGAATTATGTACTCAGACCTTTTCTTGATGATTTTGTTATTGTGTATCTGGATGACATTCTGATTGTTAGTAAAACGTGGGAAGAACATTTAAAGCATGTTAAGCAGACATTAGATGTTTTCAAAAGAGAAAAACTTTATGTTCAACTCTCAAAATGTGAATTTGGCAAAAACATCTCTAAACTACTTGGGTCATATAGGAGGGGGAGGTGAATTGAAAATAGATCCCTCTAAAGTGGCAGTTATTGTGAAGTGGCCTAAACCCAGGTTTGCTACAGAAGTGAGAAGCTTCTTAGGAGCAGCACAATATTGGAGGAAGTTCATTTCTAACTTCTCCTCAATTGTAGCTCCCTTACATGCTTTAACAGGATTGAATAAGGTGTTTCAGTGGGGAGGCAAACATCAGAAAGCCTTCGACACCTTGAAATAAAAGATTAGTACAGCACCTGTACTAGCACTGCCAGATCTACAAAGACCATTTAAGATCCAAATTGATGCCAGTGACTATGCCATGGGAGCAGTGCTGACACAGCACAGTAAACCCATATGTTATCATTTTGAGACTTTTAATCTTGCATTAGTTAACTATCCTACATATGATAAAGAATTGTATGCATTAGTTCATAGTGTGAAAAAGTGGAAACATTACTTAATGGGTAAAGAGACAGTAATACATATTGATCATCAACCACTTCAATATCTACACTCCCAAACTAAGTTGCAGCGATCAAGACATTACAGATGGATGGATTTTCTACAACAGTTTCATCTAGTCATCAGATATAAAAAGGGCATACATAACAAGGTTGCAGACATGTTACTTAGACCCATTATAAATGCATCTACCATACTTAAGCATAATTATGTGCTACATGAAAGCTACATAGAAAAATATGCTCAGGATATGGATTTTAAAGATGTATATGCAACTTTGAGTCAAGGCAAAAGAGTAGAAGAATTAGACTATCATGTAAAGGACCGACTCTTATATCATTGTGGGAAACTCTGCATTCCACAAACTAAGAGGATAAAGATAATTAGGGAAGCACACACTTCTCTGATATCAGGTCACTTTGGGGTAAGTAAAACAGTTGCACAGCTACAAAGATTCTGCTATTGGCCGAAAATGAATGAGACAGTTTCTAGATATGTAAGAGGGTGTGCCATGTGTGCTAAAAGCAAGCCCAGCAATAGAAAACTAGGCTTGTACACTCCATTGCCAGTTCCTTCTCACCCTTGGGAAAGTGTTTCCATGGATTTTGTTGGAGGACTGCCTAAATCTAGGAAAGGTCATGATTATTTATATGTTGTTGTGGATAGGTTCAGTAAAATGTGTATTTTGATACTTTGTAATAAATAGATTACAGCTGAACAGACTGCAAAGTTATTCTTTGAACATGTATGGGTTCATTTTGGATTACCCACTTCCATTGTATCTAATCGAGAGACCCGATTTGTGGGGAATTTTTGGTCGAGTTTGTGGGAACTGATGGACACCAAACTGAAGAAAAGCATAGCTTTTCATCCACAAACAGATGACCAAACAAAAGTAGTAAACAGGACAGTGATCCAGTTACTGAGAGGTTATTGCAGAAAACATCCTAAGCTTTGGGATGAACACTTGTGTTATGTGTAACATGCTTACAACATAGCAAAGCACTCTTCTACACAGAGATCTCCTTTTGAGACCTATTTTGGTTTCACACCAAGGTCTCCTTTGGATTTTGTCTTTGGTAAAGATACCATGGTTGATGGACACAGTGATGTGGACAAGGCAACTAGGTTCATTGAACAGATCTAGGAGATCCACCAGGCAGTACAGGAACAGCTGGAAAAGAGCCAGGCCAAGTATAAGGCTAGGCATGATAAGCATTGGATGGAGCATATTTTTCAAGTTGGAGACAAAGTATGGCTGTATATCAGCAAGGACAGGATGCAAGGTGAAGGTAAAAAGCTAAAGCCTATCGGGTATGGACCCTTTAGGATACTTGAGAAGATTGGTGAAAATGTGTTTCGCCTTGATTTACCAGCTTACATGCACATCTACTCAGTTGTAAATGCAGATTGCTTGAGATTGTTTGAACCTTCAATGATTGAGAACCCTGAAGAGCAGAGTCGATTGCCTTCTATTGATGACCTGCTACCTGAATATCTTAATGAGTTGCAGGAAGACACAGTGCTAGACAGGAAGGTGAGGACAACGCGCAGGGGAGATGTTGAGTACCTCAGGATTGGGCTCAAAGGTTCAAAGCCGAACAGTGCAAAGTGGATTTAGATTGGACAAGTGAGAAATAAGTACCCTCACTTAGTCGATGCTTGAAAACCAACTTTTGGTGGTCCAAAAGATTTTTCAGTGGGAAGGTCGTGATTCGAATTGGATCCATAAAAGATTGTCAAAGAACCATGATTGTATCAGGTCGGACAAATCTCTAAAGAATTCCAAAACAGTGATAAAAAAAACCCTGAACCAGTAGCAATAGCAGCCAGTGTGGAACGACGAGGACCTCAGTCAAAGCGCGTTGATCGAGGCGCATCGAGACTGCGTAGGAGGTCAAAGTAGCCATTGGGAGGCCCAGATCGAGAAAATAAGGAGGTTTTTGATGCGCGATTAGCACTAAGCACTAATCATGCATCGCTGGGCGAACAGGGCCGTGATGGAGGAAGCTCGAGCAGTCGAAGGCATGGGAAGTCGAAGAACCGAGGGCGAAAAGGCAAAAAGCGCTAAAGGACAAAGGCGGGACCCGTGCTCTGGAAACCGGTGGGATTGATCAGGGCGCCCTCAAACGGTAAGTGGTTTTGGATGAGAGCGGAGCGATCCCATTCATCGATCAACGCGTGGCAAGAAGAGGTGAGAGAAAACCACCGTTGATCGCGCGCTAACGGTCGAGCAAGTCAGATGCGTGAAACGTGCATATGGTGTTGGATCTGAGGGACCCTGATCGGATGGCTGAGATCGCGCCCGATGGAGGAAGCGGAATTGACGATGGATTAAGCCAAGATTTAGAAGGATTTGAAGTCCGTTTGACCGCCATAGTGGGGAAAGACTCACTCCACGATGTAACTGAAGAAACAAACCGACGAAGCAGGCTAGCGCCATTTAGAGGAGGACATGTGGCCACTCCCTGAGCGCTAGTGATGACGCCAAACAGGGAACTCCAAGTGCAGCTGTAGAAGGTGAATTGACAGAGGCGGAAGAGGAACCGAACAGTCTTGGAACAGATGGCTAAAAGCCATGAATAGAGATAGTCGAGCACAGTTACGAAGAAGTGGAATAGTGGACCCCGAGAGGAGGACTGAACACAGGAAGACAGAAAACAGAGAGTAGAAGACAGTGAAGAAAAAGCAAAAAGAGGACAGAAGGCCGAGCTGACCAGAGGTAGTGTCGAGCACCAGAGCCTTGAGAGATCCGAGCCATCCCAGAGAGGATCTGTCCAGGCTGAGCACCACATTGGGCTTCCCACTGTAGACCAGAAGGTCACAGAGATGGAAAGAAGACGAGTCTGTGTACTCCAGTGGCTTGGGGAATCCAAGAACCACCCTGCCAAGCAAATTTGTTTCAGGTGACTCATATTGAGCTCCTGCATTGTAATTCTCTACTTAAGACACAATAAAACAAGGCCACCACTGAAAGCTAGACCGAAGACGTAGCCCTGGAGGATAGGGTGAACTCCTTATTAATTTCTTGTGTCTTTGTGTTTGCTTACTGTATTTCTCTGTTGTCTTTCCATTTAAATGTCTGTGTATTGGCAATCTGATTGATCCGTTGTTTCAATAACACAGAACACACACCATCACATGAGTCTGTAATACCTTTATTTCATAAATCTTCAACTGATGTCACTCATAGGGTGATTATCAGATCACTTCTCTAGTAAATCTTCTAGTTTATGGACATCCCCCATGTAATCCACTTTGGTAATCCCATATGGTGTTGCTCTTATGAGTGGTACTCAGCCTACTCCTTCTCCTCCTCCTACACTGACAGTTGAGTAGCAGGCTAACCCCTATGTTAGTGGGAAAGGTATTCTTCAACAGTGTAACTATACTTATGTTGGGTACCCTCCGCAAGGGGGGTAGTTGCCTCCATCATCCCCTCCTCCTTTGGCAGGGGGAACCTATTGTTGGTATACCTCAAATTGGTAACCAACCTTATTATATTCCTCCTTATCCTGGGATTGTTTCTACTGTTTGGCAGCCTACTTTTCCCATTCAACCTAGTTTGATGTTGGGTTCATTGTTTGTTTCCCAACCTGTGCCATCATCTCAAGTTCCTATTCCTCAATATGTACCTCAACAAGCTCAAATTCATGTAACTCAACATGTACAGGATGCAATCACATCTCAACCTGTTCCTTCAGTATCTGGTACCTCTCAGGTCCCACTTACTTAACCTTTACAAGTTCCTTTACAATCTCAATCGCTTGCACAAGGTATTCCTCAAATTCTAGTAGGACAAACTATGTACGGCATGGCACAACATCAGTCGAACCCTCTTTATCATGGGAAAATGCAAATCCCCGTCGGGCAACAGTATAGACCTTACCTTTTCAAGGCCAGCAAATTCATGGTTATCTTGGGGCTGGTCAACAAGATCACTTGTATTCTAGCTATCAGAATCTTCCTTATTTTGGTAACCAGGTTCCTTATTACCAGAAATCTCGTTATTCAGGAATGAAAGTGCATGTTTCCCAGGCTATTCCTTCATATCTAGTTCATCCTCCGCCAGACTTTAGTCGGTAGTTTCCTTTTGTGGCCATGCTCGAGTTACCATATTTGACTCGGCTCACTAATGACCCCATCACTCATTCGTCTTGGTGGTCGATTATTCCTACTGAATTTCCTTATGATATCCCTAAATTTAATGGGAATCAAGGAGAAGACCTATCTACACATGTTATGACATCTCATCTATGGTGTTCATCAAACTCCCTTAATTATGATTCTATTCGACTTCGTCTTTTCCAAAGAATGCTTACGAGTACCACTACTAAATGGTATATTGAGTTACCTAGAGCTTCATTCCATGATTTCAGTACCTTAGCCACAACCTTCCTTACGCATTTCCATTTGTACATCATATACGAAACTAGAATGGAACTGTTAACCAACTTCAAACAATTAGATTCCACTCACATTTTGAATCACAATCATGAGTGGAGGCGTCATTACCAGTTGGTCAAAACTTATGTTCTTGATCAATATCTTGCGGAATGCTTTACCAAATCTTTGTTGGAACCCATAACAGGAGATGTGGCCAAAGGTGGATTCGTGACTGAAGAGAAAGTAATTTCTCCCGTGCAATATTTGAATTTGGTCTATACCCAATCCGACACGCTCTATGATAAGATACCAAACACTCTGTGACCTTCGAATATTGTTCCTCCTCTTATGACTGGTAAAGAATCTCATGCAACTAATGCCATTATTGGCTCTACCAACATGCAGACAGTGAGTAAACCATCTGGTATTGCTCCACCCAGATCTGCTCAAAACCCTCAATCCCACTCTCCTACAACTTCTGCTTCCGAGATAAATGTCGTTTCATCTTACAAAGGCAACATATAAACCTTGTGGGATTTTGAACTCCCTACAACATGAATTAGTGGGCAAAATTGTGTCCATAGAAGTCAAAGTTATTGACAAACATCTCGATTATAATCTTCTATTAGGACATATGTGGGTTTATGCCATGGTTTTTTTCATTTCAACTTACTTCTGCATGATCACCTTTCATCATGTTGAAGGTGTTGTTCCCGCCAACATTCAGGGGATCACCCCAGTATGAAGTCCCAACTAAACCTCGCATTGTTTGGTGTGGGAGTCCCATCCATTATGATGGCACAGTCACCATTGTCTTAAGGATTTGCCTCAACTCTTGCTTGTCAGCACGGGAGAGTGGTCTGCTTTGTCTTCGAGAAGTGAAGTTCTCGTGCCTAGTGATTGCTAGTGTTACTTGTGTCAATGGTTCTTTCACTGTAGAGGGGAAGGGTGAAAGTAAGTCCCAAGTTGGTTGGGAGGAAGCTCCAACTCTGCTAGGAACACACAACACAATAGGACGTGCATGGATTCCAGAGAAGCAGTCCACACAGATGTGGCAGTCGCAACACACAAGGGAAGATAACACGTACAACACTCAGTGGATGAGTCCGCACAAGTGCAACGGTTGTTACAACAAGTTTTATGTGAAAGGTGTAGAAATTCTGACGGTATATTAACCAGATAATGCAATATAACTAAAGCAAAATACTTTAATCTACTTCTACAATCAAACTTGCGAAAGCTTAATAGATTTGAGCAAGATCAAGCGGAACGCGTATAACCAAAAGAAGAATCAATGCACATGAAGAACAGAAGAATACTCAGGGGAAAACCTGAGCTAAAAACCCCACTATCTGTATTATCATACAAGTGGCAATATATCAGGATTACACAAGACAAAATAGACTGCTCATATGCCTTCTCCTCTGCTCTCTAAGCTCCTATTTGTTGTGGGGGAAAGTATCCAACTCGGAATGACCCTAACCCACTCTAAGGGTGACAGTTCCTTAGCAACAGCTGAAAGCAAAGCTATCTAAAGTTTCTTCTTTATGACATGCAAGAGATAAAAAGGATAGATCCACTTACCGATGTCTTGCGCAAATGGTCGATCATATCTCCTTTGTTTGCCGCTTGCTCCCAGCTCCAAGTATTTTCACGGGCCCAGCTACACGAGATCCTACAAATAAGACAAAGAAAAGGAAACTACAAGAGGCATGCATGCATAAATGATCCAAGGATTAGCATAAATCAAAGACGCAAGTAAAACAATTCATCATTGAAACACATGCGAATAGAAGAACCTCAAATGCTTTATTAATATATGGAAGTAAGGTTCAGGCGGTGATACAACCATGCGAGGTCCAATCCAGCATCACCTTCCCGACGGAGAGAAATCTCTTCTTCACCTCCCTCAAGCAATCACCCAATACTCTCAACTGCAAACCAACAGCGATTCTTTGCACTGAATTCCGCCCTCCAGATCCCATGGGATGAGATCCTTATATAGAGTTTTGGAGTGAAGGCAAGTCATGTTGATGTGTGACTTTCTGTGCTCTTCAACTCCAGTTGTTCTTCAGTCCTTCACTTGGAGTTTCTACCTTCCACTTGGAGTTCTAGAAGCTCTTAACTCATTATTAGGCGAATCTTTTGATCACATGCCTTTCTGGAAGCTTCCTGGGCACTGGCACTTTGAGAAAAAGATTCCTCCACATGTCCAGTTACGCCCAACGCGGGTAGCCTTTGTCCTACCTGCTTTGCAACGCAGGTAGCCTTTGTTGCACCTGCTATGCAACGCAGGTACCCTTTGGAGCAGCTGCTTTGATCCAAAATCGACCTGTTTTGAGTGTTTTTTCAGTGGAAGACTGATTTGCAAAGCTGTGGTTTGCTGACCTTGTTACTCTAAGGGTAAGAACAACATGTTTGAGGACTTTGGATCCCTCAGATTATTGACATTTCATGCTCCATGTTGTGAGGCACAAAAATGTCTATAACAGTTGCCCCCTAAAGTATGAGGTCGTTTATCGGGTGAAATGCTTTATTAGGAGGATCCGAAGTTCATTCAATCGTCGGGAGGTGACCTATAACAAAATACAATACAATACATTATCTTTTCATACTTTCTTTTCATGATCTAGCTGAGGCGGGCATTTCCCATGCTCAGCTTTATAAATACATTTGTCGTACATAAACAGACGATCGTCTGATAAGAGACGGATAATTCTCTGCTTTTAATTATCATCCTTTCAGTAGGATAATCATCTGCTGCACATGTCTATGTTTTTATCTCCTGAATATATATCGCAGCCCGGATGGATGAAACTAGATCCGGGGTCTTCAAACTTCCGATCTTCACACTAAGTACAAGTCGATCCATGTGAGAATTTCTTGAAGTCGAACATGGAAAGACATCGCTTGATTACCAGTCAATAATGTAAACTGTTAACAAGCGCGAGAGGAATCACCGATAATGATGATGACCCTCAAGGTACTGCAGCACAATTCACGTGGCGTGAATATAGGATCTGACGTCGAACACCACGCAAAGTCCCCCGGTCGAAGGTCATTAATGTATACCTATCGCCGGAAGTGAGAAACTTGCCATTGAGGCATGCAAGCTTCATAGTACTGAGGGGGTGTTCCTAGATCAACTTCTTGGATAGTGAGCTGATGTCGACAAGAAGCGATCCGTCAAAGGAGGGCCTTAATGAATCCCACATCAGTGACACGGAACGGAGCTGGTGATGATGGTGAAAACGATCTGTGAAATATGATTCAGGGTGGTGGTCATGGAAGGATGAAAGATGATGTATGGTAGTGGATGGGACCCGGTTGACACTTTCTGAATGACATCTCTTGAACATATAACAACACTGATGAGATGGATCGGTAGCATTACCCCATGTATGGATGGTATGGCGAGACCATGGTGAAGGGACCGGTGAATGATAATAACCCAACCCGATATTTACGGAGGCAAAAGTGTCATGTTCAAGAGCGACTTGCTACCATTAAGCTTTGAGGTTCTTCCCAATTTTTCCCCAGTCATTTCTGACCAATACCTCTTTATTTTTGACAAGATTGAGGAGGATAACATATGCTTGATCTATAACCTGCCCTTCGGGCAAGCCCATCGCTATGTTTTTAATGAGTCTAGCGATAGGGAAACTCGTTCTCGTTTATAGACAAGTTTGTCGCTTATCACCCCTTTTTAACGAGCCCAGCGACAAAGACAGCTCGGTCCTTTTCATTTTTAGAGAGTCTTAAAAGGGTACATAAAGTGGACTCCAAAGGTCCTTTTTCGTCATCTAATCCCTTAAGTCCGAAAAAGTATAAAACAATACAGAAGGGATGAATGTTCGATATCTTTATCGAGCCGAACCAGACAAGCGCTCGATCTTTTTGTGCAATAATCCCTCAGGTCCAAAAAGATTAAAATCTAGAGGAGGGATAGCTCTTCCGGTCCTTTTAACGAGCTGGAAGGCCAAAAAACTCGGCAAACTTTTCATATTTTACGAGTCAGTGAAAAGAGCTCAAAGAAGACTCGTCTTTTGAGGAACGAGTGATAAACAGGGATAGCAGCAGATTTCAGGTACAGGTTGGAATTTTCCAATCACGGCAGTATTACAAGGATGGCTAGGTGAAATCACTCTTCGCAGCTGTTCCTCAAAATGGGTAAACAATCATATGGAGGTGAACGATCGGCCAAATGAAAGTGGAGGTGGCAGGTGCAAAACACGACCAAGGCTTTTATGGTTGATCAGGTTACATACTTAATGGTTATTTACCGAGATGGGTTCATTTTTTAACGAGCTTGAATGCGCCAAAACACTGCTCAATCTTATGTTTATTTTTTAACGAGCATGAACTATGTGCTAAAACTGCTCGGATCTTGCGTTTATTTTTTAACGAGCATGAACTTTATGCTAAAACTGCTCGATTTTGCGTTTATTTTTTAACGAGCATGAACTTTATGCTAAAACTGCTCGATTTTACCAGTCATAATGTAGAAAGGTCTCGTGTGAGATCTCTATTTTTTAAGGAGCTTTATCTCACAAAGCTATGCTCCATATCCTCTCTTTATGCAAGCTGGGTATCAGCTAATCCTATGAGTTTAACGGGTTAGACCTACAGGTTTAAAGGGAGGACCTAAAAAACTAAAAAACAAAATAGCCGCCCGTGCTTGCATTCTAAGAGGTTTGCATGCCCCCAGGTGTAAGTCTAATTTCAAGGTTACCCCTCAATTTGCAGGTAAAACATTTGTTTTACCGGGAGAGGCCTACCTCTTTCTGGTTACCCAAAGATTGTTCTGTTAATTCTTTTAAACAGAATCTTTCTTCGGCGATGTCTATCATTAGGTTATCCAAAGATGGTTACAATTTGTTGCATCAAATAGCATCTCTTTCTTTGGGGGCTGCCCCTACTTATCCTTTAAAACATTTATTTTAATGGGTGAGGCTGGCCTTTTACCCAAAGACGGTACCTACTTGCTGCCGCAAACGGATCCCCTTCTTTGGTAGAGCCTACCTATCTAGACAAAGGTGAATGACCTTTGTCAAACAAGTAACCTTGACAGAAGAATCCTATTCTAGAATAACCCCACTCCTAACAGCCCCTTCTGAGATTCCCAGTCTCTCTTTGTCTTCCTGTCCTTCTTCTTCCTTTCGAAGAGGATGGCTCAGAGGAAAATTCACAAAGATGAAGGAGGGGACGGGGTACGGACTAGTCATATTCTCCCGCGGAAATTCTACTTTACACCCAAGGTTTTTTCTGCCTCCAGAGCAGACCAGGATGCATGCCCCCTGGGTTCCAGCCTTCCTTTCCCGAATCACTCGCCTTCATCAGGAAGAAGAACCGGAGGTAGAGACCCTTCTTGATCGAAAAGATGATCGAAAAGACCATTGAGGATAGGTATGTGACTATTCGCGATGCGTGATCCCGGAAGTGAAAGTTGGTCTACGAGCTTGACCATCCTTCCTTCGTATGGAAAACACATTATTCGAAAGAGTGAGGAGACTATTGCTTCCATGCAATATATGTAGTCTCGTCCAAGGAATAGGTTATAATCCAATGGTCCTTGGAAGATCTATCTTGACAACCTTCTCTTTCAGTGTAATAGGCACATTAGGTAGAATCCCTAATGGTCGACTGGTTCCTCTGTCAAAACCCGAGAGATTTCTTGTCTCAGGCAAAAGCGCCGGGCAACCCAGTGCTTTCCAAGCAATAGAGGACAAGATACTCATAGATGCCCCTTCATCGATGATAGTTCCAGCCATCACCATTTTGTATATTTGGACTATAATTCTAAACGGTATACTGGCTGGTAACCGGGGTCTGCCTAGTTGGTTCCAATCAAAGGACACAACTAGGTTGCTCGGTGGTGGGACCGAATATACGGCCGGATATGATCCTGACGACGCTCCTTCCTGCGATAAAGGAGTGGGCACATTGCCCTGATGTTCATCAGAATCGGTGTTGACGAAGAGGACCTGGACGGTGTCATCCTTACTCTCTTCGGTAGGGGTGTCAACTGAAGATGAATCCTCAGTGACTGTGGTATGCGAAGATGAAACTTCTGAAGGGAGAAACGGGTCAACTGCCATTTCGACCTTTGGACTTTCGTCCGGTCCGGATTCAGTAGGTTCACTTTCAGCGACTGACACTTCAGCTGGCCCTATGAGCGGGGCAGCTGTATTTTCGACCAATGAAGGATTTGGCGCGAGTTTTTGATATCCAGGAGGAAGTAGCACCAGTGCCACCGGTTGATCTTCCAAAACTCTCTTTGCCTCGTCTAAAAAAGGACAACGGCGAAGGGTGTGATTGCCTTCACACAGTTCGCAGGGGGATCTCAATCCCTTTCGTTGTCTAGAACCTTCACTTTCGCTGGTCGACGGTAAGCATTCAACCTGGTTGTCAGAGGTTGACGCTTCCGAATCGTGCAAACGAGGGGACCAGTCCCTTAGTATCCGGGGAATACTGGGACAATCTCTGTGGAAGTGGTTCCCTCTACATATGACACATGGCGATTTGGGCCCGGTCCGTGCTGTGCGTGGGTTTTCGTTAGATACCTTCTGCTTGCCCCCAGGCGCCTTTGGCTCCTTCTGCTTCTTTTCTTTCTTCTTCTTTTCCTTCTTCTTTTCTATGGGAGCTGCACTTTTGGCGGCTTGACCTCTCGAAGAAGAAGGATCGGAGGAAGGCGTATAAGAAGTGGAAGGTTGGGGGGTAGCTCTAGACAGGTCTAACTGTTGACTCGACTGTTCAGGAACCGTGGTGGTCTGAACTACAGCGGTTGAGAATAGCCAAACTGGCAGGCCAATTGTCAGTCCTCGAAGCGACAACGTGACCATGTGGGGCGCACCAACTTCTCCCCAAGAGGAGAAAGGGCTAGGGGTCCCATCATGCGGAATCCCTTTGTTGGTGTGCTCCATGTTCTCAACTTTTAAGATCAACGTAGGAATCAAGGGTAATTATGTTCCGTTTAGAATGAATTTTATTATGACAACGCTTTAGACACAACTTGCTTTTTCACTTTTTAAGAGGCGAGAAAAAGCTAAAGATGACTCTAGTCTCCTTCGATGTATTAACGAGCCCGAAGTGACAAATGCTCGGATGGACTTTTTCAGTTATAGAGTTTGAAAAAGGCCAAAAGAAACTACTCTGGAGTTCTAGGCAAGGGTGTGCCAAACCTTTCGCGAAACCACAGAATACGTTTTACGGTACGAGTGGTCGATCTTCGTGAATGCTGTGTTCACTGCATCGCGATCAGTAGGGCGGTCGACACGGCTTCCTATGGATAAAGGCTTTGTTCCTATAGGGGTCCCCCAATATACGTGACGGTACGCGGGGGCACAAGTCCGTATTAGTGCTATCGTCCCTCAGGAGGAATCACCCACCTTCGTAGAGATCGACAGTCACTATGTTTAACGACGCCGGTTCACGTCTCTACCTAGACCTCTATTGTGTTTCGTTATGTTTCAAAGCGTTGTTAGATAAATTCAGTTCTTTTTAGGTTGATCTTGTTTAGCAGTTTGCCTTTATGGATCACCACGTGATGTATATACAACTCCTAAATGCAGTCTAAGAATGATAAGCAAGCTTTTTTCAATTCTTTCAACTTATGAAAACCTTAACTACTGAAGGAAAAGAAAGACATCATCTTTTCAAACAGATCATGGAGCACACACTAATGCACTTTTCCCTAAATCGACATGCAAACTGTCAAAATGCACATGCACAATGCAAGTATTTCTTTTCTTCTTCCTTAATGTTGATGATTACAAAAAGAAAGTTGTTGTATAATTTCGAATTCGATTTCAAGCGTAAGCAAACAAGTTTTGTCCAATAATCAAAAGAACACCTTAAGATTCACTCGTTTCAACACAAGAAATAATGAAATTCGAACCATATAACGAAAGCAAATGCTCAAGCAGCTATGAACAGCAATAAACTAGCTCTTAGAATCGTAACGACTCTTTCTCACAGGTCTAGATCCAAGAGGTCATAGCAAGACTAGTTCGCTTTCGCTATGGGAAACAGTGAATGACAGCAAGAAATACAATAAGAACAATCATGGTTTCAACATACAACTGAGGCGGAATGAAGGCAAAGAGAAGTGGTTTCAGCTGGGTATACAGGTTGACAGCAGGCTGCAAAAACAATATTGAAAACTGGGCAACAGACAGTGGGGAACCCCAGTTGCTCAAGGCAAAACTGGATCAGCGCAGGTACTGCACTGTCAAACAGGGATGCAGCGCAGGTAGCCCCTTCGGGACCTGCGTTGCAGTGCAGGTAGCCTTTGTTGCAGCTGCACTGAACGAGACAACTCTCGTCCTTCCCAGATTCCGGGTCACAGTTTGCTCAAAAATCAACGGTTTTTGCTCAAATCAGAGGCTATCAGTCAAGTATACTCTAGAGGATGATTAAGGAAGATGAACACTATCACAAAGAGCAAAAGAGTCCTTGTGGATCAGCTCTTCAAATCATGAACATGCCCAGCACTGGGCTAGACTAGCTGCCCTCTACTTTGCATTCGAAGGACTCGCATGCAGTTCGATTCGGCACCCCCTTTGTTCAAGAGATGAATAGCAAGAATACACAAGCTACCAACAAGACACGTTCCCCAGCGGAGTCGCCAGTCTGTTGTGGGGGAAAGTATCCAACTCGGAATGACCCTAACCCACTCTAAGGGTGACAGTTCCTTAGCAACAGCTGAAAGCAAAGCTATCTAAAGTTTCTTCTTTATGACATGCAAGAGATAAAAAGGATAGATCCACTTACCGATGTCTTGCGCAAATGGTCGATCCTATCTCCTTTGTTTGCCGCTTGCTCCCAGCTCCAAGTCTTTTCACGGGCCCAGCTACACGAGATCCTGCAAATAAGACAAAGAAAAGGAAACTACAAGAGGCATGCATGCATAAATGATTCAAGGATTAGCATAAATCAAAGACGCAAGTAAAACAATTCATCATTGAAACACATGCGAATAGAAGAACCTCAAATGCTTTATTAATATATGGAAGTAAGGTTCAGGCGGTGATACAACCATGCGAGGTCCAATCCAGCATCACCTTCCCGACGGAGAGAAATCTCTTCTTCACCTCCCTCAAACAATCACCCAATACTCTCAACTGCAAACCAACAGCGATTCTTTGCACTGAATTCCGCCCTCCAGATCCCATGGGATGAGATCCTTATATAGAGTTTTGGAGTGAAGGCAAGTCATGTTGATGTGTGACTTGCTGTGCTCTTCAACTCCAGTTGTTCTTCAGTCCTTCACTTGGAGTTTCTACCTTCCACTTGGAGTTCTAGAAGCTCTTAACTCATTATTAGGTGAATCTTTTGATCACATGCCTTTCTGGAAGCTTCCTGGGCACTGGCACTTTGAGAAAAAGATTCCTCCACATGTCCAGTTACGCCCAACGCAGGTAGCCTTTGTCCTACCTGCTTTGCAACGTAGGTAGCCTTTGTTGCACCTGCTATGCAACGCAGGTACCCTTTGGAGCAGCTGCTTTGATCCAAAATTGACCTGTTTTGAGTGTTTTTTCAGTGGAAGACTGATTTGCAGAGCTGTGGTTTGCTGACCTTGTTCCTCTAAGGGTAAGAACAACATGTTTGAGGACTTTGGATCCCTCAGATTATTGACATTTCATGCTCCATGCTGTGAGGCACAAAAATGTCTATAACACTATTTCCTTGCACTATTTCTCCTGGGTGATCTAGTTGTTACCAAGTGTAAAACTGATCACTCAAACTGATCTCACACCTTGTAAAACTACGCAATACTCAAGGAATGAATTCCTTCTGCGTGCATGAGTTTTATTTATAGGAAAACTCATGCAACTGATACTACATTGTCCCTATCTTTAATCTCAACTGGGCCTTTCTCTGTATAGACATGCATGATTTACTGATGAGAGAATCTCTAGTTATCTGGAGTACACTAGTTGGATGCATGCATGCATTAACTAATTGAACTCACAATTAGTTCCTCAAACAGTTTGGAACTAATTTAACTGGACTTAACTTAGTAAACTGAGCTAACTAATTACAACTCAAATATAACTCATCCTTATCTCCTTAATTAAGGGATAATCTCCTTAATTTAAGGGATAACTGTTTCATGACTTTAGAAAGACTTCTAGCTTGAATTTCTCCAACTAATTAACTCAAGATGAATTAATTAATTAATTATTTTTCAAGCAGCTAGTGAGACTAAATTTGAATTTAAATTCACAATTTTAATTCAAGGAAAAATTAAAATTGGAATATTCTGGATTCTATTTTTATCATTTCTTGTTTCTATTTTCAACACTCCTTCTCAACAAGAAAGGAATTCAACACAATCCCGATCCTGAACCTTTGGAATGTTCTGCATGCAACACTTCTCTCTAGTGTTGTTGCTCCAGCAACTCTAGAAACAAAAAAACATCCAACCTGAATCAGAATGATGCCTCTGTCATCAAAGTATATGACTGCTATTGCCTCTATCAACTGAAAACTTTGCGCTTCTGCTGACTCAACCTTTCTGCACTGTTGTCAATCCTTCTTTGCGCTCTTCAGTATCTGACTATTCTAGCCTCTGTCACTTTGATCTCTAACTGCATCAATCTCACTAATTCCTCCTGCTACTATGTACTTTGGGCTCCTGTAGCAAGGTACCATCCATGAGATAAAACCTCTCAATGGAACCTATCCAATTTTAGCCTTCTTGGGACTATCACTTCACATCGCCCCACCTCACACCTGGAGGTATGGATGCATGTGATCCCTCTACTGACTCTAATTATGGCTCCTCCACAACTGTCTGAGACTTCTTCTGGGACTGCATGTTGAGAGGTAATGTACTCTCCCTCTCAACCACCAAGTCTCTAACATTTTCCTTGCTCCTCAAGGCTTTACATGCATCTTGAACCTCAAGAGCATACATGTTCTTGACTCGTGAACCGATCTATTTCACCTGTCTCGTGGTGATGTGTCTAAGGAAAACCTTTCCCTTATTGAAGACGACATTGTAGCCTTTTTCCTCCAACATCGCGACTAATACCAAGTTCTTCTTTAGTCCAGGCACATACTTCACATCTGTCAAGGTGATAAGAGCTCCATGCTCCCTCTGAAAAGCAACCGTACCCACTCCTAAAATACTAAACCTTTCGTCGTCACCCATCTCTATGCGCATCTTGAGGTCTTTATCCTCCAAGGTACTGAATAAACTTTTATCACCGGTCATGTGGAATGAGGTTCCACTGTCAAGATACCAACCACAACCCATCATCGATGACACCATGCATGCGATGAGGGTAAATTCCATTTCAAACTGAGAGGCTAATGCCTCACCTTCCGATCCTTCCAAGGATCCCTTCTTGGACTTCTTCGATGGGCAATTAGTCACATAATGTCCCATCTCGTGACAATTAAAGCATCTCACTTTAGACTTGTCACCCTTCTTCCCTCCATGAGAAGAATTTGATTTGGAATGGGAATCCTCCTCCTTGCCTTACTTTCTACGGCTAGATTTTCTTCATCATCATCCTTGGATGAAGAACCATCTCAAGTGCTCCTCCTAATCTCCTCTTGCATGAGATCCGACCATAGTTGTTCCCAATCCGGTAGTTTCTCCCTTCCATTCACAAATTCTTGGTAGCTATTCCAGCTCTTTGGAAGGCCAAGGAGAGGAAGGCTCACCATATCATCATTGGCAGTAGTTATTCCCACACTTCCAAGCTCATCTCTGCAAGTGGTGAGCTTGTTCAGATACGTGGAAATAGTATCGTCATTTTCCATCTTGATTCTTAGAAGCTTATCCTTGAGCTCCAATTTCCTCTGGTCGCTACTGTTATGGTAGAGGTCCTTCAATGTCTTCCACATTGAATATGGAGTATCCTTCCCATGGAGACTCGAGACAATATGGTCTCGAACTCACTCAAGGATAATCTGTCTCGCCCTCGCCACACACTTATTCCATTCAACCAACTCTTGTGCATTAGTTGAGCCTGGCTTTGGGATTTCTTGATCAATGAAATCCTTCAAGCCATTGTCTTCTAATACAGCTTCCATATTATCTTTCCATGCTATGTAATTTGACTTGCCTTCCAAGGCATAGTCAAGTCTCAAGCCATAGAACGCCATTGACCAACCTGAAGTATGAGATGAATTCGAGTTGTACCTGCAACTCCGAACTTCAAACTTTGAATTCTCTCCTCAGTATACTATTCACAGCTTCGATAACCTTTGCTTCGATACCATGTAGAAATTTTGACTGTAGATTAACCTGATAATGAAATATAACTAAAGCAAAATACTTTAATCTACTTCTACAATCAAACTTGCGGAAGCTTAATAGATTTGAGCAAGATCAAGTGGAACACATATAACCAGAAGAAGAATCAATGCACATGAAACACAGAAGAATACTCAGGGGAAAGCCTTAGCTAAAAACCCCACTATCTGTATTATCATACAAGTGGAAATATATCAGGATTACACAAAGCTTTAGCTCTCACAGCTAGCCAGCTCTCAGTACAATCCCTCACAAATGCTCACAGACAAAATAGACTGCTCATATGCCTTCTCCTTTGCCCTCCAAGCTCCTATTTCCTTGCGTTGTTTCTCCTGGGTGATCCAATTGTTACCAAGTGTAACACTGATCACTCACACCCTGTAAAACTGCAGAATACTCAAGGAATGAATTCCTTCTGCATGCATGAGTTTTGTTTATAGGAAAACTCATGCAACTGATAGTACATTGTCCCTGTCTTTAATCTCAACTGGGTCTTTCTCTTAATAGACATGCATGAGTTACTGATGAGAGAATCTTCAGTTATCTGGAGTACACTAGTTGGATGCATGCATGCATTAACTGACTGAACTCACAATTAGTTCCTCAAATAGTTTGGAACTAATTTAACTAGACTTAACTCAGTAAACTGAGCTAACTAATTACAACTCAAATATAACTCATCCTTATCTCGTTAATTAACGAATAATCTCCTTAATTTAAGGGATAACTATTGCATGAATTTAGAAAGACTTCTAGCTTGAATTTCTCCAACTAATTAACTCAAGATGAATTAATTAATTATTTTTCGAGCAGCTGGTGAGACTAAATTCGAATTTAAATTCACAATTTTAATTCAAGGACAAATTAAAATTGGAATATTATGGATTCTATTTTTATCATTTCTTGTTGCTATTTACAACAAAAGTTGTGTCTGATGTCCGGGGAGATAGCCACCATGAGTGAGACAACATTAACAACATATAAAACACATTTTCATTAACAGATTATGCACTACAACAAGTGAAATAAGTTCAAGTGTTCAACACAAGTTAAAACAACATGCATTACAAGTGTTCAAGATTAGTCTTACAACAATTATAATACATGTGTGATAATGTGTTGGCCTATTAGCAGGCTTCTGAATTAAGCGAAAGTTCCAAGACACATCGTTACACCATACATCACTAACCCCATGCGCGGGGTGTTGGAGCCACTACTTACTCCTCAAAGAAAAGATTACAGGCTCTCTTAGCTATGTGGGAGGAGCTGAGGTGAAAGGTCCTTTACATGTATAAATGAGGGGTTATTTAGAGCCAAGGGTGAAACTGACCCTTGTGGTTGTTTGACTACCCTCATGACTATTTGACTTCCATGACTTTTCGACTTTACATGACTCTTTTTATATGGCCCACAGTAGAGATGTGGACGACATGACTCATGACACGACTCGAGATGACAGTGCTGGTACATTCGTGCTACTGCTAGAGTGCATGTCAAGTTGCAGTGCTGCTGGGTGGTGGATGTCTTCATGGTGTGTCACAACTTCACCTCTGCATGGCAAGGTGCGCGGAGTCTTTGATGGTTGTTGGTTCGCTTGATGTTGCTTTGGCATGTTGCTCCTTGCTTGTATGTTGGAAGGCTTGACACGTTTTTCTATTTGCGAAAGGTGCATGTTTATCTATTCGTCTGTCCGTGGGCACATCTTGCATGTTTGCTCGTTCATCCGTCCGTAAAGACATCTTTGCACGATTATCTATTCATGAGCACATCTCTTCGCATGCATCGTTTGTTCATCTGTTGGTGAACCTGTCCTTCTGCATGTGCTCCCTTTGTTCATCCCATTCGTCGTCGCGCCATGTTTGTTGGTGTACCTGTACCTGCAGTCACTCATGACGAGACGACATCAAATCCAAAAACCTCTTAGTCTACCATGACACATGATCATTTCGGATGCAGGTGACTGGGAGAGGCAACAAGGTTGTGAGGCAGGATGATGGCTCTGGGCACTGCTGATAAAAACTTTGCACGTATCTCTGGGTGATGAAGATGGGCAATCCGAGTCGACACTGACTATCCACGAGGTTTAGCTCGACTGGAAGGCAAAACTGCACAAATTTTGGGAGGGATAGTTCGGGCTGCGAGAAGGCAAGGCAGACAAAATCTGCGCATTTTCTGGAATAAGCGAACAGCGGGGGCTTGACAACAAAATTTGCGCAATTTCTTGGAGGAACAGGTCGGGCTGCAGGGAGGATTGGCAGACAGGATTTGCACAGTTTTTTGGAGGAACTGGCCAGGACCCTGGCAGCCAAAAATGTATAATTCCTAGAGGGAACTAGCAGCTGGCCGCTAGGTCACTGGTAGCAGAAACTATGCAATTCCCAAGGGGAATAGGCAGTCACTTGCAGGGAGCTTGGCAACAGAAACTGCACAATTCCTGGAGGGAATTGTCAGTCTGCTGCTGGGAACTGCTGGTAAGAGGAATTGCACAGATGATGGGAGACCTACCTGCTGATCATCTTTGTGCAATTTATGAGCTAGGAAGCAGAAGACCTGCTCATGAAAACTACGAAATTTCCTAGATGAGAAGTCAGTCAATTGTCGAGAGGACTGACTAGGAAAATTGTGAAATTTTCTGAGGGAGATAGGGATGGGAAATGGGTTTTTTCCGACCTGTCTGTGCAATTTCTTCAGTCAGCAGAGTGGGCAAGGTCAACAGCCTCTGCGCAAATTTTTAGGGGAGTCAGTCCTCGGGTGGCTGCTGGGTCCAACTCTCCGGGTGGCCAGCATGAAGGTTGATTGAATTGCTTGCGAGTAGTGTGGCTTGAAATGACTTGCTTGGTGCTTTTTTGTTGTTCTGGGTGACATTCGATCAAGTCGATGGTGGGGTGATGGTCTAGCTGTCAGAGGGGAGTCCAGTCATCAGAACTTCAATAAAATGACTAAGTGTGTGAATGATTGAAAGATTCAAAAGTGATCTTACAAACACACACCAACATGACCTGACAACGAGACGACTCGAACCATCCAAACACACATGTTCAACATGATCGACCGACGGTGTAAGCAACAAGCTCGACACTCGTGATTGATCGTTGATCAACCATGATGATGCTTTCACGACAATGAATGTGACTCCGTGTGTGAGTGCGACAGATGTTTTCATAGTGAAGATAACATGTACACATGAAGCGAAGACCTTGAGCATGACCAGAACATGGTCGCAAGCATGAAATTGACACCAACATGCAAAAACTTGGGTGGAAATAACAAGCAAGGTGGGTGCGAAGGCACACACGAGCTGACGGAGCAAACCCAAATGTATGCAACCATCAAGTGAAACTCTTAGAGGAGGGTCCAAAATTAGGTGCAGGCCAAAATTTTGGAGGGTGGTTGTAGCCACTACAACACATGGCAACACACTGGTAGAAATCGAGCTTCTCTGTTTGGGTTCATTGAGAGCACAGGGCCTTAGTCTTTCGGGGAGTATTGAATTTTTGTGCGGGTTACTTCAGCTTCCCCACTTATCCCATGAACATACATGGTTCACCTTTTTCCAACTCAGTCAAACACAATCAAAAGTTCAGCTTAATCGTAGTGTTTCAAATTTGGGAAGGGTATTTTAGCTTGCAAGTTGAAGATTTTCAGAGTATAAGTTTTCATCTTTGGCGTTTCTTCGCTGCCAACAGACCTGGACAGTACCCCGACGAAGTCACGCAGGAACACACACATTGCTCTACTACCAGTGAGCCTAGTCAATACCCAGTGGAGTTGCACGCTTAAGATCTGTGCAGGAAGCCTTTCTCTTCTTTTGCCTTTGTATTTTTCAAGAGGACTGTGCATAGGCACTTATTTATTTTTGGGGCGGAAGAGGGATCTCAACTTGTTGAGAAGCAGAAGAATTTGTTCCTTCAGAGAAGCATGTAAGACCTCTGAAATAGGTTTGCTCATTTAGATTTTTCCCTTCTTTGTTTCTACTAGTTGGATGAGCTTGAACACACAAAGCAAAAGGCTAAGTACAGGCAGGGGCTTCCCAGTGTGGACACAGGTTCATGGTTGGACCAAAACTTCCCTTGCAGACAGTTCGTATTTTTTGTAAAGACTTCATCGACCGAAGGTTATAACCAAGCACAGAGAAGACAGACACAAGACTGCCAAAGTGCTGCAATGTCACAAGTCTCTTCAAATTTCAGCCACATACTCTATCCAAAATCTAGAACGTAGTATTTGGCAACACTTATTTCCGGAAACAAAAATAGTAATATATCAAGCATACAAAACAAATGTAAACAAAAATAGTAAGCAGAACTGTAGAACTTTTCTACAAATCAGCTAGCTCTGATACCATGTAGAATTTTTCTACAAATCAGCTAGCTCTGATACCATGTAGAAATTTCCCACCTGTAGATCACCTGATAATGCAATATACTAAAGCAAAATACTTGATCTACTTCTACAATCAATTCATCGGAAGCTTAATAAATTTGAGCAACATCAATAAGAACACATATACCTGATATGGAGAAATCAATCACACATAACACAGAAGATACCATGTAGAAATTTCCCACCCGTAAATCACCTAATAATGCAATATACTAAAGCAAAATACTTGATCTACTTCTACAATCAATTCAGCAGAAGCTTAATCAATTTGAGCAATATCAATAAGAACACATATACCTGATATGGAGAAATCAATCACACATAACACAGAAGATATAACCCGAGGAAAGCCTCAGCCTAAAACCCCACTCTCTGTATTATCATACATAGGATTTATACAAAGCCTTAGCTCTCACGCAGCTAGCCAGCTCTCAGTACAATCCTCACAGATGAAGGTGGAAATACATCAGGATTACACAAAGCCTTAGCTCTCACAGCTAGCCAGCTCTAAGTGCAATCCTCCTAGATGCTCACGGGCAATCAAGACTTCTCCTAAGCCTTCTCCTCTGCCCTCCAAGCCTCCTATTTCCTTGCGTAGTTTTCCCTGGATGATCCTCATGTTACCAAGTGTAACACTAATCTCTCACACTGATCTCACACCCCGTAAAATTGCACACTCCTTAAGGAACCTTAATCCTTCTGCTTGAATGATTTTCCTTTATAGGAAAAATCCATCCAACTCATAGTACACTGTCCCTCCTTTGATCTCAACTGATTCTCTGTCTGAACTGACATGCATGAGTTATTCATAAGAGAATCTTCAGTTATCTGAAGTGCAGCAGTTATATGCAAGCATGCATTAACTAACTGAACTTACATTAATTTAAACAAACTATTTAAATCAATCTAACTGGACTTGACTCTATTAACTGAGCTAACTAATTACTACTCAAATTAGAACTCATCCTTATCTCTTTAACTGATGAATAAATTCCTCAATTAATAGAGAAAATGTTGCATGTCCTCACATAGAATTCATGTTTCATTTTTCACAACTAATTAACTCATGGTGAATTAATTAATTTATTTTCAAATAGTTGTTAAGTTCAAATTCGAATTTTACTTCCTATTTTAGTCCAAGGACTGACTAAAAATAGGAATCCATCCTGAACTGCTAAAATAGCAATTCTATTTTTAGCACTTCCATTTATCATTCCCTATTGCCCAATCCAGCACTGGTACCCAAACTGCTATTTTTAGCATTTCTTGTTGCCATTTTTTAACACTCCCTCTCAACAAGAAAGGCTTCCTCTCGAACCCGATCCTGTACCTTTAGAATGTTCTGCATGCAACACTTCTACCAAGTGTGGTTGCTCTAGCAACTTTCGGAACAAAAAAAACTCCCAACTGACCTCTTTGTTGGGCTAGAAACATACTCTGATGCTAAATCTCTACCTGTTGCTGACAAGTGCTCCCTCTCTGACCTCTGAGCTGCTGCAACACCCCATGCATATCACACCGTTGCACACCTCTCTGTGCCATTCTGCACTAGTGCAACACTCATGTGCCTCTCGCATCGTTGCAGCCTACTAGCTCTACACAGTCTTGAAACTCCTACATTGTAGCTCTCTTTTACACTCCATCCGCATTTGTCTCTACCCACTCAGCCAGTCCTGCTACTCCTCGCCGGCGCTCCTGTAGCAAAGTCGAATCAAAGAGGTTGGGTACCTCAAGGATCCTGCCCCTCCTCCTTGAGATGATCACTCCACATCGCCCCACTCCTACCTGGAGGTATGGCTGTATGTGATCCCTCTGCCCACCTGGCTCGAAGTTTCCCCCAACTGGAGGTCTCTGCATGAGTAGATGTCTCTACTCAATCTCCTCTCAGCTTCCACTATTGTGGCTGCTCCACAGCCTCATGAAGCTACTGCACCAATCGTGGCTCCTCCAGAATCGTCTGAGACTTCTTTTGGCACTGCATTTTGAGAGGTAATGTACTCTCCCTCTCAACCACCAAGTATCTAACCTTTGCCTTTCTCCTCAAACCTTTGCATGCATCTTGTACCTCAAGTGCATACAGGTTCTTAGCTAGCACACCAATCTGTTTCATATTTCCCGTCGTCGCGAAATTTTCTGGAAAAATAGCTAATTTTAAATCAACGATATCTCCCTCATCCGAACTCCAATTCAGCCGATATTTTTTTGAATTTGGGTCTTTTTCCACAAGGAATCCAAATCTGTTATTTGTTTATGAAAAAATTGTATAAAAATTTTCATATCTGCTCTACAAACTCTCGACCCAAAACTCAAAACTTTGAAATCTCCTCTTAGTATATTGTTCTCTCCTTTGATCACCTGTGCTCTGATACCATGTAGAACTTTTCTACAAATCAGCTAGCTCTGAGACCATGTGGAATTTTTCTACAAATCAGCGAGCTCTAATACCATGTAGAAATTTCCCACCTGTAGATCACCTGATAATGCAATATACTAAAGCAAAATATTTGATCTACTTCTACAATCAATTCAGCAGAAGCTTAATCAATTTGAACAACATCAATAAGAACACATATAACTGATATGGAGAAATCAATCACACATAACACAGAAGATATAACCCAGGGAAAGCCTCAGCCTAAAACCCCACTCTCTATATTATCATACATAGGATTTAAAAAAGCCTTAGCTCTCACATAGCTAGCCAGCTCTCAATACAATCCTCACAGATGAAGGTGGAAATACATCAGTATTACACAAAGCCTTAGCTCTCACAGCTATCCAGCTCTTAGTGCAATCCTCCTGGATGCTCATAGGAAATCAAGACTTCTCCTAAGCCTTCTCCTCTGCCCTCTAAGCCTCCAATTTCCTTGCGCAGTTTTCCCTGGGTGATCCTCCTGTTACCAAGTTTAACAATGATCTCTCACACTGATCTCACACCCTGTAAAACTGCACAATCCTTAAGGAACCTTAATCCTTCTGCTTGAATGATTTTCCTTTATAGGAAAAATCCATCCAACTCATAGTACATTGTCCCCCCTTTGATCTCAACCGGGTTTCTGTCTAAACTAACATGCATGAGATATTCATGAGAGAATCTTCAGTTATCTGAAGTGCAGCAGTTATATGCAAGCATGCATTAACTAACTGAACTTACATTAATTTAAACAAATTGTTTAAATCAATCTAACTAGACTTGACTCTATTAACTGAGCCAACTAATTACTACTTAAATTAGAACCCATCCTTATCTCTTTAACTGATGGATAAATTCCTCAATTAATAGAGAAACTGTTGCATGTCCTCACATAGACTTCATGTTTGATTTTTCACATTAATTAACTCATGGTGAATTAATTAATTTATTTTCAAACAGTTGTTAAGTTCAAATTCAAATTTTACTTCCTATTTTAGTCCAGGGACTGACTAAAAATAGGAATTCATCCTGAACTGTTAAAAATAGCAATTCTATTTTTAGCACTTCCATTTTTCATTCCTTGTTGCCCAATCCAGCACTGGTACCCAAACTGCTATTTTTAGCACTTCTATTTTTAGCATTTCTTGTTGCCATTTTTTAACACTCCCTCTCAACAAGAAAGACTTCCTCTCGAACCCAATCCTGTACCTTCGAAATGTTCTGCATGCAACACTTCTACCAAGTGTGGTTGCTCCAGCAACTCTCGGAACAAAAAAAACTCCCAACTGACCTCTTTGTTGGGCTATAAACATACTCTAATGTTGAAGCTCTACCTGTTGCTGACAAGTGCTCCCTCTCTGACCTCTGAGCTGCTGCAACACCCCATGCATCTCGCACCGTTGCACACCTCTCTGTGCCATCCTGCACTGGTGCAACACTGTTGTGCCTCTCACATCGTTGCAGCGTACTAGCTCTACACAGTCTTGGGACTCCTACACTGTAGCTCTCTCTGCTACTCCATCCGCATCTGTCTCTACCCACTCAGGCAGTCCTGCTACTCCTCATCGGGGCTCCTATATCAAAGCCGAATCAAAGAGGTTGGGTACCTCAAGGATCCTACCCCTCCTCCTTGAGATGATCACTCCTCATCGCCCCACCTCCTACCTGGAGGTATGGCTGCATGTGATCCCTCTGCCCACCTAGCTCGAAGTTTCCCCCTACTAGAGGTCTTTGCATGAGTAGATGCCTCTACTCGATCTCCTCTCAGCTTCCCCTGTTGTGGCTACTCCACAACCTCCTGAAGCTGCTGCACCAATCATGGCTCCTCCATAATCGTCTGAGACTTCTTCTGGCGCTGCATTTTGAGAGGTAATGTACTCTCCCTCTCAACCACCAAGTATCTAACCTTTTCCTTTCTCCTCGAGCCTTTGCATGCATCTTGTACCTCAAGTGCATATAGGTTCTTAGCTAGCACACCAATCTGTTTCGTATTTCCCGTCGTCACGAAATTTTCTGGAAAAAAAGGTAATTTTAAATCAACGACATCTCCCTCATCCGAACTCCGATTCAGCCGATTTTTTTTTTGAATTTGGGTATTTTTCCGCAAGGAATCCAAATATGCTATTTGTTTATGAAAATTTTGTGTAAAAATTTTCAGATCTGCTCTGCAAACTCTCGGCCCAAAACTCAAAACTTTGAAATCTCCTCTCATTATATCGTTCTCTCCTTTGATCACCTGTGCTCTGATACCATGTAGAACTTTTCTACAAATCAGCTAGCTCTGATACCATGTAGAATTTTTCTACAAATCAACTAGCTCTGATACCATGTATAAATTTCCCACCTGTAGATCACCTAATAATGCAATATACTAAAGCAAAATACTTGATCTACTTCTACAATCAATTCAACGGAAGCTTAATCAATTTGAGCAACATCAATAAGAACACATATAACTAATATGGAGAAATCAATCACACATAACACATAATATATAACCCGGGGAAAGCCTCAACCTAAAACCCCACTCTCTGTATTATCATACATGGGATTTATACAAAGCCTTAGCTCTGACACAGCTAGCCAGCTCTCAGTACAATCCTCACAGATGAAGGTGGAAATACATCAAGATTACACAAAGCCTTAGCTCTCACAGCTAGTCAGCTCTTAGTGCAATCCTCCTGGATGCTCACAGGCAATCAAGACTTCTCCTAAGCCTTCTCCTCTGCCCTCCAAGCCTCCTATTTCCTTGCACAATTTTCCCTGGGTGATCCTCCTGTTACCAAGTGTAACACTGATCTCACACCCTGTAAAACTGCACAATCCTCAAGGAACCTTAATCCTTCTGCTTGAATGATTTTCCTTTATAGGAAAAATCCATCCAACTGATAGTACATTGTCCCTCCTTTGATCTCAACTGGGTCTCTGTCTGAACTGACATGCATGAGTTATTCATAAGAGAATCTTCAGTTATCTGAAGTGCAGCAGTTATATGCAAGCATGCATTAACTAACTGAACTTACATTAATTTAAACAAACTATTTAAATCAATCTAACTGGACTTGACTCTATTAACTAAGCCAACTAATTACTACTCGAATTAGAACTCATCCTTATCTCTTTAACTGATGGATAAATTCCTCAATTAATAAAGAAACTATTGCATGTCCTCACATAGACTTCATGTTTGATTTTTCACAACTAATTAACTCATGGTGAATTAATTTATTTATTTTCAAACAGGTGTTAAGTTCAAATTCGAATTTTACTTCCTATTTTAGTCCAGGGATTGAATAAAAATTGGAATCTATCCTGAACTTCTAAAAATAACAATTCTATTTTTAGCACTTTCATTTTTCATTCCCTGTTGCCTAATCCAGCATTGGTACCCAAACTGTTATTTTTAGCAGTGCTATTTTTAGAACTTCTATTTTTAGCATTTCTTGTTTCCATTTTTTAACAAGAACAAACAAAGTAAAAACAAAGATAATAAGCAAAGCAAACAAGATGAAAACAACAAGCGGCAAGCAGACTATGTACATGGCACGGGTGCGGCCCGACCTACTGAAAGTAATGCTTGAGATCTTGGTCATTGACAGAAAGGTTGTTAATCCTCCCGTCAAGTGATTGCAGACGATACGCGTGTGGGCCAAGCTTCTCATGAACTATATACGGACCAATCCACAGGGACTGGAACTTTGTATGTTTTCCTTTGTCTTCATGGGGCTTATCCCATTTCAGAACTAAGTCACCAACACCGAAGTTAGATTTCCCTACGGACTTGTTATCAAACCATCTCTTGATATAGTTCTGGTGGAGTGTGAATTTTTCTTTTGCTTTCATCCTTTCTTCCTGAATCTTATGGAGAACATCCATCCTACATTGTACTAGCTGGCAAGGCTTGCCTTGGGATTCTTGGGAAAGTTGAAGTGCAAGCAATTAGATATCTCGTGGAAGGATGGCTTCTTTACCATAAACCAGGAAGTACGGTGAGGTATTCAGAGAGGGCTTGGGTGTTACACAGTCAAACCATAATGCATGTGTCAAGGCGGTATGCTAGTTACACTGCTTAGACAAAATGGTCTTCTTGATTATGCGAATGAGGTTTTTATTTGTGGATTCTGCGAGACCGTTTCCTTGCGAGTAATAGTTAGATGAATGCTTTAGAAAAATACCATTATTCAATGCAAAATCATAGAGTTTTAAAGCTGAGAAGTACGTTGCATTATCAAAAACAAGTGATACTAGAACGTCGAAGCATGAGATGATGTTCTGCTGAAGGAAGCTGATGACCTCCTGGTCGTTCACTTGTTTGATTGATTGGAATTGCCTCTGTCCACCGCGTGAAGTAGTTAGTTGTTGTTAGGATGTAGCGGTGTTGCTTTGACAAATGTGGGAATATTTCCCCAATGATGTCCAGGCCCCACTGTTAGAATGCTTCGGTCATTACAACTGGGTACAAAGGGGCTGTTGATCTTCGTGTTTTGTCGATGCATCACTGACCAACTAAGCACTTGCGGGCATAAGCATATGCATCCTTGAATGATGTGGGCCAATAAAAATCAGCTCGCATAACTTTTTGTGCAGTGGTGTTTCCCGCAAAGTGATCCCTGGTGGGTCCGTCATGCAGATCTTGAAGTACCTTCTCTTATTAGTGTGCCTCCAGGCACCTGAGCAAAACTCCATTATTGTTCTTTCTGTAAAGCACTATGTGCACTGATTGATATGCTAAGGCTTTAAGGCACAATGCCCTCTTCTATCTGATGGAAAAGTGAGATGGTACGGTGTCGTGCTCAAGGTATTGGCGCACATCTACGTACCAAGAGGTTTCGTATTCAGTGGGTGTTGCTCGCCTTATATCATACATCTCAATTTCCTGCTACCAGTCGGCAAGCTCTTCTTCGTTCTCCGGAGTGTGTATGCTTCAGCCGCAAGTCTGCAGAGCCCGTTTCCTTTAATCGTGTGAACTAGCATGATTTTGAGATCATACTCTTGCAAGCCTGTCATCCAGCTCGCATGTCGTTCACCCAGTTCTTGTTGTACAAGAAATGTGCGAACTGTTGGGTGAGGGACGAAGACTATGCAATGGTTCTTCAGTAAGTAGGGCCTAAAGTGTTTCACCGCCTTGTATATTGCATACGCTTGCTTATCAATGGTGGGGTAGTTGAGCTCTAGCCCCTACATGCTTGCGCTTATGAAGGAGATGGGACGTTCATCGTATGTTTCGTCCTTCTGAGTGAGTACTGCAGCTAGTGAATTATCAGAGACAAAGGTGTATAGCAGGAAGTCTTTCTTGATGTCTGGGCTATATAGTGCAGGTGCTTCTACAATGGCCGTCTTGATCTGGGCAAATGCGTACTTTTCCCTCTTACCCCAACTATAGACTGTGTCTTTCTTGATCATGTCCTACATGGGCTTAACTATCTGTGCATAATCCAAGATGAACTTCCGGAGGAAGTTTATCTTGCCCAAGAAGGACTGCATGGCTTTCTTGTTGGCTAGGTAAGTGATCTGTGTGATAGTCTGGACCCGATCCAAATCCACCTTGATCCCGATTTTGGCAACAATGTGCCTGAGGAGGTTCCCCTCTGACATTGCGAATAGCTCTTTTTGGGATTCAAGGAAATCTCGTATCTCCGGCATCGCTCAAAAATTTTCTTCAAATGGTGTATGTGGTTCTCTTGTCTTCTTGAGAACACAGTCACATCATCAAGGTATACCACTACACTCTGTTCGATGAGTCTGCGAAAACCGATGTTCACGGCATGTTGAAATGTTACAATTGAGTTTACAAGCCCAAAAGGCATTCATCTATAAGCGAACGTACCCCACTTGGTACGGAAAGTAGTTTTGAGTCTGTCAGGTTCTGCTACCAAAACCTGATTGTATCCTAAATAATAGTCAAGAAGAGAAAACATTTGTGCCCCAGATACTGTTTACAAAATGTGGTCCATAGACGACACGGGTTAGTTGTCTTTGTCCGAGGCGTGGTTTACATTCCAGAAATCGACACACAAGTAGATTTCCCCAGACTTCTTACATACATGAACAATATTTGAAACCCATGTGGAATGACGAACTTTATATATGATCTGTGCATCCAACAACTTAGTAAGCTCTTTTTGTATGAGGGGTTCAAGCAACAGATGTACTTTCCTCAGCTTCTGTTGATATGGCTTGACCCCTTCTTTGATCGAGATGATATGTTGGATGATCTGTGTGTCATAAGTTTTCAGATCATCATACGTCCATGCGAACACATCTCAGTATTGTTTGAACAAGCAGATAAAGGCTTGTCACTCTTGTTGTGTGCAACATGTACCAAGATTGACAAACTTCGGATCTTTTTCTGTTCCTAGGTTGATCAGCTCGTGTCTCATGGTGGAACTGTGGGTCTTGTTGTTCCTCAGCCCTTGGAAATGTTCTTGCAAGTCATAAAGCTTTTCCAATGTTGCCACACCTTTTGTAATAAGGTGGCCTTTCTTGTTACCAGCTTCTTCTTGTAGAGATCGCTTGTGCTCGTCATCATCTATCGCTGCATCTTTGAAGACGTTAGTGTTGGCCATGAAATGCAGTATCTGTTGATCATCATTAAACACACATAAGTTAGTTATGTTGTCCGAGATAGATGGTTTGTACAAAATTTCAATAGTGAATCTATCCCTAAGTGGTGACATCCTTGAAGCTGCATTTGCCAGAGCATTGGCGGTTGCATTATGCATACGTGGTACAACAATGGTATTAAATGCTTGGAAGTTTGAGATTAGTTGCCATACCTCTTGTTGGTAACTTTTGAGATGCGGTGATAAACAATGAATGGTGTTACGTACCTGTCGTACCACTATCTTTGAATCACCTACCACTTTGAGTGTGACCACGTTGAGGCTGATGGCTTTTTGTAAGCCTAACATGAGTGCTTCATACTCAACAATGTTATTCGTGCACTCGAACTCCAAGCAACTTGAAACCAAATGCTTCCTGTTGTAAGGGTTGATCAAGACACACCCGGCTCCTGAGTTGTCCTGTGTCTTTGATCCGTCAAAGTACATGGTCCACAACTTGTCTGTACACAAACCGCTTGATGTGCTAGTACTACTGCTACTACTACTATTGTTTCTACTACTGCTACTATTGGTACAATGTATTGTACAAGTTTCATTACCATCAATTGGGCAAGGAAGGAGTCCCAACTATGTGTCTGGTGGGGTTGGAGCTGGCCGTGCAGGATAACACCCCAATGTTGTTTCAAGGAGGCAGTTGCCAAACATGAGATCTGCGAAGGCCAACGGTTCATTCTCACCATTAAGGGGAGTGACATTATGCTTCATGTACCTCTCAGACAACACCTGGATTTGGTTGCACTTGCCCTTGTACGGAAGCCACATGTGAGACCAGTCTGTAGCAAAATATCTGTCTAGCTTGCTAGACTAGTCTCTGTTGAGTAGTAGACCGTATGCTTCCGGTATGTCCACAACCACTATGTTAATGCATTGGTGGACTCGACCATCATGAGATAGTTGGATGATCATGTCTTGTAGTTCACCAATGGCTAGTACCGATGTTCGATCAAGTTGGATGATTTGCGCGGATGTCTCGCTCCATTGTGCATTGATCTTTTTCACAATGGAGAGTGGCATGATGTTGGCTTCCACGCCAGAATCAACCAAGCAGTTGTGAACATTGCAGTTGAAAATTTCAAAAGATAGTAGGAATGAAGGGCAACATAAATTTGCTTCTTCCATTTGGAGTGTATTGAGCACAATGGAAAGTGATCCGAGAGGTGTGCTTTCTCCCTTATTGGTAGAGGTTGCGTTGTTTGTTGTTGTTTGTCCCAATGCATGCAGTAGGATATCTTGTTGACTATGGATCTTAGCTAACTCAAACAAATTGATGTTCGCCCGAGTTTTCTTCATGTCATCAACAATGTTGTAGTCCAGAGGTGGTAGACTTACCAAGATTTTTGGGGTAGAACGGATGTTCGTGTTGTTCTGCGGAGTGTTTTGCAGCTTGCTACTCGTGGATGTACTCTTATCCGTCGTTGTCTTCCCAGAATTATTTTGTGTTTTCTTCTTTGGGGTGGCCAGTGGGTCAGCCTTCCTCATCAACAGTCTCATCTTCTCTTGCATTTCCCCAAGTGTGGGGGGAGCCCCTTTACTCCTAAGATTGTAATGGTCAGTTTTCTTTAGGGGCTGCTTCTCGATATTCATCTTTGACATCGTTCACGAGCATTGATACACATTCACCATATGCCCAGAGCTTGATGGTTCATTAGGTGCAACCTCTTTTTCATCATTAGTGTCTTTCGGCTGCTCCTCTATATTGATTTTCGCATCGAGTGTATGACTGCAGAAAGAGCTTGTGACTCGCTTCCAGTCTGAACAAGAGTTCTTAGGGTGATGTTCTTCGTGGAAAGAACAAAACTTAGGATCTGCACATTGTTCGACCTGGAACACAGGTTTCTACGCAATTTTTGGAGGGAACTGGTTGCTTCTTGATAAGTTTCTTGCATGTCTCTATCTGGGCAGATGGTTGTTTGCAAATGTGTCCATTTTCCGTTGTTTGAGCTCGGACACTTCTATAGTCAAGTTCTTGACAAGGTGAGTGAGGGTCTCAATATCAGTTGCTTCCTTGTCTCTACCCTTGCTCGCCATTGCTTGGGACTTCCTGCTCGTATCCTTGGAGTCCTTTTTTGATTCGTCATCCTTGATGACTCCAATTGCGCACAGGTCTTTCTAAAAAACAATAGCCTCTTCACAGTTTTCTAAGAGTGTTGGTTTCACAGCTCTCTTAACAAACTGTGGAATGTTGGTTGGCAGTGCGAACGTGTAGTAATCAACAATGATGGAGTCATGAGGTTTAATGTCCACTACAAACTTGTTAAATATGCGTGTAAACCTCTGATTTAAGTCTTTTACTTTCTCTTTTCCCTCCATCTTGAGTCTTCCCAATTCTTTGAGTAGCATGGCTAGCGTCTTGTCGTCAGCAAACTTTTCAAGGAACATACGTTTGAATGCACCCCAATTTTGTATAGAGTTTGGTAGAAGGTTGCGATACCATGCAGTAGCACAACCATCCAAGTTACATGGGAATGATCTACATGCTACATCGCCATACTGTACCTCAAGGGTTTGTAGTTGTAGGTAGATGTTGTCCAAGTGGTTTTCTGCCTTCACCGTGCTGTCAGGGTTGAAATTGATGTTCATTCTTTCCACTCGCTTTGGCATCTTGTATAGAATAGTTGGGAGAGCCAATGGTCCATGAGTCATCCATTCAAGATTTGGGTCAGCCATTTCTTCTTCTTCTTCATCCTCCTCCTCTCTTTCAGAATCTGATGGTTCTGACTCTGAATTCGTTGGTTCGTCTCCACCTCTGCCTCCTATACCGGAGTTTGATCCCAAGATCATAAGAATGTCTTTTTCACCTTGTCGGAAGACCGGAGGTTCCTCTCTGTCTTCAATAGCTTCTACCAAACCTTCAAGTGTGACAAGGACTGCTTCTTCCACCAATGACACAACAACTCCTGTAGGAGTGGCTTTTGGCTTCCTTGATGCATATGGAAGATGTTTTATGCCTGGGATTAGTTTGACTACTTTTGCGAACTGGCGAGTGATGGGATGGATGGAGCGAAGGTGTTGATATAGAATCTCGTGTTCAATCCTGGGCAGTGAGGAGTAACCAACTGCAGAGTCATGTGTAGGTGAGAGGGAGTGCGAGTTATTGCCTTGACCAGATGGTTGATGAATGAGTGTGAGAGGATGTTCAACCATATACAATTGGCTGCCCTCCTTCTAGCATCAGAAATGTTGATGGTGCTGGACCCACCAACATTCAAGGGATCACCCCAATATGAAGTCCCAACTAGACCTCACACTATTTGGTGTGGGAGTCCCATCCGGTATGATGGCCCGGTTGCCATTGTCTTAAGGATTTTCCTCAACTCTTGCTTGTCAGCACAGGAGAGTGGTCTGCTTTGTCTTCGAGAAGTGAGGTTCACATGCCTGGTGATTACTAGTGTTACTTGTGTCAATGGTTCTTTCATTGTAGAGGGGAAGGGTGAAAGTGAGTCCCAAGTCGGTTGGGAGGAAGCTCCAACTCTGTTAGGAACACACAACACAACAAGACGTGCACGACTTCTGGAGGAGCAGTCCACACGGATGCGGCAGTCACAACACACAATGGAAGATAACATGTACAACACTCAGTGGATGAGTCCACACGAGTGCAATGGTTGTTACAACAAGTTTTATGTGAAAGGTTTGTCTGATGTCCGGGGAGATAGCCACCATGGGCGAGACAGCGTTAACAACATATACAACACATTTTCATTAACATATTATGCATTACAACAAGTGAAATATGTTCAAGTGTTCAACACAAGTTAAAGAAACATGCATTACAAGTGTTCAAGATTAGTCTTACAACAGTTACAATACATGTGTGAAAATGTGTTGGCCTGTTAGCAGGCTTCTAAATTAAGAGAAAGTTCCAAGACACATCGTTACACCATACATCACTAACCCCGTGCGCGAGGCATTGGGGCCACTACTTACTCCTCAAAGAAAAGATTACAGACTCTCTTGGCTATATGGGAGGAGCTGAGGTGAAAATTCCTTTGCATGTACAAATGAGGGGGTATTTATAGCCAAGGGTGAAACTGACCCTTGTGGTCATTCGACTACCCTCATGACTATTTGACTTTCATGACTTTTTGAATTTACATGACTCTTTGTACAACAAGTGGGTCTCTTGGACTTCCATGTTACATTACATTGATTGACAACATGGCTAATAGTAGATATGTAGACGACATGACTCATGACACAACTCGAGATGACAGTGTTGGTACATTTGTGTTTCGACTGGAGTGCATGTCGAGCTGCAGTGCCGCTGGGTGGTGGATGTCTTCATGGTGTGTCACAGCTTCACCTCTGCATGGCAAGGTGCATGAAGTCTTTGATGTTCATTCGTTCACTTGATGTTGCTTTGGCACATTGCTCCTTGCTTGTATGTTGGAAGGCTTGACATGTTCATCTGTTCGTGAAAGGTGCATGTTCGTCCGTTCGTCCCTCCATGAGCACATCCTGCATGTTTGCTCGTCCGTCCATCCGTGAACACATCTTTGCATGATCATTCATTCGCAAGCACATCTCTTTGCATGCATCATTCGTTCGTCCGTTGGTGAACCTATCCTTCTGCATGTGCTCCCTTCATTCATCCCATTCGTCGTTGCACCATGTTTGTTGGTGTACCTGTACCTACAGTCACTCATGACGAGATGACATCAAATCCAAAAACCTCATAGTCTACCATGACACATGATCATTTCGAATGCAGGTGACTGGGAGAGGCAATAAGGTTGTGAGGCAGGATGATGGCTCCAGGCACTGCTGATGAAAATTGCGCAAGGGTCACTGGGTGAAGAAGATGGGCAATTCAAGTCAACAGTGACTATCCGCGAGGTTTGGCTCGGCTGGAAGGAAAAACTGCACAAATTTTGGGAGGGACAGTCTGGACTGCAGGAAGGCAAGGCAGAAAAAATATCATTTTCTAGAATGAGTGGGCAGCAGGGGCTTGACAGCAAAATTTGCACAATTTCTTGGAGGAATTGGCCGCCAGGCTGTAGGGAGGATTGGCATATAGCATTTGTGAAGTTTTTTGAGGAACTGGAAGAGAGCCTAGTAGCCAAAACTATGCAATTCTTGGAGGGAACTGGCAGCTGGCTATTGGGTCACTAGCAGTAGAAACTGAGCAATTCCCAATGGGAACAGGCAGTCAGCTGTCAGGAGCTTGGCAGCAGAAACTGCACAATTCCTGGAGGGAACTGTCATTCTTCTGCTGGGAGCTGCTAGTAAGAGGAATTACACAGATGCTGGGAGGTCAACCTGTTGATCATCTCTACACAATTTCTGAGCTGAGTGGACTACTAAGCAGCAGAAGACCTGCTCATGAAAATTGCGCAATTTTCTAGATGAGCAATCGGTCGACTGTCGGGAGGACTGACTAGGAAAACTTTGCAATTTTCTGAGGGAGACAGGGATGGGCACTGGGTGTCTGTCTGACCTGCCTGCACAATTTCTTCAGTCAGCAGAGCGAGCAAGGTCAGCAACCTCAATGCAATTTTTGAGGGGAGTTAATCCCCGGGTGGATGTTAGGTCCAACTCTCGAGGTGGCCAGCATGAAGGGGAGTCAATCCCTGGGTGGATGTTAGGTCCAACTCTCGAGGTGGCCAGCATGAAGGTTGATTGAATTTCTTGTGGGTAGCAGCTTGAAATGACTTTCTTGGTGCTTCTGCATTGTTCTAGGTGATAGTCGATCGAGTCGATGGCGGGGTAATGGTCTGGCTGTCAGAGGGGAGTCCGGTCATCAGAACTTCAGAAAAATGACTAAGTGTGTGAACGAGTGAAAGATGCAAATGTGATCTCACAAACACACACCAACATGACTTGACAATGAGACGACTCAAACCATCCATACACACATGTTCAACATGACCAACTGACGGTGCAAGCGACAAGCGCGACACTCGTGATTGATCATTGATCGACTGTCACGAGGTTTGCGTGACAGTGAATGTGACTCCGTGTGTGAGTGCGACAGATGTTTTCATAGCGAACATAACATGTACACATGAAGCGAAGACCTTGAGCATGACCACATTGTTGCAAGCATGACATTGACATCAATATGCAAAAACTTGGGTGGAAAGAACAAGCAAGGTGGGTGCAAAGGCTCACACGGGCTCACGGAGCGAACTCGAGTGCATGCAACCATCAAGTGAAACTCTTAGAGGAGGCTCTGAAATTGAGTGCAGGCAAAAATTTTGGAGGGTGCTTGTAACCGCTACAACACATCATAAAGGTGAGATTATAGCCATAGACCAACTCACCTTTCTCACCTATGATTCACATGTTATTGGAAGTGTCCCTCTTGTGGGGGAAACCCTACACCCATATCAGCATGTCATAGTTGTATTGTTGAAGGATTCTTCAATTGTGGGGACCTTTTCACTCCCTCCTCCTCTCCTTCCTGATAGATCATATTTGGTAGCCTATATCAATATGATATCATCTTCTACTATCATGGTTGATCCATGGATTGTACCAGACGAAACTAACATCCAAAGTTTTGGCGACTAAATTTCACTGAGCCCCACTAAGCTAGATTACGAAGCAATTTATTCGTCTTGTGTGGTTTTGGCTTTTGATTCACCTAATTCGGTAGACAGATCGTTGGACTATGGTACATATTCTTATCCTTTCTCGTGTGTATTCCCTACCACCAAAATCATCATGGAAATCATGATGTCAGACGATGCACTATGGGACGAACATCACCATCATTCCTCCTTACCTGATTCCATTCAGGATAGTCTCAGTGATGTATACTCGCCCAATTCTATCAATCTTTTAAATATTTTTTGTCTATTCATGACTTCGATTCATAAAAGAACCTTTCGAATATTGAAGAGACGATACATCTTGACATTTCCATCAAGTCAAGCGTTGTCGAAAATATGCACATTGGAGCATCTTGTTCTCCATCCGAGATCGAGACTTATCGAACCCTTTTTCATGAGTTTTGAGATGCCATTGCTTGAACCTATGAGGAGATGCCAAGTATAGACCCAAATATAGTTGTACATGAAATTAAGAAGTATCCTGATGCCAAACCAGTCTAGTAGCACCTCTGTCTGGTCCATCCCAAGAATGCTATTGGTATTAAGGCTGAAGTGTAAAAGCTTCTTCGAGTTGGTTTCATATACCCCATCCCTTTAACTGATTGGATGTCAAATGTAGTTCTTGTCATAAATAAATAGGCCACCATTTGAGTGTGTGTTGATTATCAGGATGTGAATCGTTCATGTCTGAAGGACAATTATCCCACCCCATTTATTGACCTTATTGTTGTTGATTACGCTGGCTGCAAAATTTATTCATTCATGGATGGATTTTCAAGCTATAATCAAATCAACATTCTCCCAGCGGACCAACCTAAAACTGCTTTTATTTTTCCCTAGGGCACTTTTGCCTATAGGAAACTCCCGTTTGGTTTAAAGAATGTTGGGGCCACATTTCAATGTGCCATGGATTATGCTTTTCATGATATCAAACACATCGTTCAACCATATTTGGATGACCTCCCTTCTCACTCAAAACATCGTATTGATCACCCAATGCATCTTCGAGCTATTTTCCTTCATTGTAGACATTATAATATTCGCCTTAACCCACACAAATGTGTGGTTTTGTCAGTTATGGTCGACTCTTAGGTTTATTTATATTGAAACAAGGAATTCATATCAATCCATTGAAAGTATAGACAATTGTTGATTTGCCTGCACCTTCTTCACTAGTTCAACTTCAACGACTTCAAGGGAAAGCTAACTTCCTACGAAGATTCGTCCCTAATTACACTGAATTGACCAAAGGATTTACTCGCTTACTGAAAAAAGGGGTTCCCTTCCATTGGGATGACATAGCTTAGAAAGTGTTTGATGCCCTGAAAGATGTACTGGTTCGGGCATCTCTTCTATATCCCCCTGACTATCAGCGCGATTACTTCATGTATCTTGTTGCTGCCATTTCTACTATAGCAATGGTATTGGTCCAAGAATATGATTTAGGGACTGAACATCCCATTTACTATCTGAGTCAGAATCTTAATGACACTAAAATTTGATATTCCCACGTAGAAAAATTAGCTTTTAACATCGCTCAATTCATCTAAATATTGTGTCATTACATCTTGCTTCGAAAAACTATGGTCATTTCGAACTGCAACCCTATGACATACATTTTGTCACGTCAATTGTTGGGAGGAAAGTAATCGAAATGGATTTTCATCTTATAAGAATTCAACCTAGAGTTCATCAAATCCAAGTCCAATAAATCCCTAGTTTTCGTCGAACTAATGTGCGATCTCCCTTCCCATGATTCGGAATCTACATCTAAAGATTCTATTCCCGACGAATCATTGTTTCTAATCTCGTTGTCTAACCCGTGGTATGGATATTTCCTAATTTATCTTGAGACCCAGACTTTCCGGTCTAATATCTCTTGCTCAGAGTAGCGTCATATTCATTAGCAAGCTCGAAATTACTTCATTATCTGTGACACCCTTTACTATCGTGGTATCAATACGATCTTACGAAGGTGCCTCACACTTGAGAAGTCTGAGAAAGTCTTAAATGAATTCCACTCAAGGGCATGTGGCAGAAATTTATCTGGTTATGCTATCGCCCAAAAAAAATATGTGTTTGTTACTACTAGCCTACCATCTTTCAAGAATGCATCCTCACTATCCAAAAGTGTCATGCATGCCAGATATATGATCGTAAGACCCTTGCTCCGCTTGCTCTGTTGCATCTTGTTATCGCTTTTGGTCCCTTTACAAAATGAGGTATCGACTTCATGACATGTAACCCTCACTTGGTTGGGGGGCATGGTTATATTATTGTCGGTGTTGACTACTTTACTAAGTGGGTCAAGGCGATGCCTAGATTTAACAACACTGGAGAAATGGTTGCATACTTCTTTTTCAACCATGTCATCGAATGGTTTGGTGTTCCACAAGTATTAGTTATGGATCACGGAAAACATTTCTGGAATCATAACTAACTACTAAGCTACGAATTTCCCATGAAATTTCCACTCCCTACTATCCTCAAGCTAATGGACAGGTTGAGGCCATCAACAAATTTCTTAAGACGATGCTTCAACACATGGTGGGGCTCCACAAATCGGACTGACATTTGCTCATTTGTGCTGCTTTGTGTGCATATCAAACCTTAGTCAGGATGGCTACCGGATTCACACCCTTTCAGTTGGTGTATGGTCTAAAAGCTATCCTCCCAATTGAATGTGAAATTCCATCACTAAAACTAGCTATCAAACTTCAGCCTGCCACTTCCATAGAGGAGGAGCGTATTTTATGTCTGACTCGTTTAGTTGAAACATGATGCAATGTTGTTATAGCTAGTGAAGCTCATAAAAGACACATCAAGGTATAGTATGACAAGAGTGTCAAGCCTCGTGTCTTCTCGGAAGGAGACCTTATCCTGTTATATGACCAGGAGTATGATAAGTTAGGTTCAGGGAAGTTTCAACCCATGTGGTTAGGTACATATGTTGTCAAGTGAGTCCTTGTAAAAGGGGTTTACAAGTTAGTAGATCTTGATGGATTTCCCTTGGCGCGGCGTAGAAACGAGTTGTACCTAAAAAATATTATGCTTGATCTCAAGTGTAGTTTTCACTATGTACATATTGTCTATAGGTGTGTTGAGTGTGTTTGCAGTGTGTTTTTTCAGAGTTTTACATAGTTTCTGTTGATTCCCTTTTACGTTTGGTTTGTAGATGTCAGTATCTCTTGAAACTTTCATCGGTTATGTTGATGGTGCCAGTCGTAGTACTCAGAACCTATCTTTCGCAGCATGGGCTATCTTTGCTCCAAATGACGAGTTAGTGAGTCTACAAGGGATTTGTATTGGTCGCTCCACCAACAACATCATTGAGTATAGCGCAGTGGTCGAGATACTGTATGATGCTATTGCACATGGTATCCGTCGTTTAGTTGTTAGACTTGACTCACAACTCGTAGTACTACAAGTTCCCGGTATCTATTCAATTATAAGTCCCACCATCTTACGCATGGTTTTAAGAGTATGTCTTCTAGAAAGACATTTCGATTTCATACAATATAAATACATTTCTAGAAATCTAAACACATTAATAGATGCCCTAACTAATCATGTTTTAGATAAACATTTGCAATGAATGTAATTAATTTTCAATTCACGTCACATCATATTGAAAATACAATAGAAACCCAAAAACATTGGGAAAAAAATAAAAAATAGTGTATATATATATCTATCTATCTATCTATATATATAAGTTTAGTTTTACAAACATTTGTGCCAGAGACACATATGGCATACATCACCCATATAAAAACTACATGCAAGGATCTAAGTAGACATAATCAAAGGCACTCATGACAAAATGACATTGCAAGAGACATCTTGTGCAGTAGTCGACGAATACGACTAGGAACTCCTCTGGTATATTTTCAAGTCGTAGTGGAAGTTGGTCGACCGCAGTATCATCAATTCCATGTGTCAACCCTTCCATGTGGCACTCTACCTCTGATAGGACCTGTGCTACATCTGGATCCTGTAGCATATCCTGTCCCACCGTAATGACCCTTGTTGGTTCTACTACCTCCTCCTATTGTCGTTCCTCTGCACAATGGAGATATGAAGCACCAATAAGTTGAGTTGGTCCCACATGTGCATGAAACATCAATATTTTAGTATCAGAAACATATAAAAAAAAAATGTAGAACTTTAAAAACTTAAAAGGTAGAAATTTCTTACACAGAGCACCCCATTCCTCACCCTCAGGAAGCACAAACTCAAGGTCATCATGAAAATGCATCCCTGCATAAGAATAGTCGTTGATCATGATAGATTGTATGTGCAGCCACCTGAAGAATGTTGGTGAGAAGCTAATCACTGACTGCCCTGCATGTCGATACATGTGATCTATCCACCTCCTCATCTGTGGTATCCTCAGATCAATAGGCTCGAGTATTATATGATGATGTTGAAGTAATGGAACTTGTTCTAATGCAAAGGAAACTAATATCACATCGTATCCAAAGTTCTTTAGTTTTCTCTTTTTTTCCTTAGTCAGTTGTTCTTTCATGTTGACCAGAACTCCCTCGCTCCAGTTGAAGAGTGTTGGCTCCAGACACTCCAATCCATATTTCATATATGATCTGCTTGCCACATGCAATGTGGAGCTACCTACCAATCTTGCGATAATGAATAGGATTGTTCTCAAAGGTAGTCAGGTCACATATTTTATAATGATATTTCCATCCTTTGTTGGCTAGGCTCGAGGTCTACAATAGGTGGCGATATAATCTTTCATTGTCTCCCCACCACTTCTCCCACCTAGGAGAGATATCGGGGCACCCCTCATTGACAATCCTGTCAGAAAGTAGATATCCTTTACCTTTATCTCGAGTAGATGTTCCCCAAACCTAAACGCTTCTACCTAAACATCCCATAAATGAACAAGGTATTTCAACAACTCCATTTGTTGCCTTATACTAGGAAGCCAGAAGAAATTTAGAAATCCACAACTCTTTAATGCTTGGATGGTAGCAGGATCATTTGCTGCATTTAAATCATGTTCCTCATGTTCTCTTTCTCTCCACATGAAAGACATTTTGTGTTGATGAACCCCTGAAACATCAACAAGATATTCATTAGGATCCTTTTCATGAAATAAACTTTTCAAATTTTGGGGAAAAACTGATAAACAACCTTTATATTTCCGCCCAATACACCCTAGAAGAGAAAACTAGAGTGTTGCAGCTTTTCTTGCAATGCATGACTGCCTATGTGCAACAAACTTTCAAACCCTTTGAGCCTGCGTTGGTCCTAGGGCGAAATTTTGGAACCCTAGGGTCCTCAAAAACTCAAAAAAATTACTTGAAATCACATAATAGAAACACTTAAATAAAAAGAAATATTTTAGCTCCTACTTGGAAGCAATGGTACTCGAAATATTCCATTGGATTGGCCGTAATCAACTGTAGAAGATCGAGGGAAAAAGTACTCAGAACTCTCACTATTATAGGTAAATGTGAAATGGTAAAGATGAATCGTCATTTTGAGTATGTATGGTCATATTATTCATTATTTTATTCATATTTGATGTTTTGACCTTGTGATGATTCATTTTTACTATGAAACGAGTAGGTTTAATCCTTTATGTGTTGTTTTGAGCAGGTCGACAACAATTAATGGATTTTGTTGTGCTTTACACAAGTTATTTTGACCGAAGAGTATACTTTTATCTCTTTTTCAAGCTCTTTAAACCTATGAAAAAGGAACCCATTGGAGTCCTCTTTCAGCTCTTTTCAAGCTCCCAAAACATGAAAATATTATCGAGCACTTATCTTTTCAAACTCGTAAAAGTAAATGAAAAGACGTCTACTCAGTATAAGTTTAACCCTTTTCCAGACTAAGATAGACTAACTACGAAAAAGGAATACCTTAGTCGAACATGGCTAAGAGGTTCTCTTGGGTATTGTTTTCTACCTTTTCGGACCTAAGGGACTACCTACGAAAAGGGACATTTGGAGTTTTCTTTTTCACCTCTTTTTCAAACTCTCTAAACATGAAAAAGAAGTCGAGTTTTACCTTTGTTGGACTCATTAAAACATCAAACAGTGATGGACTTGTCGAACATGATAAGGTCGAACCACTCCTTCTCAGGGTTTGTTAAATATACTCGGAGGGATTCATCCGAAGGATGGACTTATAGATCAAGCATATGTTATCCTCCTCAATCTTGTTAAAAAATAAATAGGTACTGACCAGTATGGTTGGGGAAATTGGGAAAACAAGGTACTCCATTTGTTAATGGCAGCGAGTCGCTCTTGAACACGACACTCTTCCACTTCATCTCCATGGTTGTTGGGTTGATTAATCTGCTTGCCTTTCTATTCATCATACCTTCATAGAACCTCCCTTTCAGTTTTGGGTTAATGTTTCCAACTCCATTCCAGTGTCGTTGTTGTCTTCAATAGAAGTCATTCAGCTTATATCCGTTACAATACTCTTAAGCCTTCATTCCATGTTTGCCTTTCCTGATCCAGTTCCATATCAACATCATTTTGTCTCAATCATGATACCCATTTCATGTCGTTGATGGGGGATACATCAAGTCCCACCTGTGACAGGTTGCTTCATGTCGACATTAGCACATTATCCAGGCAGTGGACTTAAAAACACCCATCGGTACCTTGGTTCTTGCATACATCAATGGCAAGTTTCCTCGCTATCAACGACAGGTTCACATTATTGGCATTCGACCGAAAGGTTCTGTATGGTGTTTGACATCAACTCATTTATTCACACCATACGTATTGTACTTGAGTACCTTGAGAACCATTAACATCATTGATGGTTTCTCTCACGTCTGTTAACGACTTACACCATTGGCTACTAATCAGATGGCATCTACCATGTTTGACTTTAGCTCATTGATTCACATGGTTAGACTCGTACGTTGGTTGGTCATGTGGATGAGATAGAAGACCTCTTATCTAGTTTCTACCATCCGGGCTGCAATTTCAGGATTATACAAAGATCACTATGTATGATGGCTATGATGATAATGACATTCATCCAGTCATGGGTCCACCATTAGTCATAAGTGGACATGTCTTTTGATCATTATACAAGTAATGTTAGCTTATGTGTTGAGTATGGGTATGCCTCCCTCAGCAAAATAATGTCATGATGTAAATGTATTGTAATAGAAGATGAAGCTCGCTGGTTTTTCTTGATCTTGAATTGTCATAAGGTAAAGAACTTAAGTCATTAGTCATTGTCTCTGACTTTGCGCTTTAGGGAGCACTCTGTTATAGATTATTTTATCTCATATGATCACTCAGCTTCCTAATGGGATCATTCACATCATATTCCCCCTTTACATCATCATTGCAAAAATCCATATGCATGACTCTCTCATTCCCCACAGTTTATGCCCTAAACTGCATCATCTAAGCAAGTTTTAGGACCAATGCACCTTGGCCTCTTGTTGGAAAGCGTTCACCTACAGGTTGCTCCACTGTGACCTATGTTGATCACCTACAAGTTTCTCTCCTTGCACCTACGTTGGTTCTAGAAATTCGGGAAAAAGAGAGAGAATACTAAAGCCTCCATTTCCAGAAGCTTTCAGGATCTGTTGTAACCATTTACCTCAGATAAAACTTTCAAATCCTATCCTATCCTACCTTGGAGTTTCCATCCCTTATCCTTAGATCTCATCCTCCCATCAAGAGTGGATCTCAATCCCAAGATTGGTAAAAGGATAAGAACTCCTAACTTACCTCACTCCTCTATATATTTACAGCCTTCCATATGCAAGGGGTTAGCTTTTGGAGAGTGATTCTACCCTTATGATGTTGTTGTGAGAGTTATATTTTCATGCATTTAGGGTGATTGGAGGTACACTTTGTGACAAAGGAAGGACAAATCAACAACTTGAGGAGCTCTTCTACAATATCGACACCTATTTATGGTTGTAACTCACTCCATTTATATCAATATAAAGAGTTCTCTTGTTTTCCTATATGTGATGTCGTTATTTCATATATTTCAATACCATGTTGATATGTTGAATGAAGTAGATAGATTATGCTACATAGACTTGTAGTTTCTTGGCTTGTGTTTCTTGGTTGTGCATGTTCTAATTTTGGCAGTTGGAGCTATGATTGGAGCATTCAAGCCAAGGAAGGAGCGAAACATATGATATATTGCAAGTAGGTTTCTTCCCCTCATCTACTTAATTTAAGAAAACATTGAGTTCTTTGTCATTATGTTGTTCTAGGTTAGCCACCAGACCTAGGGGAGATATTTCTATCCGCAGTCATAAATCCTGCATAACACTCCTTTTGTTGATTCTCTTGTTCTTCTAGTTGTTTCTATATTTCCTCCTCTTCTTGCTTCAATCTTTCTTCTTCTTCTTTTTGATTTAATTCTTCTTGTGCCTACATTTCCTCTTTTTCTTTCCGTTCCTACTCTTCCTCTTGCTTCCTTTCTGCTTCATGTTTCTTCCTCTTCCTCTATGTTGCCATAATTGCTTTTAGAATGATTGGATTAGATTTGAACTTACGGCTCCACTCCTCTCTTGAGTTATGTGAAACCTTCCTCTTGTACTTGATGCTCACTAAGGTCTGCTCTTTTGAATTTTGTGCTTCCTAGGAAACAATTTGTTATGGAATTACACTAGAAGGGCCTGCCTCAATTCCTAGTGCATGTGAGCGAGAGGAATTATATAAATTCTTAATATTCTCTTCCTCTGACCTGGCATAGGTCCCATACGGCCATTAAAAATTTAACTTGGCACATGTCTTTTGGAAAATCCTCTGGGATCATACTGATGAAAATATATCATAATGAACTTGAGGCTTTCCAATTATTTAGCTTCAGCATCTGCAACCTTCAAGTGCTTAATCTTATAAGATCCCGCTTGCAAGGGAAAAGTAGGCCAAGGTGCCTTCTTCTTCCTCTGTCGTACTGCAGATAGAACTGTGGCAAGATGATAGGAAACCTCTTGCATGACTACTTTGTTTGTAGCATAGCTAAGTAAGAGATGAGACGATTTATGATAGACAAACACCTTGAGGTATGTACCATCTGGTGAGGCAAACCAATCCACTACTCCCATCACTAAGTTCATTGTCTCACGAGACATGCAATGGTCTTCTTCTTCAAATATAATCTGATATAAGACCTTGAAGAATTGAGCAAAAAGTGTCTCAAAAACTTCGCGGTAGCTACATTTTGTCAGTAACTTGTAATAAATGTGGATAGGGGGCTCCTTAGGTGTCCATTTCCAATCCAAACCAGGGAACTCATTATGAGCACATACTCCATCTAGCAAGTAGGCGGACAAGTAGAATTGTTGTTGCTTGCCCTATGGTGCATTCTTCGCCTTATTTACATTAATTTGTAACTGTTGAGCCCCTAGATGAGACTAGTTGAAAATATTCCCTTCTGAGACAATTTTATGTATCATGTGGACCCATCCTTTTGGGAAGGATTTAGTATTCTTGTATCCATAGACTCAACAACACAAAACTATCAAGTAGTGAAACACCATTCTAAGTGACTTGATCTTGTAAGTATTGCTAGGTGTATGACGAAATTTTGTTGGTTCTTTCCACAATTAATTAACCACTTCCATCATGTTTAGATAGCACGAGGCTCCATAAAACTATCAATCTAAACGTTACCCAAGCTTCAACAACTTGTAGATCAAGTGGATTTCATGTGGTCGGTAAGAGGCATGCTGCTACCCACTATCACTATTCATTGACATGCTCTTGGTATCCAGACCTTGCAAGATCCATTTAATAACATCTACACATGGTAAAACTAGAAATCTGCAAGCAGCTCTATGGAGCCCTGATCATTGGATGTTTATGTAGACCTGCCTATCCTGCAAATCTTCTTTGAATTTGGTCGCAGTGAATGCTTCCTTGACGATATACCAAGTGATCTCAGAGTCATTCTCAATGTACAATTATGTATCAGATAGAATGGGAATTGATATTAAAGGACTTTTGACAACTTCTTCGACACTACTTTTAGTGGCCTCCTTTGATTTTGTATTCTTGGGAGGTATGGTGTTATCTGGTGATGAGAGAGTAATGTGTTTTGGACCTATAGTGCATGTTGCAAGAGATGCACTCATGGCGATAACAAGTTAGCTCAAAATATCGCTTTAGAAATCAACTTTAAAGCAGCAACATAGTCACTGAAGGAAAATATTGCACAATACTAAGCAACAAAGAGGTAGATTGGGCTCTGGAATTGTGCAATGCGCAGTAAGAGAGAGGGATTGTGCAGTTATGGTTGATAAGAGATTGGCTTATGGACTGGAACTGCGCAATGCACAGTCTCAGTTGTCAAAGAGAGAGAAGGATTGCACAATGTGCAGTTTCAGTGGACAAGCAGGGCAACTGATGGCTAGGATTGTGCAATGCACAGCTAGAGGAGGCTAGTAATTGTGCATTGTGCAGTTTCAACTGGCAAGGGTGAGGCTTGCTACTCAAGATTGTGCAATGCATAGTAGAGAAGGCTAGTAAGCCCTAAGGACGGTGTAGGAAAATCTCGAATCTAGGACTGAAGAAGATCGGTCCTAGAATCTGTTAAATCAAACATTAGCATCACCCATATAAGATAATACAAAAGGAAGAACAAACATGCATAAATAGACCCAACAACAGTAACTGTTGGTAGGGAAAAAGACAAGAAATTGATGCAACATTTGTAAAAATTACTCAAAATTATGAAACAAACACTTGTACAAGCTAATAATAATAGAAGTTCCAGCACTATGAGAAGAAACGGGCAATGTGACACTTGCAAACACAAAAACGACAAAAGTGACAGAAAAAAGTAGCAAAAAACGATACTTGAGAAACTTACTTGGAAAATCATTGCAAATCGAATCTAAATATCCTTGAACTTGTGAGAATGGCTAGAGATCCAATGTCAAATGTGAAAATGAGCTTTAAGGGCCTCTCTATATAGATTTACTCTCGCAGGATTAGGGTTAGGGTTTTTGACACACATGCCTAAATTCAAGGAGAAAGTGACACTTGTCCTTATATCCAAAATAAAAACTTGTGCCGCACCATTAGAAAGGGATGAGCAATCCCTATTTTATAGGGATGCATAATTGGTTGATACGGAAGACTGCACAGTTCACTAGCAGAAAAGACTACGCAATTCCCAGTGACAAGGGATCGTGCAGTTCACTAGCATAGTGCATTACACAGTTTTGCTCCACAATGAGTGACTGCACAATTTGCTTGCTCAATGACTGCTTGTCTCACAAGATTTTGTAGTTCAGTTCCTCAATGGATTGCATATTCTCTAGTGGCAAAGGATTGCATAGTTCCCAGAGGCATGACCCTGCAATTAATACTAGATCAGGACAGGAGTTAGCTTGTGTTAGAAAGGGGTTTGCTTGTCTTTAGAATTTGTACGACTGTTGTCGACAAGACTCATTCATCATCAAGAAAACACAATTAAGACATCACACAAGCAACACATATGGAAAGATAAGTCTAAGTAATCAAGAGGAATAGTTGACAATGAAAAAGCTAGTTCTTGTAGACAAAGGTTGGCTCCAACATCGAAGCGTAGGAAAAATTTTGGAGGGGGTTGTAGCAGTTACAACACTTGGCGACACATTGGTATAACTCCAACCTTTTTATCTGGGTCTAACTTTAATACCAAGTCTAGCTCTTTAAGAAGTATTTTTCATTCCATTGGTCACCATAGCTTCCTTACTTAACTCGACTTAAAGATATAGTTTCCTTCATTCTCTTTATCAGCCAAACACTCACACAAGTAAGTCAAACTTTGGTTGTTTTAATCATGAGTAAGGAGTATATAGATAAGTGAGTGACAGAATGTCAGAATCTTAGTTTTCATCTCTTGTGTTGCTCCGCTGCCAGCAGGCCTGGACAATACCCCGACAAAGTCACTTCAGCAACACAAGCATTCCTTCACTACTAGCAAGCCTTAATAGTACCCCAACGATGTTGCTTGCTTCACCTCTCTACGCAGGAAGCCTTTCTCTTCTTTCAACCTTTATTTATAGAACTATGCTTAGGCACTTATTATTTCATTGGGGTGGAAGAAGGATCCCAAATTATTAAGACCATAAGAGGTTGCTCCTTCAGAGAAGGATATATACACCTAGAAAACAATCCACTGACTTAAGTTTCCTCCTCTCTTTTCTCTAATCAACCAAGTTGACAAGTTAAAACCTGTTAAAAGATGTAGCAAGAAAGGCTCAATTTGACTTTATCCTTATTCAAATTGAGTAAATCGAATTTCCACATAAACATGACAAATTGAATGCAGTTAACTAGTGTGACATGGCTCTTGTCACTCAGTTAGCTCAGTAAATTCGAGTTAGGGGCTTGGAGTTTAGTTATGCATGTGTTGATTGCTAAATTTTAGCAATTTAGTTCAATTATTTTCAGTTGTATTTAGTTAACTGGCCTCTAATTATTGATATTGTTCGTTGAAGGTCAGTTGTGCAGTGGGACAAAAATATAACTTAGAGATTTGTGAGTCAACTGATCAATCAGCCCAAAATAGCTAATGCATGCAAGGAATTCGAATTCATCAGCTAAAGTGGAGATGAAAAGGTAGTGTAACATGAGTTGTATGCTATTTTTTAGTGCACATATGTTGCATGAGTCAGGAGATCAATCCTTGGGAATTATGCAAGAAAATAGGAGGAAATTTCTATCTTTTAGGAGATAATTTCCTTAGGAATTTGGTAAGGAAATAGAAGGCTAGATGAGCAAATAATTGGCTAAGTGTTAGTTAGAGTTTCTCATTCAACAGAGAGAACAATTATTCTTTTGTTGGTTGTGCTCAAAGCTGGAACAAGCAATTGTATTAGTTTCTTTGTTCAACTGATTAATGCAAAGAGGCTTAAGGGGTTTTTCCCAGTTGGGATCCCATAGAAATCGTTGTGTACTTGTGGTTTTTCTTGTTGCATGTTTATGTATGTTGTTCTACATTGTGATTTCCATTCCACAGATCAGTGGAGTAAAATTTTGTCTCTTGTTTTTCAGTTTTAAAGCTTCAGCAGTTGCAATTTCTATCGAATTTATACATGTTACCAAAGCCCTGAAATCACTTTACAACTAGTATTTCGTACTTGTCTCAAAGGAATTTCGAATTTGCAGCTTCAATGTAGTAGTTTTTTCTTCGGGATCAGGAGAATGTCTTTCAACATACTGAGATTGGAGTATGCCTTGGAGGGTAGCTCAAATTTCATAGCCTGGAAGGATCGAATGGAAGCAGTGCTTGATGATAATGGTACTTTAGAATATGTTAAAACTGACATTGCAAAACCCCAGCAGTCTGATGCACAAAAATTAGCACAATGGAAGAAGGGTATTGTAAAGGCTAGAATAATTCTTCTGGAAGGTATGAGAGACCATGTGGTCTCAAATCTCGATGGCAAAGAGACACCATTTTCTATGTGGAAGGCAGTGACTAAGCTATTTGAAAATAGTAGTGAACATATAAAATTGGCCCTAAAAGACAAACTTTGAAACACGAGGATGCAGAAAAATGATATTATTCCACAATATCTCTCCAGATTCACACAATTTCGAGATGAGCTTGGAGGGGTTCGGGTGAATGTTGCAAAATATGATCTAGTGAGCCTAGTTCTTCTAGGCCTTCCAAAATCTTGGCACAACTACGAGGACTCTATGAATGGAAGGGGAAAATTACCAAATTGGGAAAGGTTGTGGTCTGATTTGGTTCAAGACGAGTTTAGGAGAAATACTAGAGACAAAACACCATCCATAGCAAAGGATGAAGAGAATTATGCTTGGTTGGGAAGGGGAAGAAGGGCAAAGGTAAGAAGACCCAAAGAAAACCTGAATCCAACCAAAATAATGGCAAGAATAAAGACTTGGGCAAGGTAAAATGCTTCCACTACCACGAATACAAGCACTATGCAAAAAAATGTCCACACAATAAGTCTACCAAGAAGGCTTCAAGAGGAGTAGGAGTTGAAGCACTGGCTTCACAGTTCGCATTAGACTTCACCCTAATAGCATGCATGGCTGTCACTGTTATGGGGACTGTGTGGTACCTTTATTTCGGTGCCTCGTTCCATATTACAAGGTGTAAGCAGTTTTTTAGTACCCTGGAGGAGAAGGATCTCCAGATGCATATCTAAATGGGGGATGATGGGAGGTATAGTGCTACATGAATTGGTACTGTCACCTTTGAGAGGGAGAAAGCCTCCCCTCTTCACCTCAAAGATGTTATGTTTTTACTTGGGTTGAAGAAGAACCTTATCTTTGTAGAATTATTGTAGGATAGAGGCTATGATGTTATTTTCAGTAAAGGGAAAGCCTTTCTGAGACACATAGCTATTGGGAAAGTGAAGAAGATTAGAGTTCAAGTGAAGAACCTATACAAACTTGAGGTGGGAGATTGCACTGCATTGAGCAGTAAGGTTGAAAAAGTGTAGAGTTGAGATGTTGGAGAACTCTGGCACAGGAGATTAGGTCATCTACACCATGGTGCCTTAAAAATCATGCAGCAAATTACCACCGGTCTCCCTAAAGGCTCCCTTGACCAGTAGGATGTCTGCAAGGGTTGCACATTGGGGAAATATGTCAAATCCACTTTCCATGACCGAGATAGCAAAGCAGATGAAATCTTGGAGTGAGTCCACTCTGATGTTTTTGGACCCTTTTCTATAACCTCCACTACAAAACATAAGTACTATGTTATTTTATTGATGATTTCTCTAGAAAATGTTGGATCTTCTTCATGCGGAAGAAGGATCACGTTTTCTCAAAAAATTTTGAATTCAAGGAATTGGTTGAGAAGGAGACTGGGAAGAAGGTGAAGGCTCTCAGGAGTGACAATGGAGGTGAATTTGTTTCACATGCCTTCAATGATTTCTATGCCAAAGAAGGTATTTGAAGATAACTGATAGCACCCCATAACCCACAATAAAATGGGGTAGCTCAGATGAAGAATAGGCACATGTTGGGAAAAAAAAAGTGTCATGTTGCATGATCATGGGCTGTGATTACATCTATGAGAAAAAGCACGCAACACAATAGTCTACTTGTAGAACTGGAGTGTTGTCATGAAAATGAAAACAGGGAAGAGACCCTTGGTTCAGGCTCAGTGGGCCAACAAGGCTCTGTTGTAGTCTAGGACAACGCCGACATTTTCACCTTACCGAGAGGGAGAGGAGTCTCGCCTGAGGCATGCAGCGATCGAAGTTAGATGGAGTTAGGAGGGGTATCGAGGGAATGTAAAGAACATGAGACAATATCTCATCACACTCAATCTGTTGGAATATCTAAGATTGTCATCCTTGTTATGGCCTAAATCTACCTCGAGCTGAGAAAGGTAGGTCTAGGGTAACACCAAACCACGCTTAACCTAGTAGCTAGCCCTACTAGGTCGGGAGAGGGCTCTCTCCTTGTCAATCTCAGGAAAATATGGCCAATAAAGCTTGAGATGACTGATATAAAGACTAAGTTTAGGCTAGGTATGTGCTCAGAGGAGTTTGATTGAGTTTTATGGTTGATTGCTGGATCAAATGTGAAAGGCATTTTTGGGTCCAGGGAATGAACTCAATCTTGCAGAGGTTTTTGTGGAGCGAGGTAGGAAAATGCTTTAGTACTTCAGTTTAGGTGTAATGATGATTCTTGAGACTGGTGATGATTTGGAGAGGGCATGGAAGTATCATGAGTCCTCTTCAAACAATAGAAAACATGTTAAGCTAAATAAACCCTAAGGCAAAGCACTGAAACATCAATGAATTCCACCTTTACACTTGATTCATTTAGTTATGTAGAAAGAGAGATAATGTCACACATAAACATATGATAATTTGAATCATAGAAGAAAAAACAATACTAAGTCACCTTGACACAAGAATTTCACAAAATTCTGCAAACCCTGGTCTATTTCCTTGCCAAACTGCAGAAATGATATACAATAGTGCTCAAAACATCCACTAGAGTCCAACCTTTACAAATGACTGAAAAAACACATGATATAGACCTCCAAACCACCTGTGCTATCCATCAGGGGTCAAATCCATGAGAAGAGGGGAACATAAAAATAGGCAGTGGAACAGCTTGCCTCTAAAACCTAGGAAACTGATTCATTCAACTCTAAATAAAAAGTCAAACTAAAAAGAAAACTAGGCGAAAAACAGAGTTTTTGAGAAAAATTGGCACTTTTTCATCCTGTGCGTAGCGCCATTTTTCTGTGCATAGCACTTTTTCCAAGCTACTTTTGGAGGGATTCTCGAGGTCCAAATCAGGTGTAGGATAGCTCGTTGGAAATCCCTGTGAGTCTAATTTTTGGAACAACTTTAATTTTTTGATTTGGAGTCCATTTGCCCCTCCAACACTGCAATCTTCCAAGACTGTTTCCTGTGTGGCCAAAAAGTGGTAGAGAGGGCATTTTTTGGGTGTTTTTGGCCCTTTTGGAGGTCCAAAACTTGTCAAAATTTCCTATTATTTTTTAGCATGCATAACTTTTCATAAGGAATCCAAAAATGCCAAGTTTTCTTCCAATGGAGGTCCCTATCAAAAGCGAGCGCTAGTGGCGCTACGCACTTGCCGGAAAAACCTATTTTTTTCATGAAAAATTCAAAAAATGTTAAAAAGTTTACCAAATTTCTTGAAATTTGGCATGAGTGATCTATGTTAGGTGCTATGCTGGGCTAATGAAGCTTCAACCAAGATCTTGAGCTTATCTTTCTCTTTATTGCTCCTCAAAGTTCTCCTTAATTTTGCTTTTAGGCTTCTTATCCTTGTTTTACAAATTTTGTTTCGGGCCAAATAGTGATAAGCCATGTGGCACAACATCTTTTTTCTCCTTGTTGGCTTTCTCAAGTAGCTTCTCCAAGTACATATTCACCTTCTGCAACAATATTTCCGGTCATTTTCCTTTTTCTCAATGGATATCAACTTGACCTTTGCCCTCTTGGACTTTTGCCAGTTTTCTTTGATGATCTGCAGCTCCAGGAGTTCTTTTTTGTCCGTAAGCTGCTTGTTTTCTTGCTCAATTAAGTTGATAATCGACTTAGCCCTCTCAAGGTCAAGTGATAAGGCATGGATGTCAGCTTCTTTCTCTTTGATGACCTCCTTGAGTCTTGAGCTTTGGGAGCCCAAATCAGTATCCTCCTCCTGAATCAGAACAAAATCTCTCTCTTGACCTTCAGAAGGCCCTTCATCATGCAAAGGTTGTTTTCCTTTATCATGTGCCTGTATTGCGGAAGAAGAAGGCAAAGCCCTTTCACCCCAGGTGAAGATAGCATTTTCCTGTGGTCTGGTGAAGGAAACCAGACCCCTTTTACCCCTGGTGGAGATAATACTCGTTTGGCAGCTGCAAATAGTTTCCTTGTGCCTTTTTCATAAGTGACAAATACTGGCACACCTGTAGTTTGAGTCTCATGAACCTCTGACTGATTTGAAGGCCCTCCTTGTTCTTGAAACACTGATGGGGTCACCTGAGGGTTTTTGAAAACCTCATTTGAAATGAAGGTATCCCATGAAATATTCGGTAAGCTCAGTTGATGCAAAACAACAATTTTGATCAATGAAAACTGATAAATGCTACTGAACTACTGAGGAAGAGGTTTCCTTTGCACCAATGTAGCCATATTCTCAATATTTCTGCATATGAAATAGGGGAGGTTCATCTTCCTCACTCTAGTAAAGTGCATCAGCAATCTGACATGGTAAGTGTACAAGCAAGAAAACCTCCCTTCACAGGTGAAATATTTGATAATGAACTTTGTTGGAGAGGTAAATCCCCTCTGCGGACAGAGGCGATCCCACTAGCCCAAAATGGGTCTAGCAACAATCAATTCACGCTACCATGCAAGTTCCTAGTTGCATACTAAAAGTGGATTACGAGAACCAACCTGGAGTCCAACGCTAAAGTTGAAGAAGAGTTGATACTCCCGTTCCCTTGCTCCGGCAGGTCACAATCCTTGCGATCCCCGCGTATGGATACCTGCACATGCAAAGAACGAAACGAAAACAAGCATAAAATCCACTAAAATACAACTATATTTCAGTCAGAAAGGAAATAGATCAAACATTATCATCATAAACCATAAGATCGGAACCATAATGATAGTCGTTCATTAATGAATAATCAACAGAGAAAGATACAACCAAAGTTCTGACGTTGATTCTCTCCTCTGGCTGGACGAGCAACTATACATGTCTTGCAATAGACCTTCTCTCTCTCAGACTTCCGGCAGCATAACCTCCCTATGCTTCAAGACTCTTACTATCACTCAAGACAAGCGTTATCACAACTAGCATTACTCAAAAACTAGCTTGTCAAATGCATGAGGACATACTTTTATAGATGGAGTAGGGGAAGAAGATACAATGCATCAGGACACCCATTGTGGATTGGCATTATCTTCGAAAATCCGATATGGATAGATGTCAAGGATAGATGATGACTCTCGACATCTAGAAGATGAGCTTTATCCTCAAAAGACTTCATGACTTGAAGGGAAAAAACATCTAGGCGCGCATTTGTCAAAAATCATTACCAAACTTGGTTGGTGCGGGTGTTGTTCCAAGACAGAGCGCCAATGGTCGCACCCTCTTTTGGGGATCTCATTGATTGGCGCGGGTAGGACATTGTGGACCCGCGCTAATGGAAAAAGGGCAATTTTCAGGGATATTTTGCAGGAGGTGTCTTCAGGGAACATGAATTACATACTTAGGGGAACATAATGCAAGTGTTTTTAGGTTATGTCACTGCTCACAGGTCCTGGAATGAGCCCTCCAAAGTACGGAAACAGGGGTAATAGGGACGGTTACCAATGGTGACAAATTACTGTGTAACAGATGCCCCCTAAAGCATGAGGCCCGAGAGAGAGAGAGGTGTGAAATGCTTTACAAGAACACATGTAGCTGTCGCCGAGAATCTGTATTGAGAGATAAAACTGATAGCTCAAGTACATGAAATATGTGGTATGGTCGCAGCCATCCATAAGAGAGTACATAATAATCTAGATCCATAGTATGGGCGCAACCATCTGGTTAGGATCAATGAATCGACTCAGGTATGGTCGCAGCCATCCAGTGAATGAGTCATGTACCAAGAATCACGCCTAGATTACAACAGACAAAATCCAGGGTCTTGCACTCCATCTCGACCCGAACAAAAAGTACAAGTTCAAGCATGCGAATATATGAGCTGAAGTCAAACATGCATGAACATCGTCTGATTACCAGTCAATATTGCAAACCGTTAACAGACGCGAGAGGCACCACCAATAATGACAATGGCCCTCAAGGTACTATAGGTACAATCTACGGCGTGCGAATTAGTGATCTGACGTCGAACACCCGTAGAATCATCCGATCGGAGGCCAATGATGAAAACCTCACGTCGAACACGAAGAACCTGCCATTGAGGCATGCAGGCTCCAAGGTACCGGAAGGGAGTCTCTAGATCAGCTTCCTTGATAATGAGCTGAGGTCGACAGGAAGTGACCTTGATCGAGGGTGGGCCATAATGTTTCCCACATCATCGACACAAGACAGAGAGATAATGTTGTGAATCAAGATTGTGTGAGCTATCAGAGGGAGGTTGTTTCTTTACAGAGGTCAAATTCTCTTGAACATATCGGCGGCACGATAGTGGAATTGGCAGTATTTGACATCAATGGATCAGAGGTCATGGTGATGAGGCAATGAGCAGATGAGAGGTCAAACAGGATTACCCAAGTCCACGGAGGCAAGTGAAAATGAGATGATAGACAAGTGCCATGTTCAAGAGCGACATACTGCCGACACGACAATAATTATGGTTCCTTTTTTCCCCAGCCATTTCTGGCGAGTACCCCAATTATTTTTTAACAAGCTTGATGGGGATAACATATGCTTGTGATGCATCATTTCGACAAAATCTGATGTCATCAAGTTTTAACGAGTCTGACAAAGGAAGAACTCGGCGTCTTTTCATGTTTAGAGAGTTTGAAAAGACAGCAGAAAAGGAAACTCCAGGATGTCCTTTTTCATAAAGTTGCGTCTCGCGAGCCCAAAAAAGTATAAAACAATGCTCGAAAGAACTGCCCGACCATTACGATCGAGGAGTACTTTTCATAAATAGTGATTTCGACCTGAAAAAGTAAAAAAGCGATCAAAACCACGTCGTTTCGTAACCATTAACGAGTCTGAAACGACAAAAACCCGGTAATCTTTTTATGTTTTAACGGTCAACAAAAAGAACTTAAAACGACCGCCTCTTATTAACGTTTAACGAGTCAAGAGGAGTAACTCGGCAATCTTTTCGTCTTTAAACGGTCAGAAAAGAGCTGAAAGCGGACCTCCATTTTTATTCTCTTTAACGAGTCAAAAAGGAAAAAATACTCGGCAATCTTTTCATATTTTACGAGTCAGAAAAGAGCATAAAGGCGACTCGTCTTGTAGGAACGAGTGGTATAAAGGGTAGCAACTGGTTCCGGTAATGGTGGAACTGCTCAAAACATGTAATGGTCAAGAGGTTGGCTAATAAAACCACTCATTGTTGCGGTTCCTCAGGAAAGGAAAAACAATCAAGTGAAAGCATATGATCAACCAAAGAGATGGTGGCGATGGAATGAAACAACCAAGGCTCATCTAACAGAATTTAGCGGATAAAAGGCAATCACGAGATGTAAATCAGGTGCGGGTTAATTTTTACACAAGCTTGAACCATGGAGAACTCTGCTTGGATTCAGTTTCATGTTTACACAAGCTTGAAATGAAAAACTATGCTTGTTATCAGTTCGCATGCCCCCAGCATAATAACGCAAATCAAGGTACATGCCCCCCAAGCTTCATTACATTCAACGAGGTGGATGGAATGAAGGTTCACTCTCGAGATCTGTGAAAGACTCGACTTGTATTTTACGAGATCTTAATCAAAAGACTTGATTTGGAAAGGGAGTTGTTTCATTTTTTAAGGAGCTTGACATAGGACAATGAACTATGCTCCGACCAAACCTAGTTTCATTTTTTAAGGAGCTTGACACAGGAAAGGAACTATGCTCCAACCGAACTTCATCATAATGAATAGGAAGTCGGGGCTTCCAAGAGTGCCACTCCCGGTGGAAGGACAACATCTCGGAAGTCAGGACCCAATGCCCCCAGGACACTATGCACAACGGCGGCATCACTGGATATAGACACGGGATAGGTGGCCACGTAGTTGATCTGTGCTGGAGCAGATGCAACTGGTGGATGAAAACCAGGAGGGGATGATGACTGCGGAGGAGGGACTCGTGGACGAACGAACGATAATTGATCGATAGTCACAATTCTTCCATCGTGTGGAAAGCAAACCACACGAAAAAGTGAAGAGACAAGGGCCCCCATGGCATATACATAGTCACGACCAAGGAGAAGATTGAAACCTAAAGCACCTTGGGTAACCGATACGTCTATATAGACGGTCTTGCCTCCCAAAGTAATAGGGAACTTTGGAAGGATCCCTAATGGTTGACTAATTCCTCCGTCAAAAGCCATCAGATTCGGTGCGACTAGCACAAGCTGTGGGGAACCCAAAGCTTGCCAAGTAGTAGCAGGCATAAGACTGACAGATGCACCCTCATCCAAAACAGTGCCAGGTATCGCTTTATTATAGGCGTGTACCGTGACCCAGAAAGGCACATGGGATGGGAGGCAGGAGGTAGTCAAACGACTCCAGTCGAAGGAAATGACTGAACTACTTGGTGGGGGAATCGTATGATTGCCCCCCTGCTCTAAAGGAACTGAAGCAGGACTCTCGGGAACAGCTGGGATAGGAGAGTCATTTCCAGATTCAAGAGAATCTGAGGAGACGAGAAGAACATGGGAATTATGCTCTTTCGAAACAGAGTGGTCGACAGGTGGTGAACTCAAGTCAACACTCTTTCCGACCAATGGTTGGTCTGGAACAGGCTTGGCAGAGCCAGGTTCAGGAAGAGGAGGCTGGACAAGAGAGGAATCTTGGTCGATCTCTTTGTCAGCAGGGCAACGATCTGCGGCTGTAGAGAGATGTTGATAACCAACAGGAAGTTGGGGTGAGGGAGCTGTAAGACTTTCCAAGACAACAGAGGCTTTATCCATGAACGGACAAAGGTGAAGGGGATGATTGCCTTCACAAAGTCTACAGGGGATTCTAAGCTTCCCTTTTCCCTTACCATTTCCAGCTGATAGGGTAGCGTCGCCGTGAGCTCCAGAGGATGATGAGGGGTGGGCCGTATCGCGAGACCATACTTCTAAGACCTTGGGAATGCCAGGACAATCGCGAAGAAGATGGTCCTCCTTGCACAACTTACAAGGAAATTTGACCTTCCGCGGAGGAGCAGAAGGTGGCTCAACTTGAGTTGTACTTTTAACCTCTTGCTTAGGAGTCTTCTTCTTCTTTGTCTTCTTCTTCTTCTTCTTAGCCACTTGGTTACTTGAATCCAGACTTTCGCCAGGCGAAGTAGAAGATGAGGACGCAGAAATAGGCGAAGAAGGGGAGAGGTCCACCTTGGAATCAACATGATGTTGTTCGGGTGGAGGAGACGGTGGAACAGGAGTCGTCACACTCGGGACTACCGAGGTCGAAAACAACCATACGGGCAAACCGATGGTTAACCCAGGCAAAGACAAAGTTGCCATATACGGAGCACCGGCATTTCCAAAAGAAGGAAATGGACTAGGGTTTCCATCCGGGGGAACACCTTGGCCGGTAGACTCAGGGAAGGATGCCACTGAAAACAAGAAAGAACCCTACTCAAGCTAAGGCAAACAAGATCTAACTGGGTAAATGTGAATCGTGGCTGAATAAATTTTAAGACGCACGGACTTAACTTGACCTTTTCATGTTTTAAGAGTCGAGAAAAGGACAAAAAGGTGACTCTAGTCTCCTTCGAATGTTTAATGAGCACGAAGTGACAAGACGCTCACTGGCACCTTTTCTTTTAAGGAGTCCGAAAAGGATCAAAAGTGACTACTCTGGAGACTCTAGGCAAAGGGTTTACCAAACAATCCGTAAAACTGCTTATACACCTTGGCAATCAGATGAAAACCAAGGACTTCCCGTACGGCAGTCAATCTTCCCGAATGTTGTGTTCAGTGCATTACGGCTTGTAAGGCGGCAGACACGGCTTCCTGTGGATAAAGGATGATAACCTAGTGGGGTCTCCCTTATATACGCGACGGTACGTGGGAGCTCAGTCCGTGCTAGACCACTATCGAGTCACAAGAGGAGGAATCACCCAACCGTAGTGTGAAACAATAGTGACTAGGTTTAACGACGCCGGAACACGTCTCTAGCCTAGACCTCTAGAATATGTGTGTTAGGTTCCCATGTGTTGTTAGATTCATTCGGTTTATTTTATGGTTGATCTTTGATTAGGTTTAGATTTTCAGGCCTTACCGTATGTAATATCTCAAAATTTCCTAGATGCAAACTATATGCCAAAATATATCATTTCATTCGATGAATGCTAACTACGAGAGAGTTGAGATCTTTCAATCGAACAAAATGATCATAAAACAAACAATGATAACTCTAATGCAGCTAATGGCAATAAAAGAAACTTTTCTTTAAAGTCATTAATCATTAACAACAACGAAAAACTTTAATTTCCATTAACTAATATAACGCAAAAGAGATTGTTCGTTTTTATTTTATTGGCAAAATGCACTAAGTAAATTTTGAGAGATACGATAATAGAGAGCAAAAAAGCAAATTTCACTCAATGGACACAATCAAGTCTTTGAAAAGAAAGGCAATCCTTCAAACCAAGAAAAACTCCAAAATCTCAATGAGCCATGTGATCTAGGCTCAAAACGAAGCCATATGGAAATCAAGCAAAAAGAACTAAATTGCTCGAATAACCCAAAAACAAGCTTCAACAACCACCAAACAGATGCAAAAGAGTATCCAAAAATTTGACTGGATCAAGAGAAGACCGAAACAGAAACTGGAAAACACCCAAAGTATGCAAATGTAATCTATGCACACTTTTCATTCATATCCTGAAAATGAGAATTCTAATTATGCAAGTGTGATCTATGCAAGAGAATTCTCAAACACACGATGATTCTAATGTAATCTAAGAACCAATCAAGTGCAAACCAAGAAAAACGGGTGAGAGTTCCAAAGATCATAAACTAAAAACACTCAAAGGCGATTAACACTCATACACAATTTAGCCCTCTTCATCATGCAAAGGTTGTTTTCCTTTATCATGTACCTGTATTGCGGAAGAAGAAGGCAAAGCCCTTTCACCCCAGGTGAAGATAGCATTTTCCTGTGGTCTGGTGAAGGAAACCAGACCCCTTTTACCCCTGGTGGAGATAATACTCGTTTGGAAGCTGCAAACAGTTTCCTTGTGCCTTTTTCATAAGTGACAAATACTGGCACACCTGTAGTTTGAGTCTCATGAACCTCTGACTGATTTGATGGCCCTCCTTGTTCTTGAAACACTGATGGGGTCACCTGAGGGTTTTTGAAAACCTCATTTGAAATGAAGGTATCCCATGAAATATTCGGTAAGCTCAGTGGATGCAAAACAACAATTTTGATCAATGAAAAATGATAAATGCTACTGAACTACTGAGGAAGAGGTTTCCTTTGCACCAATGTAGCCATATTCTCAATATTTCTGCATATGAAATAGGGGAGGTTCATCTTCCTCACTCTAGTAAAGTGCATCAGCAATCTGACATGGTAAGTGTACAAGCAATAAAACCTCCCTTCACAGGTGAAATATTTGATAATGAGCTTTGTTGGAGAGGTAAATCCCCTCTGCGGACAGAGGCGATCCCACTAGCCCAAAATGGGTCTAGCAACAATCAATTCACGCTACCATGCAAGTTCCTAGTTGCATACTAAAAGTGGATTACAAGAACCAACCTGGAGTCCAATGCTAAAGTTGAAGAAGAGTTGATACTCCCGTTCCCTTGCTCCGGCAGGTCACAATCCTTGCGATCCCCGCGTATGGATACCTGCACATGCAAAGAACGAAACGAGAACAAGCATAAAATCCACTAAAATACAACTATATTTCAGTCAGAAAGGAAATAGATCAAACATTATCATCATAAACAGTAAGATCGGAACCATAATGATAGTCGTTCATTAATGAATAATCAACAGAGAAAGATACAACCAAAGTTCTGACGTTGATTCTCTCCTCTGGCTGGGTGAGCAGCTATACATGTCTTGCAATAGACCTTCTCTCTCTCAGACTTCCGGCAGCATAACCTCCCTATGCTTCAAGACTCTTACTATCACTCAAGACAAGCATTATCACAACTAGCATTACTCAAAAACTAGCTTGCCAAATGCATGAGGACAGACTTTTATAGATGGAGTAGGGGAAGAAGATACAATGCATCAGGACACCCATTGTGGATTGGCATTATCTCCGAAAAGCCGATATGGATAGATGTCAAGGATAGATGATGACTCTCGACATCTAGAAGATGAGCTTTATCCTCAAAAGACTTCATGACTTGAAGGGAAAAAACATCTAGGTGCGCATTTGTCAAAAATCATTACCAAACTTGGTTGGCGCGGGTGTTGTTCCAAGACAGAGCGCCAATGGTCGCACCCTCTTTTGGGGATCTCATTGATTGGCGCGGGTAGGACATTGTGGACCCGCGCTAATGGAAAAAGGGCAGTTTTATGGGATATTTTGCAGGAGGTGTCTTCAGGGAACATGAAGTACATACTTAGGGGAACATAATGCAAGTGTTTTTAGGTTATGTCACTGCTCACAGGTCCCGAAATGAGCCCTCCAAAGTACGGAAACAGGGGTAATAGGGACGGTGACAAATTACTGTGTAACAAGCTTCATGAGTGGAGCATAAGTGTCTTGTAGGTATCTGAAAGGAAAAACCCTATTGATTTGATTTTGATAACTAGCCTTGATGTAAGGCTCATAATGCTCTTTTCTCACAAGTTGTCCTTTGTTCCACTGTTCACCCACATTTGGAATACCTGTTGCTGCAGCTATGGTTTAAAGTGTCAAAGTGAAGGAAACACTGCTAAGTTCACCTGGTCATTGTGAAGATGAAGGAGAAATAGCCTAGCAAGTTCATGGTGATATTTCACCCTCTCCACCATCTCACAAAACTGGTAGCAGGACTGATGTTTAAAACATGTTACTGCAAGAGGGCAAGCTAGTAACTCTGTGAGTGTGGTGGGCTCCTCCCAGATGTGTTTTCCTCCCTTATGTGGTTTTCTTGGTGCATGTACTTCCTGGGAATAATCACTTACAGTTTCCTCATCCCTTTCATAAGCTGAATTTGTTTCCATACTTGCAAATGTGGAGTGTAGAATGATAAGTATGAAGAGATTTTCTTGAAGTATAGATAACTGTTGTTTTCTTTTTTTGGGGATTTGATAGGTTGACTGATAATATAAATGCAAAGGAGGGTTTTGATGATGGCAGTAGGGTTTTTAGGGAATGATAGGGTTTAGGAAAGGGGAATTAGGGTTTGGGGAATAGTAGGAAATATGTATAGGGTTTAGGGTTTAGTGATTGGGGTAAGGTGAGTGTCAATGGGAGACGAAAAGGGGAAGGGAATTAGGGAAATTTATTGCAGGGGGATGGGATGTCAGAAAATCATACAAGGGAGTGAAAACAGCAAGAATAACAAAAACCCTAGACAGTTTTGCAAGACAACTTTGAACCAACTAGGGTTTGATTTTTCAACACACAAATCACCACCATAGATGAAAAAAATCCCTTGCTAGATCAGATGTGAGGATTCACTTACTTGTTGAGAGGTTATTTGTGAAATTGGAGGTAGAGGAAAGCGATGAAATTTGATTTGGAGCTCAACACTCCCAGGTGCGTAGCGCACTTTGTATGTGTAGCGCACAACCAAAATCCAGTGCAAAACCTGCCCCACGTGCGTAGCACCAACTGACAGGTGCGTAACACTTTTTGCAGGACACTTCTGGAGGCCTTCTCGGTGTCCAAATTCGGCATGTGATAGCTCATTGGAAAGATTATTGAGTCTACTTTCCAACACAACTTTAATTTTGCAATTTGGAGTTCATTTGCCCTGTCAAAAGTCAATCCCCCAAGACTGGTCAAAATGTGCAAAATGAGGCTGCCTAAATGCAAAGTGCTGTTGCAGTCAACTTTTGAAGGTCGTCCTCAACTCCAAATTGAGCTCATGATAACTCATTGGAAATATCTCTCTGTCTAGATATCATTTGACTCATCAAGTAAGTCATTTGGCCAAGCAAGCTAGGAGAAATCTTGATATTCCCAAGGTCAATTCAGAGGTGCATCAATTCTCCTGAGGCAACTGTATTTTTGACATTTCTCTAAAACCATGACACCTGTGTAAAAAATGAAGGAGGTTTTTCTTATTTGGCCAATTATGTACAAAAACCTCTCTCACATTTTCCAAATTAATTTTTTCTTGCTCAGAAACATCATTTGAGTAAAACCTATCTCGATGTGTGGAACAGGGGATTTGTCGAAATGAAGTGAAATGAAGGGGATAAGCGGCTTCTAAATTCTTGAGAAAATTTTGGGAAGCAGGGAGGGATGTTAGGAAATAGGGGAAAGTATAATTTCAAAGATTGAGTGAGGGGAAGGGGTCCAAAAGGGATAAACACAGGCCTAGCCTAGAAAATTGTCAAATTATAGCAAGAAACTAGGGTTTGTGGGTAAATGAGGAATTTGAGGGATATCAAATTTCAATGATGGGAAGTGCTTAATAAGGTACATTAAGGATAGGAGAAGGTGTATGAACATCAGGATACAAGTTTTGTTGATGATTTGACCATCCAAGAGAAATTACCTTCAAAACCCTAGGAGAGGGAAATGAACCTTACCTAGGCACAACTAAAGCATGAACAAGGTGTAAAATGACCCATTGGAACCTGACATGATGATGACAACCCTCTGAATGATGGTACACTCAGCTGAATGGTGACATGGACCAACATTTGGACAACTTTGAAAGGAGTGAAAACAAACCCTAGACCTAATACCTAGTGACCAAATTTTACTTGAAGACTCACTAAAATGACAAAATTTGACCTTGACACCTTAAAATCACTTTGTAATAGCATGTTTGGTCACTGGAGGAAGGTTTCAAATACTGAAACTAACAATCCCATTCATATCATCACATGAAACTATCTAGTTTTTAATCATTCATTAAAAATTTTAAAGAACCCATAAAGAACACATCAATAAAATATGGGACCCAATCTACTTCTTTCATTACTTGGAATATAAAAGAGTACATGACAGGATACAAAAGGCTTGAGGCTTGTTCATCAAATAAACAAGGAATTCTTTCATATAATATAACCGATAGAAATGCACATAAACAGAGCCGAGGACAGTCCTAGCTCTTTTGTAACTAATCTGGCTTTCGGGATCCTAACCTGGCTCCCCCACTTCATCACCAACCCTCTCCCATGTTGTCTCCTATCTTTTATCCTTTATTTTTCACTCCCACTGCTAATTTTATTCAGATGACTCCGCCCTCGATTATTTCCCCTGCTCGACTGTCTTTGTCTTCTTCTGCCACCTTGCCGCAACTGCAAGTTCACTACCTGTTCATGTCCCTTTCCTTTGGTAGTCAGCTCTGCAACCCGAACTATTGTCCCCGCCACCAGTTCTTGACTTTTCTTCCTGCCAACACTCAAAATTCAAAACGAAGGCCCCAATAGGCCCCGACCACAATCCTTTGACTCGTCCCCAAGTCAATCTATCTCCAGTGTTTTTGGCTTTGTAGATGCTCCTAGCGGAGTCTCTATCATCATTAGTTGTTGTTGTGTTAATTCCTCCTCTTGTGGCATGTTGCTTCTGCCCCTTGTTGTTTCGGCTACCTACTAGCCTTCTTTTCCAAAAAAAGGCCCCAACTCCAGTACTGCGACATTTGTTTCTTGGCGGAAGCGGTTATAATCTTCCAATGTCATCTGTTAGACACCTGTAATGGTTTCTGCTTGCTGGAGAAATTTGGTTGCTCGGGCCAGGAATTTTGTAGTGTGTTCCACTGTTCTTTGACATCATCATATACCTCCCGTAATGCTCTGACCTATTTACAGACCGAAGGCCTCAGGTACTGTATTTTCTTCTTTGTTACAGCTGATTCCTCCTCAATTTGTTGTATCTTGGCCTCGAGAGAGGCGATCTCATCATCGATTTGTCATCATTCGCCTTTATCCTTGCAGGTCTTGCTATTAGAAATGTGTTGTTGGAGTTGTTGGTGGAGTGGATAGACTGGTTGGTTATTGATGGCCAAGATGCCTGACCAATCATTGACTTGCTCTAGTAGCACATACCCATCCATTAGGGCATCGGTTAACACAGCGGAAATGTTGAGTTTCTACTCAATTTCCGTGATGTAGCTTGTAGTTGGATCGGGCAATGCTACTCTGGTCGTAAACTCTTCTTCAATTCCTTGTTAGTGGCCACAAGTTCTGTGCATGTTTTCTGAATATGGTCGCAACAGTTGACCAAAGTGATGGCTAAAAAGTCCTCAAGTGCCTAAATTACCAAATCAACCACCATTGGCCAAAGTGCTCTCAGCTTTGACATCACTTGGTCAAACTGCTCTTGCAGTTGTTGATTGGTCTGTCGGAGTTGATCTCACTCCGCTGTGATAACAGCGATTTGTTGCTTCTGCTACTCGTGCTCGATAACCAAGTCATTGTGGAGTCGTACCTGGTGAATCCATAAAGTTGGCGATTGTCTGCTTAAGGAAGTTCATCCATTGCTCCATTTGACAAGACCATCGGATGTAAATCCTCTTCTGGCCCCCTCTTCCTTTTGCTCCCCGCCGTGTCTCCTGTCTATGGTTGCGGTTGCATGCCCCCAAACAAGTATTTGCATTGGCCATCTGTAATCTCGCAGGCAACCCCTGGCCACGATCCAACCTCCATGTGGAATGCCCCTTCTGATAATGTGAACCTCTGCGGCCTCATTTGGAATGTCTCCAGATGGACACATTGTGGCCTGATATAAGTCTGGTCGTGGGTTACCCCAAACTAGATATCTTCTGAGTAGCTATCGAGCAATCCCTTGGGGATTCTCTTCATCGCCCTTATGGTCGCCAGGATCTTCTAGTACCAGTCCTTAAAGCACATCTCATTGATCTCTTTACTGCTGGGGTCCCCGAACATCCTCCATGGTGTGTATTTGAGCGCCAGTGGTTGCTCATCTGTGATCTCCGCGAGGTTCCTCCCTCCTGGTGAGCACCATTTCCACATTGTGAAAGTCATAATCAAATACCCAAAAATGAAATTCATGCTTCTCCTATATACATCTTCGCAAGCTTCAAATAATTCATTCAACAGAAATGTTGATCAGTTGAGCAAAGCTCCTTTGCAACAATGCTCCGCAATCGAAATGGTGTACAATGTGCACTCATTTTAGGAGAAGTGTCCCATTACCTTCCCTACAATAATGTAGAAGGCGAATTTGATGTGGTCCTTGTTGAGCAAATATATTTTGGTGCCCTTGCCAACGCGCTTGGTGTTATACTTGGTGTAATAACAATGTAAACTTTGAAATGGGAACTATAAACTCAAAACAGGAACTCTGGCCAAAAAACCCCCAAAAAACATGAAAAACAGTGCTAAAAACGAAAAGTGTGTATACTGGAATGATGGTTTTTTTTAGGGTCAATTTTCAACATTTTTTTAAAAATGGCAGTAAAACCGAATTTTTTGTGCAAAAAACAACCGTTTTTTAGGGAAAAACACACTAATGTTTTTGGTAGAATAACATTTTTCTTTCCTAGGTATAATTTCAACATTTTTTAGTAATGACGATAAAGATAAAATATTGGGATCTGAAACACATTAAAATTCTATCAATTTTCATCCATGTTGTTAAACATATAATAACATGACACTAAAGATCGCTAAAATTCTAATTGTTTTCAACCATAACATTAAAGATACAAAAAAATGGAAATTTTTCAACCATAAAATTAAAAAATCATGACCTTATGAACAAATTACATGGCTAAATTAATCAAAATGTCATTACTTGTAGATTGAATGAAACATACATTATATCTCTAAGTTATTTTTGCATTGTAGATATTCTAAACGATATAAATCATCATAATTAAAACATATAATCCAACAAACATAAAAATGACTCATAACTTCATTTAACACCATATGGAAATCAAAAATTTTATTTCGAGATACGATGCAAACATCAGTTATATAAACTATCTTAGACAATTATTCAAAATCACTCATATTTTCTTGCACACCATCAGAATTCACATCTTCGGATGAATGACTAGATGCAGATGAAGACGTTCCATATTTTTCTCTTTCATCAACTAGTGCCCCATCTAATTCCACATGCATGCCCACCATTTCAGGTTTCAAAATTCTTCTGGATCTACCACTGGTTTCAGCAGATTCCCATCTCAACATTGTTCCTTCCAATAACAACCTCTTCAGAATTTCTATCGTCTTCAAGCGAAGAGTTCCTCTCTTTGTTAAATTGAAGTCATAAACAAGTATGTCAACATCCTCCAATTTTAAGAGGTATGTGTGGCGACGATTTATATTTTTACCCTTTATTTTTCTCTTTTCGCCAATTTTTTTATCAACTACCATCTCTGGCTTATACACACCATTGAATGGGTGTGTATTTGTGGCATACCAATGTACTTCAACACCTATAACATCTTCATTTTATGTAATGGTCTTTATTAAGATCTAACTAAAGACTCAAAAAAAAAAAAAATTAAAAGCTAAGCCGACTAGGAGCACAGAGCACACAGTATAAAGTTCCTAAAGATACAGCCAGTCAAACAACTTTCAAGTATTTCCGCTCCGGGTGATTGAGACCGGACACCAAAATACGAGAAAGTGAATCAAAGGGCCTTCCGAGGATAGTCTGGGATGATGAGGGCCCAGTCCTATCAACGAAGGTATCAGAGGAAGTTACGCTGACCTCCTAACAACAGCCTGCGCCGGTGCAAGCCCCCAAGCTTCGCAAGGGTGCCCTCCGGAAGTACTGTCGAGAGTGATACAACGTCGACCTCAGGTGCCACGGGATTCCCCTCCGCAGCCACCTATGCAGATCTCTAGGAGAGGCAACTATGGGTACCAACTCGTCGCAGAAGCTAGGCGGAACAGTCGTGAGGTAAGTTCGGACAAGTAGGAGAGGGGGTATCTCTCTTCCCTGTCTTCACAGACCCTCGTGCTTAACTCCCAGATCCGGAGCTTTCCTGGTCTTCCTAACGCTATTGGATTTACTCTCTTTAATCAGACTCTTATGTTTGACGTTTTGTGTGGCCTTGGAGAGTTAACTCTCCACTCGCCTAATCCAAGGCCCTAAAATCCTAAACTTGTTGGTGTAATAACTAAAACAAAAAGTTCTAGTTGATTTTAATTAAGCGCTTGATTTTATTAGGCTGTTCTTTAAGTCAAAGGTAATGGAGGTGAAACTTGTGGTGTTTTATAGACGCAAAAGAAATTAATAAAACTTAGCTACATGTATATGCACTTTTGTTTTCGATGAATAGCAATTTCTATGAGGTTCAGAAGGCACTTGTAATATAAACAAAAAAAATTTTCCTTTTCTTTTCAGACTCCACACTCACAAAAACTAACAAAACTAAATATGCCTAAAAAGAGATGCAAATCTTTCCCTAATGCAAGAACTAAATGTGGATGCACGATTCAAAGACTACTCTAAAAACAAAGAAGGAAAGTTGCTGCTTTACCAAATTTTGTCTTGCCACTGAAATGCTTAGATAGAAGATGATTTGTTACTAATCATTTCGTCCAAACAATAAAAACAAGTTTTAAGATAAAAGACAAAGCACTTTCACTTCGCAAAAAAGGAAATCAAATGAGAAGCAAGTTTAAGAAAGCGAAACTCAAAAACTTTCAAAAGATTTTCTTTCAATCAAACCAAAAAGTCTTTTTCAAAGGAAAGCTCTCAAAGATACTGACACCAATGATTGATAAACAAGCAACCAAACACTTTTGTGAATTGACACCTTTCAAATGATGAAAACTCAACAAAAATAAAATGTGTTCGAAAACGCTTTTGACAATCAAAAGCAGCAATGAAAGTCCAAAATATCAAAAGACAAGTTTCAAGAAACTGGTAACAAACAAATTTCCCGAAACAAAGGAGTAAATGGTCATAAAAACGATTTCGTTAAGCAAACACAAATGTCATGAAAACAAAATGGACACAAAGATTTGAAGACAATCTTCCCACTCTGCCGAAACAGAGCAATCAAGATTCTTAAACAGAAATCTTGTGTGTCAAAAATCAATGACGCTTGCAATCAACGAAAAACAAGACTAGCACTCCTTATAACTAGAGAGAGTTTGAAACAAGATGCCCCCTGTTAAACAGAGAACTGTCACTGGGAATTGACTGTTTTAAACTGACCCAAACCACCAGACAGACATTCAGCAAAAGAAAAATTATAAATCTTGAAAATTATGTGATATACGCGCCTGCAATTATTTGCAGAATGCGTGTATACGCGACTGTAACTAAGGAAACCTGCGTATACGCGGGTTTACTTAGTGAAACTTGCGTATATACGCTTCTGTAATCCAGAAAAAGTGCGTATATGAAGTGTTTCAAGAAAAATAAAAAACACAAACTGAAAAACTGGAAAAGCTTGGAGTTCAATAAAATATCAGACAGTCAGAACCAACAAACAGAGGGACTGAGCCTTGATTGGCTTGAGGACTACCCAAACTAGGAACAACAAGAGTGTTGTCCCCAGCGGAGTCGCCAATTCTGGTTGAAGGGAAAGTACCCCTAGGGTCCTTTGGGCTAAGACTCTACCAGACTGAAAATTGCTTATTTAAAGAAACACACACACACAGCCATCATCTTTACTTTTAAGCAAATTCTAAGGTTTAGGGCACATACCAATGGTCCTACGTTCGAGAAGACCGTTAGGGTGCAAACCCTCCTTGGAGTTCCCTTCTTCTTCCTTTGACCTGCAAGACAAACAAATCAAAGAACACAACAGTACATGTACAAATACTTATGTATAAATCATCTTCATGCTATAAAGTTAGTTATAAAAGATCTTTAAGTAACCACTTTCACTAGAATTCAACACAAGAATTTCATAAGCATAAAGAAAGATTATTCGGGAACAAAGACGTGTTTCTTTATAAATAAAGGCAAATAAAGTACAGATATCGGAAAGATATCACCTGAACACCTTCAGCAGGCTCCAAGCAAGCTTCCTCCCAGATTCGTTCCAGCCTCAAGCTTCCGACAAGAGCTCCTTCCAAGTCCTACTCCAATGATGATACCAAGGATGAATGATCACCAATACACATGGAAACAAGGGTTTCCTATGCAAGATGGGGGAAGTGCAGACAGCACCAAGGACTTCAGACCTGATCTAAGGGAAAAATCTCAGCATAATAATCTTGCTCTCCTTTCTCTCTCCCCTTGGCCTTCCCTTTGATGTCTTTTTATACCCTCTCCAAAGTAGTTTTTTAGTTAGGAGTTGGTTGGGAACAGTTGGGCCACGGGCACTAACAGGTGATCCAGCAGGTAAACCCGCGATCACCGCCCGAAAAAGAGGAAATTATATTTTTTTAAGTGTTTTAATAGATACACGCGGGTTGGTTATGACAGACCCGCGTGTACACGCGTTTAACACAGGGCAAAGTCGCGTATAGGGAATAAAACACTGTTTTTTAAATTTTTGGACCAGGTCTGGAAGGAGGGGTTGCCCTAGGCCATAAGTGCAGCATCACAAACCATAAGAGTGAGATTTGGAGCTATAACAGCAACCCATAATGGATAGCCATTGGGATCTCCATCTACTAGCACTACAATCATGCAACCCTCCTTAATATCATGTACTGAATCCCTGTAAAGGTCTTCCATGGCTTCACGTTGTGCACGAGATCTTATGGAACCAATATACATTTCTCTTTCCTCTGCCTGTGAAGAATTAATAATACCTTGAGATTGTTGTTGTTCAACAATGTTTCTTTCCTCATGTTCATTTGACACATTTTGTGGCCAAATAAATGGATTTTTCAAAGGTATATCTTCATTTGTTGTTCTTGAAATGATATCACTTTGATTATTGAAAAAAGACTCCCACCAAACTGAATCAGCAATATCAAAGTACTCATATGTATATCTAATACATTTTTTAATTTCTTCTAGGCAATCAGAATAATTTATATCTCTATTCTTTCTGCATGCATTGTGAACTTCAACAACTTATTGTAATAATAATATATTTGATGCAAATATTGAATGATCTAGAATGAACTTCAAAACTGTCAAACCTGATGACGATGCCCATTCTACAGTAGCTGAATACTTCTTGCCTCATATTAGTGTTTTCCCATCAATTTTTTGGATACGAAAATGATGTTGGAAGCTAATTTCATTAAGTTGTTCAATGCATTTCTCCTCACCATGCGATCCCAGAATAAACCTTCGCATGTCAACAATTTCTTCCAACACATCAAAATTAGGCTCTAGGATGTATGTTTTCTTAATACATTCAATTAATGATGCCAAGCTCCCAACTTCCTTCCTCCTCAATGTGACTAAAAAACGACTGAACATCTGATCAATATGGTCATGAATGTGCCCAACAAGAAGGAAACCAACCTTTACCTTCTAAAAAAATCTGAATTCAACAAGCATGTTTAGATATCCAATAACAATCTGATTTTTGTTTTCACGACAAGTGTTGTCTAATTGTAGATACAAAACTTTAGGAAGATTACCAGACCAATGAGAAATCACATCATGAATTATGGTTATTGTCATATTTGCATCATTATGAATATTTGGAGTTGTGAAGTATACCCTTGGCAACATTTTCCCATTGAAGACCATACAATCGACCAAGTGATACTGAATAAAATTTTCCTCCTGTAAATTTTTGGGTGTGCGAACAAAATGTGGTAGAAGTGTTTTATTCTAGTCCATACCATCAATTATCAAACCCAAATATTTATTTGGATTATCATAACACTTCTTTCGATGCTTGTAAAATTTTTTCCTTTCACTTGTTTGTTGTTCGCGATGCTCTTGAAGTGCTTTGACAATGGAATCTACACAACATAAAAGAAAGTCATTAAGAAATATGTTTTCATAGTTGATGACTATACAATTTTAAAAGTTAAAGTTATGAATGCTTACCTCTTTCTAACCCTTCACATTTATCCATTTTTTATTTAAGAGAAGCACATGTATTGCAAATCCCCATCCTTGTCTTCTTAGGAATACGAACATTGTTGAATTCTTTCTTCCATATCTTCACAAAATATTGATATGTAATAAATCGACCATGTCCCTCGGAACCTTCTGCATATTCTTTGTATAAGTTATAGATTTCTCGTCTTGAGAAATTATCTGGAATATGTATTGTATCTCTATTTGGCATACATTCTCCAACCTTTGAAAAGAAATATTTCATCCATGATATTGCAGTATTTGATAATGGCCCAAACTGTCGTTTATGACGTACTTCTCGATAAAATGTGGGATTCTTTTCCAAATTTTCTTGGATTCTTGACACACAAAAATTACCCATTGAATGAAACATTTTGAAAGCCTTTCTATAGATAAATAAAGACCCAATATGATAATCACAACCTGGTAATGTAGATTGAATGCACCCCACTAAATATGAATTTTGCATGCTTTTATTCATTGACAAATATCTCTTCCTTTTCTCTAATGCAAACTTTAAATCCATATGTTTCAAGCAATATTTTTGACAACATTTACTTGAAATGAGAGCGCTGATAGAACTTCTTCTCGTCAGATATTCTACTCTACCCCTTGTATAACTAGAACATCTTGGATTGATACAAAAAGGTCTACTCCTACTCCTCGATACAATATTTCCTAGCAACATCTCCATCATTGGATCATCATTTGTATAAGCATTTTCATCATCATTATGAGGAATGTTATCCTCACTATGATCATCTATGCTTTTGAAACACTGACTTGGAGGATATTCTTCATCTTGCCCTTCTTCAGGGCTACTCTCATAGTCCTTAGAATTAGGACTAAATGGAAAATTTGACTCGATGTTTATTGGATATTCTTCATCATGTGCATTGTCAATGTTGCTCTCATAGTCCATAGGATTAGGACTACGTCAAAAATGTGACTCTTTACTTACTGAAAATTCTTCATCCTGCCCTTCATCACTGTTGCTCTCATAGTCCTTAGGATTAGGACTAAGTGCTTCATCCTGTCCTTCGTCACTACTGCTCTCATAGTCCTTAGGATTAGAACTAGGTGGAAAATGTGACTCTTGATTTATTGGAAATTCTTCATCCTGGCCTTAATCATGGTTGCTCTCATAGTCCATGGGATTAGGAGTAAGTGGAAACCGCGACTCTTTATTTATTTGAAAATATTCATCATACTCTTCATCACTGTTGCTCTCATAATCCATAGGATTAGGACTAAGTGGACACGATGGCACTATATTCATTTGAAATTCTTCATTGTGTTCTTCATCACTGCTGCTCTCATAGTCCATAGGATTAGGACTAAGTGGACACCGTGACACTCTATTCATTTGAAATTCTTCATCATGCTCTTCATCATTGTTGCTCTCATAGTCCATAGGATTAGGACTAAGTGGACATTGTGACACTCTATTCATTTGAAATTCTTCATCATGCTCTTCATCACTACTTCTCTCATAGTCCATAGGATTAGGACTAAGTGGAAACTGCGACTCTTTATTTATTTGAAAATCTTCATCATGCTCTTCATCACTACTGCTCTCATAGTCCATAGGATTAGGACTAAGTGGAAACCATGACTCTTTATTTATTTGAAATTATTCATCCTATCTTTCATCAGTGCTACTCTCATAGTCCTTAGGATTAGGACTAAGTGGAAGATTTGACTCTCTATTCATAGTGGAAGAATTTCCGTTATATTCATCAATATGAATAGAGTTGTTACGCGACGAAGATGTTGATGCTTCACAAAGCGAAACTTCACTATCAGAAGAATCCATGTCTTTCAAACAGAAGAGGTTGAATGATACAAATGCACTCTCTCCTAATGATAACATATAGCTTAAAGAATGAAAAATTCCCTCCAAAGTTTTCCTCCAAAAAATTTCGCCGAAAATTTTCCCTCCAAAAAATTTGTTTCATGTATTTTCCTCCATAATTTTCTTCTACTATTTATTGAAAAAATTTAACTAAATTTTTCTTATGAAATAAATCTTTTAAACTAAATCTTTAAATTAAAATTGCAAATTAAATATTTTACCTAAATTAATTTTTTACTTAAACTATATAATATTTACTAGACAATTGAATGTTTTTTTTTTAATTTTTATTATATCTTCTAAAACAAATTAATCCCACATTCACCGTGCGGTAAAACAATTTTGTAATGTTCGTTTTATCATAATTTACTATATCGCCATAACAAGAATTATATGTTAAAGTCTTTATAAAAACAAATTAATCCCACATTCACCGTGCGGTAAAACAATTACATAATGTTCATTTTATCATAGTTCCTTATATCGCCATAACAAAATTTACATGTTAAAGTTTTTATAAAAACAAATTAGTCCCACATTAACCGTGCGGTAAAACAATTATGTAATTTCCGCTATAACATAAATTTCATTATCACTATTCCTCACATCACATCAAGGTTTTTCGAGGTTCATTAAAAGACTTGGAGTGAATTTGTGGAGCAGATACATTGCTATCAACAACATATTCAATAGAAGATTATCGCATTTGAAAAGTTAGTTTCCCTTTTGCTGTGTGCAAGTTTAAAAATTCAATAGGTTTAATGAATTTTTTTTTTTAGAAATTAAAAATTTAGATTAGACATATTTACCCACTACGTCTGCAGTGGGCGTGGTGGGCCCGATCGTGCTCGTCGGCGGCCCAACGGACCCGTGGGGAGGGGGGCCGGCAGGGCTGGCCGCCCATCCCCCCGGCCCACCCCAGCGACCCAACAGCCCGCCGGGATGGCAGGCCAATTCTCGGATTAAATATCAGTTATCATATTCATTGTATGACATGAGAGATGCATTTACAAAGTTGTCTAAACAAATTGTAAATGAGATTGCACAAGATATCATAAATATTGTTATTTAAATTTGTGTTTTGCGTTATTGTAACTGTCTCATTATATTTTTATAACTTAGTTTTTATTAACATATGATATTTTGTTTGACAGAATTTTGTTGAAAGTCTTCAAATTATGTTGGGAGGCATTCATTTCATAGAGCAAGATATGATGAATGTTGTCAGCAGTTTCTACTCAGGGTGAGAAGAAGATATGGCAAACAAACAAAAAATAGTAATTCTGATGCTAAAAAACTACATCCAAGGGATTAGAAAAAATGCCTCTAGTGGATAAATATAGCAAAGGTAGACAGGTTACTTTTTGATCTGATAATCACCCTATGAGTGACCTCAGTTAAAGATTTATTGAATAAAGGTATTACAGACTCATGTGTTGGTGTGTGTTTTGTGTTATTTAAGCAACAAATCAATCAGATTGCAAATACACAGACACTTGAAATGGAAAGACAGCAGAGAAATATAGTAAGCAAATACAAGAACACAAGGAATTAATAAGGATTTCACCCTATCCTCCAGGGCTACATCTCTGGTCCAGCTCTCAATGGTGGCCTTATTTTATTGTGTCTTAAGCAGAGAATTACAATGCAGGAGCTCAATATGAGTCACCTGAAACAGTTTTGCTTGGCAGGGTGGTTCTTGGATTCCCCAAGCCACTAGAGTGCACAGACTCTGTTGCCTACCAGCTCTTTGACTTCTCTGGTCTGACAGATCCTCTCGGGGATGGCTTAAATCTCTCAAGCTCTCTGGTGCTCGACGCTTCCTATGGTCAGCTCGGCCCTCTCTCTTCTTACTGCTTTTGCTTCACTGTCTTCTTCTCTGTGTTCTGTCCTCCTCTCGACGTTCTGGTTCCTCTCTGTCTCTCTCTTTTGTTCTGTGTTTTTTGTCTCTGTTCATGGCTTTAAGGCCATCCATTCCCATGTCTATTCAGTTCCTCTTCCACCTCCATCGAATCGCCTTCTACAGCTGCACTTGGAGTTCCCTGTTCGGTGTCATCATCAGGCTCACAGGGAGTGGCAACATGTCCTCCTGTAAACGGTGCCAGCCAGCTTCGTCGGTTGAATTCTTCGGTTACGTCGTGGAATGAGTCTTCCTCCACCATGGCGGTCAAAACGGACCTCAAATCTTTACAAACAGCGGCTTATTCCTTTGTTAAATCCAGTCGGGTCGTTGGGTGCAATATCAACCATCCGATTTGGATCTCCCAGATCCAACACCATTCGCTTATGTTGCGCGATTGACTTGCTCGACTGTTAGCGCGCGATGAGTGGTAGTTTTCTCTCTCCTCCACTTGCCACGCGTCGATCACTGAGTGGAATCGCTCCGCTTCCATCCAAAACTGCTTACCATTCAAGGAGCCCCTGATCAATACCGTCGGTTTCAGAGCGGGTCCCGCCTTGTCCTTTAGCCTTTTCGCCTTTTGTCCTACGGTTGTCCGGCTCTCCACGCGACCAAGTGCTTGGGGCTTCTCCATTCCAAGCCTTTTCACCCAGTGATGCACGAATCGCACATCAAAAACCTCCTCTGTTTCCTGATCCGGTCCTCCCAGGGGTTAATTTCGCCTCCCACGCGATCTCCATGGGCCTCAATCAGCGCACTTTGACCGAGGTCCTCGTCGTTCCACACTGGCTGCCACTGCCACTGGTTCAGGGTGTTTTTGATCGTTGTTCTGATTTCTTTGATGTTTGTCCCGACCTGATACAGTCATGGTTCTTTTGACAATTCTTTATGGATTCAATTCAGATCACATCACTCCCACTGAAAAAGATTTTGGACCACCAAAAGTTGGTTTTCAAGCATCGGCTAAGTGAGGGTATTGCTTTCTCACTTACCCAATCTCAATCCACTTTGTACTGCTTGGCTTTGAACCTTTTTGCCCAATCCTGAGGTACTCAACATCTCCCCTGCGCGTCGTCTTCACCTTCCTGTCCAGCACTGTGTCTTCATGTAATTCATTAAGATATTCAGGTAGCAGGTCATCAATAGAAGGCAACTGACTTTGCTCTTCAGGGTCCTCAATCATTGAAGGTTCAAACAATCTCAAGCAATCTGCATTTACAACTGAGTAGATGTGCATGTAAGCTGGTAGATCCAGGCGAAAAGCATTTTCACCAATCTTCTCAAGTATCCTAAAGGGTCATACCTGATAGGCTTTAGCTTTTTATCTTCACCTTGCATTATGTCCTTGCTGATATACAGCCAGACCTGGTCACCAACTTGAAAACTATGCTCCATCTAATGCTTGTCATGCCTAGCCTTGTACTTGGCTTGGCTCTTTTCCAGTTGTTCCTGTACTGCCTGGTGTATCTCCTAGATCTGTTCAATGAACCTAGTTGCCTTGTCCACATCACTGTGTCCATTAACCATGGTATATTTACCAAAGACAAAATCCAAAGGAGACCTTGGTGTGAAACCCAAACAGGTCTCAAAAGGAGATCTCTGTGTAGAAGAATGTTTTGCTCTGTTGTAAGCATGTTGTACATAACACAAGTGTTCATCCCAAAGCTTAGGATGTTTGCTGCAATATCCTCTCAGTAACTGGATCACTATCCTGTTAACTACTTCTGTTTGGCCATCAGTTTCTGGATGAAAAGTTGTGCTTTTCTTCAGTTTGGTGTCCATCAGTTCCCACAGACTCGACCAAAACTTCCCCACAAATCGGGTGTCTCGTTCAGATACAATGGAAGTCGATAATCCAAAACGAACCCATACATGTTCAAAGAACAATTTTGTAGTCTGTTTAGCTGTAATCTGTTTATTACAAGGTATCAAAATACACATTTTGTTGAACCTATCCACAACAACATATAGATAGTCATGACCTTTCCTAGATTTAGGCAGTCCTCCAACAAAATCCATGGAAACACTTTCCCAAGGGTGAGAAGGTACTGGTAAGGGAGTGTGCAAGCCTAGTTTTCTGTTACTGGGCTTGCTTTTAGCACACATAGCACATCCTCTTACATATCTAGAAATTGTCTCATTCATTTTCAGCCAATAACAAAATCTTTGCAGCTATGCAACTGTTTTACTTACCCTAATGTGACCTGATACCAGAGAAGTGTGTGCTTCCCTAATTATCTTTATTCTCTTAGTTTGTGGAATGTAGAGTTTCCCACAATGGTATAAGAGTTGGTCCTTCATATGATAATCCAATTCTTCTACTCTTTTGCCTTGACTCAAAGTTGCATATACATCTTTAAAGTCCATATCCTAAGCATATTGTTCAATGTAGCTTTCATGTAGTACAAAATTATGCTTAAGTATGGTAGATGCATTTATAATGGGCCTAGATAACATGTCTGCAACTTTGTTATGTATGCCCTTTTTATATCTGATGACTAAATGAAACTGTTGTAGAAAAATCATCCATCTGTAATGTCTTGATTGTTGCAACTTAGTTTGGGAGTGTAGATATTGAAATGGTCGATGACCAGTATGTATTACTGTCTCTTTGCCCATTAATTAATGTTTCCACTTTTTCACACTCTGAACTAATGCATACAATTCTTTATCATATGTAGGATAGTTAACTACTGCAGGATTAAAAGTCTCAGAATGATAACATATGGGTTTACCGTGTTGTGTCAACACTGCTCCCATGGCATAGTCACTGGCATCAGTTTGGATCTCAAATGGTCTTTGTAGATCTGACAGTGCTAGTATAGGTGCTATACTAATCTTTTATTTCAAGGTGTCAAACGCTTTCTGATGTTTGCCTCCCCACTAAAACACCTTATTCAATCCTGTTAAAGCATGTAAGGGAGCTGCAATCGAGGAAAAGTTAGAAATGAACTTCCTCTAATATTGTGTTGCTCCTAAGAAGCTTCTCACTTCTGTAGCAGACCTGGGTTTAGGCCAGTTCATAATGACTACCACTTTAGAGGGATCTATTTTTAATTCACCTCCCCTACTATATGACCCAAGTAGTTTTGAGATGTTTTGCCAAATTCACATTTTGAGAGTTTAACATAAAGTTTTTCTCTTTTCAAAACATCTAATGTCTGCTTAACATGCTTTAAATGTTCTTCCCACGTTTTACTAAAAATCAGAATGTCATCCAGGTACACAATAACAAAATCATCAAGAAAAGGTATGAGTACATCATTCATTAATCTCATGAAAGTAGCAGGAGCATTGGTCAAGCCAAAAGGCATAACCAGCCATTCATACAATCCCTGCTTTGTTTTGAAAGCAGTCTTCCATGCATCTTTCTCTGCAACCCTGACCTGATGGTATCCACTATGCAAATCCAACTTGGTGAAATAAACAACTTCCTTTAATTGATCTAAAAGATCATCTATGCGAGGAAGGGGATAACGATTTTTTATTGTTATCTTATTCAGTGCTCGGTAATCAATGCACATTCTCCACGAGCCATCTTTCTTTCTCACCAAAATGATTGGTGACCCACATGGTGATGCGCTAGGCTTGATTAACCCTTTCTCGAGCAACTCCTACACCTGCTTCTTGATTTCAGCATTCTCTATGGCAGAAAACCTGTACATTCCAATGTTAGGCAATGGAACATCTTGCTGCAAAATAATATCATGTACTATTCCCTTTTTGGTTAGCAGACCTTTAAATTCTTGAAATAAGACATCATACTCTGAAACAACCTTTTCTATATCAGCTTGTTGTTCAACATTACAGGCCTCAAATACATTAGTTTTATCAGGTTTCTTTTCCTTTACAACCATTAGTAAGAATTGTTTACATGAATTTATCATTCTTTTCATCTGCCCTAAGTTTATGAGAGTATAATTATTCTTGAGCTTATGATCTCTTACAAAGTATTCGATTCCATCTTTAACAAGTAGATACTTGTTCTCAGCGCTATAGAAAATAGCCTTTCTATCATACAAGTAAGGACTTCCTAAAACAATTCCACATATATCCAAAGGAATTATGTCTAACTCAACCTCATCTACAAATGTTGACCCAAAAGAAAACTTGAGTTTTCACTGTCTAGTCACTTGTAGTTGTGCTTTATCATTCAACCATCCTAATGGGTATGGTTTTGTTGTGAGGTGTAGTTGCTAATCCCAATTTCTTTACAATTGCTTCAGAAATTAGATTTACTTGTGAGCCACTTGTTATACTCCCGTACCAATAGGTGTCATATTTCATGATTGACTGGTTGGGCTTTGTAATATGTTCATCCTTTCCTTGTTGTAAAAGTTTCCATATTATCAAAAAATTAAAAAATGTAAAGGGAGTATGCCCTAAAAAAGAAAAATCAAAGAGCAAAAAGAATAAAATGGTCAAAAGAAAAAATGAGAAGAAATGAACCCCAAATAAAGAAAGACGAGGAAAGTGTGCAAGTCCAAAAAGCCGCTACTTTTTCATTTTCTGTAAATAAAACATTGTGTGCAGCTTGTTGAATTTTATGCCACAATTGATGAATGGCCAAACAGCATAATCTTGGCCAGTTCATGTTTGAATTTCCTGTTTTAGAGATAGAGAATAAAATCTGACCAAAATGTTTAATCTTGGCAGATAAGTAGATAGGTAGAGAAGCAAAGGAGCTCAACAGTTTAATCTGAGCCCTTGGAAGTAATAAGTGTAGACTTAGGTAGGCTTACCATGCAAAGAAAAGAAAAGTCGATGTGGGTTTGCTAGTCCAAGTGCACCCAAGTTAAGAGAAGGAAAAAAATGCTAGGCAAAGTAGGCAGGGTAGGTAGATTGGTGTTGCAGAATGAGACTTATGATGGATTATGTCTCTAAAAAGGGGTTAAATTTCATTTCTATCACAAGTGCCATGGCGGACATTACTCTTGGAAGTAACTCAAGCGAGGCAGATTTCTTGACTAACTCCCCTTCACATTTTTTTCCCTAAATCACTTACTAATCTTCCCCCTTAAATATTAAAATCTTCTTAATATCACTCATCTCATTTCATAAACTTTTGCCTAAGTCAAACCTTACTTTGCTTAGGAAAGTGACCATATTTCTTGTATGAAACCCCCTTCTCCTTTTTTGGCCGAAGTGTTAAATGTAAATTTCCTAACATTATACTTAGCGTTATTTGTTTCATAAATTCATATTAACGATTAACATGCTTATTATATAACTCCCATATAAATGTTCCCATCCCGTACTATGTGAATATATAACAAAAACCCCACATTATTAATATTCCCGCCCCCAGTTAAACTATAACCATAATCACTATATGAGCGAGGGTTAATAAGTTTATCTGAAACCTATTGATAACCTCCCCACCGCGCGCAGTCATGGGTTAATTAGCCGCCCTAGTTAATTAATAACCAACCAACCTCGACCAATAAAACAAGCCTTGATGCATTAAAATATGGTTTTATTATGACGAGGCCCGCCGCTTATAGTCCCGCCATCTCCACAGCGCGTCCGCCGTCGGATCTGTGCCCATTCATCCGACGGTCGGTGATCATTTCGCACCACCCTCCATCGTCGAACGTTATCTAGTGGGGAACCAGCGGTATTGCCCCCGTACCATTGCCACGCATCGACCATCCAGGGTGATTGCTTGCCCTCTGCTCGAAACCACCCAGCCCCAAAAGCGGTGTAGGCCAAACCGCTTACCACCGTCCTCTTGCTGACATCACCCTTCGCTGACGTCATCCATCTTCCTGCCACGTCACCTTCGCGTCATCTGCTCCGTACTTCCGCTGACATCATCCATCCTTCAATTCAAAATTTCCCGCCAAAAATTTATTTTGTCGAATAAAAAGGGTAAATTTTTATTTTTTGCTATATTTTCGTGGAAAATGGCGCTCCGAGGATCAAAGCATCTGAGCTCATAGATCAGTTTCGACCCGCTGCCGACCAGAAAAGCTCCAGCAAACGAGCTCGCGACCTCAACCAAGTTGCCACTTTACAGTTTTCTTCCTCTTTAATATAGTTCGAACCAGCGCCGAGGGACTTTCAAGCTTGCAGAAAAAGAAATAAAGGGATGAACAGGGATATTTTGTTACCCTAGCCAGCCGACATTCAGAAACATGAATGGCCAAAGGAAAAGCGGTGAGAAGACGCGTTAGCAATTATATTTTGCCAGACAGTGATGAGCAAGGGTCAGTTCAGCATTAAAGAGCATCAAAACAAGTCAAAGAGTATCAGTTCAAGCATTAAAGTGTATCAGATCAACATTGAAGATGTCAGAGCAGAATTAAAGGTAGCAGATCAGAATTAAAGAGCCCATTTAAGACAGGCAGTCGACGCAGAGCTACTACAGAAGATAGCTGCAAGCTGAACCCTAAAGGCCTGCCTCCAGCACAACATCAGTTATCTTTCTCGAGCCGCTTCTATGTTACTTGTAAACTATTTTAGGTTAAACCTAGATATTATCTCACAGCTGTGATGAGATATTTTTTGTACATATTTTGTTGTATATATACCCCCTCCTTTAGAATATGGAGGTGGTTGGTGATGTGTGTGAGATTTCTTAGATTGTGTTGTAATATTGAATATTTTGGAATACAAAGCTGTTGGAAACAACTGTTGTCTTGGCCTACTGGATGAAGAACTGAAGCAAAGGACTTGTCACAGAATTCTTGAATCAGCCTCCGGATCAATAAGTCCCCTATGTCTTGTGTTTTACAGTTTTCTAGTTCACTATATCATCTGTGTTTCATAATCTGAACGATAAAGAAAATGGTTAATTCAGAATTTGCTTGATTGCACTTTGTTTTCAGTCTTTATTATTCTCTGTGTTTTCTTCAGAATCAGAATAAATAGTGAAACTCTTAATTGCTCATGTTTCCTGATTCTTTCATGTTGATTATTTGGTAAAGAATTCTTAACTTCTCTTTGTCAATAATCGTCCATTTTCCCTCTTTCAATATGTTGAAGGATTCTTAACTGCCCTTCACCCATTTGAGCCCATTCCATCTGCTTTCAATCCTTCATTTGTTCCCTGTTTGACTACCTTGCTCTGTGAAACCATTCTCTGTTAAGAAACCAAATCCAAAAGCCTTTCTTCTTTGACTCCATCATGCCCAATGGACTGAACTATTCTGTTTTACCTCTCTGTTCTATTGAATCTTACCACCCAAACTCAAAACAAAACCCTTGAACTTCATAACTAGCCTAATACCTTTATAAAACAAAGCTAAATCATAAAGAGAGAGCCCTCTCTGGATACAAATTGGCTAGATTCTATATCTAAAAGACCGGTCTATGGTTACCTCGGCAATATTCCCTTTCATACAACTTTTGGAAAAAACCTGAGTGATAACATCATTGGTGACTCCGCTGGGGACTGAATAATGGTTTGTTACTATTGTTTATTTCACAAGCTACAGATGGAGCCTGAAGTTAGCCAGGTAGCCTTTGAAATGCTTTTGTTTTGCAATTGCAGAAGTAAATAAAAGCTACTTCAGTCTATCTCCGGTCTAGTTTATGTATCGAACAGTTGGTTTCAAATACTTGATCAGTTCTTCCTTTTTCAATAAGTATTTAGGAAAGTTCAAAATCCTCACATCTAAACCTCCTAAAAGATACCGTTAAAGTTTTACTGTCAAAACTATTTCAAGAAAAAACCAAAAACATACCTAGAAATTGGCTTCAAAAAAGATTCGTTACACCAAATCAAACCCTGATCCTAATCCCCCACCTATATTTGAAAATCCTAATCTGATTCCTAGGATTCTTAGAAGACAAGAGAGCCAAGAAAATTCTGCTAGTTCACACCTTGACAAACATTTGCAGAACTCCATTCAATCTGAGCTTACCTCTGAAAGAACACCAAACCTTTCTGTGATTACTACAGCTTCTCCAAGTTCACCATCAGCACCTCCAACTACTCTTTCCACTCCTCCATCTACAGCACACATTCCCATTGTTATCCCTACTCCCCCAGTTGTCACATATGTACTGCAACCATGGCAAACCGATATACTCCTCTAAACTTACCTGCAAATCCAAGGGCTATGCCTCAAGACTATCAGAGTAAAATCCCTTCTTTTGAAGGTACTGGCACTTACACAGCTCAACAAACTACCTGTTAGCTACCTATACCAATAGGTTTCATATTTCATGATTGGCAATGAAAAGGTCCAAATATGCTCTGCTTTGATGATGCAAAGATCACATATTTCCATAAGAAAACAATCTGTGCTTATAGCTTGATGGGGACTCAAATTTTAATGGATGGTCCAACAGTCTAATCTGGATCATGTCATGTTTTAAATTTTCAGTTGTAGAATAGAGAAAGAAGTCTGTCCAAACTGTTTAAACTTGGCAGACAAGTAGTTCAGGTAGAGAAGAAAAGGCTCCCAACAGCTTAATCTGGGACCTTGGAAGAAATAAGGGTAGAAGTGGATAGAAAAACAAAAGAAAAAGCCAAAGAAAAGAAAAGGCAAGTAAGGGTCTGCAAGCCTAAATGCACCCTTCAATAAGAAACAAAAAATGCTAGGCAAAATAGCTGGGTAAGTAGATGGGGTTGCAGAAGTGGTATTCATTTCAGATTTGACCTTGATGGTCAAGATGAGAAAAGAAAAACAAAGAAGCATGTCTAACTTCCCAATTATCCCTTTTCCCACTCATTACTAACATCCCCTCATCAATTGAATTGCTTAGAAAACTTGAGGTTTGATGGTGGTTTTATTCATTGAAAAGCCACATTTCTTGTCTAAAAATTCTTTTCATTTTGATCTACTCCCTAAAACTAAGTAAGTTTCAAATCAACTTAGTAATCCCCCCCTCATTCACATTTCCCCCCATATTAACTCTAACTCTACTATGTAATTCCCCTATGTTACCTTTCCCCTACTATTATTAACACCATGGTGTATAAACCCCAAATTTTGTATAAATATCCCTCCCCTTGGCATTATAGCCAATAGATCCTCTGTCAGGGATCAAATTGGCATCTGGTCACTTTGATGAACCTAAACCTCACCCCTCTCCCTTCTTTGAAGTCATTCCACCCATTAAGCCTTTGTTTGTAAAGAAAAAACCTTGCAAAAAACCCCTCCTACCCATAACCCCCTTTGAAATTATGAAATAACCCAAAAAACCCACCTTTTGGCACTTATCCAAAGTTCCGGCGCATATGTTTGATTTGTCAAAATACATTGAAAAAACCTTACAAAAACCCATATCCTAATGTCTTCCGCTAAGTGCGCATCCCAAAAAATACATTTTTTTAAATCCCGCCCCCTTCTATATCGCTCGAGCACTTCATCAACCCGTCAGCCGTCCGATCGAGCGCCTCTGATCAGACGGCCCTTATGCATATCGGGTTGGTCCCCACGCCTGACAGTTAGCGCCCGAGAAACTGACGAAGGGTTACGTCAGTCCTCGGCCACGCGTCACCTTCTCAGTCTCTCGGAGCGGCCTCTGACAAAACCGGGGCCGTATTGTAAGCGGTCTGAGAAAACCGTTACCACTGTTTCACTTACCGCCTGGTTTTGCTGGTCCCATGTCATGCCCACGTCAGAGCCACGTCGCCGTCGCATCACCTCATTCGTCCGTCCCTTCGCTGACATGTCCGCCACTTCAGCATATCCATGGACCAACCAGGACCTGCCACATCACCCGGTGACGTCAGGCTGACATCATTCGACTCCGACCCCACCCGATGACGTCATGTTGACGTCATCCCAAAAACGCGCCAATATTGCCAAAAATCTATTTTTAGCCAAAATTTCGTGTTTTTTCTACTTTTGCCGAAAGAGACTGTTGTTCCTGCATGAATTTAACGACCAGACCAACGCCAACCTGCACTGTTCGACTCCAAACCGCGGGCGCCTCCGTCGTACCTGCATTTGCAACTGTCAGTAGCAATCCGCGAGGTATTTCTCGAAATTATTCCCTGCACCTGGTTTTTATCCAAATTTCTGCAAACAAACTGTTAAGGGAGTGTTAAAACACTGAATTCACCATCTAATATCCAGTAACCTGTACCTATTTCCCTCTGGCAAGGCAACGAACAGTTTACGAAACCTGCATTTGACTGAAACAACCTGAATTCACAGGTAGCTCGCGCAATCTTGAGCTAGAAACCTCTGCTGGCTAAATTCACCATAGAAAAGTTCTGGTCAGCCCTGCTATTTGTCTTTATCAATCTGTTAAACAGTATTTCAATTGCTGTGTGCTCAATTCACCCTCTGGTCCCTGAAATTCACACTTTCATTGTAAGGAATCACCTCTGTGTTGTTCTGCTTACTTCAACCAATTCACCTGCAAGTCAGAAACTTAATAGACCATGGAAACTCCAATTGCACTGAACATCAAGCCTCTCAATACCCCTCACAGGGAGTTAGAATGGAAAGCTCTGGGAGATATGGATTATCAAATGTTAGATTGGTTTCCAATAGGCTCTAAATATAATATTCAGTTGCTAAATGAGTTGAAAGCCCAGCACCTTAGTGGAGCTGATATCCTAGGGATTTGGGACTCAAACTTGCCCATCTACAACCTCCCCCAGGTAAATCCTATGCCAGAATTGATCCACAGATGCCAGGAGTGCTATGATCCATGCCAAAGAGCTGTTCTCAGCCCCACAGGCTCAATTCTGTTCCATATCACCCCAGAGAGCATAAATGAGATGCTGCATTTCCACACTGCAAAACCATTGACCCCCCTCTACATGCAAAACTTGATAAAGAAGGGGACTAAGTTGTCAAATGACCAGATCATCAAAATCAATCAGCTGTTCATACAACCAGGCTCTGAAGCCATCAGAACTCCTCCTATTGGATATGCATACTTAAATGAATTGGGCAGAATGCTAGTGGATTTGATCAGCTATGTCCTAGGGTTCAGGGGAGTGGAAGATGTGGATGATAGTATAATGGCAAGGCTGTCTATATTCTCTCCTGGAAAGCCTCCAGCTGTACATTATGACTATGCCACATATATTGCAGATAGGATCCATGACCAGCTAATGAATCTGCAAAGGGAAAGACTGTTCAGATACACTTCATACATTTACCATCTATTCTTGTTTTATCAACCAGGCAGCTTTCTCATTCCCCTGAAGCAAGTTAATGCCCAGGGGAATCCGAGGTCAGTTGTGTTTTGGACCTCTGTTTTTCATTGCACCTCTGTATCACCATACACATATTGTGAGTTCATAGACTTGTTCATTCATCCAGCTATGACATTATTGTATGGTGTTTCTCCTCCAAGGTTAACTGATGACATGAGGAGAATTCTCCATCTCTCCAAAACCTGCAGCATTGGTAATTGGTACTTTTACCAACACCACACAGTGATCAGAGTATATGGTTGTGAGTTGAAGCCTTATAGGCTACCAAGGTATGTCCCTATGAGACTTTTTGCCCTAGAATACTTCAGGCAATTTGGGAATGCCGACTACCTCCACTTCCAAAGTAAGAACAAGAAGGCACAGTTGAAGGTAAGGAGCCAGCTGGGCCCTTTCCTATATAACAAAAGAGAGGAGGGATGGAAAGAGGCAAATAGTATCCTAGAGGCCCTCAAACTGCAAACTAGTTTTGAGTGGATACCCTATGACCTCAATCATTTTGTTTCCCTCAGGAGGATAAAATACAAATTGGGTACCTATTCACATATGAGGCTACCTGAGATTGAGCAGTATGCCAATGCATTGAGCTGGAAAGAGGGCACCCTAGAAGAGGAAATTACTAGTGAAGAGCTGCTAGAAAGAGACGCTAGAAATATTCAAAAAGAAGCTGACTTGGAAACTTGTGGACAGGTCCCCCTCTCATATCAAAGACAACTTGGAGCAGCTGCCTCATCCTCAACAACACATCAGCAAGCTGCCATGAATACTCCACAGACATCCAACAAAGGCAAAGAGAAGCAGATGGAACAGCCACCTCCTATGACTGAAGAGCAAATGGAAACACTAGTGTAACAACAAGAAGAAATGATGCAGCAGGAAGTGCAGCAACAAACACAACACCAACAGCAAGAAGAACAAAGACAGGAGCAGCCTGTCCAGCAAGAGCAAACAGTGGAAGCCCCTAAATCCACTGAACAAACTGTGCCTCCAAGGCAAGAAAATTCAGCTAAGGCATCAATCCTCCAAACTCCACAAAAGGAGGATACAAGCAGGAAAAGGGACAGAGAGACTCCCCCTACAACATCCGCAACTCATGGGGAGAAAAGACAGAGAATCAATCCCTTCTCAGAGGAAGAAATGCCAATGGGACAGTATTTTGGTATGGTCCCACCCAGCAGGGAAGCATCAGCAAGTTCCTTTCAACAGGAACAGGATAGAGCAATGGGAGGAGAAGTGAGTTCCTCAAATCAGCAAAGGGAAGGTGGACTCAGCATTAAATAGCAGTTCATCGACATTAAGAGTAGAAATGAGCCCATCAAGATACAGCTGTATAACCATCTGTTAAACATGGCTCCCACCAATCAACAAAGACTCATGTCTGCATATGATGTGCAGGAAGGCAAAATGATCATGAGTCATTTTATGCCAACAGCAGTGCAGCCCCAATCTGCCTCTGACTACTTGAGGACCAACCTGGAGGTCCTTGCCAAGGATATCCACCCAATGGACAAAATAGAACTGCATAAGCAAACGGGTGAGATGGTCTATGCTTCCCTTGCAGACCAAACATTGGATAACTACAGGCTACAAAATAGCCTTAACAACACAGCTGCTCAGCTTGAGTTAGAGAAAGCTTCCTCTCAAGCAAAGGACAACAGAATTAGGTCCTTAGAAGACATCATCATAGAGATTGGGCATGATCCCAAAGACATCAAGGGCATACAAGAGATATTAAAATTGAGGGATGCAGACATGGCAGCCTTAAGGAGAAAGATCAAACTCCCAGCCACAATTCACCCTCAAACAGATGATGTTGCCCAGCAAAGACATGATCAAGAGGCCACAACCTTGTTGATATCTCTGTACAAGCAGCTAATCCAAACCCAAGAAAAACTGGGAGAATCGGAGGCTACAAAAGCAGCAGTACAGGCAGCCTTGAAACAAAGAGAAGAAGGTCAAACCTCCAAGCCTCCTCCTGAAGTAATCAACCTTGAGGAAGCTGCTCCAACTACTGCTCCTCCTCCTCAGCAAACAGAACCTACAGCACCAACTACATCAACAGCTGCACCAACAACAGAGCAGACTCATAGTCTGGATATGCAGAAGCTTCAAAATGAAATTCAAGTCCTGGAAGCTCAAATGTTAGAGCTTAATCAAGCCAAAGAATCTTTGGCTTAAGTAAATGAAAGGTATGATAAGAGCAAACAGAATGTGCCTGAGAAGGAAAGAGATATAAAAGCCCTCAAAAAGAGAATAACTGAGCTTGAGAAAGAGCTCACACTAGATAAGGTGACAGCAGAGCTCAAAACAGTCCTATGGGCCAATATTGGCCAGTCCATTACTGATCAGTGGCAGTTCATTGAGACCATAGATGAACAATCATCACTCATTACAAAGGCAAATAGGGAGATACACAGAGCAAGAGCAAGCCTTGGCAACATGCCTGATGCTGCCAATAGGATGATCAACATATTGAATAATAGGACAAGCTCTCAATTGACCACCATGGGAATTGCTCACAGGACTGAGACAATCTCAATGGTTAAAAGGGTCCTGACATTAAGAAACCTGGTTGGAACATTAGAAAGGAGAACCCAAGATATGCAGACTGAAATCAACAGGTTCATGGACAGGTTTCAGGTGTTACAAAACAGAGGCCTCCCCAGCATACTAAGCAGTGTGGGAAGACTGCTTACCCATGAAAATTATGCTAAAAGGGTCAATGCCTTTGCTGCAAGTCAAATTGCAGGACAACCCAGCACTTCAGCAGAATCAGGGCCAGCATCAGGGCAGACTCTATATAATAGGGTGGAAAACCTGTTTTTCATCATGAACGAGATCAATCATCTGTTCGATGTGCCTCCAAATTTCTATAAATATACAGAAGCAGATGAAACCATAGAGGCAATTGTGAAGCACCAATTGCCCACACAGGAAGTCTGGAATAAATTGACACAGCTAATATTATCAAGCCAGAACCTGTAATGTTATGTTTTGTAAAATTTATAAGTGATCATACACACGGAAAATTTTGGTAGATAAGCATACAAAGGAAGGATGAAAGGCTAAGCCAACTCAGCAGGGCTATTTGGTCACCACAGCAGCAAGCACAGTCACAGGTGGCAGGGCCAAGAAGATACAGCGCAGCAAACGTAAAGACACATTTTCCAGCATTAAAGCAAAGCGTTCCAACCGACTCAGTGACCTCCAAAGGTCAAAAGATCCTCTGACAGACTTAAAGAGCAGTTATGTTGCATTCAAAGCTGTAATAACTTCTTTTCTACTTTTCTGTACGAAGCAATAAAGATATTTCTCTCTCAGATGACTCAATGCCTGAGATATTTTGTATAAACATTTCTATAAAGTCCCCTTCGCATGAGTTTGCAAGTGGTGGTTGTTGATTTCAATTCTATATTTCTGTTGTTGTACAACCCTCAGAGAAATAATACAAAAGGGGAATGGAATTTCCAAAGCTCTGTGTTCCTTGATGCACTGTGGTGGCTGGCTGATTGTTACAGGATTCCTGCATGTTTCATAGCACAATAAGTCTTCTTTAAACCTCTACGTTATATGTTTTATAGTCTTTCACCTTCTTTCATGTTTATGAGTTTTTACACTTAATGGCAAAGTAAAAGAATAGTTCCAGGATTTAGTCACAGATTACCCTAAACTCAATCTAAGCTGTTATAAATGTTTTCTTCAGATATAGTAAATAAGGTGTAATTCTTAATTGCTACACTTTTCTAGCTATATCTCTCACTGTGATAAATATTTTCAGGAATTCAAGTTTGCTCCTGAGGCATCTATCTCCTTCCCACACCCCAGCTTAGTGGAAAATTCTTGAATGCTTTTCACTGGTTGTTCACATGTCACCATCATAATCTAACTTTGTTATATGAAGTATTTAAATGGCCCTGTAATTTCAGCAAATCATCTCAAGGTTTCTAAAACACTTGTAGCCACAGACTCCATTGCCCAATGAAATAAACTCATCTGCAGATTGCACACTTCAAGTACAGAAAGATATCCCTCAACCAAAGCATAAAACTAAACCCCCTCATTTCATAGCTAGCCTAAAATCATTTCAAAACAGAGATAAATTATAAAGAGAGAGCCCTCTCTGATTACAGTGTGGCTAGGCACTGTAATCCAAAGATTGGTTAGTGGTTACCCCGGTCGTATTCCCTTGGGAGTCATAGGGAACAACTTGGGTGTTAACAATACCAACAAAATGACCAACTATTTTGAAAGTTACGAGATTGATGATGATGATGTTAGAATGAAAGTATTTGTTCAAAGTTTAACTGGAGATGTTAGAACCTGGTTTAGAGCCCTCCCTGAAAACAGTGTCAATGACCCACAAGCTCTTTATCAGACCTTCTTGAACAGATGGGAAAAAAAGAAAGATCCTCTCCACATTTTATCAGAGTATGAAAACTTAAGAAGAGGCATGAAAGAAACTGTCCAAGATTACTGTACCAGATTCAATAATATCTACAATGTTATTCCTCAAAATCTCAGACCTCCTCTAGATTTGGCCTTGATCAAATTCCCTGATGCATTTGATTCTGATATGGCATACCAACTTAAGGAAAGAGCTCCTCGAAACTTAGAAGAGATGCAGAGTATAGCTGTCAGCGTTGAGGCCAACCTGATATCTAAACGATCTAGAGCCAGAGCTGAAAGGAGGACACCTTTCAAAGAAGAACCCTCTACCTTTGAACAAAAATTAGATGCTATAATTAAAGGAATGGATAGACTTGGAGATAGAGTGGGAACAATCAAGAGAAATTCCTCTTGGGACGGTCAACCAAGCAATACTGGGAGAAATCCAAATTTCAGGAAGAACCAAAATCCTAACACTTGAAAGACAAGGCCTGACCAAAATATTAGGCCCCCATTTCAAGAAAATTATGTTGAAGCCTCAACTTCTGATGAACCAACAGAAGACACTCAAATTAATCTAATGGGACTCAACAATGAACAACAAGTTTTCTTGACCCAAAAGGATCAAGAAGCTCACATCCGTGAACAATTCCAAACTCAATCAGGTGAATCATTTGACTTTAGGGAGGGATATGATACAGCCATTTATGAAGTCCACAAACAATACAATCTGAGGAGCAGAAGAATAGATATCCCTGAAACTAGTAAACAGAAAGATATCAAGCAGCCCAACAAAGGTAAGATCAGCAACCCACCTATACATATTCTTGCTAGAACAGATCCTAACCCTAACAACCCAATTGTTGAAGACATATCAGACAATCAACCACCTAACAGAAAACCTTCCACTTCTATTCTTGCTAAAGAAAAAGAAGAAGAGCCTCTAGAACTTGATTTGGAAAAAAATTCAGCCCATAATTCCACTCCTGATGAGGAGATAAACGCAGAAAATTTTGCTGTCCGAAATACAAGAACTTAGACCGGAAAACCTTTCAATCTTGAGACAGAAGTAGGCAAACTAAAGATAGTTGTTCCATTATCAGAATTAGCTAAACATGATGTCTACAGAAGTCAAATCAACAGATCACTCAAAATTTCTGTGAATGAAGATTCAGTAAATGTTTTTGATGACCAGCCTGAACTAATATTTGGCCCTGAAGTAAATCAAAAAACAGCAGAGGGAGAAATTCCTTCTTTCTATGTGGCTTTAAACATTCATGATAAAATACTTCATAATGCCATGTTTGATTCTGGCGCTTCCCATAACTTAATGCCTAAATCTATAATGGAGAAACTTGACCTTGACATCACCAGGCCATATAAGGACCTTTTATCTTTTGATTCAAGTCAGGTCAAATGTTTGGGTTTAATCAAAGATTTATGTGTGTCACTTGTCCAATATCCTGCCAAAACCATCTTAATGGACATAGTAGTAGTTGATATTCCTCCAAAGTATGGTATGTTATTATCTAGATCTTGGGGTGCAAAGCTCCAAGGATCTCTACAGTTAGACATGTCTTACGCTACTATTTTAGTGTTTGGTCAACCCAAGAGACTATATAGAGAAACCTTAATGAAGTATGTAGTGAGTAGTCAAGAGAAACCTCAAAATTTCCCTATCTACTCAGTACATTCAGATATGGATTCTTTTATCCTTTACAGTGTTGAAATTGATCCCCCACATGAAATAAAAGCTTTAGCAGATGAAACAGAAGAAATAGCAAATGAGAGGTCCAGTGTCCGAATCCAAGAAATTTCTGAGAATCATGAAACTTTAGATAAATCAGAAGAAACTAAAAAAACAGATCTCCCTGTTAAACAGATCCTTGAAACTCCAGATACTAATTATAAACATGAAATCCTGTGGTACTTAGAATTTGATGGTTCCGTGAACAAATTAGGAGCTGGAGCAGGAGTCTAGGTGCACAATCTTGAAAACAATCATGCTGAAGGTCATGCCTATAGGTTAAACTTTAGGTGCACTAATAATATGGCTGAATATGAAGCTCTATTGCTAAGTCTTAAACTGGTCAAGAAATTGGGAGCAACTAGAGTGTCAGTGCTAGGAGATTCTGATTTAATCATTCAACAGATAAAAGAGAAGTTCTTGACAAATGATCCCAGATTGAGAGAGTATAGAGGAGCAGCCATAGAGATCCTTAACACATTTCTAGAAACTCAGCTTGCCAAAATCCCAAGAAAACATAACTTGCAAGCTCATAGCCTAGCAATGTTTGCCAGCACCTGTAAATTACCATTTGAACCAAATCATCAATTCACAGCAGAAATTAAACACAGGCCAGCCATACCCGATAATGTGAAGAACTGGCAAGTGTTTGACAATGATAAACAGATCAACAATTTTTTGACCCTAGAAGAGGAATTTTCCAGCACTAACATAGATGGAGATACAGTCAGAGAGTTTGATCCAACAAATCAGATCGAATCAGCCATTTCAATAGAAAGTGCAACTCAAATGCTTCATCCAACGAAATTTACCAATGAAAAAATATAGGATCTTAAAGAAACAAATGTTGATGAGATTATTGAAGAAGAAACTGAAATTATCAATTTGAAAGACAATCATTTACCCAAAGGATTAACTCCTTTGGAAGATCTCTTTGATTTCAACGATATTCCAAAGAAACCTCAGATGGAACCTCCAAAAGCAGACATTGAAGACTACAACATAGGAACTGAAGAGAATCCAAAAATGATAAAATTGTCCAAATCTTTGCCCCTTGATCAAAAGCTTAAGTATGTTGAACTGATCAAAGAATTCCAGGATGTTTTTGCCTGGAGCTATGAAGACCTGAAATCTTATGACACCTTTGTAATTCAGCATACAATACCCCTCAAGGAAAATAAAAAACCATTCAAACAGAAACTCAGAAGAATCAACCCTGTACTGCTTCCTTTAATTGAAAAAGAAATCAAACGAATGCATGATGCAGGGATAATTGCACCAATCAGATTTTCAGAGTGGGTATCTAATTTAGTGCCTACCAAGAAGAAAACATGAGAAATTAGATTATGTTTTGACTTAAGAAATGTAAACAAGGTTTCTTTGAAAGACAACTACCCTTTACCCAAGGTGGATCACATTTTACAAAGAGTAGTAGGTGCTTCTAGGATTTCACGTTTGGATGGGTTTTCAGGTTTTAATTAGATTCTGGTTCATCCTGATAAACAAGAAAAGACTGCATTTACAACACCATGGGGTATATTTAAATATGTTAAAATGCCATTCGGACTTAAGAATGCAGGGGTGACCTTTCAACGGGCAATGGACATAGCTTTTGCAAAAGAAATTCACGATTTTTTGGTTGTGTATCTAGATGACCTCACTATGTTTTCTAGATCAGATCAGCAACATTTAGATCATTTGAGACAAGTGTTTTTAACATGCAGAAAGTATGGTATTTCATTAAATCCTAAAAAGTCTTTGTTTGGTCTAGAAGAAGGCAAACTGTTAGGCCATATCATCTCCAAAGATGGCATTAGAATTGATCCTGCTAGGATAGAAGCTATTCTGCAAATACCCTACCCCAGAAATGTCAAAGAACTTCAAGCTTTCTTAGGGAAGATTAACTTTTTAAGAAGATTCATATCTAATTTGGCTGAATTAATCAGATTGCTGAACAACATGTTAAAAAGGGATTCAAAGGTTAAATGGACAGTAGAAGCCAAACAAGCATTTGAAGAAATTAAATTGGCTTTGACTAGAACACCAGTCCTCACAAGTCCAAGGTTCGATAGAGACTTCATAATTTTCTCATTTGCATCAGAACACACCATAGCAGCTGTTTTACTTCAAAAAGATGATCAGGGATGTGAAAAACCCATAGCCTTTTTCAGTAAAGCACTTAGAGATGCACCTCTGAACTACAAAATCATGGAAAAGCAGGCTTATGCACTTGTGAAAGCTATTCAAGACTTCAGAGTCTACATATTGTACTCACATGTAATAGCTTACGTATCAAATGTTGTTGTCAAAGACATCTTGACTCAGGATGGAATTGAAGGCAAACGAGGTAAATGGATAGCTAAAATATTGGTGTATTAAATTGAAATAAAACCCACAAAGTTGATAAAAGGATAGGGATTGGCTAAACTCATGACTGAAACAAACTTTCAACCCTTGGATATTAATGCACTGGATAATGAACAGGAGATGGCGACTCCACAAATCAGCGAGGCCTTCTTAGAATCACCTTGGTATGCTGATATAATTCATGTGTTATTAAACCTGCAGGCTCCTCCCAGGTTATCCAGAACAAAGAAAAGGTTTTTAAAGATGAAAGCTTCAAAATTCTGTGTTTTAGATAATATTCTTTTCTGGAAAAATCATGAATGTATTCTATTGAATTGTTTAATAAAATAAGAAGCTGACAAAGTTCTCAAAGAATTTCATGCAGGGGACTGCGGTGGACACCTCTACTGGAAATCAACTGCAGACAAAATCCTAAGGGCTGGATTTTACTGGCCAACCTTGTTCGCTGATGTAAAGAAGTTTGTCACTGCTTGCCACAAATGCCAAATTTTTTAAGGAAAAAGGAAATTGTTACCCTTACCCTTGAAACCAATTTCCACTGAAAAACCCTTTCAACAATGGGGTTTGGACTTCATTGGAGAAATACATCCTCCCTCTTCTGGCCAGCATAAATGGATTCTTACTGCCACAGACTATTTCACCAAATGGATAGAAGCCATTCCTTCTAGACAAGCCAATGATACAGTGATTATAGGATTCTTAGAAACCAACATCTTGTCTAGGTTTGGCTGTCCTGAAAAGATCATAACCGACTGCTGCCTTCAAATCCAAGAAATGATAAAATTCTGCAGCAAATACCATATCACTTTAAGCCATTCCACAGCCTATTACCCTCAAGGTAATGGTCTAGCTGAGTCCTCCAATAAAATCCTGATCAATATTATTAAGAAACTGTTGGAAGAGAACAAGAAAAACTGGCACAAAAAGCTTACAAATGCACTATGGGCAGACAGACTTACTACAAAGAGATCTATTGGAACCAGCCCTTATGAGTTAGTTTATGGCATGGAGGTTGTGTTTCCTTCATCTCTAGGAGTTCCTGTAATGAAATTGCTGCAAGAAGATCAGGCGAAACCCAATGACGTTCAAAGGAGAATAAATCAGACCATCCATTTGCAGCAAACCAGAGAAGTGCACCAAAGATCCCAAGTGTTACAAGAAAAACTCAAGAAGATATTTGATCAAAGGACCAAAGCAGAAGACTTCCACATTGGAGACAAAGTTCTAAGGTGGGATTCCAGAAGAGAAGACAAAGGAAAACATGGGAATTTTAACTTCCTATGGAAAGGGCCATTTATCATTCAGGCATTGCAAGGGAACAATACTTACTTTCTGAAGAGCCTGTATGGTACAGAAACAAAAGAAGGACCAGCGAATGGGCGAATGTTGAAACATTACTTTGATCCAGTTTTTTTTTTATGAATTTTGACTCTAACATGTACATACTATATCCTTGATAATGTCACGGTTTGGATTGGATAGTAACTTGTTGCAGTTGAAGTCCGAAGAGAAGGCCCTAAGCTTCACAAGTATGCTGTCATATATGCAAATAAAGCAACCAGCAAAGGAGATTTCAGAACACAGTAAAAGTTATTCACAAGGCCATCTGACCTGTTGTTCTTGACTTTCCACCAGGGAAAGCCATCCCCATGTGGAGCCACTGTTATACTCCTATACCAATAGGTGTCATATTTCATGATTGACTGGTTGGGCTCTGTAATATGTTCATCCTTTCCTTATTGTAAAGGTTTCCATATTATCAAAAAATCAAAAAATTAAAAAATGTAAAGAGGGTATGCCCTAAAAGAAAAATCAAAGGGCAAAAAGAATAAAATGGTCAAAAGAAAAAATGAGAAGAAATGAACCCCAAATAAAGAAAGACGAGGAAAGTGTGCAAGTCCAAAAAGCCACTACTTTTTCATTTTCTGTAAATAAAACATTGTGTGCAGCTTGTTGAATTTTATGTCACAATTGATGAATGGCCAAACAGCATAATCTTGGCCAGTTCATGTTTGAATTTCCTTTTCTAGAGATAGAGAATAAAATCTGACCAAAATGTTTAATCTTGGCAGATAAGTAGATAGGTAGAGAAGCAAAGGAGCTCAACAGTTTAATCTGAGCCCTTGGAAGTAATAAGTGCAGACTTAGGTAGGCTTACAATGTAAAGAAAAGAAAAGTTGATGAGGGTTTGCTAGTCCAAGTGCACCCAAGTTAAGAGAAGGAAAAAATGCTAGGCAAAGTAGGCAGGGTAGGTAGATTGGTGTTGCATTATGAGACTTATGATGGATTATGTGTCTAAAAATGGGTTAACTTTCATTTCTATCACAAGTGCCATGGCGGACATTACTCTTGGAAGCAGCTCAAGTGAGGCAGATTTCATGACTAACTCCCCTTCACATTTTTTTCCCTAAATCACTTACTAATCTTCCCCCTTAAATATTAAGATCTGCTTAATACCACTCATCTCATTTCATAAACTTTTGCCTAAGTAAAACCCTACTTTACTTAGGAAAGTGGCCATATTTCTTGTATGAACCCCCCTTCTCCTTTTTTAGCCTAAGTGTTAAATGTAAAATTCCTAACATTATACTTAGCATTGTTTGTTTCATAAATTCATATTAATGATTAACATGCTTCTTATATAACTTCCATATAAATGTTCCCATCCCATACTATGTGAATATATAACAAAAACCCCACATTATTAATATTCCCGCCCCCGGTTAAACTATAACCATAATCACTATATGAGTGAGGGTTAATAGGTTTATCTGAAACCTATTAATAACCTCCCCACCGCGCGTAGTCATGGGTTAATTAGCTGCCCTGGTTAATTAATAACCAACCAACCTCGACCAATAAAACAAGCCCCGATGCATTAAAATATGGTTTTATTATGACCGGGCCCGCCGCTTATAGTCCCGCCATCTCCACAGCGCGTCCGCCGTCGGATCTGTGCCCATTCATCCGACGGTCGGCGATCATTTCGCACCACCCTCCATTGTCGAACATTAACTAGCAGGGAACCGGCGGTATTGCCCCTGTACCACTGCCACGCGTCGCCCATCCGGGGTGATCGCTTGCCCTCCGCCCGAAACCGCCCAGCCCCAAAAGCGGTGCGGGCCAAACCGCTTACCACCGTCCTCTTGCTGACGTCACCCTTCGCTGACATCATCCATCCTCCTGCCACATCATCACTGCGTCATCTGCTTCGTACTTCCTCTTACGTCATCCGTCCTTCAATTCAAAATTTCCCGCCAAAAATTTATTTTGTCGAATAAAAAGGGTAAAATGTCATTTTTTGCTATATTTTCGCGGCAAACGGCGCTTCGAGGATCAAAGCGTCTGAGCTCACAGATCAGTTTCGACCGGCTCCCGACCAGAAAAGCTCCAGCAAACGAGCTCGTGACCTTAACCAAGTTGCCACTTTACAGTTTTCTTCCTCTTTAATACAGTTCGAACCAGCGCCGAGGGACTTTCAAGCTCGCAGAAAAAGAAATAAAGGGATGAACAGGGATATTTTGTTACCCTAGCCAGCCGACCTTCAGAAACATGAATGGCCAAAGGAAAAGCGGTGAGAAGACGCGTTAGCAGTTCTATTTTGCTAGACAACGGTGACCAAGGTTCAGCTCAGCATTAAAGAGCATCAAAACAAGTCAAAGAGTATCAGTTCAAGCATTAAAGTGTATCAGATCAGCATTGAAGATGTCAAAGCAGAATTAAAGGCAGCAGATCAGAATTAAAGAGCCCATTTAAGACAGGCAGTCGGCACAGAGCTACTACAGAAGACAGCTGCAAGTTGAACCCTAAAGGCCTGCCTCCAACACAACATCAGTTATCTTTCTCGAGCCGCTTCTATGTTACTTGTAAACTATTTTAGGTTAAACCTAGATATTATCTCACAGCTGTGATGAGATATTTTTTGTACATATTTTGTTGTATATATACCCCCTCCTTTAGAATATGGAGTGGTTGGTGATGTGTGTGAGATTTCTTAGACTATGTTGTAATACTGAATATTTTGGAATACAAAGTTGTTGGAAACATCTGTTGTCTTGGCCTACTAGATGAAGAATTGGAGCAGAGGACTTGTCATAGAATTCTTGAATCAGCTTTCGGATCAATAAGTCCCCTATGTCTTGTGTTTTACAGTTTTCTAGTTCACTATATCATCTGTGTTTCATAATCTGAACGATAAAGAAAATGGTTAATTCAGAATTTGCTTGATTGCACTATGTTTTCAGTCTTTATTATTCTCAGTGTTTTCTTCAGAATCAGAATAAACAGTGAAACTCTTAATTGCTCTTGTTTCCTGATTCTTTCATGTTGATTATTTGGTGAAGAATTATTAACTGCTCTTTGTCAATAATCGTCTATTTTACCTCTTTCAATATGTTGAAGGATTCTTAACTGCCCTTCACCCATTTGAGCCCATTCCATCTACTTTCAATCCTTCATTTGTTCCCTGTTTGACTATCTTGCTCTGTGAAACCATTCTCTGTTAAGAAACCAAATCCAGAAGCCTTTCTTCTTTGACTCCATCATGCCCAATGGACTGAACTATTCTGTTTTACCTCTCTGTTCTATTGAATCTCACCACCCAAACTCAAAACAAAACCCTTGAACTTCATAACTAGCCTAATACCTTTATAAAACAAAGCTAAATCATAAAGAGAGAGCCCTCTCTTGTTACAGATTGGCTAGATTCTGTATCTAAAAGATTGGTCTGTGGTTACCTTGGCAGTATTCCCTTTCTTACAACTTTTGGGAAAAACCTAAGTGATAACACTACTATCAAACAAAGTATCAATCTTTTGATTTTTGGAAACAACTCGAATATGGAAAAGCTCATGTCTTTTTCTCTCATTTTCTTCATCAATAACAGATTAAGCAGAATTACTAGTAGATGCTTCAGAATTATTACCTTTTATACCTGTGGCTGCAATAGTTGTTTCATCTCCTGAGTCTGACCCCAAATCTTTCTGAATAGCTGCAGCAGTCTTCTTCTTCTTGCCCTCGGACTTCTTAGGTCTCAGCTCTGGATGCAAAATCCAACAATGCTCATCATCATGCCCATCCTTTTTACAGTGAATGCATGAAGCTTTGCTCTTCTGTGCAGTGTTAGCCCTCCTTGCTTTCCACTTCTACTTTCTTTTCTTCTTGCTCTTGCTTGCAATGGGTTGGGATGGTCCCCCAACTTCTGGATTTCCATTCTTTCCTCTAGCTTCTAGATGAATAGCTTGTACAGATACCTCATCTTTACTAGTGGGATTAAACATGAGGATGGTATGCCTCATGTAGCTGTGCAAACCACCAATGTACTTCAAAAGAGTCTCTGGTGAGTCTAATGAGATACCCAACATCAATGCTCTCTTTCTGAATTATTGAGTATACCCTCACACACTTTGCCCTTTCAACTGTCGAAGAGTTTGCCAACTGATCATGGCTCGTTGCATGTAGGCCAATGGATAGAACTGCTTTTTGATTGCAGAAACAAATTCACTCCAGACAGAGATGGTCTTACCATGTCTTTTCATATCAGCTTGGGTTCTACCTTCCCACCAAACCAAGGCAGTGCCTCCTAGGCGTAGGCTTTCCTGCTGAATATTACTCTTGTCTGAGTCTATGTTCTGTACTCTGCAATACACATCAATTTGTCTAATCCAATTGTCTAACTTTTCAGCATTTAGCTCTCCATCATATATAGGCAAATCAAATTTAACATCTAACTTGATCAAAGATGCTTTCTTATTATGCATAGGGCTATTAGGAGGTGTGAGAAAGCTTTCATCTTTCCCTTTTCCTTTGGAGTGGTCTTGGAAGTGAGACTCATCTTCTTCTTTATCTTGTTTAGAACCTGAGGAGTCTTCATCCTTATGCTTTCTAAAGTCCTTATACATTTCTTCTACCATAGACTTTATGGCTAGGAAACTTTCTATGAATTAAGGGTCTAGCCCCACAGAACCTTTCTCTGACATTGTCTTCCGAGGATAGACTCTTCCAATTTCAGGATTAGTTTCCACCAACTCTCCTTCTCCTAATTTAAGCTTTGATCTAGTGAGCATTCAACAGCTAAACCAACACAAGCTTGTTTAACCTTACAGCCTAAAGCTCTGATACCACTTAATCTGATAATCACCCTATGAGTGACCTCAGTTAAAGATTTATTGAAAAAAGGTATTACAAACTCATGTGCTGGTGTGTGTTTTGTGTTATTTAAGCAACGGATCAATCAGATTGCAAATACACAGGCACTTGAAATGGAAAGACAGCAGAGAAATATAGTAAGCAAATACAAGAACACAAGGAATTAATAAGGAGTTCACACTGTCCTCTAGGGCTACATCTCTGATCCAGCTCTCAGTGGTGGTCTTATTTTATTGTGTCTTAAGCAAAGAATTACAATGCAGGAGCTCAATATGAGTCAGTTGAAACAGTTTTGCTTGGCAGGGTGGTTCTTGGATTCCCCAAGCCACTAGAGTGCACAGACTCTATTGCCTACCAGCTCTTTGACTTCTCTGGTCTGACAGATCCTCTCAGGGATGGCTTGAATCTCTCAAGCTCTCTGGTGCTCGACGCTGCCTATGGTCAGCTCGGCCCTCTCTCTTCTTACTGCTTTTGCTTCATTATCTTCTTCTCTCTGTTCCGTCCTCCTCTCGGGGTTCTGGTTCCTCTCTGTCCCTCTCTGTTGTTCTGTGTTTTCTGTCTCTGTTCATGGCTTTAAGGCCATCTGTTCCCATGTCTGTTTAGTTCCTCTTCCACCTTCGTCGAATCACCTTCTGCAGCTGCGCTTGGAGTTCCCTGTTCGGCATCATCATCAGGCTCATAGGGAGTGGCCACATGTCCTCCTGTAAATGGTGCCAGCCTGCTTCGTCGGTTGAATTCTTCGATTACGTCATGGAATGAGTCTTCCTCCACTGTGGCAGTCAAAATAGACCTCAAATATTTATAAACAGCGGCTTATTCCCTTGTTAAATCTGGTCGGGTCGTTGGGAACAATATCAATCGTCCGATCTAGATCCCCTAGATCCAACGTCATTCGCTTATTTCACGCGGTTAACTTGCTCGACCGTTAGCATGTGATGAGCAGCGGTTTTCTCTCTCCTCCGCTTGCCATGCGTCGATCCCTGAGTGGAATCGCTCCGCTTCCATCCAAAACCGCTTACTGTTCAAGGATCCCCCGATCAATACCATCGGTTTCGGAGCGGGTCCTACCTTGTTCTTTAGCCTTTTCGCCTTTTGTCCTACGGTTCTCCGGCTCTCCACGTGACCAAGCGCTCGAGGCTTCTCCATTTCAAGCTTTTTCACCCAGCGATTAGCGCTAATCGCGCATCAAAAACCTCCTCTGTTTCCTTATTCAGGCCTCCCAGGGGCTAATATCGCCTCCCGCGCTGTTTTCATGGGCCTCGGTCAGTGAGCTTTGACCGAGATCCTCGTCGTTCCACGTTGGTTGCCACTGCCACTGGTTTAGGGGTGTTTTTTATCACTGTTCTAATTTCTTTGATGTTTGTCCCGACCTGATACAGTCATGGTTCTTTTGACAGTTCTTTATGAATCCAATTCGGATCACTTTTGAAGATGAGGAAGCTAAAACTGACATTGAAGAATATGTTGTTGTTATTGAGGATGGCATTATAAGTGATGTTAGAAAGGAGAAGAGCCATAAAAGACCAAAAGTAACAATTCCCAGGAATGTCTTTGTTCTAGTTAATGATGAGAATGTTAGGAGGAACAAAATTAAAGTTGAACATTTTCAAGTAGTCATTACCAACAGTGAAGATCCTAGTGAAACTTCAAAAGAAAGGAGGGAAATCATTAACCAGGAGCTGATTTAGAGGATGGCATTATTAAAACAAAACAAAATGCCATTTTACAGAACTTGACAAAGAGAAACTTAATTGAGGGTGGTCGTACATTTCATCTTAATGTGAGACAAATCTATAAGGCAAGTGAAGGAGAATGTAAATATCAAATCAGAAAGCCACATCACCTTCATGTTCATAACTTGAAGACATTGATGAGGTACAATCCATATGTTCATGTGGTTAATTATGTGCTTCTTGTTGATCCATTTCAAGTTCTCAACAAAGAAACATTTGATAAGTCAAAATATTTTGAATACAATTATTATTTTCTTGGGGGGAACCATTCTGTAGAAGCTCAAAGGCAATTAATGGAGGAATATCCAAATAACCCACATTTTGAAACAATGAAATGTATCATTTACGCTGGTTTATCAGATACAAAAGAAAATTTATTGGCTAGGGATCATAATTCAAATAATGAATATATGATGTCTATGACTTTCATCCAAAGGGTTAGATTTATTCATAGTGAATTTGAAGAAAAATGTGGTGGGGATAAGATAAATGTTACTGTAGATTTCCAAAAGGAATGTTGTATGGAAATAGACTATCAAATTGAGGAGAAAATTAATTCAAAAGGCAGCATAGTAAATACTCATATATTCAGAGGTATTAATAACATTTTCCAGTTGGCATTTAGAACTGGAGAGATATGTGAATTGATTAATGTGATTTTAGCATGTGGGAGAATATTTACATTAAAAACCAGAAGGTCAAAGGGTTTAAACCATTGATATGTAGCAACAGTAAATCAGGTCCTGAAATGAAACAGCTTCCAGAAGATATGACTATCACAACTTGGAGAGCAATGCAAGGAGTGAAGGATGAAAAACTTGTCAAAGCAATATTATGTCATGTGAGGTCAAGGGAATTATCATTGGAGGAAATGTTTGAGGGATTTCAAAAGCAAGTTTGTTGAATTATTTTTACTTATTTCTAGATTATAATTTTCTTTTAAATATAACATATTGTTCTTTGTAGTATTTGTTATACATATAATTATATTAATTTTTTTTACTTTATCTATTAAGTCACAAAGTTTACATGAAAATACAAAAACAAATGGTTAAATTGTTGAATGAAGATAGTTGGGATGATGTTGTATGCAACTATCCAGATTCAAGTTCTACATCAACACTAAAAGATTTTTATCTTGCATTTAAAAATGTATGTTGATTTATACATTCATTTTTATTCATCTGTATACTATTTTTATTTTATAACTTATACATATATTTATTTATTTTATTAAAGATGAGGAAGGATGCAAATGGAGCACCAAATAGTTTTAGAACCTTTACTGAAAAAATTAAGATCGAAAGACTGAAGAAGCAGCGTCTTAAGAATGTTGAACTTGATCCAACTCTTACTCATTTCATATGGAATGGGCTTCACACTATTCAATATCAAGTAATACAAGGCGATTATGAAGACATTGCTAAACTCATGCCTAAAAGGGATTATTCCCTAGTTATTGCAGATATTCCCTATGGTTTCAATATCCCAAACATTGAATATGATAGTGACCCTTATACTTATCAAGCTTTTAGTAAAGTGGTTGCAGGATTTGTAGAAATCACATCATCACCGTTATGGAGATTTGTGACATTTCATTTAGACACACAATTGGCAATGTTATTGTCAAACTTCAAGGGGAAAAAAACTCAAGGATGCAGCTTACATGGTAAGACGTTGAAAATGTATGTTTAATTAATGTTAAAAAATTCGTTTATGTACAAATTAATTGAACTTTTACTATTTCATGTTACAGGCAAAATTCAAATCTTTTTAATCGTGAAGATCAACCATTTATAAATGATTGTGAGTCCATCCATATTGATAGTTGGGCAAAAGATGATAACTATATGTCTATGCTTTTTAATCGGGTAGATGGAAAGAGCCATAGACAAGTACTGGTTCATGATGTTGTTGTGAAAAAACTAACATATGAAGACAAAGAAGCAAAATGAGAGATGGTTAACATTTATCAAAAACCACAATCATTGATTAACTATCTTATAGACATATGTTCAAATGAAGGAGATTGGGTTCTGGATTTATTTTCTGACTCAGGTAAGTTTTATTATATAGAACTGAATTTCATTATCTTCGTTCTTAATTTATATGTCATTATACTAATTTACTTCATTATTTCTTTTGTGCTTGATAATTAGGTACAACACTAGCATGTTGCTTACAAAAAGGAAGAAATTGCATTGCCATTGAAAAAGATCCAGTACAGTGCAAATTTATTCAGCAAAGAATTAATGCTCTTCAATTTCTTCTAGATGCAATGCAAGAAATTGGGTTGAAGAAAGGGGATTTTAGTGAAACACGTGTGGCAAAAAAGACAAAGGAACCTCAACCACCATTATATGGAATGATTGGAAAGGCATACATTGGGAGATTCGCAGACATCATAGATCTATTAGAAAAGGAAAACGAGCAAAATGAAGCAGAAAATATTGTGGGAGAAGACAATGATGAAACTTTAGAGGATGAAGAGTTTGGATTACGTGATATTGCTGATTAAAATTAAGTTATGCTTGGAAATCGAGCTCATTTTTTGTAACTATTAATTAGTTATACTTACAATGTTTTTTACTTTGACATTTTATGAGAAGAATAAGCATTCAATTAATGTTGTTATATGTTCAATATTTGTATTATGTGATTTTCACTTTAATTTTTATGTGAATTATTATTTTTTGAAAAAAAAACAGTGATTATTATTATTTTTGACATGAAATTCATAAAAAAAAACTATTATTCAACCATTTTTTGTTAAATTTTTCATATAAAATTTGTGATTTTGACATGTCATTTCTAGCAAAAAATTATCAAAATGTGTAATTTTTTAGTTATATTTATGTTAAAAATGGTTATTTTTATGTCAATTGTTAAAAATTATTGTTTTTAAAGGCAATTATTTGATGTGCATTGAAAAAATAATTAACGACATATAAATATGTAGAATATTGAAACTTTAAAATATCGACCTTCTTCTTTAACTATGCAAAAAAATAAAAACTTCACTACAATATATATATATATATATATATATATATATATATATATATGAAGAAGAAGAAGGCCACTTCAAAAATTGTTAAATTTAGAAAATAATTATTCACATTTAATACATTAGAAAATTTAAAGTTAAAAAACAGGTCTTTTAAAAAACGGGCCTGATGCAGAATCAATACTTTTAAAAATCAGCATGCAAATCACTGACAATCTAAAACTAATGTGCATAAAAAAATTTAAAGTGTCAAAAACTATGCTAAAAAAAAAAACGTGCATTCTGCATCACCACTTTTCAAAATCGGGTCACTTTTTTGTTACATCTACGAAAAGGGTAATCATATCAGTTCATGTTTCAAAGTTTAAATTGTTTAATAATAATTATCCCCTTCTTTCTTGGCTCACCTTGATCGAGGCTAGAACGTTGTCGAGACTGCATCCCCTGTTGTTGAGAGTCTAGTGAGCCACAAAATGTCTTCCACGTGAATTGGATATTCTTTGTCTAACCAGAGTGAGCCACCATGCATCCTGCTCACTAGAAGTTTAGTACGTTGCATTGCAGCAAAATATGTCCCGAAAACCAACAGACTCCTCAATTTGATCAAATTTGACCACTGAAGTGATCGAAATGTTCCTTTGATCTTTGTTTCCATCGTGTCATCACCCTTCGACACTTCCTCTGTATATATCTCTTGCTTGAGCGCTGGAAACTGGAAACAATCTGAAATATCATTGTCTACCAGTGTGGCCTTATCATACTTACCATACAATGATTCTATAACTGTAATTCGTTAATCTAATTTGTCTTCTGGAACTGAGATTATCTTCGTCATACTTCTTCATCGCTGATATACAACAGTTACAGGAGGCCGATAGCTAGTGCTTGAGTGACGTTGCTGAGTTTTGAACCGAGACTTGAAGAATTTTGTCACCTGAATTTGAACTTCTGAAAATTCCTGCGTAGCCATGCAAATTAAGTAGACCAGCTTCGACACGATGTTTCTGACTAGACTCGCTAACTAATTACTACAACAACTTTTCCTATGCAGACACGATCGTGTTAACAAGCTGAGTTGTACTTGACTTGGACAACACATGACAGGAAACGTACTGAGTGGAGCAGATGGGTAATAATGTGACCGTGATGCCACCTTTATTGGTTAACTTCTTTCCATAACGGGAAAATATTTTACGAAAATTTACTTGACAAGGGTATTATTGCCTAATTATTACGGAAAAGATTTTGAGTATGGTGGATTACCCGCATGGAACATGTGACTGACCTCCTGTTTGGTCAATTTAGTGTGTCCTAAGTTGCTATATAAATTGTCAATCCGGAAGTCGTAAACTACTGAAGTGAAGTGCACTATATATGCAAGATAACCGATTTCTTACTTCTTTGTCGTTTTTTATTTTTGGTTTGTTTTTGGGTTTATCTTTTGTTGATTCCCTAATGTGAAATGGCAATTCTAAAATTCAAGTATGGATATAAGTGTTCAAGGCAATGGTGACCTCTAAAATAATTTCCAAACTTCAAAGTTCTCAAAAAGGTTTTAAAACTTGCAATGATGAAATCAATTACTAAGAGAAAATAAAAATGTACCTAAATTCTAATTAAACCAAACAGTGAGCTAGTGACTATGAAACCCAGTATCCTTGCTGTTGTATAAAAAGAAAACTGAACTCAAAGCAATTCAAAAACTGTAAGCAAAGTAAACTAAATCATACTACATCAACTCATATTCTGACCCCTCACCATTCGACTCGCTCTGGCTATAGGAGGTAATCATAAACAAATTGAGTAATCTGATATCTAAATTGCATACAATGAAACTAAGATCAAACTATGCATTCATACTTCAATCCCTCACCATTCGACTCGCTCTGGCTATAGGAGGTAACTAAAAATGACATGAGTAATCTAATCACTAACTTGCAGAAAAATAAACTAAATCATATTACATCAACTCATATTCTGACCCCTCACCATTCGACTCGCTCTGGATATAGGAGGTAATCATAAACAAATTGAGTAATCTGATATCTAAATTGCATAAAAGTAAATGAGCAAAACAAAACTGAAAGAAATAACAGTGTTGGAATTAGAACTAAGAAAATAAATCAGCGAAAGGACAAGATAATTTCATGTCATTAATCATTAAAAAGCTATGTGTAACTGCCCGGGCCGTCGGACGTGAGACCCGCTCCGATATCAATGTTGACCGTCGGATCTGGAGGGCTCGATCCAACGGCTATCGGGGGAGTGACGTGACCGGTATATACGGCGGGTAAACGGCGGACGTCGGAGCCGCTCCGATGTGATAAGAGCCGTTGGATGCTCTGGATCAGATCGGACGGCTGTCGGGGCGATGACGTGATAGGTGGATAAGGTAGCGGGCGGAGGAATAAATACATATTTTTAATGTTTTTTCAATATATTTCGATAATCGAATATATGCGCAAACTTTGGTTAGGCAACAGAAAGTGGGTTTTTTCGGGATTTTTGGTAGTTTCAAAGGGTTTTCATGGGTAAAGGGGTTTTATAAGGTTTTTCTTGGCAAATAGCAGTTTAGTGAGTGGAATGACTAGAGGAAAGGGAGGGTAGATGAGGTGTAGGTTTATCCAAGTGGCCAGATGTCACTTTGATCCCTGATAGAGAACTTATTGGCTATAATGCCAAAAGGAGGGATATTTATACAAATTTTGGGGTTTATACACCATGGTGTTTAATACTAGTAGGGGAAAGGTGATATAGGGATTTACATAGTAAAGTTAAAGTTAATATGGATGGGGGTAAATGAAGGGGGAAAACACTGAATTTGTTTGCAAAACACTTGGTTTAAAGAGTAGATCAAAATGAAAAGATTTTTACACAAGAAATGTGGCTTTTGAATGAACAAGAACCACCATGAAACCATGATCTTCTTCCATGGATCTCAGCTGAAGAGGGGATGTTAGTAATGAAATGGAAGGGGGAAAGAGGGAGGTTAGTCATGCTCCTTGCTGTAACTTGATGAAGGTGAACACCTTGTCAATTGATAGACTTTGCCTTGGTAAACACAGTTAACACATCTGCACTGGTAAAGATAACCTTTCTGCAACCCCCAACTACTTACCCAACTATTTGCCTAACATTTTTTATTTCTTCTTGGAGGGTGCACTTGGACTTGCAGACCCCTACTTGCCTTTTCTTTTCTTTGGCTTTTTCTTTGTTATTTCTATCTACCTCTACCCTTATTTCTTCCAAGGTCCCAGATTAAGCTGTTGGGAGCCTTTTCTTCTCTACCTGGACTACTTGTCTGCCAAGATTAAACAGTTTGGACAGACTTTCTTCTCTATTCTACAACTGCAAATTTAAACCATGGAATGATCCAGATTAGACTGTTGGACCATCCATCAAAATCTTAAGTCCATACCAAGCTATATACATAAGTTGGATTCTTTTGGAAATATGTGATCTTTGAGTCATCAAAGCAGAGCATATTTGGTCCTTTCATAGCCAATCATGAAATATGAAACCTATTGGTATAGGTAGCTAACAGTGGCTCCACATGGGGATGGTTTTTCATTTGAAATACCAAGAACAGCAGGTCAGAATGCCTTGGCCTTTTACTCTTATCCATCTTGTAGTTTTGTTGCCTTGAGATGCCAAAATTGTGTACTTCTCTTCTTGGCAAACCTCTGATTCTTTTCACCTTTTGCTGACAGCTAATAACACTTGAGAAACTGCATCTTCAATTTTAAATAGAAAGTAATATATACATTTGGGTATGTACAATGGAAGCTCATGCTGCACTTAGGGGTGGTATTCAAAATAGTGCTTCAGCATCCTGCCATTCACAGGACCTTCATCCAAGTCAGTTTCACTAAGACTTTTGAGGAAGTAAGTATTGTTTCCTTGCACTGCTTGGACAGCAAATGGTCCTCTCCATAAGGAGTCAAACTTTCCATGTTTTCCTTTGTCTTCTCTCCTTGCATCCCACTTGAGGACTCTATCACCAACATTAAAATATTATGCTTTAGTTCTTCTATCAAAGGCCTTCTTTAGTTTTTCTTGTAATACCTGGACTCTGCTGAAAACTTGATCTCTGGTTTGCTGCAGACATATGATTTGATTTATCCTTCTTTGCATATCATTAGGTTCAGCTTGGCTTTCTTGAAGAAGCTTCATAACAGGCACTCCTAGTGATGAGGGGAATTTGGCCTCTAATCCATAAACCAATTCATATGGGCTGGTCCCAATTGATCTCTTGGTTGTTAGTCTATCTGCCCATAAGGCATTGACTAGTTTCTTGTGCCAGTTCTTTTTGTTCTCTTCCAACACCTTCTTTATAATATTTACAAGGCTTTTGTTTGATGATTCAGCAAGGCCATTTCCTTGAGGATAGTATGTAGTAGAATGGCCCAAGGTAATATGAAATTTGTGGCAGAAATTCACCATTTTCTTGGATCTGAAAGCAGCAACATTGTCTGTAATGATTTTATCAGGGCAGCCAAATCTAGCCAGTATGTTGTTCTCCAAGAACTGAATGATTACTGAATAATTTGCTTGTCTGCATGGGGCAGCTTCAATCCACTTAGTAAAGTAGTCTGTGGCTGTTAAAATCCATCTATGTTGGCCTGAAGATGAGGGATGAATTTCCCCAATGAAGTCCAATCCCCACTGTTGGAAAGGTCTCTCTGTGGCAATAGGTTTTAAAGGAAGTGGCAGCAGTTGTCTCTTTCCCTCAAACACTTGGCATTTATGACATGATGTGATGAATTTTTTGACATCAGAGAACATGGTGGGCCAGTAGTATCCAGCCCTTAGTATTTTATCCACAGTGGACTTCCAATACAAGTGTCCACCACAGTCTCCTGCATGAAACTCTTGCATGATATTGTTAATCTCATTTTCAATTAAACAGTGCAGCAATATACCTTCATGGTTTTTCCAAAGCAGATTGCCATCCATCACACAAAATCTTGATGTTTTCATTTTTAAGAACCTACACTTAGTTTTGGACAGTCCTGGGGGAGCACACAGGTTTTGTAACACATATCAGATATCAGAGTACCAGGGGGATTGTTCAAAGGCTACATTGATCTTTGGAGTCGCCAGCTCTGTTTCACTGTCCAACTGATTGACGTCTAAGGCTTGAAAATTTGTTTCTGTCATTAATTTGGCCAAGCCTTGCCCTTTTATTAGTTTTGTAGGTTTTATCTCAATGTCAAATTCCAAGATGTTGGCAATCCATTTTCCTCTTCTGCCTTCTAAATTCTCTTGGGTGAGAATGTCTTTGACAATAGGACTTGGCACATATGCTTTGACATGGGAATAAAGGATATAAATCCTAAAGTCTTTAATTGCTTTGACTAAAGCGTAAGCTTGTTTTTCCATGATTTGATACTTCAAAGGTGCATCTCTAAGAGCCTTGCTAAAGAAAGCAATTGGCTTTTCATTTCCTTGGTCATCTTTTTGCAACAGAACAGCAGCAATAGTATGTTGGGAAGCAAAAGAGAAAATGATAAATTCTCTGTCAAACTAAGGATTGGTCAAGACTGGGGTCTGGGTAAGGGCCAATTTTATACCTTCAAATGCTTGATTGGCTTCAACAGTCCACTTCACTTTTGAATCCTTTTTCAGCATGTTATTTAATAATCTGGTTAGCTCTGCTAGGTTTGGGATAAACCTTCTCAAGAAATTGATTTTTCCCAAGAATCCTTGTAATTCTTTGACATTCCTTGGGTGAGGCATTTGCAGGATAGCTTGTATCCTATCTGGGTCAATTCTAATGCCATCTTTTGAGATGATGTGTCCTAAGAGCTTGCCTTCTTCTAAACTAAAGAGGGATTTCTTAGGGTTCAAGGAGATTCCATATTTTCTGCATTTTAGGAAGATCTGTCTTAGATGTTTTATATGTTCTTGGTCTGATTTTGAAAAAGGTGTTAGGTCATCTAGATAAATGACTAAAAAGTCATGAATCTCCTTTGCAAAAGCAATGTCCATTGCTCTTTGAAATGTTGCCCCTGCATTTTTCAAGCCAAAAGGCATCTTTACATATTTGAAAGTTCCCCATGGAGTTGTAAATGCCGTTTTGTCCTGATCATCAGGGTGAACTAAGATCTGGTTGAAACCGGAAAATCCATCCAGTAATGAGATCCTTGAGGCCCCTACCACCCTTTGAAGAATGTGATCCATCTTGGGTAAGGGGTAGTTATCTTTTAAGGATACTTGGTTTAGATTCCTTAAGTCCACACACAGCCTGATCTCACCTGTCTTCTTTCTTGTAGGGACTAAGTTGGAAATCCATTCAGAGAATCTGATTGGTGCTATGATGCCTGCTTTGAACATTTTTTGTACCTCCAGTTCCATTGCTGGGAGAAGCATAGGATTGATTCTCCTCAGTTTTTGTTTAAAGGGCTTTTGATCTGGTTTGAGAGGGATAGTGTGTTGGATTACAGAGGTGTCATAGGACTTTAGGTCCTCATAGCTCCATGCAAAAACATCCTGTAATTCTTTGAAGAGGTCAATGTATTTTGGCTTTTGGTCAGGGGGTAAGGAAGCAGATAATTTAATTATCTTGGGTTTGTCAATTGTACCTATGTTACATTCTTCAATGGCTGCATTTAGGGGTTGCATTTTTGGCTTTCTGGGAATATCATTTGAATCAAAGATGTCCTCTAGTGGGGTTAGGCCTGTTGGTAGAAAATTGTCTTTTAGTTCAATGATTTCAGTTTCAGCATTGGACACTCCCTCTTCCCAGTCAACTTGTTGAATTTGCTGGATGTTTTCTATATTGAAAATAGTTGGATTCAGCATTTGCTTTGCAGTCCTAGGTGATATTGGCTGAGCAGTCTGTTGAAACTGTATTTGTGATGGACTTGCTCCATTAAGTATTTGTGATTGACTTGCTGTCTCAAGTATTTGTGATTGACTTGCTGTCTCATTGTCAATATTTAATCCTGCAAATTCTTGCTGTAGAGTTAAAAAATGGTTTATTTGCTTGTCATCCTCAAATACTTGCCAATCATTGATGTTGTTTGGTATGGAGGGTCTGTGTTTTACCTCAGCTGTAAAACAATGGTGGGGCTCAAAGGGCAACTTGCAGGTACTTGCAAAGGTGGCTAAACTATGAGCATGTAGATTTTGGGTTCTGGGAATTTTAGTAATTTGGAATTCAGAGAAAAAGTTTAGTACCTCAGCAACAGCAGACCTATAAGTCCTTAGTCTTTTGTCATTGGTGATAAAGTTTCCTTTCACTTGTTGGATAACTAAATCTGAATCTCCCATGATTGAAACCCTGGCAGCTTGTAAGAATTTTGCCAACTTGAGTCCTAGTAAAAGAGCTTCATATTCTGCCATGTTATTAGTACATCTGAAATTCAATCTATAGGCTCTGCCTTCTGCATGACTATTTTCTTTATTGTGTACCCAAACTCCAGCTCCTGCCCCTAATTTGTTGACCGAGCCATCAAATTCAAGGAACCATAGAATATCTTGTTGGGGAGGAGGTTTTATGATCTGTTCATGGGCTGGTAATGTAAGTAGCAATAGTGGTTTTTTCTCTAGCTTGTCTTCTAGGACAGTCTCATCATTTAATTGGATGTTCTTGACAATTAAGGCAGCAGCACTATCAAATGTTTGATTGACTGTTGTTTCATGAGTGATACTACTCTCATTTGCATCTTCCTCCTGTATGAATATCTTGGTTTCAACTTCACCTTTTGAGGGAGTAGTTGTATCATTGAAGAGAATGTATGAGTCTATGTCTGAATGGACAACATATATAGGAAAATTTGAGGTTTTTCTTCACTGTTGACCATGTACTTCATTAGTGTTTCTCTGTACAGTCTTTTTGGTTGCCCAAACACAGAGATGGTGGCATATGACATGTCTAATTGTAGGGAACCTTGGAGTTTGGCTCCCCATGATCTTGATAACAGCATTCCATACTTAGGTGGGATATCAGCAACTACCACATCCATTAGGATTGTCTTGTTTGGGTATTGAACTAGAGAGACACATAAGTCTTTTATGAGACCTAGACACTTGACTTGGCTGGAGTCAAAGGAGAACAAATCCTTGTATGGTCTTGTTATGTCTAAATTCAATCTCTCCATGACTGCTTTTGGCATGAGATTGTGAGAGGCACCTGAGTCAAACATTGCATTATGTAATATTTTGTCATGAATATGTAAACTGACATAAAAAGGCAGTACCCCTGTGACTACTGTTTTTCCATCCACTTTTGGGCCAAACAGGAATTCTGGGGTGTCATCCAGTACATTGACATCATCTTTGTTGCTAGTGATTTGAAGGGACCTTTTGATTTGCAATTTATAGCTGTCATGCTTGGCTAATTCCAAGAGAGGAATAGCTATTTTTATTTTGCCAATTTCTGTTTCAAGATCAAAAGGTTTCTCAGATTGGGTCTTGGGGTTATAGGTGACAGTTCTTTCCTTGTTCATTAAGTCTCCTTCTAGATTTTTATCTTGACTTTGAGATTTATCCTTTTTACTCATCTCTTGAGGAGTAACATTTAAATTAGGATGAGAAGATGAAGTGTCCAGAGACTACTGTCTTAAAGACAGTGGCTCAGTGATTTCTTCAACAATCACTTCTTCTGTAGGTGAATTTAGTTTGTCACTAGGTTGTGTGACTATAACTCTTTCAGGCTGCTGATTATCCTTTTTTTTTCAGGCTGGTTGACATTCACAGTTCTGCTCCTTAGCTTGTACTGTTTATGGACTTCATAAACAGCAGTGTCATAGCCTTGTTTAAAGTCAAAGGATTCACCTGATTTAGTTTGGAACAGTTTGATTTCCTCATCCTCATGATCTTCTTGTGTTAAGAAAACTTGACTTTCACCATCCAGCCCTATTAAATTAATCTCAGGATCTTCATTGGGCTCTGCTGAAGTGGAGGTTTCAGCATAATTTTCTTGGAAAGGGGGTCTTATATCTTGATCAGCACCGGTTTTGCCAATGCCTGGGTTTTGAGTTCTCCTAAAATTTGGATTCCTAGGAGGGTTGTTTTGTGGTGCTTCCCATGATGATCTTCTTTCAACTGATTCCACCCTGTCACCCAATCTTTTCATGCTGTTGAGTATGGCTTCAAGCTTTTGATCAAAGGTTGTGGGTTCTTCTTTGTATATGCTTCTCTTTTCTAACCTTGCCCTGTTTCTTTTGGCAATCAGGTTTGCTTCTACTGTGACAGCAGCCTTCTGGGCGTCTTCAAGGGTTTCAGGTTCTCTTTCCTTCAACTGATATGCCATGTCAGAATCAAATCCATCAGGGAACTTGTACAAGGCCAAGTCAGGAGGAGGTCTTAGGTTTTGTGGTATTGCATTGTACACATTGTTGAATCTATCACAATACTCCAGAACAGTCTCTTGAGGACCTCTCTTGATTGTTTCATATTCACCAAGTATGTGCAGGGGATCTTTCTTCTTCTCCCATCTGGTAATAAAGGCCTGATAAAGCTCATCAGGGGTCGTGATAGTATTTGCAGCAATCGACCTGAACCAGGTTCTAACATCACCTGTCAGGCTTTGGACAAAAATTCTCATCCTCACATTGTCATCATCTATTTCATAGTTTTCAAAGTGATCTTGCATCCTCTTAGCATGTTGAATAGCAGAGTAAGGGCCAGTGGAGTCAAAATATGAGATTTTGGTTTGGTAATCCTGGGGTAGAGCTGCAGGATTAGCAGGTAGCTGCAAGGGTGCATATCTATTTGCCATATTTGGAGGGTTGGGTGTATTAATAGGGGCAGCTTGGACAATAGGAACAGTGGGTATCACAGGGGTAACAAGCAGGGGTGAACCTAGAAGGTTGGTCAAGGGGATATGTGCAGTGGATGAAGATATGAGAGGGGGACTTTGAGATGTGGATGGTGAACTAAGGGAACTAGGGGCAGACCTGAAAAGGACCTTGCATGGAGTAGGTATAAGGCTAGGATGATCTGGCTCTGAAGTCAAATCAGCAGGCTGCTCCTGCTTTTGCTGCCTTCTAATGTTTCTTGGGATTGTATTTGGATTATCAACAATGGTGGGTGGATTTGGGTCAAGATTTGCCCTAGTATGTCGAGGATTTTTCTTAGGAGCTAGTTTCTAACTGTTTTTTAGGATTTTGTGGGAAATTTTTATATCTGAAGGGACTGGATGAAGATTTTGGAATGGTTATATATTCTCAGAGCTAAGATGAAGATTCCCAAAACAAGCTCCTCCCTAAAACTGCTAATGTGATACAGAAACAGATTAAAGGCCTCTTGACTTATTTCAGGCTTGATAGTAGCTATATGGAAGATATATAGTAATTAAAAATCTCAAGCAATCCCCAGTGGAGTCGCCAATTATGTTAACACCCAGGTTGTTCCCTATGACTCCCAAGGGAATACGGTCGGGGTAACCACTAACCAATCTTTGGATCACAGTTTCTAGCCAAACTGTAATCAGAGAGGGCTCTCTCTTTATGATTTGTCTCTGTTATGATGGTGTTTTAGGCTAGCTATTATGCTCAGGTTTTGGTTTATGTTTTGGTTGAAGGATTTCCTTTAGGTCTTATGATATAGTGTTTAGATAGTGAAATACCATTAGGCAATGGAGTCTGGAGTGTGAAATGATTTCATATGCAGGATTGGTGGTGTTCAAACTGCAGGGCCTATTGTGTATTTTAGACAAACAAAATTAGCTTAAATGGTGATGTATGTCAATCAATAGAAAGCAATTAAGAATTTTCTATTAAGTTTGTGAGGTGAAGGTGAAAACACTGCACAGGAGCATAACTTGAATTCCTGTGACAAAGGCCACTGTGAAAGGTGTATTCTGAAAGTGCAGCAATTAAGAATTACACTTATCTAGATTACAGCTGAAGAAAACATTTATAAACAACACAGATTGAACTCGAGGTACTCAGTGAATAAATCTTGAAAGTTATTCTTTTTCCTTGTTGCTTAGTATTGAAAATCAGATAACATATATGGATTTAACAAAACAAATAATTAACAGAGAGAGTTACAGAGACTTATTGTATGGTGAAATAAACAGGAATCCAGCAGTTATCAACAGACACCAGAACGCATTCAACACTTCAGAAATCCGAGAAATTCCATCACTTTCTTTATTAGACTTCTGAAAGGATTTACACCATAAGAATTTCTTTAGGAGAAATCAACAACAACCCTTGCAAGCTCATGCGAAGGGGACTTTATAGCAATGCTTATACAAAATATCTCAGGTATTGAGTCATCTGAGAGAGAAAATATCTTCATAAATGCATACAGAAAGTAGGAAAAGAAGTTATTGCAACTTTGAATGCAGCATAAATGCTCTTTATGTCTGTCAGAGGGTAATTTCACCTTTGGAGGTCATTGAGTCGGTTGAGCCGTTTTTTTTTAACGCTGAATAATGCGTCTTTATTTCTTGTTGCGCTGTATTTTCTCGGCCCTGCCACCTGTAGTCTTCTATTTCTGCTTTGTTGGCCGATCCATCTGCTGAGTTGGCTCAGCTTTAATCCACCATGCATGCTGATTTTGTTAAACTATGCTTTGCATGACAACTGATAATTTTAAGAAACAAAATTGTTAAGTGGCTCCCTGTTTACAAAATCTTCTGTATTGCATTTGTCCACCATTCTTGCGTAGGGAGTTGATGCCTGAGAATAGCATCCATTGTCTCCTCTGCCTCTGTGTACTTGAAGAAATTGGGAGCCACCCCAATCAGGTGATTGATCTCATTCATTATAAAAAACAGATTCTCGACTCTGTTGTAAAGAGACTGTCCTGTGGCTGGCCCTGTTTCCTCTGAGGTGCTGGGCTTATCATTGATCTGGTTAGTGGCAAATGTATTGACCCTTTTAGCATACTGGTCATGTGTGAACAATCTCCCTGCGCTGTTCAGTAAGCCAGGGAGTCCTCTGCTTTCTAACACTGGAAACTTTTCTAAAAACTTGTTCACCTCAGTCTGCATATCCTGGGTTCTTCTCTCCAAGGTCTGTACAAAGTTTCTCAGTGTGAGAACCCTTTTGACCATTTGGATAGTGTCAGTTCTGTTTGTAATTCCCATGGCAGCTAACTGAGAACTTGTTCTGTGGTTAAGTACATTGATCATTCTGGTGGCCACTTCAGGCATATTGCTCAATTGAGCTCTTGATCTGTGAATCTCCCTCTGTGCCTTTGGGATGAGCTCTAGTTGCTCATGGATAGTTTCAATATATGGCCACTGCTCATTGATAGATTGACCAATGTTAGCCCATAGCACTATTTTCAGTTCGGCCACCACTTTATCCAACTTGAGCTCATTCTCTAGCTCTTTTATTTTGTTTTTGAGGGCTTTCACCTCCCTGTCCTTCTCTGCCACAGTTTGTTTGGATTTATCATATCTATCATTGATTTTAGCCAAAGATTCTTTGGCTGAGTTGAGCTCCAACATTTGAGCTTCCAGGACTTGGATTTCGTTCTTTAGCTTTTGCATATCTAGGCTTTGGGCCTGCTCTGTAGTTGTTGGCGCTGCTGAAGTAGATGTTGTTGTTTGTTCGGTCTGTTGAGGAGGAGGGGCAGTGATAGGAGCAGTTTCCTCCAGATTGATGATCTGAGGAGGAGGCTGAGAAGTCTACCCTTCTTCTCTTTGTTTCAGAGATGCCTGTAATGCTGCCTTTGCAGCCTCCGATTCTCCCAACTTCTCTTGTGCTTGAACCAGCTGTTTATAAATGGAGATCAACAAATCTGTGGTGTCCTTCTCATGCCTTTGTTGGGCCACCTCATCTGTCTGAGGGTGAATGGTAGCTGGGATCTTGATTTTCTTTCTCATGGCAGCCATGTCAGCATCCCTTAACTTCAAGATTTCCTGTATCCCTGAAATATCTTTGGGATCATGCCCGATTTCAATGATTATGTCTTCCAGGGACCTTATTCTGTTTTTCTTCGCCTGGGATGATGCCTTCTCCAATTCCAGTTGAGAGGCTGTGGCATTGAGGCTGCTCTTTAGCTTATAGTTTTCTAATGTTTCATCTGCTAAGGAGGCATACACCATCTCACCAGTTTGTTTGTGCAGTTCAATTTTGTCCATTGGGTGTATGTCTTTGGCCATGACCTCCAGGTTGGTCCTGAGGTAATCTAAGGCGGATTGGGGCTGCAGTGCTGTGGGCATAAAATGACTCATGATCATTTTTCCTTCACCTATATCAAAGGCAGACATAAGTCTCTGCTGATTAGTAGGAGCCATGTTTAGCAGATGATTGTACAGTTGTATTTTAATAGGCTCATTCCTCCTTTTGATGTCTATAAATTGTTGTTTGATGCTCACTTGTCCTTCTTTTTGCTGGCTGGAGGAGCTGACCTCCCCTCCCATAGTCTTGTCCTGTTCCTGCTGGAAGGAACTTGCTGAAGCTTCTCTGCTGGGTGGGCCCATGCCCAATGCTTGTCTTATTGCTATGTCCTCCTCTGAAAAATCATTTAATCTTTGTCTCTTTTCTCCCTGGTTGATAGATGAAGTGAGGGGAGTTTCTCTATCCCTTTTTCTGCTTAAGTCCTCCTTTTGAGGAGTTTGGAGGACCGAGGCATCGGTGGTGACTTCTGGCCTAGGAGGCACTATGTTCTGAGCCTGTTGCTCAGTGGGAGTTGGAGTATCAATTACTCTCTCCTGCTGTAAGGGATGTTGTCTGTCATGTTGCCCTTCTTCTTGCTGCAGATCTTGTTGCTGTTGTTGCTCTGCCTGCTGCTGCTCTTCTTTATCTGTCTGCTCTTGAGTCACTGGAGGTGACTGCTCCTTCTCTTGATGTGTCTTCTTTGTCTCCATTTCCTTTTCTTTGCCTCTGCTGGATATATTCTCAGTGGCCTTGGTAGTTTGCTGCTTGGCAGTTGAGGAGGATTCAGCTGCTCCCGTTTGTGTGCTTGGAAGTGTGAATACCTGTGAACAAAGATCAAGGTCAGCCATCTTCTTTAGATTCCTTAGTGCCCTCTTGTTCAGCTCTTCTTGTGACAAGGGCTCTTCTAAGGTCCCTCTCCTCCATTTGTCTTGGTTTGCATATTTTTCAATGTGAGGGATGCTATGGTGATCATAGGCAGATAACTTATATTTGAGCCTCCTCATAGATATGAAATGATTAGGGTCATAGGGTACCCATATGAAACTGGTTTGCAGGCCAAGGGCCTCAAGCATTCTCTCTGCTTCCCTCCATCCTTGCTCCCTCTCATTATAGATAAAATGGCCAAGTTGGCTTTTGACCTTCAACTGTGCTTTTTTGCCTTTTCCTGAAAAATGAAGCACATCAACTCTGCCAAATTGCCTAAAGTACTCTAGGGCAAATAGCCTCATAGGCACATACTTGGGTAATTTGAAAGGAGGTAGATCACACCCATATATCCTGATGACAGTGTGGTTTTGGTAGAAGTACCAATCCCCAATGCTATATACTTTGGACAGCTGAAGAATTCTCTGCATGTCATCAGTGAGTCTCGGAGGAGGTGAGCTCATCAGCATTGCCATAGTTGGATGGATGAACAGATCCATGAATTCACAGTAAGTGTATGGAGACTCAGGTCTAATGTGGAAGACAGATGACCAGTAGACCACTAATCTGGGATTGCCTTGGGCATCCATTCTTTTGATTGAAAAGTGAAACTTCTCATGTTGATGGTACAAGATCAAATGGTAAATGTAGGAGGTGTATCTGAACATCCTATCTCTCCTTAAATTCATCAATTGCTCATGAATCTTGTCTGATATGTAGGTGGCATAGTCATAGCAGATTGGTGACTTGCCAGGAGCAAACATAAGCATCATTACCAGCACAGTTGCATCAATATGCTCAATTGAACTATATCCCAAGATGGGAGAAATCATATCTGCAAGGTCTCTGCCCAGCTCATTGAGATATACATGAAGAATTGGAGGGCCCATCACAATGTTAGTTTTGATGTATAATTGATTAAATTTGACAATTTCAGCATCTGTGAGTTTATCCCCTTGTTTTATCAGGTTTACCAGTGATAAAGGAACCAACTTCTTCTGAGGGTTGAAGCAAAGCATGTCTCTGATAGCTTGAGGGGTAACATAGAAAAGTACTGAGCTAGATGGGTCAACAACAGCTCTATGAGAAACATCATATTGTTCAGCACAGAGGTGGATTAGTTCAGGGAACTGGTTGACCTGAGGGAGCTTAAAAATAGGGAGGAAAGAGTCCCATAAGCCCAATATATCTGTCCCATTTTCATGCTTGGCTTTCAACTCATTCAACAGATAAATGTGGAATTTGCTGCTCATAAGCTTCTCTTCTGTAATTTGGTAATCCATATCTGCCAAGGTTTGCCATTTCAAGTTCTTTTGAGGGGCATTCAGAGGTTGAACATTTAGTACTACAGGTGTCTCCATTGCACAGGAGGATTTTGAATTAAGTGCAAAGTGATTTTGATTGAGCAGGACAGTACAGAGGAATGCCTCTGTACCAGGGAGGTGAAATTATCAGGAACAGAGAGTGGTTCTAGGAAATAGCAATTGAAATACTATTTATAGTGCAACTAGGACCAATGTTTGGCCTCTCTTTGTCTCTCTCAGTGGTTAAATTTGGTTTGAATGAGTCTGTCGCGATTGCGCAGACAGAACTTAGTTTTTCAATGAAATGTAGGTAAAACAAGGCTCGGCTAGTAGTTTTCGAGTCCACAACTGTCAAAGGGGCAGGTGCAGGGATTTCTGCCGGTGAATTCAAACGTTTTCTCTGTTCTAAGCTCTTTCAAGGGACAAAACAAATAAAGCAGGTACGTGAAGGATTTATGGCAGAAAAGACCTGGTGAGGAGTAGGCAATGGTCACGGATGATTGTGGAAATGGCGCTCCTCCGGTCTCCTGGTCGGGTTCTGCAGGTTGGTGGACTTTGGATGTAAAAATCGCATGCAGGAGCAACAATGTCTTTTGTGAGAAAAATGTGAAAAAACGCGAAATTTCACCATATTATTAGCTTTTTGGACCTTTGGCGCGTTTTTCTGCTGACGTCAGCATGACGTCATAGGTGGGGTCAGGGCCGGCTGACGTCATAGGTGAGGTGGCGGGCTCTGATTGGTCCACGGGGATGGTGAAGTGGCATGCCAGGTCGGCAGGTGATCAGGCGCAAGGGTTGACGTGTCGGCATGGTGGTAGTGACGTGGGATGACGCGGAGGTGACGTAGCATAGGTGGAAAAGCCGAAACCGGAAACAGCCAGCGGTTTCATATCGCACCGCTTATGGTACGGGGGGGGATCTGTCAGACGTACCTCCGACGAGCTGTGGCGAGGACGCGTGGCAGCCGAGTGACGTAACCATTTTACGGATATCGGACGATATCCGTCGGACGTGAGACCCGCTCCGATATCAATGCTGACCGTCGGATCTGGAGGGCTCGATCCAACGACTATCGGGGGAGTGACGTGACCGGTATATACGGCGGGTAAACAGCGGACGTCGGAGCCGCTCCGATGTGATAAGAGCCGTTGGATGCTCTGGATCAGATCGGACGGCTGTCGGGGCGATGACGTGATAGGTGGATAAGGCAGCGGGCGGAGGAATAAATACATATTTTTAATGTTTTTTCAATATATTTCGAGAATCGAATATATGCACAAACTTTGGTTAGGCAACAGAAAGTGGGTTTTTTCGGGATTTTTGGTAGTTTCAAAGGGTTTTCATGGGTAAAGGGGTTTTATAAGGTTTTTCTTGGAAAATAGCAGTTTAGTGAGTGGAATGACTAGAGGAAAGGGAGGGTAGATGAGGTGTAGGTTTATCCAAGTGGCCAGATGTCACTTTGATCCCTGATAGAGAACTTATTGGCTATAATGCCAAAAGGAGGGATATTTATACAAATTTTGGGGTTTATACACCATGGTGTTTAATACTAGTAGGGGAAAGGTGATATAGGGATTTACATAGTAAAGTTAAAGTTAATATGGATGGGGGTAAATGAAGGGGGAAAACACTGAATTTGTTTGCAAAACACTTGGTTTAAAAAGTAGATCAAAATGAAAAGATTTTTACACAAGAAATGTGGCTTTTGAATGAACAAGAACCACCATGAAACCATGATCTTCTTCCATGGATCTCAGCTGAAGAGGGGATGTTAGTAATGAAATGGAAGGGGGAAAGAGGGAGGTTAGTCATGCTCCTTGCTGTAACTTGATGAAGGTGAACACCTTGTCAATTGATAGACTTTGCCTTGGTAAACACAGTTAACACATCTGCACTGGTAAAGATAACCTTTCTGCAACCCCCAACTACTTACCCAACTATTTTCCTAACATTTTTTATTTCTTCTTGGAGGGTGGACTTGGACTTGCAGACCCCTACTTGCCTTTTCTTTTCTTTGGCTTTTTCTTTGTTATTTCTATCTACCTCTACCCTTATTTCTTCCAAGGTCCCAGATTAAGCTGTTGGGAGCCTTTTCTTCTCTACCTGGACTACTTGTCTGCCAAGATTAAACAGTTTGGACAGACTTTCTTCTCTATTCTACAACTGCAAATTTAAACCATGGAATGATCCAGATTAGACTGTTGGACCATCCATCAAAATCTTAAGTCCATACCAAGCTATATACATAGGTTGGATTCTTTTGGAAATATGTGATCTTTGAGTCATCAAAGCAGAGCATATTTGGTCCTTTCATAGCCAATCATGAAATATGAAACCTATTGGTATAGGTAGCTAACACCCCCGACTCCACTCTAGAGAGATGATCCGATCCCACATTCAACAGACCTGGTTTAATGATAACCTCGAATGTAAACTCCTGGAACAACAGTAGCCACCTGCAGATTCTTCCCTTTAAGACTGGCTTGTTGACCAAGTATTTTAATGTTGAGTGATCTGTAAAGAATTTAAATGGAGCTCCAAGTAAATAGTGTCGAAACTTTTGTAAGGAGTATATCATGGCTAGTGCTTCTCTCTCGATCGTAGTATAGTTATTTTCTGTCATCGACAGCTTCCTACTTGCAAAGTAGATTGGATGATCCAAGTTCCCTTCCCCTAGTTGCACCAACACTACCCCTAGCGCAATTCTTGATGCATCGATATGTACATGGAATTTCTTGTTCCAGTCCGAGTATACTAAGATGGGTGCACTTATTAACTTTTCCTTGAGGATGTTCAATGCCATTTGACACATCTTCATCCAGTTGAATGTTTCCATCTTCCTAAGTAGCTTCTCCATGGGAGCAGTTATGGATGCGTAGTTGTGGATGAATTGATAATAATACCTTGTGTGGCCAAGCGTCGATCGCAACATCTTCACATTAGCCGGTGGATCCATATTCACAATTGTCAAAACCTTTGCAGGGTCCACACAAACTCTGTCTTTGCAAATAATGTGGCCCAACAATGTACCAAACAGAACTACAAAGATACACTTCTTCAGGTTTAGGGAGATTTGTAGTTGTCTGCACCGATCAAACATTACTCTAAGTAGCATGCTTCTTCAATAGGCTATAAACTATCTAATCATCCATGTATACCTCAAAGAACTTGTGAATATAGTCTCTAAAAGCGGAAATAATAATTCGGGAGAACACAGCAGGGGCCAAAAGGCATGACATGATATCCGTACGAGCCCCATTCTGTGGTGAATGTTGTTTTCTTCTTGTCTTCCTTTGCTATACGGACCTAATGGTACCCTAAGAACCCATCTGTGAAGGAGTAGGCCTCGTTCCCCACAACATTATCTAAGACCTCATCACTGAAAGGCATGGGGAATGGGTCATGGACACAAGCGTTGTTGAGGCTATAGTAGTCTACACAAACCCTTATCTCCGTGGCGTCCTTCTTGTTCTGGATCACTATTGGGCTGATCCATTCGGCTTCATCTACTGGAAAGATGAGTCATGCCTCCATCATTTTATTTATCTCCTTCTTGACCTTTTATTTTACTCTTGGGTTCAGCCTATACGGTCTGTGCTTAATAGGCTTGGCATCTGGTTTTAACACAATTTTCATTTCGTCGATATCTCCTTTGATTCCTTTTAGCTCCGTGACTAAAGCTGGGAATAAATCCTCATACTCGTGCAACAGATCGAAATTTCTTTAATCATGTGCTCATCCTAGTAATCCCTATAGATTCCATCTTTAGCTTATCCTTTGTCCCAATGTTATGCTTCCTAAGTTTCATTGGGAGTAAGTGGGGAGAATCTGTGACCGGTCCCTCCTGAATATCCCTTTCCCCTTCAGTCTCTTGCAACGTCAGGTGCCTCAATCCCTCTAAATAATCCTCCTCTAGATCTGCGCTCACCATCGTGCAACCCATGAACTCTAGGTACCCTGACTCGTAAAAGTATTGCAGGAACTTTTTGTCAATCCATCCTTCTCATAACTGTCCTGAGGTGAAGAATATTCATTTAATGGCATACACAACCTCGATTAGCTATTTGTCGCCATCTTTGAATGAAAATTTGCTATGGAACTGTTCGGCCAGTGTATCCCAGTTCCTAGTTTGCCTCTGAATTTCTTCTTGTATATACCAAGCCTGTGGGACTGTACCCAAGGTGTGTACTCCTTTGGGATCCGTTCCTTATTCCATCTATTTTTGCAGCGTTCTAGGTGATGTTGTGGATTAGAGTCCCCCCATCTTTTACATTTTCTTGTGTCTTTTCTCTTCCTGCTTGAACCTTTCTTTTGTGGACCGCTTGACCTTGTCCCAATCACGAAGGGTGTTGTGGTGATATCCCCACTACCATGTTTGGGTTTCTTGTAGTGCAATGTCCAGCAATGGTACCTTGTGTCTTTCCCTTATGGTTATGTCAACTTTACTTAAAAATATGTCTACCGAGTCTATGCCATGAAAAGTAGGATAATCACTTACCTTTGACCCAATCCAATTGATGTGGCATATTATAGCACAACATCTTGTATTGACTTTGTATCCTCCTTACTTCCAGGCATCCCACGCAGCCTCGAAACCCACCTTTGTACTCTGTATACTCCTCCAGCTGAATGACCCCTCCACCGTGGGATTAATGTAATCTACCCTCCTTCTAGTTGTTAATCAGTATAGCTGGTCTAGTGTCCCAGGTTCATCCCGGTCATCTACTGGTTCCATGAATCTTGGTACTTGGTATGATCCAGCAGCTATATTACCTGCATCACGTTTACTTCGAGTATCATCAAGTCCTTCTTGAGATTAATGACAACATAATTCTCGTAAGCCCAGTCAATGCCGAGTAGTGATGGGTAAGGATCTTTATCTCCCATTATGTCTATTACCTTAAAGTTTTTGTGTGTTTTCACCCCTGCGATGTCTACTTCCACCTCTTCCAGCCTCCTAATGGGCAAAATTCACTATTGGTTGGCCATCCGCAACTGGATTGGTGAATTCTTCAATTGTGGTTTTCCTAGTGCCTCCCATGTTTTCCTGGGAAAAATGTTAATGTCTGAACCCAAGTCCAACATTGTGTCTTTGATCTGGAACCCTGCCACCTATGCATCAATTCATAACTCCCTCCCTGTTCTTTTCTTGTTTCTTTGAATTCTCCTTGTGTGCTTCTCTAGTAGATTTGTTGAGATTCCTGCTTCCCCCATTTCTTCTTCCGGTAGAACTGCTTTTAGGCTCCTGCGTAGCTCTCCTAACATTTGATCATTGTCGATAATCTACAAGAATAGTTTGAACCATTCTTCAATCAGGCAGGATACGGTGGGCTTTTCTAAATTTGGTACCTTGTCCTTTTAGGGTTCGACTAAATTTTCAAACATTTTTGTTGCCTCATGATAGTATCGTTTATGTTTTCCTAGGTTGTATGATTTTTTGGGGAAGCGAACCAAACAATTGTGGGTTGCTTTGACACACCCTGATCAGCCCCTGTCTTCTTTTCTCCTCTGGTTACTATATTTATGTTAGATAGAGGCATTATTTCAGTAGCTCTTGGTTTTGCATTGATCAAGTTAGCTCCCCTTTTCTTCATCTGCTCTTCCCATCTTATGATCAACTCGAGGCAGTCTTTTTTTGCGTGTGAATTGACCCAGCATTGAGAGCACCAAGGTCTTCATGGAACAGGACAATCTATGGAGACATGTCCCTCCTAGTTGCAGTTGTAGCACTGCATAGGTCCCCCGCCCCCTATTCTTCCTCCTCTCGTTCCTCACCCTCCGCGAGTGGTCTCATTGATTTTGTACATCGACCGATCTAGCCTCTCTTCCAGAGCATCCAATGCTCGACATTGTTCTGTGTGGTGAGTTGTGGATGCACAAAACTCACAGTAGGTATTGTTTAGTACGGTTGAATATTTTTGCAATATCGGGCACAACCGAGGTGAGTTTCCATAGCTCCTACATAACTCGCAGTACTCATGTTGGTTTTGGCCCGAAAATGCCCCTTGCGATCCTATCATCGCAACCCCAGCTGGGGGCGGAGCCCTCGATGGTTCGGAGGGCCCTAATGTAGGATTCGTGCCTCTTATCCTTAGGCATTAAGTCGCGACGTGTCCTTCGACCAAGCAGTGGGTGCACCATACATTGGGTCTCACTGGATGGACCAGCTATAAGTATTTCAATTTCTCTGTTAAGATGGCTATTTGGTGTTGGAGTCCCATGATCGATGGATCCTGTGACCCTGCCACCCCCCCCCCCTGATATTCATGTGGGTACCCTGTCATTGCCTCAATGCGAGTTGCCTGTTCTAGAGCATCCTGCAAGGTCTCAATCTTTTGTTGTGTTAAGGGCATCCAAGTAAGGGGTAGGAGTGCCTTGATAAACCAATCCCTTTGGTGATTGGGATCTATGGGGTAACTTAGCTTGCTAACTACATCCTTGAACCTTTGCATCAATTCCAAGGTGGTCCATCCCGTTGTTTTATCTCCCATAGTTCTGACAGCCCTTGTTGATCTGTCTGTGGAAGCTTGAATTCTTGTATAAATCTCTTCTTGATGTCATCCACTGTTGGATTCAGGTTTAGCTCTGCCCATTTGATAAACCATCTCAGGGCTCTCTCCCTAAGGGTGGTCTAGAATTTGATCACCTTCATGTTGTCTAGCATTTGGCGAGCTCTCCATATCGCTTTGCAAAGGTACCAATGTTGCTCCACATCCTCATTCCCTCGTCCTGATAAATCTGGGTATCTGGTAAAGGATCCTACCATTCTAGCCTGAGTGCATGCTAAAAGCACAAAGCCTTGGATCCCTAGTTGTTGAGATCCTTGCAATCCTAGATTACTAATACTGTTATTTCCACTACTATTATAGGTACCAAAATATGTTTTATATCTAACATGCACACTATGTATCCATATTTTCTTAAGCAACTTAACAACAAATTTACCAAGACTGTTGTAAAGTACCAGGGGAAGGTCGGGGTGAACGCTGCCTGACCTTCGGGCGGTTGAATGCTTGATTTTGTCTGGTGTGTTGTCCTCCACAAATAGTCGTCTCATAACATCAAACATCTCATCGTCCATATCTTCTTTGGGGTTACTGTGACCACTTCCATTAGACACCTCCCCCAGGACTCGGGAGGGAGGGCTCCTATCGCCTTCCATGCTTCCGACTGGCTCATCTGTCCCTATTCATTTTTATGAGTTCTCTGTCATCTCATCTCTTCCTTCTAGACCCTTTGACACCACTCCTGCCTAGTGTGGTCCCTCTGCATGCACCTTCATAGCTTGCATGGCCCTTTCCTGTCACTTTTCAGTTATTAGGGCTCTCCTATGCGCTCTCATTTCCCTGTCTCTTCATGAGTCTTCTACATCCATCCTTCAGCAGCATCACAATCCCTCATTCAGTAGCATTTCCCCCCTTTTATCCTTCCTTGAACATTGGGCATACTCGCTTCTTGGAAATAAATCAAACTTTTCTCCACCATCAGAACTTTAATCCACAGGGGTATTTCCTTCAATAATTTTTCCCTCGGCCCCGATCTAAACAACGAATCAGCCTTCGAGAAGGACTGATGACTTTCTGCCGCATAGTTGACCACGTATCCCTCCAGAGTAATCTGTACCCAAAATTCTATTGGTCTGGTCATATCGGTGTCCATGTGTTGGAGTGTTGAAAGATCAATGGAGCTCCACCCGTGACGAGATGGTTGTTGTCCCTTTAGTCAATCCTTCACTTGCAATCTCTGCAACCAATTGTATAGTTCCTTCGGGAACTTACACCAAAAAATATTGAATTGATCACTTGTAGCTTCTGAATACAAGATCTCGCCATTCACCTTAACAACAGTCTGACTTCGAAGGATAGCTTGTTGCGATACAAATCGATCCACTTGGTCATCCCACTAGTTTCTTATTTCTTTCTTAAAAATCCTCGATACCATGTTCTGAACCCCTCTTCTCGATTTCAGGTCCTAACAACAGAACCATTTGTTGGCACAAAAATGATAATAGGGAAGAGACCCTAGGTTCAAGCTTAGTGGGCCAACAAGGCTCCATTGTAGTCTAGGACAATGCCGACTTTTTCACCTTACCCAGAGGGCAAGGAGTCTCACCCAAGGCATGCTACGACTGAAGTTAGATGGAGCTGAGAGGGGTATCGATGGAATGTAAAGAACATGCGACAATAGCTCATCACACTCAATCTGTTAGAATATCTAAGGTTGTCATCCCATTCATATCATCACATGAAACTATCTAGTTGTTAATCATTCATTAAATTTTTTAAAGAACACAACAATACAGTATGGGACCCAAACTACTTCTTTAATTACTTGGAGTATAAAAGAGTACATGACAGAGTACAAAAGGCTCAAGGCATGTTCATCAAATACACAGGGAATGCTTTCATAGAATATAACTGACAAGAATGCACATAAACAACGTCGAGCATAGTCCGAGCTCTTCCGCAGCTAATCTAGCTCTCGAGGATCCTACCCTGGCTCCTCCACTTTATCACCAACCCTCTCCCATGTTGTCTCTTGCCTTTTATCCTTTATTTTTCACTCCTACTGCTAGTTTCATTTGCCTAACTCCGCCCTCGGCTGTTTCCCCTGCTCGGTTGTCTTTGTCTTCTTTCGCCACCTTGCCGCAACTACCCATTCACTCCCTGTTCCTATCCCTTTCCTTTGGTTGTTAGCTCCGCAGCCCAGACCGTTGTCCCTGCCACCTGTTCTTGACTTTTCTTCCTGGCAACCCTCAAAATTCAAAATGAAAGCCGCAACACAAAGTCCTCATAAAATACTTGGCATGATCACATCAGAGGAATATTTCTCTAGGAGAAAGCATGATGTGTCTCATTTCAAAAATTTTGGAGCTTCATTTTATCATCATGTCTCAAAGGATTTGAGGAAGAAACTTTAGCCTATAACAGAGTTGGGAGTTTTTTTAGAATACACTAAAAATCCACACAATTATCGAGTGTAGTTGCCTTCATTGATGATGACAGTTGTGAGGAGAGATGTCAAGTTTGATGAGGAGAAAGCCATGAGATTCTCTCTAGAACGAGAGTTGAGTATCCCATTGGAGCAAGAGCTTATAGCTCCAAAGGAAGAGCCTTAGGATGAGTTTTAGGAGGTTATGGAGCAGCCACATGCAGTGGAGTGGAAATGTGGTAGAGTGGAGGCACCCACTCAACTGTAATCTTCCAAAGAGAGGAGAAATAGAACAATGAAGTTGATAGATTGTTGCAAGATACTAGGGAGAATGTGGGAGCCCCTACATCACAGCACAAGAAGAGGAGGTCACTTGACAGGTCCATTGGTTACATGGCTCTCGTGACATAACTCATTGAGACAAAGGCCTCTTCATTCGAGGAAGTAGTTTCTCAACCTATTTGGGTTGATGCCATGATGGAAGAATATGAATCCTTCATGAAGAACAATGTATGGGAGGTGGTGTCGAGACCATAAGGGAAATCAATGGTTGGTTCCAGATGGATCTACAAAGTGAAGCATGCAACTGATGGGAGCATCAGTGAGTACAAGGCCATATTTGTGGCCAAAGGATTATCTTAGGTATAGGGAGTGGACTATGAGGAAACTTTTGCACCAGTTGTGAGATATTCCTCAATCAAATCCATTCTAGCATTAGTTGTGTAGATGAGGTGGAAAATCCACCATTTGATGTGAAGACTACCTTTCTCAACGATGTTGTTGAGGAAGAAATTTACACAGAGCAGCTAGAAGGATTTGAGACATATGATTGAGAGTCACATGTGTGCAGAATCATGAGAGCACTGTATGGTCTCAAACAGGCACCCCGAGCATGGTAAACTCGGATCGATAGTTATCTTAGTGGATTGGCTTCACCAAAAGTGATGCACATGTGAACCTCTATCACATTGTGGTAGATGGTAAGTTGTTTATTCTTGTTTTGTATGTTGATGATTTAATATTGACAGGTGATGAGGAGTTGATCCACACTTGCCAAGAGGATCTTGCAAGGGAATTTGAGATGAAATACATGGGCTTAATGCATTACTTCATCGAGATAGAAGTATGGCAAGGTGTTGGTGAATTGTTTGTGTCTCAGGGGAAGTATTCCTCTGAAATTCTTTAGAGTTCCACATTTAGAACTGTAAGCCCATGGACACACCTCTATCTACAAACTGGAGGAAGGATAATGCCACTTCAGGTGAAGAGGTTGATGCTTTCATTTATAGGTAGCTCGTGGGGTCTTTGATGTATCTTGTGAAAAGAAGACCTAACATGTGTTACGTAGTAGCCAACTGAGTCAAGTTATGGTGAAGCCTACCAAGTTATATTGGAAGGCAACAAATCATGTATTATGGTACCTCAAAGGCATATCGAGTATAGATTATGGTATAGGAGGACAGAGGGAGTGAAGCTCCAAGCCTTCACCGATGTAGATTGGGTAGGGATTCCATTAAACAAGAAAAGTACTTAACGTCCTATCTTCAGTGTTGGGTTCCCAATTATTTCCTGGTACAACAAGAAGCAGAGATATGTGGCACTCAACTCAATAGAGGTTGAATACATGGTTTCTCGTCAAGTAGCATGTGAGACCATATGGATGAGGAAAATACTTGTGGGTCTTTTTAGTAAGGAGATGGATTCGATAGTGATATATTGTGATAATCACATTTTCATTAAGGTCTCTGAGAATCCACTATTTCATGACAGGTCCAAGCACATTGATATTTGGTATCATCATTTGTGGGACTCTATGCATAGGAGAATTATGTTGCTACAATTCATTCCAACTAACAAAGGAATTGTCAATAGGTAAATTCGAATTCCACGGGTGCAGGATAGGGGTGGTGAAAAATCCATTTCTTGCTAAGAGGGAGTGTTAAAAAATGTAGCAAGAAAGGCTCAATTTGACTCTAGGCTTAGTCAATTGAGTAAATCAAATTCCCACATCAGCAGGACAACTTGGAGGCAGTTAACTAGTGTGACATGGCTCTTGTTACTCAGTTAGCTCAGTAATTTCGAGTTAGGGGCTTGGAGTTCAGTTATGCATGTGTTGATTGCTAAAGTTTAGCAATATAATTAAGCTATTTTCAGTTGTATTTAGTTAACTGACCTCTAACTATTGATAGAGTCAGTTGAAGGTCAGTGGTGCAGTGGGACAAGAGTCTAACTCAGAGATCCGTCAATTAACTGATCAATTAGCCTAAAATAGCTAATGCATGCAAGGAATTCGAATTCCTCAGCTAAAGTGGAGATGACAAGGCAGTGTAACATGAGTTGTATACTAGTTTTGAGTGTATAGTTGTTGCATGAGTCAAGAGATCAATCCTTTGGAATTGGGCAAGTAAATAGAAGGAAATTCCTGTAGATTCACAAGCTCATGCAATTTACTAAAGCACAGGACAAGAATCTACTTCTACTTTCAACTAGCATAAGCCAATAGATTGATGAAAACAATAATAGCAGGAGGAAGACAAATCAATGGCACATAACACAATAAGTTTTCCCAGGGAAAGCCATAGCTCAAAACCAATACTATCTATATTGCATTAATCAGAAATCCAAGATGATAACACAATGCTTGATCTCACAAGAACAATCCCAACACTCACTATGATCAATCTCCTGGCTCATAAGCAAGCTCAAGCCTAACCTTAACCTATTTTGTTGCTCTCCAAGCCCCTATTTCCTTGTGTCCTTAGTCAAATAATTTGGATGAATACAATATGCTATGCTCAACCTTGAGCTTAACCTGCACAAGTATTTCCTATCCTCCACCTGATGACTTCCTTTGGCCAATACATAGCCAAATTTCCAAGCCTCCAAGCTTCTAATTCTTTGCACCATTCCTGAGATAATTAGCCTGTATTTAAAGGGAATTCCTCATCCATAATTGTGCAATCCAAAATCAGGTCCTTCTCTGATTGCATGCATGATATTTACAACTTAGTAAATCATACAACTGATATTACTCTATCCCTGCACTCTAGTCTCAACTAGGTCTTTCTCTGAACTGACATGCATGAGTTTCTGATGAGGGAATCTTCAGTTAATTGGAGTAGCACTAGTGGATGCATTAGTGCACCAACTGACTGTTAACTCTCTATTAGTTCCACAAACAGTTTGGAACTAATTTAACTAAACTTAACTCAGTAAACTAAGTTATCTAATTACAACTCACAATTAAACTAATATTGGGCCCCTAAAACTTAGGGAGAACATATACATGACTACAGAAAGACTTCCAACTCAAAATTCCTAAGATAATTAAGTTAATTAAACTTAATTAACTATTTACAAGTTGTTATGAGAATAGAATTCGATTTTAATTCTCAGTTTAATTCAAGGGCAAATTAAATTGGAATTTTTGGATTCTACTTTTAACATTTCTTGTTGCTATTTTCAACAATTCCTATCTATTAGGGGCTAATTTCCTCAATAATTGCACAAGGAAATAAGAGGCTAGATGAGCAAATAATTGGCTAAGTGTTGGTCAAATTTTCTCAGTCAATAAAGAGAATAGATATTCTTTTGCAGTTTAACAACCCTGGTTAAAGTTTCATGTAATAAAGTCAATAAAGTAAAAATAAGACCAAGGTCACGGGACACATATTCCAAATTGAATGTTGGGAAAAACATCCTAGTGGGTGTCACTTTCATTTTATTATGGCTAAGGGAAATTGGCAAAGGAAAAGAGGCATTAATTGGCATTTTAAATATGAAAATAAAAGAAAATAGAAGAAAAGGGAGATGAAAGATAACAAGTTTTCATCAAAGGAAAATTGAAAGGAAATAGAGGAAATTGAAGAAAATATAGGCCTCAATAATAAAAAGGCTTTTGAGGACTAGTTCGCAAACTTTTGTCACTTTAGTTTTGGAGTTCTCTCTATTCGCTTATACTCTTGCACACTTAGAGCATTCTTGGAGCACTCTAACATTAGAGAAAGGAAGGCAAAGGAAGGACAAGGAAGCAAAGGAAAGCAAGGAACAAGCAAGGGAAAGTTGGATCAAGCAGCTTCAGAAGGAAGACTGGTAGGTAACAGGTTGCATGTATGATTTCCTAGTTGTTTTTTGAATGCATGGTACATGCATTTGTGTGTTTAGTTCTCTTGTTTTCATTGGCATGGGTTTTGTCGAGTGTGACAGTGGTTAAAACCTCGCCTTTCCATTTTCAGACAGCCATGGTGTGATGGGGTTCTTCTATTTGGTTGACCTTTGTATTTCTGGATGGTTTTGAAGTCGGGTGAGGTGGTCTCAGGAAAAATCCCAAGGGTTGGGGGTGGAAGTAGTTTAATCTCTGGGAAGCACCAGAGAGGTGGGTGGAAACAGGAAAATTCCTCAAGGTATTGGTGAAGAAATTCTAATGCATCCAAGCTTGTTTTGGGCTTAGTGATCTCTTGATCAGTTTTGGCGGGGATCATGGTAACCTCAGGGTGGAGGTGGTTTAATCTCCAGGAAGCCCTAGTTGTTTATGTAATGGGTTGCTTATGTGATCTCTTGATCGATTCTAGTGAGATCGCAAGAGCATAAGGGTGGAGGTGGTTTAATCTCTGGGAAGCCCTACTTGTTTATGTCTTGAGTCTCACCTTCATACTTGGAATATGGCATGGAGGTGATTGATTGAAATAAAGATTTTGTTCAACCCAATCTATGGCTAGGTGGTATGTGGAAGTACCTGACTTGGTTCGCTTTTGCATATATTAATAAGAGCTCTTTTCCTATTATATTTCATGGGTACTTGTACTTGTTATTATGTGCCTTTCATGGTTGTTCTATCATGGTTATTATTCTGGTTATATGTTGGTTATAAGCATGGTTCCATAACAGGTTCTAAATTTGGCTATTGATATGTTTGATTGGTTGATGAATGGTTACTGAATGCATGAGCTAATAAGTGTTATTGCAGCTATTATGAGAGGGAATTATACCTTCTTGATTATTTTCAGATAAGTATCAAACCTCTATGTTCAGATATGCATTCATGACCTATAGATTACATGTTCTCGATATGTTTAACGAAACGACTGTCATGGTTAGGCCTAGTTAGGTCAAGTCTTTGATCAAGTTTTGTATGAATGGCTTTGTCCTGGTGTTATTTATTATTTGGGAAAGTCTCAATGAGTTTTGGATAGTGCTATGGAGGCTAATCTAAATAGGTGCCTCATAATTCAAAGCCACACCCTCTAAACTGAAGAATTTGGGTCACAATCGCACACTGGTAGGCTTATACACGCGGTTGGAGGCCCTCAACCACATGGAGGCCTTTGCATGCATGCGATTGGGAGCCCAAGTTAGCAAAAAGGCATTCCAACTCAGGCTTTTCGCATTGGGAGTGGTTGTTTAGCTCCTGAGTGTCATGTAGCTCCTAAGGAAGGTCAGTAAGGTTTCAGTTTGTCGATTCTGCTTCCTTAATTGTACTTAGGAGGTTGAGTTAAGTTATAGTAGCCCTCAACTCATTTTTACCCCTACATGCTCATGAAAGTGGGTAAATGTGGGAGGCGGTGTTATATGCAGATCTTGCTCAAAGTTGGAGCAAGCAATTGTAATAGTTTCTCTATTCAACTGATTAATGCAAAGAGGCTTGAGGCAATTTTCCTAGTTGGGTTCCCCTAGAAATCACCGTGTACTTGTGTTTTTGCTTGTTGCATGTCTCTACATGTTGTTTTAAATTGTGATTTCCATTATGCATATCAGTAGAGTAGAATTGTGTCTCTTGTTTTACAGTTTGAAATCTTGAGCAGTTCCAATTTCTATCATATTTCTACAAAACCAATTGAACATTCAAAACTGATTAAAAGAAGAATATCTTATTTATATATTTGAGCATCGTAGATTCACTAAAGTTTTCTTCGAGATAACGTAATTTATGTCTAAGCATCATAAACTAAAAGTTACAAGGCTCATGCAAAGAAGGGTATAAACAAGGCTCATGCAAAGAAGGGTACAATGTCCTTTCAAACTTTGATATGCTTGTTCAAAACAAAACACCACTTTCATGCAAGGCATATTACGAAATAAAATCGCAAGATGAAAACAAAGGAACAACAAAGCAAAATAAACAAACTAGACTAACATAAACCTACTCCTAACGAAAGATAGGTGAGTCTCACGTGAAATGAAATTTCCAATGCAACCAACAAAGTAATTCCCGACCTGTATCGGCAAGGGAATAAGAAATAATAAAGAACATCAAATAAAACATGAGGAAGGAAAGATAAATCACGACATGCTCCAAAACTCGAAGGCAAAAAACACCAACAGAAAAGTATGACAAGAAAGTATGCACTAAACCTTCCACTGCTAAGTTATGATACACATTGTGACAAGATTTCGTATCAAAACATCCATTCCAATTTTCAATCTTGGCAACCATCAAGAAATATAAAAGGTTATTCCTAGCCATCAGGCTCGCCAAGTAAGATTCCTCCAACCATTAAACAATGGGATCGTGATAACTGGATGAAGGATCATGAAGCTGAAAGATAGATTCATTTTCAATACATGGAGTGAATTCATGAATATTTTCCTATGAAAGAGTATTGATCTGATCATGTTTAGAACACATATCAAGATTGCGAGATCCTGAAATAACCATCAACATTGGCTGAAGTGTCTCGACATCTTGACATGGTTCTAAAATATATGAAGGTACATCATAAAAAATCGATAGCTTGGAAAACTTGACAGTTGAAGATACACAATCATCAGTAGATGAATCAATGAATACATTAAGAAAGTCATAATCAGAATTTGGTTTCTCATTCAAGCAAATGGAAACCTAATGGTTTGATGAATCCAAAAGAGGGATTGATTGAAATCATGAAGTTGCATCATTTTATTCTTCAGATCCATAAGATGAGGAACTAGATATATCATGAAGAGTAGATTCCTCCTTGTCTTCTTTCATTCTTAAATCATCTATAGATGTGACAGGTGTGATAGAATCACCAACCATGTTAGGAAATTATGTAAAAGATGAGAACATGGAAATATCAAGTGAGGAATCATCTTCAATAGCATATTCTTGTTCATAATCAGAATCTCAAACATAATCATTATTAAAAGTATCTTGAAACTTGTGATCTCCATTAACTCCATCCTGGACTTGACCCTCACGTGATTCAATGAAAGCTAATATAATGGGTTGACTCATTGGATTAGAATGAAGAGGGTCAAAGGAAATAACTGATGGAGGAGAAGAAACAATATGATTGATTAAATCAATTTCATAACTGAGGTTTGATTCAAATATTGGATACAAGGGAAAGGAGAAGATGGGGTTGGATCGACAAATTAATCTTAAAGTTCTCCAACCTTGACTTGGATGCATGGAGCTACTTGATTTGGTGAATAATTGGAAGAAGACGAAGATTCACATGTAAAAATAGTTTCTTCTTTTCGAATATTGAGAGCTCCATGACCAAGAATTGTTGGAAGACTTAAAAAGGTTTCCGGTTCAAGCGACTTCAAGGAAATATGAACAAGATACTAAAATTTCTCTTTCATGAAATTCCAGTCTATGTCATCATCTGAAAACTCATAACAAAAATGAATAAAGAGATCATGAAAATATTCAATGGATTCATCAGATTTTGTTTTGAGATGAATAATCTTCTTATAAACACTTTCATAATCATACATGTCAAAATCTTGGTGAAGCTCCTTGACAAGTTGTTGGAAAGAATGAATAGAAGCAGTCGTTAATGTGAAGCGCCTTTGTTCAACATGTCCTTTGAATGTCAGAGCGAACAACCTACAAGAAACATACTCATAATTAATTTGATAATATTCAAAAAATTCAAGAAAGTGGAGGGTATGCTCAAGAATGATTATTTCACCCTCGCCATCAAATTTTAGATTTGACAACTCATGAATTATCTGTGTGAGCATTTTAAGATATGTAACTCTAGAAACGCATGTCAGGGTTATGATATGGGAAGAATCCATTCAATATTAAAGGTGAAATTAGACTTTATGGGCTTAGCTTGTCATATCTCTCTCCTTCTAGTACCAAAATCATGTTGACGGTGCTAGAAGTCGACAACAGGGAAGGGGTTCTCCCTGATGTGAAGTCCCAATTAGACCTTGTTGACTCTGTGATCAAAACTCTCCAAAAAAAATCCTACATTTGAATTTTGGAGTCTACTCGGGATCTTACAATCTGTTATTCCATCATCCCTTCATGGTTGATTGATGTTTTGAGATATGTTTAAGTATTCTTCTTGGGTTCTACTTGTCAAAGTCACTTGCTCACACATGCACAGTCCTAGTTGACCTCATGCGCGCACTTTCTTTATGAAATCTTAAACAAGCATAACACCATCCATCAAGATAGTGTCTATGCGATGTTCAACTCATGTTAATAGTCTCCCTCACCTTGTCTGTGTTTGTACTTCTATTTTGGTGAGTTTTCTCAATTGTCATCTTTTACACATTGTCACTTCCACAAGTGTCACTTTCACATTCGTGATTGTTGTTTTGACTTGCTTCACTTTAATAAGTGGAATTTTCAGTATATCTTTGCTATGGATTGTGTCGCTTTCAAGGTATTTCACATTTTGCAAGTGTCATCTTCATGTTTTCCTCTTGCTTAATGCAAGTTGTAAAGGTATTATCCCTCTTACTAGGTGATGAGAGCAGCTTATTCATGAGCCTTATTGACGTATATTTTCCTCCCATACTTGTGCACTAAGTCCTTTGCATGTTCTCCTCCATCTCCTAGTGCATTAGTAAGTCCTAGGATAAGTGGCCTAGCCTTTTGCTGCCTCCCTCAATGAAAAGCGCATTCCAGATGAACAAGTAGCCATTGTTGGAGAGAATTGTGCCCTCCCAAGTCTGAGCATGCTTCAAACACTCAATGAAAAAGTGCACTTCAGAAGATCAAGGACCATTTGAGCACACTTTGGAAGAACAAGGACGTTCTCTCCCTTCAAAAGCACACTTTGGAACAACAAGGTGCACTTCAGAACAACGAAGCACACTTCGAAACAACGAAGTGCACTTTGGAACAACAAAGCACACTTTGAAACAACGAAGCACACTTTAAAACAACAAAGTGCACTTCGGAAAAGTAGGGATCCTTTGTCTCTTAAAAGAGAATGGTGCAGTCTTGAAGCCTAAAGCCTTCATCCTTCCCTCTTCCCTTAGGGCACATGGCACAATACTGAACCATGAAGCCTTCATCCTTCCCTCTTCCCCTATGCGCTCTGACCTCAAGCCTTGATTAGAACCTTCCTCTTCAATACACGGTGCAGTAGGAAAGGCTGAAGGAAGCCTCCTCTCAACCCTTAACTAGTTAACCTACACTTTCCAAGTCATCCTTCTCTTTCCTTATAGGGTGCATGGCACAACCTTAAGCAACAAGCCTTCCCACCTTGTCCCTTTAGCTTCCCCACTATGCTAGACCAAGGAGAGCTCCTCTTCATAGTGCATGGTGCAGTAAAAACGAAAAATGGAGCCTTCTTAGATATTAATGAATTTGATTGTGCCCTCTTAATCAAGCCTCCTTCTTTTAACTCTCTCAAAGACCTATCATGAGGTAACCATTCCATGAGTTAGGTAGTGATAGAATAGATGTTATTTTAAGACTGATTTCGTTTTTTCATGAATGATTTTCATTTGCAGGAGTACCTTCCTAGCATGAAAAGGTAATGATCAAAGCATATAGCAAGGAGAAAGCATAAGGAAACACCTATAGAGAAGAAGAACAAAAGGGAGCTATCATGGATACATGAAGTAGATAATGTATCAAGACAAAAAGAAGACATTGCATGATGACTCAAAGGATTCCAAAGCTCATCTAAGACCCTTTGGAGGTTCAAGATAAGAAACAAAGTAGATACTTCATGCAGATGATGCATAGGTCAGATCTACAATCAAGAATGAGAGATGAAGCAACAAGGAAGACAACTTGGCATTGCCACCTCATCATGAATTCCATGACGTCATTGTCAAGTTGTAACTTGTACAAGTGTCATCATAATAGTCAATGTGTGTCCATGTGTCATGCCATATCATCATGTGGAATGTAATGATGTATTTTCAATAAAAGGAAAAAATGTAATGTGTGGAAGTCCAAGAGTCATATGTGGAACATGAAGAGTCACATAGTCATATATGTCCAAAAGTCACATAGAGAAGTCCAAAAGTCATTTAGAAGTTCAAGAGTTGTTTAGAAGTCCAAAGGACATATTAAGGAGTCCAAGAGTCATGAGGGTAAACCAAGATTCAAGGGGAGATGAAAGGTCATTCCTCTTGTTATAAAAGCAACCTCATAACTCAAGCAAAGGGCTTTTGGAGGCTTAAGCTTTAGAGAGCTAGTATTGGCTTCTCTACTTGGCATAAGAGAGAAAATTGTTCTTTAGACAAGCAATAAGTGACTTAATGTTCCACTACTGGAACTAGTGGCTCACCATTGTAATTGTGTACTTGGATCTTTCACCTGATATTGAAGCTCAATGAGCCAACACATTTTCATGCATGTATCACAAATTTTTTAGGAATATTCTTGGGATGTTTACGGTATATGTTGTGTTCATATCTACTAGAGAAACTGAAATATTTTAGTCGCTTTGGTACTCATCTTGTTGAATGTGTGTTGTATTTGCTTTAATAATCATTATGTCAATTATTTTGCTAATGAATATTTTCATGCTCTCATGTGTCTCTCTTAGGTTAGTACTACTACTTCCTTCTAGAGACTCACTCTCGTCTCCCACTCGTGAAGGTCTCCTTTTACACATTGCAATCAATGTTTCACAATGTCAACTTACTTGCTTGTTCAAGGTCTATGTATATAATATCTTATGTTATCAGTTGAAACCAAGGCTAACCTTTGTGTTATGGTAGTCGGGTCAATACTCTAGATGGGGCTCCAACTCCAAATGATGTGAGGTCTAATTGGGACTTCACATCAAGGATACCCCCTGTATGCTGGCGATATCCAACACCACAACACTTTGGCACTAGAAGGAGGGCCAAATGATAAGTTGTGCCCATTGAGTATGTTTTCAATCCCTCATCTTAAATGGATCTTTCCCAAATCATAATACTAGATTGTTTTTCTATCCTATCTCCTGGTAAACATTCAATCTCCATGAAAATTGTTCATGTCTTGTCTCAATTCAGGTTTAATGGAAAGGGTGGTACATTTTTATCCAAACACATAAATGATTTTCTTAGGTTTTGTATATCTTATCAAATGTATGATGAAGATGTTGTGTGTATCTATTCACTCTCATTCTTGAAGGTCGTGTTAATCGATGGTGTGTTATCTTACCATCTGCTTCCATTCATTCGTTTCATCAATTTATTAAGGAGCTTCATCAAGTTTTTGATAGGTATGATTACCGAGTTGTTTTTAAAAGAATCAATCAACTTAGAATGGATCCTATTGAATCAATTGAGGATTTTGCTAACAGATTCCTAAACTTATTGTGTGAGTTTCCTGAAGAATATATGGATTGGGATTTCTTTAAGCAAAAGTTTGAACATTTGGTTTGGATTTCTTCGAACCAATGTGAATCTAAACCCCTGGATGTTCATGTTTCCTCAAATTTTGTAAACTGTGATACACCTCTAATTTCATAGGAGGAACCTACTATTCCTTTTGTTCCTTGCCCTCCTCCTTTTCCAATACCAATTTGGGTGCCTCCCTATGATAATGTTGAAGTTGGTAAATCTATACATCATATTGTTATCCGCCTCTTCAACCTTCATCCATTTCTCATGATCCAGGTCCAATGGATGAAATTTTGGAATGGTTCATGCAACCTAAGATGAAGGCTAATCCTATGATATTTCAAGATGATATTAACACACATAACCCCAATATTGAATCTGACTTTGATTTTTGTCCTTCTCTACGACCTCATTCTCATAACCCATTGCCCCTTGATCTGCCTGATTTTTAATTTTCCAATCTAAAAAATGATCATGAGCAAGGTAGTCACATTTCATAGGTAGAGGAGAAGGAAAGTGAGGATTATTTTGATCTTTCTTCTCTTTTTCAAAATCCTCTGTGCCAAGATAATATCCTCCCATCCTTGGCTGATTTTTAATCTAGCAATCTTGGCGATGAATAAAATCAAAATTGGTTTGCCTAATCAATTGAAGTCTTAGACAACCTTCATTTTTTTTATTCTAACTCCATTATTGTATGCAATGATGGTTTCCCAAGTGCACCATTTGATCTTTCAGTTTCTCAAGAAAAATTTGTTTCGAAAGATTTAGATCTTGAATATGTTTTAGTCAAAGAAGAAGCCTACATCAGTAAGAAAGGTTACAACTATGCATGCAAAGAAAAGCACAATTGTAGGAAAGGGTGTGTATTGTTGGTAGTTCATGTTTCTAGTGACAAATGTAAGGGTGTTGAGGATGTGGAAGTCTTGAATAGGTATCCAGTTTTGCAACAGTTTCAGGATGTATTTCCAACCGAGATTTCAGAGTTGCCTCCTCATAAGGAAGTGGATTTCTCTATTAAGTTGGTACCATGAGCAACACCAACATCAAAGGCACCTTATAGGATGAGCACACTAGAGTTAGTGGAACTGAAGTTGTAGTTCAAGGAAATTATTGACAAGGGATACATAAGGCCAAGTGTATCGCCTTGGGGTGTGCTAGTATTTTTTGTGAAGAAGGACGATACTCTCAGGTTGTGCATTGATTATAGGAAATTGAATAAGGTGACGATCAAGAACAAATATATGTTACCGAGGATTGATGATTTGTTTAATCAGTTGAAGGGAGGAACATTGTTCTCGAAGATTGATTTGAGATCAGGATATCATCAGGTACGCATCAAAGAAGATGACATTTACAAGACTATTTTCCTGACCAGGTATGGGCATTATGAGTTTGTTGTGGTTTGTTTTGGCTTGACTAATTCTCTGACTACTTTCATGTGTTTGATGAATACTGTGTTGCATCCTTATCTGGACAAGTTTGTGATAATATTCATTGACGATATATTGATATATTCTAAGAATGAGGAAGAGCACACAAAACACCTGGCAATAGTGTTAAGATTGTTGATAGAAAATTAGTTGTATGCAAATCTTAGTAAGTGTAGTTTCTTTCAGACAAAAGTTCATTACATGGGACATGTTGTTTCCAAGGAAGGTATAACAATGGATCCTGAAAAGATTAGAGCTATTATGGAATGGGCATATCCTAGGAATGTGGATGAAGTCAAATAATTCATGGGGTTATCAGGTTATTGTAGGAGGTTCATCAATAATTTCTCACGAATTGCCTATCCTATTACATCATTGCAGAGGAAAGGAAAGAAGTTTGAATGGGCAGAGGAATGTGCAGCCAATTTTGAGCAGTTGAAGTAGTTGCTTACAAACGCTCAAGTTCTAAAGATTCCAAATCGAGATAAAGAGTTCACAGTGTGTACATATGCTTGCAAGAGAGGACTTGGTGGAGTCTTGATGTAAGAGGGACAGGTGGTATGCTATGAGTCAAGGAAACTGAATGAGCACAAGTAGAATTATGTGACTCATGATCTTGAGTTGAAAACGACCATTCATGCATTGAAGATGTGGAGGCCCTATCTTCGTGCCAAGAGGTTTGTTTTTATGAGTGATCACAATGGGTTAAGGTTCTTGTTTGACCAACCTAATATGGATGCCGGGCAATCTAGATGGTTGGCCATGCTAAATGAGTTTGACTTCGAGATTAGGTACATTAAGGGTAAGGAGAACATGGTTGTGGATTCTCTTAGTAGAAGAGTGCAGATAAATCACATTGCAACTATGAGTTCATATGGGACAGATTTGCAGGAGCAGATCTTACAGGTAGGGCAATAGGATGACAAGTACCAGTAGCTTAAGCACATGTTACAATACTAGAGTACAGGTGACCAGGATATAGATTATCATCTCATGACAAATGGTTTGGTGAGATTTAAGGACATGATCTATGTGCCGAACAACAGTGAACTCAAGAAGCTTATCTTGACGGTTCCATGTTAAGTCGTATTCAGGTCACTGGGGATATTGGATGACTTTTAAAGTTGTGAAGAATTTTTACCACTGTCTGAACTTGAAAAAGGAAGTGGCTGAGTTTATCGCTAGATGTTTGGATTGTTAACAGGTAAAAGCAGAGTGCAAGCATCCAGGTGGTTTATTGCAGTCGATTCCAATTCCATAATGGAAATGGGAGGTCATTTCCATGGAATTTATTACAATTGTGTTGAGGACATAAAGACATCATGGTTGTGGTTGACAAGTTAAGGTAGCTCACTTCATTGCAGTTAAGTCTACAAATTCAACTAGTGAGGTAGCTCAGGTTTTCATCAGGGAGATAGTGAGATTGCATGGTGTTCCCAAGAATATCATGTCAGATAGAGATACCAAGTTCACTTACAGGTTTTGAAAAGAGTTATTTGTAGGATTGGGGATAGATTTGGATTTTAATACAGCTTATCATCCGTAGACATATGGATAAACAGAGAGGGTTAAAATGATTCTTAGGACATGTTGAGGATGTACATCATGCATCAACAACGGAAGTGGGAAGAGTATCTTCCACTGGTAGAGTTTGCATATAATAACGAGTATCAAGAGTCCTTTATGATGAGTACATTTGAGGCACTTTATGGGCAGAGTTGTAATACTCCCATCAAGTCGAATGATCCAGTAAACAGGGTATTGATTGGACTAGATATGCTGGTAGAGATGGAACACTAAATGTAGGTTATCAAGAAGAATCTAAAAGAAACACAGGACATGCATAAGAGCTATGCAAATCAACACAAAACATTTAAGGAGTTTCAGGTTGGGGAGCAAGTGTACTTGCGCATCAAGCCCAAGAAGAGTTCCTTGAGGATTGGGTCATGTGCCAAGCTAGCAACTCAGTATTGCGGGACTTTTGAGATCATTGAGAGGATTAGATCAGTGGCATACTGACTTGCACTTCCACCAATAGTGAAAGTCCATGATGTTTTCCATGTTTCATTTCTCAACATATATATGAAGGATGTTGATCATGTGATTGACTGGTATGTATTGCAGCTGGAACCAGAAGGAGAATTCCAACTGGAACCTCAGTGCATATTGTAGCGGAAACAACTCATGCTCCCGAACAAAGCAAATGAGCAAGTTAAAGTGCAGTGGAAACACTTTGGGCCCGATGAAGCTACATGGGATATGGTTGATCAAATAAAGGATTTGTGATGTAGAAGCATGAGGCTTGAAGACAAAAGACTTCGAACTTTATTCAAAAAATACAAAAAAAAAAAGTTTACAAGCAAAGGAGTGGGATCCTTTAGATGTCACTTTACAAGCTTTCTAGATAGATTTGAGCTAGAATTCAGGGATTTGAATTATCTTGTAATTAATTCAAGTATTTAGGCTTAGTTGAGATTCTTGAGGAGAATATCATGCAAATTAGATATTATCTAGGATTATACAGATTCGATCCATTGATTTAGGATATGATTGTTGTATGTACAGGTATTTATTAAGTTTTGAATTAGTTGAATGGGATTTTGACTGATTTTGGATGGATTTTGGCTTAAGAGGATTGGAATGTAAAATTTGGAATTTCTTTGTATGTCTGTGAATACTGTGCATGAGTGGTCGAATCCTAGAGGTTTTAATTTCCTTCGAAATATTTCTGAGTTTTGTTGATTTCTAGTTTGAGCCCTCTAGAATTAGAGTTTTATTAAATCTTGGGTTGACGCATCTAAGTCTTCACTCACTGTGCATTGAAATAACTTGGATGTATTAGAAATCACATAAAATAATTTAGAAACGGACTAAACTTGGCGGAATTGCTAAGTCTTGGCAGAACGAGGAAACCTGACAAATTCGCAAGAAACCTAGAAGAAGAGTGGAAACTGTCGGATCGGCGAGATCGACAGATAATATCGATGGAATAAGAATGTTGGAGATTAAAACCACGTGTAGAATAGAAGAGCGGTCTTTGTAGGTGTAAGCAGTATCTCGCGCGGTCTCAAAGTGATAAGTGGTATTCTACAATTTCACGCGATTACCCTTAGGGGGTGACACGTAGCACAAGAAAACTACTTTTCTCGTGCGCCCTCAACCTGATATCGGTCGTGCAAGAATCCATGTGAGATTACACGATAGCTGTTGGATCAAGCGGGATTGATCGACGGTGGGGAACGACCAAGCTAGTTGGCGAGCGGGTAATGCGATAACCGTTGGATTGAGGAATGAGATCGACAGCGAAGATTTAATGCGCTAAAGGTTTGTGGAGTGGCGGACGCAATAAGGTTATGAACTGGGGTTTTTAATTCCTTTGGTTCCGTGGTAATTTTGAAGTTTTGACATACCATAGGGTAAATTAGACAATTCTGCTATTTCAACAGAATAAATAAAATTGGAGGTTGATGACTGATACTCCAAAGGAAAACCGAGAAGAAGTTCCACCCGAACTTGAAGGAATAATTTCTAGTTTTGAATGATTATCCTTAACACCTACAACTAGCCCACCAGTAGTGGTATCACAATAGCCTACTGACAGTGAGTAGGATCTCAAAGATTAGAAAAAGAAATCCAACATGGCTTTCAGAGTTGGAGGAAGATGTGGTGGTGGTCAAAGAAGAGGAAGAGCAGTTGCAAATGTTGAAGTGTTGGAAGCTATGCAACAGATGAAAGCTAGATTAGAAGCAGTGGAAATGGGAAATCAAAGAGATGTAGGTGTTGGAGATGTCAGTGAGCCTGAAGTTGAAGCTGCAGAAGAAGAGGAACCTACAGAAGTTACTCCTGAAATGAGATTCTTTAAATTAGTGTTGGGATCCACATCTAAACCCAGACTTGAGGGTTCAGTATATACCGGAGGTTTAAACCCTGAGGAGTTGATAGACTGGATTAATGACATGGATAAATTCTTTGATTATGAAGAAATGGAAGAAGGAAAGTGAGTGAAATTTTCTATCACAAAATTGAAATGACATACAACACTTTGGTGGGATGGAGTGCAGGCAGAAAGAAAAAGACTTGGTAAGCAGCCAATTAAAAAATGGAACAGGATGGTGGCAAAGTTGAGAGGTAAGTTTTTGCCAAGTGATTATCAACAATCATTATTTAGACAGATGTAGAATCTTAGACAGAGGTCTCTGACAGTGAAAGAATACATAGAGGAATTTTACAAAGTGAGCATAAGAGCTGGACAAATTCAAGATAGAGCCAAGAAGGTTGCAAGATATATAAATGGTCTCAGAATGGAGATCCAAGATGAGATAAGTGTGATGTCTCCTAAAACAGTAGAAGAGGCTTATCAGATGGTATTGAAGGCTGAAGAAAAACTCACGAGGAAGAAATCTGCCAGAAGTAGAGGTACTTTCCGAGGAAGAGGAAGTCAAGGTGGTAGAGGAAGATCTACAACACCTAGAGATGGAGCTAGCAGCAACTCGAATCAGCATACACCCACAGAAGGTGATGCAAGTGGCAAAAGGAGTTTTTTCAGAGGAAGAGGAGGCAGAGGCAAAGGAAGAGAAATCAAATGTTACAGATGTAATAAGCTGGGACACAGAGCTTATGAGTGCCCAAAAAACACAAGGACAAATCAGAGAAATGTAATTGTTGCTCAGACTGAAGTGGAAGTAGCAAAGGTGCCAGAAGAAGAAAATGTACCAGAGAAAGGGGAACCTTTGGTAGTTGACAAAGTTTTTTTAAAGCCAAAAAAGGATGTTGTTGAACCAGCGCATAGAAAGACTTTGTTCAGGACTGTGTGCAAGGTTCAAGGAAAAGGTTGTCAATTGGTAATTGATAGTGGCAGCACCGATAATTTGGTCTCTACAGAAGTGGTGGAAAAGTTTTTAATTAAAGACAAAGAAACATCCAACACCTTACAAGGTGTCATGGCTTCAAAAAGGACATCAGTTGTTATTGAAGGAACAGTGTGAAGTGGAGTTGCAGTTGGGCAGATACAAAGACAAAATTCTGTGCGATGTGATGCCTATGGATGTGTGTCACATATTGCTAGGAAGACCTTGGCAGTATGACAGAGGAGCTATGCATGATGGGAAAAAGAAAACATACAAATTTGGTAAAGATGGTATTAATCATACATCGCTGCCTATGGAAGAAGAGGATGCATCAAGAAAATTTGATCCAAAGACTTTATTGCTGAGTGGGAAAGAATACTTGCAACAGATTGAAGAGAATAAGGTAAATTTTGCATTGATTTGCAAACCCAAGGTAATAATTACTTCCACTCAAATTTATGATTTTCCAATTGAAATTCAAGAGATGCTGGAAAATTATTGTGATATCATTGTAGATGGTTTTCCTAATGAGTTACCACCCATTAGAAAAATCAATCACCATATAGATTTGATTCTAGGGGAAAATCTGCCAAATAAAGCAGCTTATAGGATGACTCCCATAGAAAATGAAGAAATCAGAAAACAGGTTCAAGAATTGTTAGATAAAGGATTGATTAAAGAGAGTTTGAGTCCTTGTGTGATGCCAACAATGTTGAGTCCAAAGAAAGATGGAGGCTGGAGAATGTGCACTGATTCAAGAGAAATCAACAAAATAACAATCAGGTATAGATTTCCTTTACCTAGAATTGAAGATTTGATGGATTGTTTAAGTGGAGCAAGATATTTTACAAAGCTGGATTTAAAAAGTGGGTATCATCAAATAAGGATTAGAGAAGGTGATGAATGGAAAACTGCTTTTAAAACAAATGAAGGACTGTATGAATGGATGGTAATGCCTTTTGGGTTATCAAATACTCCTAGTACATTTATGAGGCTTATGAATGAAGTGCTAAAAGAATTTATTGGTAAATTTGTAATAGTATACATGGATGATATATTAGTTTACAGCAGATCTAAAGAGGAACATATGAAACATCTGAATTATGTCTTACAGAAGCTACAACAAGAAAGGTTACTGCTAAATTTAAAGAAATATTCATTCATGAAGGAAGAGTTGGTATATTTGGGCTTTGTTGTTTCTGTTGATGGATTAAAGATGGATCCAGAGAAGATAAAGGCAATCATAGAGTGGCCTTCACCGAAAAGTGTGGTCTTGCTAGTTTTTATAGAAAATTCATAAGGAATTTTAGTAAGATCAATGTTTCTATTATTGACACTATAAAGAAGGATAAACAACCATTTAAATGGATTGTTGATGCAGAAAAGAACTTCCAACTGTTGAAAAGAAAGATCACTGAAAAACCTATTTTAATTTTTCCTAATTTTAATAAACCTTTTCAAGTGAAATGTGATGCTAGTGGAGAAGCTATTGGCGCTGTTTTAAGTAAGGAGTACATACCTGTAGCTTATTTCATTGAAAAACTGAATGAATCAAAGTATAAATATTCTTCTTATGATAAGGAATTTTATGTAGTTGTACAGTCATTGAAGAAGTGCAGACATTACTTGATGTCTGAGTTTATACTTTATTCAGACAATCATGCATTACAGTACATCATGCAACAGCCAAAGCTTAGTGAGAAACATGCAAAATGGGTAGAATATCTCCAAAGTTTTAATTTTGTATTAAAACATATAAATGGCCAATTAAACAAAGTAACATATGCCTTAAGCAAAAAAAGTATCCTAGTTCAAGAAAGTCAAATTCAAGTGTTGGGTTTTGATTTTCTTAAAGAATTATATGAGAAAGACTTAGATTTTAAAGAGGCATTTGAAGCTTGTAAAAATCTTGTTTTGTTAGACAAAAGTAAGTGGCTCGATTTTTTCTTGCAAGAAGGATTGTTGTTTAAAATAAATCAGTTGTGCATACCAAATTGTTCTATGAGGGGATTTTTAATCAAGAAGAAACATAGTGGTGGACTTGGAGGACATTTTGGTGCAGATAAGACTTATGAGCAGTTGAATCGGTTTTATTTATGGCCGAAGATGAGATCTAAAGTGGAAAAGTATGTAAAAAAATTGTAAAATCTGTCAGTATGCAAAGGCAAGGAGCCAAAACACAGGTTTGTATGTTCCATTACCTATTCCAGATAGACCTTGGGATATGGTAAGTATGGATTTTGTTTTGGGTTTACCAAAAACTCAAAGAGGAAATGATTCAATTTATGTTGTGGTTGATAGATTTTCTAAAATGGCACATTTTATTCCATGTTATAAAACTAGTGATGCTACTCACGTTGCTAATCTGTTTTTTAAGGAGATTGTAAGGTTGCATGGGTTACCTAAGAGCATTGTTTCAGACAGAGACACCAGATTTGTTGGTCATTTTTGGAGGACCTTATGGAAGAAACTTGGTACTAAACTGAGTTTCAGTTTAGCTTATCATCCTCAGACTGATGGATAGACTGAAGTTGTAAACAGAAGCTTGGGTAATCTTCTGAGAAGTCTTACAAGTGAACATCCAAAATAGTGGGATCAAATTTTGGCACAGGCTTAATATTCTTATAATGATTCTCCTAACAGGAATACAGGGTAGAGTCCATTCCATATAGTTTATGGAATGCACCCGAGAGGAGTGTCTGAATTGAGAGACTTGGGAAAAGCTGAAATGAGAAGTGCTAAAGGAGAAGATTTTTCTTCAGAGATTCAAGCAATACATGAATAGGTAAAACAACAGTTACAGGATAGCAACATAAAGTACAAGAGCAAAGCAGATTTGAAGAAGAGAGAAGTTAATTTTGAGGTTGGAGATTTGGTTTTAGCATACCTGAGGAAGGAAAGATTTCCAAAAAAGGTGTATAAAAAGTTAAAATTTAAGAAAACTGGACCATGCAGAGTCTTGAGGAAATTTTCTACAAATGCATATGAAATTGAATTACCCCCTGACATTGGAATATCTCCAATTTTCAATGTTGCTAATTTGTACAGGTACGAAAATAGAAATGCAGATGATACAACAGAGGATAAAGAAGAACAAGAGGTTGATTGGATAAAACAGTGACCTACAGCGAAGGCATTGCAGCCAGAAAAGATTTTAGATGAGAGATTGTTTAAAAAGACAAGAGGACAGGAGTATTTTCAGTATTTGATCAAGTGGAAGGATCAACCAATTGTTGATGCTACCTGGATGACAGATGCCATGCTACAGAAGTTGGGCAGTTCTGTAAAAGAGCTCATGGACAGAAGCCCATGAGGAATTTTGTCCTTAGGAGTTTGATGCACGAGCATGAGGCTTGAAGACAAAAGACTTCAAATTTTATTCAAAAAATACAAAAAAAGTTTACAAGCAAAGGAGTGGGATCTTTTAGTTGTCACTTTACAAGCTTTTTAGATAGGATTTGAGCTAGAATTCAGGGATTTGAATTATCTTGTAATTAATTCAAGTATTTAGGCTTAGTTGAGATTCTTGAGGAGAATATCGTGCAGATTAGATATTATCTAGGATTATATAGATTCGATCCATTGATTTAGGATCTGATTGTTGTATGTACAAGTATTTATGTAAGTTTTGAATTAGTTGAATGGGATTTTGACTAATTTTGGCTGAAGAGGATTGGAATGTAAAATTTGGAATTTCTCTATATCTCTGTGAATATTGTGCATGAGTGGTCGAATCCCGAAGGTTTTAATTTCCTTCGAAATATTTCTGAGTTATGTTGGTTTCCAGTTTGAACCCTCTAGAATTAGAGTTTTGTATAATCTTGGGTTGACGCATCTAAGTCTTCACTCACTGTGCATTGAAATAACTTGGATGTGTTAGAAATCACAGAAAATAATTTAGAAATAGACTAAACTTGGTGGAAGTGCTAAGTCTTGGCGGAACGAGGAAACCTGACAAATTCGCGAGAAACCCAGAAGAAGAGCGGAAATCGTCGATCGACAAGATCGACAGATAATATCGACGGAAGAAGAATGGAGGAGATTAAAACCACGTGCAGAATAGAAGAGCGGTCTTTATAGGTGTAAGAAGTATTTTGCGCTGTCTTAAAGTGATAAGTGGCATTCTACAAATTCACACGATTACCCTTAGCGGGTGACACGTAGCACGAGAAAACTACTTTTCTTGTGCGCCCTCGACCTGATTTTGCTCATGCAAGAATCCACGCGAGATTACATGATAGTCGTTGGATCAAGCGGGATTGATCAACAGTGGGGAACAGCCAAGCTAGTTGGCGAGCGGGTAATGCGATAACCGTGGGATTGAGGAATGAGATCGATGGCGGAGATTTAATGTGCTAAAGGTTTGTGGAGTGGCAGACGCGATAAGGTTATGAACTGGGGTTTTTAATTCCTTTTGGTTCCGTGGTAATTTTGAAGTTTTTCCATACCATCAGGTAAATTAGACAGTTCTATTATTTCAACAGAATAACTAAAATTGGAGGTTGATGACTGATACTCCAAAGGAAAACCGAGAAGAAGTTCCACCCGAAGTTGAAATAATAGTTTATAGTTTTGAACGATTATCCTTAACACCTGCAACCAACCCCCCACTTTGTATCCTTCATTATTTGTCGGTTGAGACAAAGGAGTTATGGTTTATGTACATATCTATGTATGGTTGTAAATACCACAATGAGCTATGTTATAAAGCTCCAATAAGAAATATGATTGTCATGTTTGTCATGTTGGTTTTGCTTTCCAACAAGTTGTTATTGTAAATATTGCATCATGCTAAGTTATAAAGCTCCATAGGCAATATGTTTTTTCAGCTGTTTTACTGGTCGTAGGTGTCATAAAACATCGAGGACGGTGTTCCCCCGAGGGGGAGGGGTTTGTAAAAACCCAAGGTTAAAAGTTCATGTATTAAAGATAATAAAGGAAAAATAAGACCAAGGTCATGGGACACGTATTCCAAGTTATATGTTGGGAAAAACATCATAGTGAGTGTCACTTTCAATTTATTTATGGCTAAGGATATTGGCAAAAGCAAAGAGACAATAATTGACATTTATTTATGAAAAATAAAGGAAAATAGGAGAAAAGGGAGATGAAGGGTCACAAATTTCAGTGAGAGGGAAAATGAAGGGAAAATGAAGAAATTAGAGGCATGAATAATAAAAACGCATCAGAGGATCAGTTTGGAGCCTTTTGTAAGTTTGGTTTTGGAGTTTGCTTCAGAGAGGATAAAAGCATCAAGATAATAAAGAAAACAAGCAAGCAAAGGAAGGACAAGGAAAGAAAATGAAGGAAGAAGAAAAGCAAGGAAAGCAAGGAAGTTTGGATCAAGCAACTTCAACAAGAAGATTTTACAATGGTTTCATCCTTGCCTTTCCATTTCTTGGATAGCCATGGTGTAATGGGATTCTTTTATTGGTTGAGCTTTGGATTGTGGGAAGCTTTTAGAACCAGGTGAGGTGGTCTCAAGAAATTTTCTAAGGGTTGGGGGTGGAGGTGGTTTAATTCTGGGAAGCCCTCAATACATGGGTGGAGACAGGAAAATTCCTCAAGGTAATGGTGAAGAAACTCTAAGGAATCCAAGCTTATTTGGGCCTCGTGATCTCTTAATTGGCTTTGGCGAGATCGTGGTAGCTTGAGGGTGGAGGTGGTTTAATCTCTGAGAAGCCCTGGTTGTTTATGTCTTGAGATCCCACATTCTTGCTTGGAATATGGCACTGGGATGATTTGTTGAAAGAAATATTTGGTTTAGCCCAATCTATGGTCAGGTGGTACGTTGAAGCCCTTGACCTGGTTGGCTTTTGCATCAATTAATAAGAGTTATTTTCATATTGTAATCTATGAGAAATTATACTTGTTATTATGATGATTTTATGGTTGTTTTGTCATGGTTGATAACCTGGTTATATGCTAGTTGTCAACATGGATTTGTAATGTTATCTAGTTATGACTTGTTCAGGATTTGATAAGGATATGAATGGTTGATGAGTGCATGGACTAACAAGTGTTATTGCAGCTATTATGAGAGGGCATTAGACCTTCTTGGTGATTCTCATATAAGTTTTAGACTCCTATGATAAGATATGCATTCATGAACTATAGCTTACATGTTTACCATGTGTTTGATCAAATGATTATCATGGTTAATCCTGGTTAGGTCAAGTTATTGTTCAAGTCTTGTATGAAAAGCATTTTCATTATGTTGTTTATCATTCTGAGAAGTTATAGGCAGTTCTGGACAATGATCTAGAGGCTAGCCTGGAAAGGTGGCTCAGATCTTAGGACCACACCCTCTAAATTGAAGATTTTGGGCTATAACCGTAGGGAAAGAGGCTTGTGCATGCGGTTGGAGGCCTATAAATGCACCCTTGCCTTTTCATGCATTCAGTTGTGGGACCAGGTTAGTAAACAGGCAAGCCAACTTAGGGTTTGGTCACCTGGGGTGGTTCTTTGGCCCCTGAGTGTCCTGTAAGCCTTGAGGGATGTATGTGAGTTGTCAGTTGTCGACCCCACTTCCATAACTAAAGCTTGGAGGTCAGGTCATCTCATAGTAACTCTTCATCTCATGTTTATCCTGACATGTCAGTAAAATTGGGTAAATGTGGGAGGGGGTGGTTATACGTGCTCAAAATCTGTTGAATGTGCCACAAATGTTTTGCCCAAGTTTTGTTGAAGATGAGTTTGTCATCCAAATATACATCCAAAAAAGAGTTTGTTAATGGCCACATGATATGCCAATCATCCTCGTAAACTTTTCTAGTGCATTATTCAAGCCAATGGACATGACCAACCACTCAAAAAGGTGTTTGTTAGATTTGAAGGTTGTATTCCATACATTAGTTTAACCAAAGCTTCCTTTTTGCCCGATATCGTTTAATTTCCATGCCCAAAATATAGTTTGCAGCACCAAGATATTTCATGTCGAATTTGGAGGACAATTGGGTCTTCAATTCTTGGATAATTTCTTTTTTGTTTCCAATCAACAACATATCATCCACATATAAGACCAAATAAATAACACAGTCACCAATTAATTTAAAATACACACAATGACCTGCTTTGCTTCTGGTGAAGCCAAGTCCCCTTATATATGTATCAAATTTCTGATACCACATCCTTGGTGACTGTTTTAACCCATACAAAGACTTTTTTTAACTTGCATACCAGTTCTTTATTACCCTTCACCGCAAAACCTTCAGGTTCCTTCATGTAGATCTCTTCCTTTAGATCCCCGTGAAGAAATGTTCTCTTCACATCCATCTGTTCCACCAAATCCCAAGCCTCATTTTTGTGCAAAGATGTCATTTCATCAACCATGGCCTCTTTCCAGAGTTTGTCATCCTCTGAATCTACCACTTCCCTCATAGTTTTGGGATAATCATCAGTAATCGATAAAGAAAAATTTGAACAAAAAGAAGTTGGACTATACCTTTATAGCTGCCTTCTTTCTCGAACTTATCTTCTCAGAGCTGGAGTTTGTGGTTCTTCATCTTCTGATTCCTCTTCTGTTGTAGAGATTGATTCCTCCTCCTTTAGCTCAAACTCTATCTTCTTAGGGTCCTTTGGTAGGACTTCATGTTTAATAACATCTTCCACCTCTCTAAACACCACATCGCGGTTGTACACTGTTATCACTTAGATTTTCCTTGAAGTTGTTGGGAAGAGGAAAGGGTCCGAGGTAACCACAAACCAACTTTTAGGTACAGAATCTAGCCAACCTATACCCAGAGAGGGCTCTCTCTTTATGATTTAGCTTGGTTTTGAAAGATATTAGGTTAGTTATGAAGTTTAGGCGTTTTATTTGAGTGTGGGTGGTGAGATTCAATAGCAGAGGGGTAAAACTGAGTAGCTTAGGCCATTGGGCTAATGGAGTCAAAGAAGATGGCTTAACTGGACTTGGTTTCTTAACAAAAGATGGTTTCACAGGGCAAGATGGTCAAACAGGGAAACAAATAAAGACTTGGGATAGATGGAATGAGCTCAAATTGGATGAAAAGCAGTTAAGAATTCTTCAACCTATCTGAAAAGAGGGAACTTGAATGATTACTAATAAAGAGAAGTTAAGTATTCTTTACTAAATAATCAAAATGGACGAACTAGAAAACAGGAGCAATTAAGATTTCACTGTTTATCCTAATTCAGAAGAAAACATAGAGAATAATAACGATTGAAAACAGAGTGCAATCAAGCATATTCTGAATTACTCTTTTTCGTTTATCATTCAGATATGAAACATAGATGATATAATAAACAAGGAAAACTTTAAAACATAAGGTATAGAGGACTTATTGATCCGGTGTTTGATTTAAGAAATATGTGGAAAGTCCTTTGCATCAATTCTTTATCCAGCAAGCCATACAAGAGTTGGTCCAACAACACTTTATTCCAAAATAATCAGTATTACAGCAATGTCTAAGAATCCACCCTCAATACTCCAATTGAGGGAGTATTTATACAAAAAAAAATACAATGAAATATCTCATAACAAAGTGAGATATAAACTGGGGTGACTAATCATATCTTTCAAGAAAATAGGGCTAGAAGACCTCGTAGATGACAGATAAGGCAACCGAATGGTTTGTTGTCCCTATTCTCGAGAATGTGCTGGAGTTAGGCCCTATGATTTGGCCTCTTGTTGTCCTTGGTGTAATTATGTGCTGGCTGCTCTGTTTTGATCTTCCTACTGATACACTTTACCTGCATCTGATACTCTTTACCTGTTGATCTCTTTTCATCCTCTTTACCTTCATTGACTGTAGTAAAAATCAAAATTTACCTTTTACCTAGGATAAATTACAAAATTTCAAGCATTTCTTCCCACCATTTTGGCTGTGGTATTCTGGTTTTTTGAAGCTTTCTGAGGGTTTCATCTGTTTCTGTATACCTAAAAAATGTAGGCTAAATTGGGAACAAATGCTTCAGTTCATGCTTGACATAGAATAAGTTCTCTAGGCTGTCATAGAGAACTCTGCCTGTAGGCAATGCTTTTATTCCTGATGCACTTGTTGATGAACCTGCTTGGTTTCCTACATACTTATTCAATTTCTCCACATAATCTTTATGCCTCATTAATCTGTCATTAATCACTAAAGGACTGGGTAGCCCTTTACCCTGCAAAATATCAAACTTTTCCATAAAAGCATTAATCTCTGCCTGCATGTCATGACATCTTCTTTCTAAATTCTGCATCAAATTTTTCTTGGTTAATACCCTTTTGATTTCCAAAATGGTTTTTGTTCTGTCATTAATGCCTAATTCTTCCAACTATTCTTTGTTTCTAGTATTCAAAAAATGTATGAACCTGTTGGCTTCCTCAGGCATTTTTCCTAATTCTGCTTTTGTCCTTTGGACTTCTTCTTGGGCTGCCTTCACAAGATCAATCTGCTCAAAAATTACTTGGATGGATGGCCAAACATCATTTATGGATTGAGTGATGTTGGCCCAAAGAATTTTATTGATTTCTGACAAGGGCTTGTCAAAAGTAAGATCTTTCTCCAATGATTTCACTTTGTTTTCTAACACTTTAATCTCTCTTGTCTTTTCTACAACATTTATCTTTGAGAGATCATAGCTTTGTTCCATTTTGGCATATTTCTCCTTTACCTTATTTAGTTTTGAAACTTGTAGTTTCAGGTCCTCCATTGATTTTATTAGCTCCTCTGTGCTCAAATTAGCAGTGCTGCCCTGTGCTACTCTTGTTGTTCTTGTTGTTGTTGTACCTATAACTGCCTCTACTGTGACTGCTAGAATATTTGGTGCCAATGCTACTCCAAGAGTTGATGGGACTGCTGTTGATACTACTGGTATCACATTGGGAGGCTGGGAGGTCGACTCTCCCTGCTTGTCCTTCAATGCTTTTTCAAGTGCTTGTTCAGTATCATTCAGTCGTTCATTGAGCTTTAAGAGTAAATCCATCAGCTCTTCTTCAGATTTTTGCTTTATAACCTCATCAGTCTATGGATGCCTTGAAGGTGGTAGTTTTAGTTGCTTCCTTAGGGCAGCAATATCTTCATCTTTCTTTTTTATCAAGGCTTTTGTAGCCTTTGCATCTTTGGGATCATGGCCCAATCCAATAATTATTTCTTCCAGAGACTTTATTTTGTTATCTTTGGCCTGAGAGGAGGCCTTCTCCAAGTGTAGTTGAGTAGTAGTGTTGTCCAAAGAATTCTGCAATCTTTGGGCCATCATTGGCTTACCAGTCAAGGTTGAGTAAATCATTTCTCCAGTTTCTTTATGCAACTCAATCTAATCCAAAGGATGAATATCCTTTGCCATGACTTCAAAATTTGTTCTGAGATAATCTACTACTTATTTAGGTTGTTGCACCTTTGGCTTGAAATAGCTCATTATCATCTTGCCTTCTTTGATGTCATAGGCTGACATCAATCTCTGTTGATTTGTAAGAGCCATCTTCAAATATTGGTTATAAACCTTCAGCCTCAATGGATCATTCCTGGCTTTTATTTCTATGAATTTTTTCTTAATATCTGAGGCATTAGTCCCTGGTGGCTTGAAAGAAGATATCTCTGCACTTTGCTGCCTTTCTAGCTCCTGCCTCTGAGAGCTAGTGGATGTTCCTCCTGCTGGGAAAGTTTGTTGGCTTTCCACTCTTTCTTCCCTCTGACTATCTATAATTTCTTCTACAAATTCCTCCTCTGAAAGGGGATTTAGTCTTTGTCTCTTTGTTCCAGGCTGTCCTGATGGTTCACTGGCAGGGGTAGTTGTTTCCCTGTCTCTCTTTTTGTATCTTGCCTCGTTTAGAGGAGTTTGCAGAACTGGAGGCTCTCCCATATTGATCTGAGTGGGAGGAGTATGTGTTTGAGCCTGTTCTCTGGAAGTTTCAGGCTGCTTGGACATTGTAGGTTGTTCAGTGTTTTGAAAGTTGGTCTCTAATTCCTTGCCCTTTAATGTTCCTGTGGCTGGTGTGCTTGTTTCCTGTAAAGGTTGCTGAGAGGTTCCAGCACTCGAGGCACTAACTCCTGATCTTTGAGATAATTTAAATGGTACCTGCCCAAAAGAATCCAAGTCAAGTGTTTTCTCAAGATTTCTCATAATTTTCTCAAAATTGACCTGTTCACTATCATGCTCTACTAGGGTTCCTTCCCTCCATTCATCCATATTTGCATATTGTTCAATTTCTGGAATCCTATAGTGAATATATGGGGACAACCTATTCTTCATTCTTCTATCACATATAAAGTTGTTAGGGTCATATCGTTTCCACCCAAAACTCTTTTGTAATTTAAAATTCTCCTCTAAAAAATTTTCTGCTTCTTTCCATGCTTCCCTAGTGTTGCAGACAAAAGGGCCTAGCTGGTTCTTGATTCTAAGTTGAGCTTTCTTCTTGGCATTACAAAAATGGACTAGGTCTGCATTTATCATTTGCCTAAAATATTCCAATGCAAAAGGTCTCATTGGAACATACTTTGGTAGCTTAAAAGGGCAGAGTTCACACCCATAAATCCTGATTTCTGTATGATTCTTATATAGGTACCAGTCACCTATCCTGTATTGCTTGGAGAACTGAAGGATTTTCTTCATATCACCATTGATCCTAGGAGGGGAAAATCCTGTCAATAAAGTGGTTGCTGGATGGACAAATAGGTCAATGAACTCATTGTAGGTGTAAGGGGTCTCAATGGAATTATGGAAGATGGGACTCCAAAAGATGACAGACCTTGGATTGCCTCTGGTGTCAAGTTTCTTGACATGGAAAGGGAAGTTGTCTGACTGATAATACAACATAAGATGATAGATGAAAGTAGTGTATTTGAAGACTCCTTCATTGTCCAGTCTTAGGAATTGGTCATGAATTTTATTGGCAATATAGGAGGCATAATCATATTTAATAGCAAGGGGTTGTCCAGGAGTAAAAATTGACAATAATACTAAGGTTACATCATCAACATACTCTCCGGAGTTGAATCCCATGATTAAGGCTATCATATCAACAATAAGTTTTCCTGTATCTGTAAAGAAAGCCTGCAGATAAGGAGGTGGGCCTTTAGGCTGATGTTTAGGGTCCATGAACATCTGACAGATGCGAGTCAGTTCTGATTGAGACAATTGGGAAGATTTCTCAAGTAAGTATCCCATAGAAATGGGAGTGAGAGCTTGACTAGAGTGGAATTGCAGCATTTCATTGATGGACTGAGCAGTTATGGGAAAAAGGATTGTTTGACTTGGGGACATGACTGCTCTTTGGTTAGGGTCATAATTGGCACAGCAGTGATGAATTATATCTGGGAAAACATGGACTGAAGGGAGGAAGTACATGGGAAGGTTGGATTCCCACAGTCCTAAGATGTCAGAGCCATTCAGATAACTATCTTTGGCCTGGCAAAAGATCTTAAGGTGGTTTTCATTACCGGATAAGTCTTTTATCTGAAAATCTTTATCGGCCAGAGGCAGATAATCTAAATCTTTGTGAGGAGCGTTCATGGGTGCGACATTCAGAGCTATAGGGGTTTCCATCTCTGGTTCTTGTGGATTCAGAAATGGAATTTGGGTTTTCTGTGAAAAATAGTCAAAACAACAGGTTTTGGGAACCTATATAATGAAACAAAGATTGTATTTGTAATGAAATTGGTCTTTTTTCTGTGGAATATTCAGCGTGAAACCAAAACTTTCAGGGTTTCGGTGGAAATGGGTAAATACCTGTATTGGGGAAGTGAACAGTGCAATGGCAGGATGGATAACAGGTTCCGGACTGCGTCGCTACAAATTTTCTGACCAGGTGGCAGTTGAAAAGCTTTAACGGTTGACTTGGACGTTGCTTTTCATGGGAACACAGTTTGTCGTATGAAATAATGAAAACAAAATTTCGTCGGTTTTATTCACAAAATCAAGGTTGGCGGGGGTTTATTCGGGAGATGACGTAAGCAAGACACGACACTTTGTTGTATGTGGAGGGCGGTAAGCGGTATGTGATCGCACTGCTTTTGGAATCGGGCGGTATTTGGTCGGGAGACAGCGATCCCACTAATTGCATGACGCATGGCGGAGGTACGGGAGGAAAACCGCCTGGTGATCGCGCGTTAACGGGGCGCGATATTAATAACAATCGTCAGATGATGGGAACGAGATCGGACGGTGGACAGGCGAGTGATACGACGGAGTTTTAACTGCGGCGGGCCCAATATAATTAACAAGTTAATTAATCATATCGGGGTGATTGTGAATGGGCGGGGAGGTTCTTAATTAACCTTGGGGGTTAATTAATTCCTTGTTAATGCAGCGGGAGATCAGGGTTATTAACTAGTTATGGGTTAACTAGTTAATTCCAGTTTAAAACATACTTATGGTTATAATTAACCAATGGAGGCGGGATATTGATATTTCGGAAATTTTTTAATATATGTGTAGTAATACAGGAAAGGGTGAAATTTCGTCCGGGAGTTATATAATATGGGTTAGAAATTAATATGAAAATGTAATAAAAGCGCCAAGTAAAACATTAGAGTGTCTATTTAACTTAGGCTTAAGTGAAAAGGGTATTTTATATAATATTGTGTATTTTTGCTAAGTAAAATAGGATTTTACTTAGGAAAAGACTTATGAGAATGAATGAATGGTGATTTTTAAGTACTTTAGGCTTTTTAAATTATTGGGCCGAGGGTCCGGTCCCTCCAGAAGTCAGAGAAATGCTTTGAGCCCCTCTAATTTTCAAAGACCTTAGTACTTAGGGGGAATTAGAGAAATATTTAGGGAAAAATAAGAAGGGAAGTTAATTATTTGATCTTTTCTTGATTGAACTGCATCAAGAGTAATGTTTGCCTTGCACTTGTGATAAAAGTGAAAATTAACACATTTAGAGACATTATCCATCACAACTATTTCTACAACATCATCTACCTACCCTGCCTACTTAAGCCAGACATTTTTTCTTCTTTATTAGGGTGCACTTGGACTGGCAAACCCTTATCACACTTTTTCTTTTACATGTAGAAATCTATCTATGTCTAGCCTTATTACATCCAAGGGCTCAGATTAAACTATTGAGCTCCTTTTATTCACTCTACCTATTTACTTATCTGCCAAAATTAAATAGTTTGGTCAGATTTTATTCTCTATCTCTAAAACATAAAATTGAAAATATGAACCAGTCAAGTTTAAGCTGTTTGATTGTTCACCAATTGTGGCATAAGTTACAAGTTGCACACAATTTGTTTATTACATAAGAGTAAAAAGTAGTGGCATTTAGACTTGCACACTTTCCTTGATCTTTCTTTTGGTGGGGTTCATTTTCTTTCACTTTTTTGACCATTTCATTCTTTTCACCCTTTGATTTTTCTTTTAGGGTATACCCTCTTTACATTTTTTTATTTTTTTATTTTTTAACAATATGGAAAACCTTTGCAACAAGGAAAGGTATGAACATATTCACAGCTCATCAAGTCAATCATGAAATATGACACCTATTGGTATAGGAGCATAACACTGGCTCCACTTGGGGATGGCTTTTCCTAGTGGAAGCTTGTACAGAGTTCCAATCCGAACTCCCTACATCAATACCAGTGCTTCTCGAACCAACTTGCAGGTATCTTTCTCGAACATTGTTTTTACACCTGCATCACCGAGCTTGCTTACAAAAATCAGATTTATGACCAATGCAGGAATACACAGAACACCCGGAAGTATTCTAATCCTTCCACCTTGAAACTTCAACTTGAATTTTCCACGATTGGCGATTCTATCCTTCCTTTCATCCCCTAATAATACATCACCACCATCATATTTATCATACTCGCAGAACCAATCCCTGTGGGGAGTGAAGTGAAAGGATGCACCTGAGTAAATCAACCATGCATCATGATCTACATGTGTACTTGAAGAATAAGCTAAGCACACATCCCCACCTTCATTTAAGGTAGTTTTCACCTCTGCAAAAGGAGCATCAGCAGATCCCTTTCCTTTCTCAAGAGCTTTAGATCTATAGTCCTTTTTGAAGTGCCCTTCCTTTATGCATTTCCAGCACACCTTTACAGGTTTTCCTGGAGATTTAGATCTCCCACTCGAGGATTTATTTTTGTTTCTGTTCTGGAACCGCCCTCGTACAGACAAGGCATCACCATTATGGCCCTCTGTATTTTTTCGTCTCATCTCCTCCGACAACAAGGATGAGACTATTTCATCAAACTAGAAGGCAGTCGCATTGCTACCTATTGCAACAACCAGACTATTCCATGAATATGGTAGAGAACAGAACGAACTGATGCACTTATCTTCATCTGAAATTTTTATATCAATAGATAACAACTGACTTACCACAATATTAAAGGCGTTCAAATGCTCTGTCACTAAGTCTCCATCCTTCATCCTCAAGTTATACAACTTTTTCTGTAGGAACAATCTATTCACCAGAGACTTAGATTGGTACAAAGTCCCTAACTTGCCCCACAAAGCCTTCACCGAAGCTTCCCTTGATACATTCAACAATACTGAATCTAAGATGCACAATTGTATTCTACTCTTTGCCTTCTTATCCAACTTCCTCCAGTCTTCATCGAACATTGTCGTTGGTTTAGTACCTGTATCTACCATGATCCACTGATCTTTATTCACCAGCAGATCCTCCATCTTTAGTTTCCACAACTCAAAACTCTAACCATTAAATTTCTCGATCTTTATCTTTCCACTGCTCGTCGTCTTCTTTCACCACAAGAATCGATCTCGCAAATCTCCCATTGAACATGGTTTACCACAGGCTCGAGAAAAACCCCTCAGCAGCAAAGGCGTCCCCTTGAAGCCAAAACTGCTTCGATACCAAATGTAGGTTTTAACCCCGTATAAAAATTACATGCATACAAATTCTAAAAACATAAGATAAACAATGACGAGAACATAAAACATAAAACATATATACACAGAAATTTTCCCTTGGATCCCAAAACCGGGACTATCAAATTGATTTTTCATTATATTCCTTTCAATGTTACAATACATATATATAAATGTCAAAGCATCCATAAACCCTAGATTAGAACATAACCGTAGTTCCCTTGACCAGGTCTACAAAAATGCCATGGACGAAAAACCATCATGCCCAAAACCATGTGTGAAAAGCATGCACAAAACCATAGGTAGGTTCACCCACCTAATATAGGGTCCAAAAAAAATTCCAGGGGGGGCCTACCACTGATCCGGATTTAAACAGGAACGCAATAGATTACAGAGATAACCATAAATACAGAGATGCAATAACCATAAACACATATATGCAGCGGAAATAATGATTCATTTCATTAATGGAAAAATACTGAATACAACCAGAAATGGAAATAAACCAGCTAGGGCGATGATAGCTATCTCTGAGAAGAGATGTGCGGCTACATGCCTCTGAACAGTTCCGAACTGTATTACAATGAGGCTCGAAGGCCTATTTATTGTTGAGAAACAATGGAAAACCCTTCACATACCGAAACCTAACCCCAGAAGATGAAACGCCAAATTGTGGGCCCCGTTTGGGTAAATTGGTACATCAATTTCCCGGGGTCATAACTTTGGCATACGATCTCCGTTTGACGCGTACGATAGCTCGTTAGAAAGATCTATCCGAGTACTACCACTTTGGGAGGAAACATAGGGCTCGGTCGCCCCAGAATTCCAAAAAAACGTCGTTTAGGGCCTCAAAACGGCTCCGGAAGTTCAGGACCCGAAAAACTGCTAAAAATAGTAAACTGTGCTACAATTAAGGAAACTGAAAATGCTGAGAAAGACAATGGTGGGGGTCCAGGTGGACCTGGCAGGTGGTCACCAATATCCACCTGGATCATTCCTCCCCCCTTAGGAAGCAATGGTCCCCATTGTGTTGAGTTCTTCCATCTGCTGAACTTGTCCTGCAATCTCTGATGTGTCCAGTGATGGTGGGAAGCATGGTTGACGATGGTCCACATTGAACATTTGGTGCCAGTGAAGGAATGGAGGAATGATGTGCTCCAAAGCATTGTTCCCCATAGCCTTGGTACTGTTGTAAAGACCATGTCCGAGTGATCTGAGCTTCTGATGGGTTCTGGTAAGGCGTTCTTTCTGTCGATGCAACCAGACTTTGTTGCCCACCTGAAACTTGTGTGGTACCCATGTGGGTGAGGAGAAGTTGTTCCTGTGTTTTGTCATGACCGTATCCTTTCGTTGCTGCTGCTGCGTGGAGGAACCCTTTGTAGGAGTCATGGATGTAGCAACGATCTTCCCCTTACTTTGGGAGTGAACCAGACAGATGAATTTCCTGGTCTGTGATATGAGCTTGCTGCCTTTCTTGGTAGTAATCAAAGATGTGGCGGTAGGTGGGGCTACCTCCGGTATCCTGTATAATGAATTATTCAAAGAAATAATGACAGCACGAGGCCTGGACTCATACACAGCATGTCGCCTCCACAAGTATGGTTGGCCTAATAATACATCACAAACATCCAGAGGTGTAACATCACATAATACCTCGTCAGTGAAGGGCTTGATGCTGTAGGGAAGGCGGCACTGCTGGCGAACTTTCAGATCTCGTCCTTCGTGAAGCCACCCTATACTGTACGGCTGCGGGTGCGGTGTAGTCGGTAGGCCCAACTGCGTCACGACCTCTGCTGAAACCAGGTTCTTTTGGCTACCACTGTCGACAATGAATCGCAGTGGTGAACCCTTCACCCACATCTGTGAGTGGAAAAGACGCTCGCCTTCCTCTGGATTTTCGGGCTCATCTTTCTGGATCTTGGCGGTGGCAACAATGGCGCTGGGATCTGCATCAATGATCTGCTTCCCTTTGCCATTCCCTTTGTCGAGTTCTGGCTCAGGGTCGGAACATGCATCTGATTCGGAAGCCTTCAACTCCGCCACGAGCGACTGCTTGGTCCGACACTCACTTGTGTTATGAGTGGGACTCTTGTGGAACTCACACCACTTTCCTGTGTCCTTCTTCGGCTTCGTGGTGTTGTTCTTTTCTTGCGGCTTCGACGGGTTGTCTTGGGTCACCCCGCCTTGGCTTTGTCCTTTGGGCTTCGGATTTGCAGATCCAAAGTCTCGCTTCTTCTGTTTGAACTTTTGCTCAATTTTGACAGCGTAGCGGTATGCTGTGCCGAGTGAGGAGATGTTCAAGAACACCATCTCTTCCTGGATGTATCTGTGCAGGCAGCCGCGGTATTTGAGTACCAGATGCAGCTCAGAATCTTTGATACCCAACTGTGTGCGAAGGGTATGAAAAATGTTTGTGAACTCTGGCACATCTTGGTCTCGTCCCTGTCGCAGTGTGGTCCATTTGATGTATTTGTCCTCATAGCTTCCGACAGGGTAGTACTGCTCCTTGATGGCATCCCGGAAGTCATTCCAAGTGGGTGCGGCTGAAAATAGTGAGCCTGTACTTTCATCCTTCTGCTCGCAGTAGGTTTCCCACCAGTCCTTGACGTGGGGGGCTGCTTTGAGAAGAGCGAAAACAATCTTTTCCCGGCTCGAAAATTCATGAACAGAAAAATAACCCTCTAGCAGATTTAACCATTTATCTACGGCATCTGCGTCTATCTGACCCTCGAATATGGGGATTTCAAAATTAACTTGTACCTTAAACGGCGTGGCGTTTCCAGAGTCGCTGTTGGAAGTCGATGCGTCGCCTCTGGGTAGCCGCTGAAGGATCTGCGCAAAGCTATCCATCATCGCGTTCCTTTGCCGCTCGAGCGCTTCTTCGAGCAAGATTTTGATAGGATCTCTTGCCCCCTCGTCTTTCTTCTCATCCGCCATGGGAGGCCGTCGGGATTTGCGAGGCTGGTCTTGCAAAGGTTCGACCAGTTCAAGCCCTAACTCCTTATATCCCGACCTCGTTGGGGACATGCAAAGAAAAAACAGAGAAAAAAGCAGACCGCTCTGATACCACTGATCCGGATTTAAACAGGAACGCAATAGATTACAGAGATAACCATAAATACAGAGATGCAATAACCATAAACACATATATGCAGCGGAAATAATGATTCATTTCATTAATGGAAAAATACTGAATACAACCAGAAATGGAAATAAACCAGCTAGGGCGATGATAGCTATCTCTGAGAAGAGATGTGCAGCTACATGCCTCTGAACAGTTCCGAACTATATTACAATGAGGCTCGAAGGCCTATTTATTGTTGAGAAACAATGGAAAACCCTTCACATACCGAAACCTAACCCCAGAAGATGAAACGCCAAATTGTGGGCCCCGTTTGGGTAAATTGGTACATCAATTTCCCGGGGTCGTAACTTTGGCATACGATCTCCGTTTGACGCGTACGATAGCTCGTTAGAAAGATCTATCCGAGTACTACCACTTTGGGAGGCAACATAGGGCTCAGTCGCCCCAGAATTCCAAAAAAAACGTCGTTTAGGGCCTCAAAACGGCTCCGGAAGTTCAGGACCCGAAAAACTGCTAAAAATAGTAAACTGTGCTACAATTAAGGAAACTGAAAATGCTGAGAAAGACAATGGTGGGGGTCCAGGTGGACCTGGCAGGTGGCCACCAATATCCACCTGGATCAACCACCCCCCTCAAACCCCTCGACGGGGGGGTGCTATTGCGCCTCCTCCCCCGCCCGTGGGGCTAGTCGTGTAAAGAATATAACACACACCCAACAACTTGATGGTAGCTTGAATTCAAATCAATCTTACTAAAGAACTTGACACCCTTAAGCTATACAAGAAGATCATTAATCATGGGGATTGAGTATCTTTTATTGACATTGATTTTATTCAAGGTTCTATAATTAATATAGAGTCTCCATGTCCCACTATTCTTCTATAGCAACACAATTGGATTCCCACAAGGTGAGGTGCTTAGTCGAATATAGTCCTTTTGGATGAGCTCATGAATCTGACGTTTTATTTTCTCATTCTCTAAGAGAAAGTGTCTATATATTGGGCCATTAGGTAAAGGAGCACCAAGTATTAGGTAAATTGAGTGTTTGACTTGATAGTGTAGAGGCACCCCCACAGGTGGAGCAAAAATATATTTGTATGTTTCTACAATCTTGTCCACTTGCTTCTATTGTGTATAGAGGCCTCGTGCTGAGGTTGTGGTGGTTGCACGAGCAATCCTTTCACCTTTTGACTAAACCATGAAGAAGACAAACATTTTGGTCTGAGAAATTACCTTTTGGCACTATGTTACTAAGATCAGTGAAATTGTAGTAGTTGGAACTACCTTTAGTACCTTGTAAATATGATATATGAGAATAACAATGACACTATGAGGATGAGACTTGGAAAAAACATGAGATTTCCACATATAAGATTGTCCTAAAAGAATATCACAAACTTCAAATGTCAACATCACACAATACCTCATCTTTGAAGGGCTTGATGCCATAAGACAAGAAACATTGTTGGCTAACACAAATGTCACGTCCATGGCTCAACCAACCAATGGTTTATGGTTGGGGGTGTCGCATTGTCAATAGCTTCAATCTCTTGATGACCTCAACTAGTATTAGGTTCTTTTGGTTCCCATTGTCAATGATGAAATATAGTGGGATATGTTGTACGTGTTTCTCATAGATATTCCTTGGCTACAAAAACTACGCCAAGAAACCAACTCAACCAGTCTTTAGGATCAAGCTGCCCCTTGAACCAAAGGGGTCTCCCTCAATTATTACAAGGCTTTGTTTAACGTTGTTCACATGTCACTGAACAACAGCGTATGAGGCACACTGGCCAGATTTAGGATTTAATGGGGTGGTTGATAATGATTGCACAATTCCTGTTCATGAATAAATCCCTCTCTTGTAGAGTCATTTCTCAAAGTGTCAGCTTCCGGCATGATAGAAGAGCTTAACTTTTAAAGAGTTTGAAAGAAGAATATAAGGGGATTTCTGATAATTAAGGAGTTAGAGAGCATACTTAATTAACCAAGCAAAATTGGATGCATGTAGAATACTTCCACAACCCAAAAAAACACATCCAGGAGAAGATATAAGGACAAACAATAACCAGTTCAAAGAAGAGCCACCTCAAATAGACAGTTTAATATACTAATATCTTTAAACGATTATAAATTTGCAGGGGATTTCAGAGAGATTGAAACTCAATCTATTCTTACCCAAATCTTCTATAATACTTTGAACATGTGCAGAAAGCAAGTTATGGAAACACTAGAAAGACATACTAGAAACACAAATTCTGTCATAAACTTTAGCCAAAAGGCTTTGATTAGGAATTCTATAATAGATTTTTTACAAAGATGAAAGGTTTTGGCATCAAAAGCCAACCCTTGTTTATTACAAATGATGGAATATATAGAATAAACTTCTCCTAAATTGTTACAATTTCTCTGGAATAATATCCTAAGCAATATACTAAAAATAAAACAATCCCTAAATACTTTGCCAGAAATTTGGAACTGTATGAAAATATTGTGCCTTGATATCTGGAAATTAGTTGAATGACTGCTGAAAATTTGTAGAATGATCCTCAATCTGCTGATCTTCTTTTGCTAGGTGTCTTCTGAATGCTGATATCTCCATGCGCTTGAAATCTAAAGCTGATGTTTCTGCCATTTGTCTTTCAATTGATAATTATGTGCCTTAAAATCTAGGGTTTGTGAAGTCGTCGCTGAAGATATGCTTCGAATGATTTTATGTCACTTTTTAACAGTGCTTCACCAATGTCATAAAATATTTGGAAGGAAATATTTTATAAATGTTTTCAAATATTTTGTAAATGAATTTTCTATTTTTCTATTTTCATGAAATTCAGAAAAATATCTCTTCAAATAATTTTATTAAATAAATTCATCCACTCATTTGAAATTATGTGTTGTTTTTCCTTCTCTTATATTTCCAAAACCATGTGTTGATTTTCCTTCTCTTGTATTCCCAAAACCATGTGTTGTTTTTCTTTCTCTCTAAAAATTTATTTTCACTTATCCTCCATTTACTTTCATGTGTAACCTCAATTCACCTGCACCAGTAAATTCAAATTCACATGTATCTCTAAAATTTATTTCCCCTGCACTAGTAAATTCATTTTACCATGTAGTTGTAAATTTATTTCACCTACACCACTTTTACCTCACCCTTCCATGGTAAAAATTTAATTACATGAATCTCACCTCACCCTCCCATCATAAAATGTATTTACATGAATCTCACCTCACCCTCTGGTGGCCTGGGTGCAGGCGATATGGACAAATGGCCGAAGCCTGATATAATTTCTTCAATTTCTGGCTGAATTCCTCTTTCTACTTCAACAAGTCTATCAGTCATCTAATGTTAGATTGATTGCTTCATGAATTTTCCCTTTGATCACCCCAACCCTTGTTATCGAGCATAAATCACCTCATAGACCTGTTTTCTTCTATCGGGATTATAATCCCATAGAATTATAAAGATAGGGTATCGTATAGGCGAAGGCTTTCATTCCAAAGGAACGAAAAATACAGTATTGGCGGGTCTTGCAAGGGAAATAATCCACACACAAGGATATACTATCGGCAATCGGTGCAAATCCAATTTTTCATGGAAGTAACTTCAAGCACAATCGGAGGGGGAGCAGCGAGGAGGGCTTCACGGGGTCTTCCAGCAAAGGAGCAGCGAGCAGAGCAACGAGGGCGTGCAGCGAGGGCTTCACGGGGTCTTGCAGTAAAGGAGCAGCGAGCAGAGCAACGAGGGCGGGGGACTTGCAGGTAGGGGGAGCAGCGAGGGCTTTGTCTGCGAGGAGCGTTGGAGCACTGAGGGGTTTCAGCGTTGGAGCAGCGAGCAGAGCAACGAGGGCTTTCTCTGCGAGAGCGTAGTTCATCGTAGGAAAACGCTATATTTGGGATTTTTTAACTATTGTGAAGATTGAGCTTAAGCAAAGGAGCAGGGGTGGTGAACAGGAGCGGGAGGTAAAGCAGCAAAGGAGCAGGGGCGGCGAGCGGCAAGAGAGCGAGCGGGAGGTTTGAACGCAGCAAAGGAGCAGGGGCGGCGAACAGGAGCGGGAGGTAAAGCAGCAGGTCCGAGGGTTTGAGGCCAGCAGGAGAGGTGAATCTGAGCGGGAGGGTTTGTGCGTAGGCGAGAGGGAGCAGGAGCAGGGGCGGGAGGTTTTTGTGCGTAGGAGAGAGAGAACAGGAGCAAGAGCAAGAGGGAACAGGAGCAGGAGATCCGGGAGGAGCTGGAGCGGCGAATCTGCGGGGCTTCTCCAAAGGCGAGCAGGGCGTGAGGAGCGGGCTCCCTTGAGTCAGGCGGCGAGAGGCTAGCAGAGGGGTTTTTTCCTTCAGGCTTGTTTTCATCTTCTGGTTTCTTAGTCTTCTCTGAGCGGGGGCGAGGCGGCTTCCCATGCCGCCTCTGCCCCCTGTTCTCGCCTCTGCTCCAGTGGGTCTTCTCCTTCTCGGTGGCAGTTAGGTTTGTTCTGGCCGCAGAATATCCTTTGGAGCGTTGAGGGAACTATGGGCTTTGCTCTGTTTCGTGCCGCTTCTATGGATTTTTCTGTTGGTCTTTCCTGCAGGAAGATGCGGTTGATTGTGGCTGTGATCTTGTTTCTCGTCTGGTTCGAGTGGAGAGTTTGAGGGGGCGGGGAAGGAGTGGCTTCTTTCGCTGCTCTCTTCCTCATTTCGTGCCTCTCCTTTTGAATTGGGCGGTCAGATCTTGCGCTTTTTTCCGTTGCTTCTCTGTTCTATGATTTGGTGCCACTTCTGCACCTTTCAGATGGGTTCGCCTTGTTTTCAGGGCATATTGGCCTTTCGGGGCTTTATCTGGTGATCTGTTTATGCAGATTTGTATGTGGCTCGGTCCACGGTTTGGCTTATGCTTCTTGCATTTGCATTATGTAATCTCTTTCTTATATGAATATATATTGCTTTTTCTTCTGAAAAAAAAAATACTATCGGCAATCGCTATCGCTCCCAATTATCGGCGTTATGGAGGTCTGACGCGATATCGATATCGCTATCGGCGATTGACGATGGTCTCATTAATATAGATCTGCGTCCCCACTAAACTTCTGATGCGATAGTCTTATAGATCTGATAAACCATCCAATCACTCCTATATTATTTCGGGTCCGAAAGTCGCACTTCGGACTTCAGCGCTTCCAAAGGCTAGTCTCTCCCCGCACCAATACAGCGATGCGATAAAGGGTTTGGATCCGACAAGGTTATAGTCCAGAGGTGATAATCTTTCAGGTCTTGAACTCTGTTCCAACTAAATAATTTCACAATTTCCTATGTGTTAGTGTCAGTCTTTGCAACATTCCTCCAGTGATCAAACATGCTCTTACAAAGTGATTTTAAGGTGTCAAGGTCAAATTTTGTCATTTCAGTGAGTCTTCAAGTAAAATTTGGTCACTAGGTATTAGGTCTAGGGTTTGCCTTCACTCCTTTCAAAGTTGTCCAAATGTCTGTCCATGTCACCATTCAGCTAAGTGCACCATCATTCATAGGGTTTTCATCATCATGTTAGGGTCCAATGGGTCATTTTACACCTTGTTCATGCTTCGGTTGTGCCTAGGTAAGGTTCATTTCCCTCTCCTAGGGTTTTGAAAGCAATTTCTCTTGGATGGTAAAATCATTAGCAAAAATTGTATCCAGATGTTCATACACCTTCCCTTATCCTTAATGTACCTTATTAAACACTTCCCATCACTGAGATCCCCCAAATTCCTCATTGTCGCACAAACACTAGTTTCTTGCTACAACTTGACAATTTTCTAGGCTAGACCTGTGTTTTGCCCTTTTGGATATCTTCCCCTCACTCAATCTTTTAAATTCCACTTTCCCTTGCTTCCTAGCATCCCTCCCTACTTCCCAAAATTTTCTCAAGAATTTAGAAGCCCCTTATCCCCTTCATTTCGCTTCATTTCAACAAATCCCCTGTTCCACACATCGGGGTAGGTTTTACTCAAATGATGTTTCTGAGCCAAAAAAGATGAATTTTGGAAAACTGAGAGAGGTTTTTGTCCACAATAGTCCAAGGAAGAAAAATATCCTTCACTTTTTACATAGGTGTCATGGTTTTAGAGAAATGTCAAAAATATTGTTGCCTCAGGAGAATTGATGTACCTCTGAAGTGACCTTGGTAATCAATTTTTCTACTAGTTTGGTTGGCCAAATGACTTTCTTGATGAGTCATATGATAACCAGACACAAATAGCTTTCCAATGAGCTATCATGATCTCAATTTGGAGTTGAGAAAGACCTTCAAAAGTTGACTGCAACAGCACTCTGCCTTGAGGCAGCCTCATTTGGCACATTTTGACCAGTCTTGGGAGATTTTATTTTTTACAAGTAAAATGAACTTCAAATTGAAAAATTCCAGTTTGGTTGGAAAGTAGACTCAATAACCTTTCCAACGAGCTATCTCGCACCGAATTTTGACACCGGGAAGGCCTCCAAAAGTCTCCTAGAAAAAGCGCGACGCATTGGGCAGGTGGCGCGGCGCACATAACTAGCGCGACGCATTAGGCTGCAATTTCTAGTGCAAATATACACTGGCGCGGCGCATACAGAAGGCGCAGCGTGTTGGGTTTGATGTGCGGAGCATACAGTGAGAAAGCCCAATAACTTAAAAAATTTGCTCAAAATCGCCCAATATGCTTGGATCATCATTTGTACAAGTAGGTTGAACTTCTTTCATGGTTTTTCATCCAAGATTGATGGTTGTTGATGGTGCTTGATAAATGGTGAAGTGTGTCAAGGAAAAAAAAACCTATCCCTTCAAAGTTGTCAAAGGAGATTGATGCTAGGGTTTTGTGTTGGTCATTTTACTACCAAGTATCCCTCCACCTCATCACTTCCTAGTTCCATACTCCCCTTGCTTCTCTTATTTCCCAAGTTTACATGCCCCTTAATTTACTAATCATATACCCCTATTCCTATTTCCTAAAACCCAAATACAAACCACAAAATTCCCTAAACCCTAATTGTTTTCCCAAAATCTAAATATCATTCCCTAAAACCCCCTCATTCCCTCAAAAGCCCTACAAACAATCTTCCCAACCTCTCATACATAGTTCTTCCACATTCCCTCCACAGCCCCTCATACAAACATACCTTTGGCAGCCAAAACCTAATCACCATAAATCTCATCAAGAAACCTCATACATTAGCAAGCATTGGGAGTCTTGGCTTGAAAGAGTCAATATTCATCTTGAGAAGCTGTTTGCGAAGGCAAACAAAGACAAGGACATGCTCAGGCACATGAAAAATCATTATTGGGCACGAACTCATGTTTGCAAAGCAAGGGTCAAAATCCTAAAGGCAAGACTAAAGAGGGCACTAAAACGACGCAAAAGGCATGATAGGCTCCAAATCTTGGCGGAAGCTTCTTTGGCTGAGCATGATACTTGATGATGGACCTTCAGTCCAAATTTTAATAAATTTGGAAAAAAAATTGTCAATTTTGAATTTTTTGGCTTCAAAACAGATTTTCCTGCCCAACGCATAGCGCCACTTGGTGTGCGCTTATAATTGGGAGATCCTCTGGAGGAAAACTTTGTATTTCTGGATTTGTTTTAAAATGACCTCTATGTCACCTTTTGCACCCACAAGAAGCAGTGTTGGGAGATTGGATTTTTGGAGGGGCAAATAGACACCAAATCCAGAAATTCCACTTGGGTTCGAAAGTAGATGGGTAGGGATTTCCAACGAGCTATCTTGAGCTCAATTTTGACTTTGGGAAGACCCTCAAAATCAGCCTCAAAGTTTTGATACGCATATAGATTTCAGGCGCGGCACATAGGGAAATTTGGCCTATTTTTCACTCCGCAGCTCAGAATTTCGCCTAATTTTGACTAGTTTCACTTTTTCATGTAACTTTTGACTTATCTTGATGTAAATTCATGACTTTGATGTAATTTTGGCACATTGATACTCATCCATGTAAATTCATTCACTAAAAGGTGAAAAAATAGTGAATGAATCAGTTTCCTTTTATTTAGAGGCAAGTTGTTTCATTGCCTATTTTTCAGTTCCTTGTTTAGATATGGTTGAAACAACTCCTAGAATGATGAGCTCGACCCCTAGAGGCATGGGTCGGAGTTAATCTTGTCTATATCATGTAATTTCTCAGTTATTTTCAGGGTTGGACACTTGGGATTGCTTGGCACTCCATTGTACATCTGATTTCTGCATTTTTGGCAAAGGAAAGACCAGGGTTTGCAGCACTTTTTGGGATCCCTGTGGCTCTGTGTTTTGATGGTGTTCTTCTCTATGTAATTTGTGAGTTCACTGATATTTATGTGTACCATTTCCTTTCTCTTTTGCTTCTGATATCAAACAAATGAGTGACAAAGGTAGAATTCATTAGCTTGCTGTGCTCTGCCTTATAGTTTTGTTTAATTTTCAATGTTTTCATCAGTTTGAAGAGGATTGTTGATACCCTATCGCCCTCTTCAGCTTCTCACCAGTCTGAGCCCTCCATCTTTATAAATCAAAGTATTAAAATGGTTGCCTTTCTTGCCCCAATCAGAACTCTGCAAAACTGGCCTTCATCCCCGGACCCAAATTTGCCTTTCCCTTGATTCCAACAAAACTCTCAAAAAATCAAATCAAATCCTTGCACTTCATACCTAGCCTAACATTAGAAGATATTTCAGTCATCTCAAGCCCCATAGATCACCATTTTCTGAGATTGACCCAGAGAGCCCTCTCCTCGTGGTTTCATGTTGGTCCTGGATCCTGCCTTTTCATCTTGAGGTAAATCTAGGCACTAACATAGTGGCGACCATACTGGGGAAGAAACTTTGTTTTCATTGTTTGGATTTGTAGACTACAGACGGAGCCTGAAGTTAGCCAAGTAGCCTTCAAAACGCGTTTTCTTTGCATTAACACGAGTAGATAAAAGCTGCTTCAGTCAATCTCCGGTCTAGTCTTATAAGTTGAACATCTGACTTGCAAATTGCCCCAGTAACATGTATCAAGTTCAGATCTGATTGTTGATGGTGGACAACGATCAGACACAACAAGGCTGAAACCATTCACCTGGCGATTCCAAATGAGTTTTGAGATCAGATCCAAGGCTCCACTGGAGGATGAACCTGACCAGCAAAAACATCAAAGGACAATATGGACAGATTAGGTATTCAAGTTGGAATTTCATCCAAGACATTTTGTTCTTTGTTATAAATTATTTCTTCTCTTTTCCTGAGAATGTCAAGAAGGCTTTGCAAGTATACTGTGTTTGAGAAGAGATCGTCAGCCTGCACTTTATTCCTTCCCCTTGAAGATTGTGAATACCAAAGATTTGCACGCCTTTGAGCTTGATCAAGACCCTTTTTCTAAATCTTGTGATGACCGTCATCAAATTGATGAGCCTCAAGAGACCAAGACTGATTCTACAGCTTCTGTACATACCCCACTACCTTGTAAAATTCCAGATCAATACAAGCCTTTGATTTTACCTCCTATATCCCATGCTTTCCCTAAAAATCATGACCTATATCTACCAAGATTTGATGGTGAACGCGACAACATCACTGCTGAGAGACATGTTCTGAATTTTGAGTCTTTTCTTGACCTTTTTGAAGTTGATGAAGAAGATGTCAGTATTAGGCTTTTTGCTCTTTCGTTGCAAGGCAAAGTCAAGAGTTGGTTCAAAACCCTGCCTGATGCGAGCATCTCAGATTTCCAGCAGTTCGTCAAAGTTTTCCTTGACATGTGGGTGGTCAGACAGAACCTTTTCTTGATTATAAAAGAGTATAACCAGCTGAAAAGATTGCCAGGGGAGACAGTACAAGAATTTTCTGCCAGATTTAACCAAGTTTATTATTCGATGCTAGTTCATATAAGACCTCCTCCTGGATCCGCTCTCTTGCACTACCCGGGTGCCTTTGATCCGGAAATGGAGTTTCAGCTGAGAGAAAGGAATCTTACAACACTTGAAGAGATGCAAAATAGTGCAGTAGATGTAGAGGCTCATTTGCTAATCAGAAGGGCGAAGTTGAAGGAAGAAGAGATGAAAAACATAGATCTGGAGGAATCGACATCTCTAGAGGTAAAGCTTGACATTTTGGTAAGTGCAGTGGAAGAGATGATGCAGAAGATCACTACAAGGAATGATTATGATGTTCAAGCCCATGGCTCGTTGATTGAATAAGAACAAGTTGTTGATCCAAAACATTTTGTTTCTTATCCTAGTTGTCATAGATATGATAATGATTGTTTTGTAGATCATCTTGGATAAGAGAGATCTGTTGATATGACATGTATGCTTGATGATGTCTTTTATACTGATGATTTGCCTCAGTTTGATCAGTATGATGATGATGATTATGTTCTCCAAACAGAAGCTAATCTTGCAGACACATCAGCATCTAGTTTGTGGAAGGAGGAAGTTCATTTTCAGAAGCTCGAGTACTATGATGAACCAATACATATCAGCTATGGAAATGACAAGGAAAGTGCAGCAAATTTTGAAGTAAGTGAAGGATCTTTGCCTTTTTGTTTTGCTTCGTTTCAGTTCATTAGAGACAACATTCATGCAATCATAAATCAACTGTCGACAAGTCTTGATTTGGACCATCTTGAAGGCAATGAAAACCTTGTTCAAGACTTTTCATATCCAGATTTGCAGCTCCCGAATGCCTTTGATTGTCAAGTTGCAAATAAAGACTTGGAAGTTGGCACATATGGTCAGAGGATGCAAGATGATTTCGTACCTTTCTGCTTTGAATCATTTCAGTGTTTGAAGGAAAATTTGCATAATAAATTTTCAGTAAAGGATGAGCAGCCTGTAGAAAGTCATGCAATCTCATCGGAACTAATAGAAAATGGGTTGCAGCAGTCTTTTCAAGTTTTTCATGATCCAATAACTGATGTGTTGGATTATGTCTGCAGTCAAAGTTCTTCTCCATTGACTACATGTGAGCTTGAAACGTGTGTTGATATAAACTTGATCTGGTAGCCGGTTTCTTTGTCATTTTCAGCAGGAGTCTCGTCACAAAGCTCAGATGAAAGTTTGCATTCATGGTATGAGGAAAAGATAAGTAATCCATTGGATGAGCTAAGTCCCGGTGTGCATGAATTTCGAGATCCTTATGCAGTGTTTTTGGAGATGGATAGAGAATCCATATCATTCAACGGATTTGTTTCCAAGTTTTCATGGGAGTTGCCTTTCAGTAGTTCTCTCTTGTTTTTCATAAGCGAGCACTTGCGGAGAATTCAAACAGCAGCTGGAATACTTACTTGGTTGCATTGGTTGTTTCATTTCACTTGATCAGGTGATGAATGGAACTGTTAGAGTAGGTTTTGATGAATAAGCTTTATTTTGAGCATTATTTTCTAGTTTGTCGATTGTGTTTAAGTATCGAGTCAATTTTTAGTTGAGTGAGAGTCAGTTTGTGTCGTCAAGTCGTCAGTTTTTAGTCATGCATTTCAGATGAGTTTTTGACTCCATTGCCCAATGGATAAGGCATTGGTCTGCTCTCCCAAAGATTTGTAGTTCTTGGCACCTCCAAGGAGCTACCATCCCCATTGGAGCCAATGTTAGTGTCAGTCTTTGCAACCTTCCTCCAGTGATCAAACATGCTCTTACAAAGTGATTTTAAGGTGTCAAGGTCAAATTTTGTCATTTCAGTGAGTCTTCAAGTAAAATTTGGTCACTAGGTATTAGGTCTAGTGTTTGCCTTCACTCCTTTCAAATTTGTCCAAATGTCGGTCCATGTCACCATTCAGCTAAGTCAACATCATTCAGAGGGTTGTTATCATCATGTTAGGGTCCAATGGATCATTTTACACGTTGTTCATGCTTCGGTTGTGCTTAGGTAAGGTTCATTTCCCTCTCCTAGGGTTTTGAAAGCAATTTCTCTTGGATGGTCAAATCATTAGCAAAACTTGTATCCAAATGTTCATACACCTTCCCCTATCCTTAATGTACCTTATTAAACACTTCCCATCACTGAGATCCACCAAATTCCTCATTTTCGAACAAACCCTAGTTTCTTGCTACAACTTGCCAATTTTCTAGGCTAGACCTGTGTTTTGCCCTTTTTGACCTCTTCCCCTCACTCAATCTTTGAAATTCCACTTTCCCTTGCTTCCTAGCATCCCTCCCTACTTCCCAAAAATTTTCTCAAGAATTTAGAAGCCCCTTATCCCCTTCATTTCACATCATTTCAACAAATCCCCTGTTCCACACATCGGGGTAGGTTTTAATCAAATGATGTTTCTGAGCAAGAAAAGATGAATTTTGGAAAACTAAGAGAGGTTTTTGTCCACAATAGTCCAAGGAAGAAAAACCTCCTTGACTTTTTACACAGGTGTCATGGTTTTAGAGAAATGTCAAAAATACAGTTGCCTCAGGAGAATTGATGTACCTCTGAAGTGACCTTGGGAAAATCAATTTTTCTCCTAGTTTGGTTGGCAAAATGACTTGCTTTATGAGTCAAATGATAACTAGACACAAAGATATTTATAATCAGCTATCATGAGCTCAATTTGGAGTTGAGAAAGACCTTCAAAAGTTGATTGCAACAACACTCTTCCTTGAGGCAGCTTCATTTGGCACATTTTTACCAGTCTTGGGAGATTTGATTTTTGAAAGAGAAAATGAACTCCAAATTGAAAAATTCCAGTTGGGTTGGAAAGTATACTCAATAACCTTTCCAACGCGCTATCTCGTGCCCAATTTTGACATAGGGAAGGCCTCCAAAAGTCTCCTAGAAAATGTGTGATGCATTGGTCAGGTGGCGCGGCGCACATAACTGGCACGGCGCATTGGGCTGCAATTTCCAGTGCAAATTTACATTGGCGCGGTGCATACAGAAGGCGCGACACATTGGGTTTGATCTGCGGCGCATACAACCAGCAAGCCCAATAACTTCAAAAATTTGCTCCAAAATCGCCCAATATGCTTAGATCATCATTTGTACAAGTAGGTTGAACTTCTTTCATGGTTTTTCATCCAAGATTGATGGTTGTTGATGGTGCTTGATGAATGGTGAAGTGTGTTAAGGAAAGCAAACCCTATCCCTTCAAAGTTGTCAAAGGAGATTGATGCTAGGGTTTTGTGTTGGTCATTTTACTACCAAGTATCCCCCCACCTCATCACTCCCTAGTTCCATACTCCCCTTGCTTCCCTTATTTCCCAAGTTTACATACCCCTTAATTCACTAATCATATACCCCTATTCCTATTTCCTAAAACCCAAATACAAACCACAAAATTCCCTAAACCCTAATTGTTTTCCCAAAATCTAAATATCATTCCCTAAAACCCCCTCATTCCCTCAAAAGCCCTACAAACAATCTACCCAACCTCTCATACACAGTTCTTCCACATTCCCTCCACAGCCCCTCATACAAACATACCTTTGGCAGCAAAAACCTAATCACCATAAATCTCATCAAGAAACCTCACACATTAGCAAGCATCGGGAGTCTTGGCTTGAAAGAGTCAACATTCATCTTGAGAAGCTGTTGGCGAAGGCAAACAAGGACAAGGACATGCTCAGGCACATGAAAAATCATTATTGGGCACGAACTCATGTTTGCAAAGCAAGGATCAAAATCCTAAAGGCAAGACTAAGGAGGGCACTAAAACGACGCAAAAGGCATGATAGGCTCCAAATCTTGGCCGAAGCTTCTTTGGCTGAGCATGATACTTGATGATGGACCTTCAGTCCAAATTTCAGCAAATTTGGAGAAAATTTTGTCAATTTTGAATTTTTTGGCTTCAAAACAGATTTTCTTGCCCAACGCGTAGCGCCACTTGGCACGCGCTTATAATTGGGAGATCCTCTGGAGGAAAACTTTGTATTTCTGGATTTTTTATAAAAATTTATGCATGCTCATGAATTACCTAAGGATTTCATCAAGTTCTGGGTTGCCTAAAGGGTCAAAAACACACAAAAAATGACCTCTCTGCCACCTTTTGCACCCATAGGAAGTAGTGTTGGGAGATTGGATTTTTGGAGGGGCAAATGGACACCAAATCCAGAAATTCCACTTGGGTTGGAAAGTAGACGGGCAGGGCTTTCCAACGAGCTATCTTGAGCTCAATTTGGACTTCGGGAAGACCCTCAAAATCAGCCTCAAAGTTGTGCTACGCATACAGATTTCAGGCGCGGCGCATAGGGAAATTTGGCCTATTTTTCACTCAGCAGCTCAGAATTTCGCCTAGTTTTGACTAGTTTCACTTTTTCATGTAACTTTTGACTTATCTTGATGTAAATTCATGACTTTGATGTAATTTTGGCACATTGATACTCATCCATGTAGATTCATTCACTAAAAGGTGAAAAGATAGTGAATGAATCAGTTTCCTTTTATTTAGAGGCAAGTTGTTTCATTGCCTATTTTTCAGTTCCTTGTTTAGATATGGTTGAAACAACTCCTAGAATGATGAGCTCGACCCCTAGAGGCATGGGAAGGAGTTAAGCTTGTCTATATCATGTAATTTCTCAGTCATTTTCAGGGTTGGACACTTGGGATTGCTTGGCACTCCATTGTACATCTGATTTCTGCATTTTTGGCAAAGGAAAGACCAGGGTTTGCAGCACTTTTTGGGATCCCTGTGGCTCTGTGTTTTGATGGTGTTCTTCTCTATGTAATTTGTGAGTTTACTGATATTTATGTGTACCGTTTTCTTTCTCTTTTGCTTATGATATCAAACAAATGAGTGACAAAGGTAGAATTCATTAGCTTGTTGTGCTCTGCCTTATAGTTTTGTTTAATTTTCAATGTTTTCTTCAGTTTGAAGAGGATTCTTGATACCCTCTCGCCCTCTTCAGCTTCTCACCAGTCTGAGCCCTCCATCCTTACAAATCAGAGTATTAAAATGATTGCCTTTCTTGCCCCAATCAGAACTCTGCAAAACTGGCCTTCATCCTCGGACCCAAATTTGCCTTTCCCTTGATTCCAACAAAACTCTCAAAAAATCAAATCAAATCCTTACACTTCATACCTAGCCTAACATTAGAAGATATTTCAATCATCTCAAGCCCCATAGATCATCATTTGTTCAGATTGACCCGGAGAGAGCCCTCTCCTGTCCTCGTAGGGCTAGCTATGAGGCAGAGCATGGTTTGATGTTGGTCCTGGATCCTGCGTTTTCAGCCTGAGGTAAATCTAGGCACTAACACTATGGAAAACAGAGCTTTGCCGCGGAACTCTATTAAACAAATAAAGAAGCCAAACTCGCCAATATGAAGGAAAATAGGTTAAAGGCTTCAACTACTGCGTTAATTGGAAATTTTAGGCCAAATCACTGATATAAAACTTAGAAGAAAATAATTGAACTAATACATGCATAAAATAACAATTTAACAGAGAACCATCAATCAGATGCACAGAAAGAGTTTTTTCAAATGATAATGCTTCCGGCTCCCTCTCACTCAGAGCGTCCCGTTATTTCATTTTATAAATAATAGATAAGCCCTCTCGGTCCTTATCCATACAAAAGCATGCCTTTTACATCGATTTAAAGCAATTATGCATAAAGCTTGTTACAGCTTATCCATAAGCAATTAGTAGAGCATGATTTATTCTTAATTCTACCCTTATCTTAAACTAAAAAACATGGAAATTGCTGGGTAAAGGACCCCACTCCTTTGCTTGTATATTTTTTTGGATTTTTGGAATAAGTTTGAAGATTTTCCCTCCAAGTCTCATGCTCCTACATCAGACTCCTGAGGACAAAATTCTTCATGGGCTCTTGTCCATGAGTTCATCTACAGAACTGCCCAGTTTCTGTAGCATGTCTTCTGTAACCCAAGTAGCTTCAGCGGTTGGTTGATCCTTCCATTTTACCAAATACTGGAAGTATTCTTGTCCCCTTGTTTTCTTAAACACCTTCTTGTCCAGAATTCTTTCTGGCTGCAAATTCTTTGTTGTGGGTAACTGTTTTACCCAGTCAATCTCTTGGGTCTCTTGATCTTGTGTTGTATCATCTATAGTTTCACCTTCATACTTGTACAGGTCTGCAACATTAAAAATTGGTGATATTCCAACATCAGGGGGTAACTCAATCTCATAGGCATTTGTAGAAAATTTCCTCAACACTCTGCATGGTCCAATTTTTTTGAACTTCAATTTGTTATACTCCCTCTTTGGAAACCTCTCCTTTTTGAGATGTGCTAAAACCAGATCTCCAACTTCAAAGTTCACCTCTCTTCTTCTCATGTCTGCTCTGGTTTTGTACTTTATGTTGCTATCTTACAGCTGTTGTTTCACTTGTTCATGTATTGCTTGCATTTCTGAAGCAAAATCTTCACCCTCTACACTTCTCATCTCTTCTTTTCCCAAGTTTCTTAACTCAGATACTCCTCTTGGATGCATTCCATAAACAATATGGAATGGACTTTGTCCTGTACTCCTGTTAGGTGAGTCATTATATGCATATTCAACTTGTGCTAACACTTGATCCCATTGCTTTGGATGTTCTGCAGTAAGGCTCCTTAAAAGATTGCCTAAACTCTTGTTCACAACTTCAGTCTGTCCATCAGTTTGTGGATGATAGCTAGAACTGAAACTTAATTTAGTTCCTAGCTTCTTCCATAATGTCCTCCGGAAATGTCCAACAAATTTGGAATCCCTGTCTGAGACAATACTCTTAGGCAACCCATGCAATCGCACAGCCTCCTTAAAAAACAAATTAGCAATGTGAGAAGCATCACTAGTCTTATAACATGGAATAAAGTGTGCCATTTTTGAAAATGTGTCCACTACAACAAAAATTGAATCATTACCTCTTTGAGTCTTTGGTAAACGCAAAACAAAATCCATACTTACCATATCCCAAGGCCTATCTGGAATTGGTAATGGGATATACAAACCTGTGTTTTGGCTCCTTCCTTTTGCATATTGACAGACTTTGCAAGTTTTCACATACTTTTCCACTTCAGATCTCATTTTTGGCTAGAAATAAAATTTGTTCAACTGTTCAAAAGTCTTCTTTGTGCCAAAATGTCCTGCAAGTCCTCCACTATGTTTTTCTTTGATTAAATTCTCTCTCGTTGAGCAGTTTGGTATGCATAGCTGATTTTTCTTAAACGACAGTCCATCTTGTAAGAAGTAATCCAACCATTTACTCCTATCCATCAAAATCGGATTTTTACAAGCTTCAAATGCTTCTTTAAAATCCGGATATGTTTCATATCATTCTTTAAGAAAATCAAAATCCAACACTTGGATTTGACTCTCTTGAAATAATACATTCCTCCTACTTAAGGCATCTTCAACTTTGTTTGATTGGCCATTTATATGCTTCAAAACAAAATGGAAACCTTGAAGATACTCTACCCATTTAGCATGTTTCTGGCTAAGCTTTGGCTGCTGCATAATATACTGTAGTGCATGGTTATCTGAATAAAGTATGAACTCCTTTGACATTAGATAATGCCTCCATTTCTTTAATGACTGCACAACTGCATAGAACTCCTTATCATAAGAAGAATACTTCTTTTTGGAATCATTTATCTTTTCACTAAAGTAGGCTATAGGTCTATCTTCCTGGCTTAAAACACCTCCAATTGCTTCTCCGCTGGCATCACACTTCACTTGGAAAGGCTTACTAAAATCAGGTAAAACCAAAATAGGTTTTTCAGTGATTTTCTTCTTTAACAACTGAATTTTTTTTTCTGCTTCAGTAGTCCATTTAAATGGTTGTTTGTCCTTCTTTATGGTCTCAATAATAGGTGCATTAATCTTACTAAAATTCTTAATGAATTTTATATAAAAGCTAGCAAGACCATGAAAACTTCTTACCTCAAAAACACTTTTAGGTGAAGGCCATTCCATGATTGCCTTGATCTTCTCTGGATTCATCTTCAGCGCTTCATCAGAAATAACAAAACCCAAGTACACTAGCTCCTCTTTCATGAATGAACACTTCTTCAAATTCAACAATAATTTCGCCTGCTGTAGCCTTTGTAAGACATAATTCAGATGCCTCATGTGCTCCTCCTTAGACCTATTGTACACTAATATATCGTCCAGATATACTATTACAAATTTACCAATAAAACATTTAAAAACTTCATTCATGAGTCTCATAAACGTGCTTGGTGGATTTGAAAACCCAAAAGGCATTACTCTCCACTCATACAATCCCTCATTTGTCTTAAAAGCGGTTTTCCACTCATCCCCTTCTCTTATCCTTATCTGATGATACCCACTTTTAAGATCTAGTTTTGAAAAATACTTTGCTCCACTCAAGCAATCCATTAAATCTTCAATTCTAGGTAAAGGAAATTTGTACTTGATTGTGATTTTATTGATGGCTCTTGAATCTGTACACATTCTCTAGCCTCCATCTTTCTTTGGACTCAACATTATTGGCACTGCACAAGGACTCAAGCTTTCTCTAATCAGCCCTTTGTCAAGCAATTCTTGCACCTACTTTCTAACCTCTTCATTTTTTGTAGGAGTCATTCTATAAGCTGCTTTGTTAGGTAAACTTGCTCTAGGAATCAAATCTATATGATGGCTAATTCTTCTAATGGGTGGCAACTCATTTGGCAAATCATCAACGATAATATCACAATATTTCTCCAACATTTCTTGAATTTCAATGGGTAAATCAAAAATTTTATTAGAAGTCATTACTACCTTGGGGTTGCAAATTACAGCAAAATTTACCTCATTCTCTTCAATCTACTTCAAGTATTCCTTTCCTCCTAGTAACAGAGTTTTTGGATCAGTCTTCTTTCCTGGTACATCTTCTTCTTGCAGAGGCAGCAACGTATGATTGACACCATCCTTTCCAAACTTGTAGGTGTTTCTTTTTCCATCATGCATGGCTCCTCTGTCATATTGCCAAGGTCTTCCAAGCAATATATGGTACACATCCATTGGCATCACATCACATACAATTTTATCTTTATACTTGCCCACCTGAAATTTTACTTCACACTGTTCATTCACTAACAGTTGATGTCCCTTTTGCAACCATGACACCTTGTAAGGTGTTGGATGTTTCATTGTCTTCAGCTTCAATTTCTCCACCACTTCTATAGAGACCAAATTATCAGTGCTGCCACTATCAATGATCATCTGACAACATTTCCCTTGAACTTTACACACTGTTCTGAATAAAGTCTTTCTTTGTGATGGTTCAACTATCTCCTTTGCTAGCTTGAGCAAAACTTTATTAACTACCAAAGATTCTCCTCTCTCTGGTATATTTTCTTCTTTTGTCACTGCTGCTGCTGGTGCTTCTCCCTCAACTGGAGCAACAATTGCATTCCTCTAGCTTGTTCCTGCATTCTCTGGGCACTCAAAAGCTCTGTGTCCCAGCTTGTTACATCTGTAACATCTTAATTCTCTTCCTCTTCCTCTGCCTCCTCTTCCTCTAGAAAAACTCCCTCTGCCTCTTGCATCACCTCCTATGGGTGCATGCTAGGTTGAGCTGCTACTAGCTCCATCTTTAGGTGTTGTAGATCTCCCTCTACCACCTTGACTTCCCCTTCCTCAGAAAGTACCTCTCCCTCTAGCAGATTGCTTCCTCATGAGTTTTTCTTCAGCTTTCAGTGCTATCTGATAAGCTTCCTCTACTATTTTAGGAGACAGTAGACTTATCTCATCTTGAATGTCCATCCTAAGGCCATTCACATATCTAGCCACCTTCTCATCTGTATCCTGGGCTTCTCCAGCTCTTATGCTTACCTTGTAGAATTCCTTTGTGTATTCTTTCACTGTCATAGATCTCTGTCTAAGATTTTGCATCTGTCTGAACAAAGTTTGCTAATAATTACTTGGTAAAAACTTACCTCTTAGCTTTGCTACCATTCTGCTCCAATTCTTGATAGGTTGCTTGCCAAGTCTCTTTCTTTCTGCCTGCACACCATCCCACCAAAGCGCTGCATGGCCTTTTAGCTTGGTGACAACAAACTTGACTTTCTTCTCATCTTTTGTTTCTTCATAATCAAAGAATTTCTCCATGCCATTAATCCAGTCTATCAATTCTTCTCGATTCAGTCCTCCTTCATATATTGGAACCTCGGTTTTTGGCCTAGCTATGGATCTCAATACTGACTGGAAGAATCTCATCTCAGGGGTAACTGCTACAACTTCCTCCTCTGCAACTTCAACCTCAGGTTCACTAACATCTCCATCATCTATATTTCTGCCTGTTGTTAATGCATCCAATCTAGCTTGCATCTGTTGCACAACTTCCATTACTTCAGCGTTTGCAATAGGCCGTCCTCTTCCACCACGTCCTCATCCTCTTCCAACTCTGAAAGCCATAGTAACTTTCCTTCTCCTGCTTCTGAGATTCAATTCAATGTCAGCTGGTTGCTCTGATACCACTAATGGTGGCCTGGGTGCAGGCGATATGGAAAAACGACCAAATCCTGATATAATTTCTTCAATTTCTGGTTGAATTCCTCTTTCTGCTTCAACAGGTGTATTAGTCATCTAATGTTAGATTGACTGCTTCATGAATTTTCCCTCTGATCACCCCAACCCTTGTTATCGGGCACAAATCACCTCATAGACCTGTTTTCTTCTATCGGGATTATAATCCCATAGAATTATAAAGATAGACTATCGTTGCTTTAAAACAAGTGAAAATGCATTTAAAACACAATATATAGGCGAAGGCTTTCATTCCAAAGGAACAAAAATACACTATCGGCGGGTTTTGCAAGGGAAATAATCCACACACAGGGATATACTATCGGCAGTCGCTATCGCTCCCAATTATCGGCGCTATGGAGGTCTGATACAATATCGCTATCGATGATTGACAATGGTCTCTTTAATATAGATCCACCTCCCCACTAAACTTCTGATGTGATAGTCTTATGGATCCGATAGACTATCTAATCACTCCTATATTATTTCAGGTCCGGAAGTCGCACTTCAGACTTCGACGCTTCCAAAGGCTAGTCTCTCCCCGCGCCAACACAGTGATGCGATAAAGGGTTCGGACCCGACGAGGTTATAGTCCAGAGGTGATAATCTTTCAGGTCTGGAACTCTGTTCCGACTAAGTAATTTCACGATTTCCTGTGTAAAACAGAGCTTTGTCGCGGAACTCTATTAAGCAAATAAAGAAGCCAAACTCGCCAATATGAAGGAAAACAGGTTAAAGGCTTCAACTACTGCATTAATTGGAAATTTTAGGCCAAATCACTGATATAAAACTTAGAAGAAAAGAATCAAACTGATACACGCATAAAATAACAGTTTAACAGAGAACCATCAATCAGATGCACATAAAGAGTTTTTGCAGATGATAATGCTTCCAGCTCCCTCTCACTCAGAGCATCCCGTTATTTCATTTTATAAATAATAGATAAGCCCTCTCGGTCCTTATCCATACAAAAGCATGCCTTTTACATCGATTTAAAGCAATTATGCATAAAGCTTATTACAGCTTATCCATAAGCGATTATTACAACATGATTTATTCTTAATTCTATCCTTATCTTAAACTAAAAAACATGGAAATTGTTGGCTAAAGGACCCCACTCCTTTGCCTGTAGATTTTTTTGGATTTTTGGAATAAGTTTGAAGATTTTCCCTCCAAGTCTCATGCTCTTGCATCACCCTCCCATCGTAAAATGTATTTACATGAATCTCACCTCACCCTCCCATCTTAAAATGTATTTACATGAATCTCATTTTTGCTCACTTGTACATTAGTTTCATTTCACATGTAGCTGTAAATTTATTTTACGTGCACCTGTAATTAAGAAATGAATTTCACCTGTAAAATCTTTTCATAATATATCATCCAAGCTTGTGAAGAACCCAATCTCTAACTCCACAAAAATTAGATTAATCATTTTGATTAATCCATCGGAACCATAAACCTTCCTGCCAATCATTATAAACTTTAAACGTAATAGGGAAAATGGTTTTCAAAGGGGGAGTAGGTATGAAGTGGTTTAGGAAGGGAGTTGTCTACGAAGGTGGAGGAATTGCCCGAACGGCCAAAAGTGGCCGAAATCCGGGCAATTTTTTTCAAAAAATCTTGTAGTAGCAGTGTTTGAATCTTGTTTTTTTATTATGGAAATGGATTCAACACCATCAAAAACCTCTAGGGCATCCAAAATATGAAAGTTTGACAACTATAACTTGGATTTATTGTTTTTGATGGTGGAAATGGATTCAGCACCATCAAAAACCTCCAGGGCATCCAAAATATTAAAGTTTGACAACTATAACTTGGATTTAGAAAAATTCCTGCTGGATTTTATCAAAATGTAGCCGGAATTTCCATGATTTTCAGGGCAAAAAAGCACTCTGGTTAGACTACCACGTTTAGGAAGGGGGGGGGGGGGTTGCCGAGTGAAAACGGAGATGACACATGTAAAAAGCGGTAAGGTAAAAACATCCTTTTTGCATCCCCCTTGGTTAAATGTCAGAAGAGCTGGGGAGTTTGAAATATATTGATAACCCTTGGATTTAATGTGCCAATATCTTGAGGCATGGGAAAAATAGGGGAGTTTAAATAGTTAAGTGCGAGGTGGGCCATAGGCTTTGACTTTTTAACTTGGATTTACGTTTAGGCTCGACCCAAATAATTTTTTATAGCATAACTTTTAACTTTAAATAGATATTTCCATACAATATATACCATTATATTTTTATAAAAATGTGATTATTTTAAAATTAAAATTATCATTATAAAAGAGAATTAATAAGTCATTCAAAAGCATAAATAAGCATATGTTCATTTATCCAACAAGGAAATTGGCAATTTGTAAACAAAGTGTTTGTAGATTTCTTTAGTGAAAGAAATTGCTACAACAGGATCCCCTTCACCCACATCTATGAAGGGAAGAGGTGCTCTCCCTCTTCAGGTTCCTCTAGCTCTTTTGGTTATGGTTGTGATGGTAACACTAGGTTCTACATTAATGATCCACTTCCCTTTGAATGTTCTGAATCAACATTTAAGCTAGAGTCCGCTTCTTTTTCTTTAAGCTCAACCAACAATGATTATTTTGAGGGGCTTTGTGGAACTCACACCACTTTTCATTACCCTTATTTACTTGTAACTTAGGTTGGTTGTCTTGAGGTTGGATCTCCTTGTTTTGTCCCCTCCTCTATAATTTAGGGGTGTCGACTTCTATTGTGGAAAGTTTGCAGACCTAAACTCTTGCATATTCCACTGCTGCAATTTTTGCTCAATTTTGACAACATATCGATAAACGAATCCTAATGAGGAGATGTCCAAGAAGTCCATCTCCATTTCGATGTACCTATGCAGGCCACTATGGTACTTCAAAACTAGATGTTGCTTGGACTCTTTGACACCTAACTTTGAGCGTAAGGTATGGAAATTATTAGGGTACTCTAGCACCTTTTGCTCTCTCGCTTGTTGCAAAGTTGTTCATCTTGTGTATCGATCACCGTAGTTGCTTAAAGAGTAGAGGGCATCAACAAAAGTGGCCCGAGTGGATCCTGTATTGAATATCACATAATTGTCTTCACTTTGTCTCTCCGAGTAATGATGGCACCAAAATCACATTAGCACCAAGATCATGAATCCACTCCATACACATTTGTGCATTTACATTCATTTCACAACATTTCCTCAAGCATTCCCCATGCACACTCAATATTAAAATATAATTCACGAGTGCCCATTATCTTTCTTTCCATTAAGCACATCGAATAATTGTTCTTCATAAAAATACCACTCTCCACCATTTAATACATGTAGTAAATTTAATTTCACTAACTCTTCAATAACATTTCTCTACCCAATTCACACACATAGGTACTTAATTCTACCAATTCCAAATTTTAAGAATTCTTCAATGATCGTGCACATAAACACTTCATACATAGAAGATATGAAATTTTAATTTCATTAACAAAACATGTATATACAAAAATACTCAAAACCATTTGTTTCTCTCTATTCACTCTCTATGGCTTTCACCTTCATTTGGCCTTTAGTTCTCATTGCCCGTAGGCTTACAATATTTATAGTAACATATACAAACAAAATAAATTTTCCTAAATCCATAAATCAATCCACAAATCACTCATGCTTTTTGACAAAATCTTGCCTATTTCTCAATCCTAAAAGCACTCCAATAGTTTCTAAGATTTCTAAACTTTTTCTTATCCTAACAACTTGATAATTGCTACCAAGATTTTTTTCTCCTACAACCTCTCATGATTTATTTCCTAAAATTTTCATGCCTTAAAAGGCAAATTTTCTTTTTAAAAATTTTATCAACTAAATCTTATCTCTATCTATTGTTCTTGAAGAAATAAATAAATCAAAATTATTTACAGTAAGGAAATAAAATTCCTTTCCCATGTTGAATCTCCAAAAATATTGATGACTTGGAATCTCTAATGCTCCTGCATTAAGTAACCTTCCCACCAATCTTTGACATGGGGAAGGGTTTAGAAGCGTGAAGATTATCTTCTCATTGTCAATCTTTTTTTGTACAAAGTAATGTCCCTTTAACATATTTAACCATTTCTCTAAAACATCTACATCTATTTGACATTAAGATAAGGGGATATCGAAGTTAACTTGTACCTTAAAGGTTGTCATAGATAGGAGCCAATGATTATTATCCCACTACTAATTTGGCAACTGAGTTGTGATGGGTTTTCTCAATATATATATATATATATATATATATAAACGCAAGATATAATACATTAATTTGGTGTTTGATTTAATGTGATTTAAAATTAAATTATTATAGGGCATTCTAATTATTCTATGTTTTGGTTTTCTTTGTTAAATTTGGACAATATAAATTTTGGTTATTTCATGATATCTTTCATTATTAGTCCATGCAAAAGCTCTAACAATCCATTTTCCTATTGACCACTATTAGTTTAGCATTGACCAATGCAAGTTATAATGTTTAACTTTGAAAAAAAAATATTTATTTTTCAATATTATTAAAAAAAAAAAATTTCAAACATTTGATTGGACCATAACTTGAATGTCTTATTACAATCTTTGCACATTACAATGCCATGTAGATAACTGAAAGGCGGAAGGTGGAGGATGGGCGAAAATGGCCTTGGTCTACGGTTTGGTGAAGGCTTAGAATGCTCAGTGATTTGATAGAATGGGGGTCAGGGGGTGTCTATTTTTTTCATGGGTATTCACCTCTGAAGGAAACACCCTTATTTATTTTCTATTTATCCCTTTGTCTTGGAGGAGGGGAAATCTTTTCCTGTGCAATTTTTATATTATTTCGTTGAAGGGTTACCGGCCTCGTTTCTTCCCAGTGGTGTTCACACTCCTCGGTTTACCTCAGGTTTTTCATTGCTCACGCCATTTCCTGGTCAGCATAGTTAGTGTCGTTTTTTCTCTAAGTTTATCACCCTAACAGTTAGTAGAATGGTTAGTCCTAAAGATTATGTGGACTTAGAGCCAGAACCAGAGGATATTTTGTCAGTTTGGGGCTTGGAGCCAACTCAATAGAACTTGGAGAAGGTAATTCTTCCAGCTAGGTCTCCACCTGGCAAAAGAGGGGGTGTGGGACTAGCTTGGAACGCTGGAAGCGGTTTAGGGCTACTGGAGGAGTCAAGACTTTTCTCCACAAAGGCGGTTTGTTGGCTACCTGACATTGGGTCTCTGGTCAGACAGGAGCATGTAGTGCATACCAGTGGATTTACTGGTAAGTACAAAAACACCTCTTGTTGTTCTTGTTTTAGGTTTTTTAATGGGTGGCCTAGAAGACATTATCAAGAGCAATGGTTTTAGCATAAATGAAGGGATTAAATATTGTTTATTTGAGGTTTTGGGGTCAGAACCCCCTGGTTCGGGCCAGAGCCTGAACAGAACATAGGTGTGCAAAATCCCTATCTCGGTGTACACCCTTGACCTCTCAGAATCTTTTTCGTTAGCAAATGAGGAGGCGGTGAACATGGAGGTTTTTTTCAAAGGATTCTCGGCTATAAAGGATGTTGAAGTTCAGAGCAGTTAGGCGAAAGCAGGGAAGATAGGCGTAGGGTTTCCACCTCTTTTAAGTCAGGGGTTTGATCATGTGGGACAATTAGGGTTTGACCCTTCGGGGTTGAGGGAGGAAAATCAACATTTCATTCTTGGTTAAGTAGGGAAGTCATTGGATATGGGGGTTTTACTCCAAAAAAATCAGGTGCAGAAGAAGCTGTTAGGGGTGAACCCAGGGGTCGACAATCTTGATGGAGAAGAGATTTCGTCTAAACTACCCTCCGAGAATAATCAATCCTCTAGCTCGAAGAGGAAGAAGGGGAAAGTGATCTGGAAAAAATTGGAAAGACCAAATTTGATTCTTGGCATAAATATTCAGATGGACGAGGCCATGGTTGCCTTAGAGCTAATTCTGGTGGGGCGAGCTAAGGGCAGGCAATATTCAACAAACTGAGGTTATTATCCTGGCTAGAGGATGGTTTATGGTAAGATTCTCAAATGGTGAAGCAATGGACTGGGTACTTGAACAAAATTGGGGTTTTGGGAAAGTTGGACCCCTCTTTTTGATGCCCAAAGAGAAAGACTTGAAGAAATTCATGTGTGGGTGCGTCTTCCGACGCTAGCTCCTTAGCTCTAATTGGTGGATGTTTTCAGGGCCATTGGTAACATCCTGGGTACTTTCCTTAAAGCAGATATGTCCTTTATTTCGACCATGGAAAGGAAGGTTGCTCGCATTTTCGCGAGGTTGGATTTGAGGGAGGGTCTAGCATACATGATGCAAGTACAAGTTCATGGTTTTTGTTTTTCCCAATTAATTGATTATGAACAATTTCCCTACAGATGCCACCGATGTCACAAGCATGGACACTTGGTGAGGGACTGTCCCTTGGGGTTTAGAAGATGAAGGAAACAAAGGGGAGAGCCTGACCATGGGGTCAGGGCTCCACTCGATGAGGAAGTTTTAGCACAACCGGAAGCAAATGGGTTTCAACAGGCAGAGGTTCCGGTTCAGATGGAGGTACAAGAGGCTCAAATTAGGATCCCTGAAGGTCTAATAAACCCTGTGATCGATCACATGCAGGAAGAGTAGGATGAGGTGGAGTACATGGGTCAGGCACCTCAATCTGCGGGTATTGTTTCTCTCCCTCTCTTCTCTCAATCATTTCAGTTGATGCCGCTTTTGGATGCTTGTCAAAGCCCTGGTCCCTCCAGGCCAAAATATGATGATCTCCCCCATTGCTGCAATATTTCAATTGCATTAGATAGCCTTATTATCCATTTTGGTTCTAAATCTATCTGGTCCCCCCTCTTCGTGCAGTGTCAATCCCTTCTCTTCGGAGCATCCTCCTGATAAACCTCACTACAACCTTCATCCTTGGGATAAAAGGGAATTCCCAACTGAATCTGTGGGTGGAATCAGATTTTTTCAGGAATCATATGTTCCTCCAAATACCTGTGGCCTAAAAATGAACATCTCCAAGGCCCAGATCAAAGCTAAACTATATATTGCTGATGGAAAGAAATTATCCCTCAAAGGGTCGCTTAGAGTAACGATGGCCCCTGTGGTGGTTTCTAAATGATTTTTTTGTCCTTTAATTGTAGAGGTCTAGCCAACACTCGTAAGAAGCTGGCACTAAAACAATTATTTAAATATATTAGTTGTGATGTAATTATGCTCCAAGAGACCCTTGGAGTTGGGGAGTGTGTGATGAAATCCTTGAGCATTATGCTGCATGGTTGGTCTTTTGTGGCTCTTAACACTGTAGGTTTTAACCTCGTACAGAAATTACCTGCATATGAATTCTAAGAACAGAAAATAAACAAATGCGAGAGCATAACACATAAAACACATATACACAAAGATTTTCCCCTAGATCCCAAAACTGGGATTACCAGCTTGATTTTTCATTATGTTCCTTTCAATGTTACAATACATATTTATACATGCCCAAGCAACCAATACCATGGACCGAAAACCATCGCGTCCAAAACCATGGACCGAAAAACCATCGCGTCCAAAACCATGTGCGAAAACCATGCACAAAACCATAGATAGGTCCGCCTAACCTAATATAGGGTCCAAAAAAAATTTCCACCCACCCCCCTCAAACCCCCTGGACAGGGGGGGCTTTGTCCCCCCTCTAACCCCCCGCTTAACTACGTCGGCTAGTGGTGTAAAGAATATAACACAACCCAACATTCTCCCACTTGTTGTTTTCTTTCCACAAGAGAGCTTAGTCATTTATCCAGCCCTGCAACACCCATTGTTTCTCTACACCAAGAGAACTTCTCAGAGCTCATAGATTTTTTCAATGCATCTGGAGTATTCTTCAAAGTGTCCACCTTTACCAGCAACACCTTTTTGTCTTCTATCATATCCCTCACAAAGTGACATTGAACATCAAGGTGCTTTGTCTTTGAATGGTAAGCAGGGTTCTTTGCCAAGAAAATTGCACTTTGGCTGTCACAGTCTATCCTTATAGCTCCCTGTACTAACCCCATACTTCAACACAATCTCTGCAACCAAACTGCTTCCTTGCTTGCATGAGTGGCTGCCATGTAGTCTACCTCTGTAGTTGATAGTACCACTACAGATTGTTTCTTACTCATCCAGCTGACTGCACCTCCAAATAGGTTAAACACATACCCACGTGTAGGTCTCCTTTGATCCAAATCTCCAGCCCAATCTGCATCAACAAAGCCACGGATATCCAAAACTTTGTCCAATCCTGGTCTCCCTTGGTAGCACAAACCATAATCACTAGTGCCACGCAAATACCTGAAAATCCGCTTCACTGCTGTGTAGTGCTCCTTCCCTGGTTTTGACATAAACCAACTCAATACTCCCACTACATGTGCAATGTCTGGTCTAGTACGGACCATTTCATACATCAGGCTACCGACTGCACTTGCATATGGAACATGAGACATGTCCTCTTCCTCTTCTTGTGTCTTGGGACACTGTTCAACAGATAACTTTACACCTATAGGAATAGGAACCTTCATCGGTTTACTATCTTGCATATTAAACCTCTACAATATTGTCTCGACATACTTCCTCTGGTTTAAACAAGCTTCCTCTTTGCCCGATCTCTTTTAATTTCCATGCCCAAAACATAGTTTGCAGCACCAAGATGTTTCATGTCGAATTTGGAGGACAATTGGGTCTTAAAATCCTAGATAATTTCTTTGTCAATTCCAACCAGCAACATATCATCCACATACAAGACCAGATAAATAACATAGTCACCAATTAATTTAAAATACACACAATGATCTTCTTTGCTTCTCGTGAAGCCAAGTCCATGTATAAATGTATCAAATGTATGATACCACATCCTTGGTGACTGTTTTAACCCATACAGAGACTTCTTTAACTTGCATGCCAGTTCTTTCTTACCCTTCACCGCAAAGCCTTCAGGTTTCTTCATGTAGATATCTTCTTCTAGATCCCCGTGAAGAAATGTTGTCTTCACATCCATCTGTTCTACCTCAAAATCAAAAGCAGCAACAACAGATAAAAGTAATCTAATAGAAGCTACCTTGGCAACATGAGAAAAAATATCACCAAAATCAATTCCCAACACTTGGGAATAACCTTTTGCTACCAACTGAGCTTTGTATTTCTCTACCTTTCCTTCTGCATTTGTATTCTTCTTGAACGCCCATTTGCTACCAATGGGTTTCCTTCAAGCCGGCAACTCCACCAGATCTCAAGCCTCATTTTTGTGCAAAGATGCTATTTCAACAACCATGGCCTCTTTCCAGAGTTTGCCATCCTCTGAATCTACTGCTTCCTTCACAGTTCTGGGATCATCATCGGTAATAGATAAAGCAAAATTTGAATAGAAAGCAGATGGACTATACCTTTCTGTCTGCCTTCTTTCTCGAACTGATCTTCTCACACCTAGAGTTTGTGGCTCTTCATCTTTTGATTCCTCTTCTACTGTAGAGTATGATTCTTCCTCCTTTACCTCAAACTCTATCTTCTCAAGTTCCTTTGGTTGGACTTCACATTTAATAACATCTTTGACCTCTCTGAACACCAAATCTCGGTTGTACACAACCTTCCTTGTTACTGGGTTCCAAAGCTTATAACCCTTTAAACCATCCTTATACCCAATAAATATGCACTTTTAAGATTTACTATCCAATTTTGTTCTTTTCTCCTTTGGAACATGTACATATGCATCACATCTAGATACCCTCAGATGTGAAAGAGAGGGTTTCTTACCAGTCCATGCCTCTTCTGGAGTCTTATCCTCCAACGCAGATGAAGGTGACATGTTGACCAGGTAACATGTAGTCTCCACCGCCTCTTGCCAAAATTCCTGTCCTAGCCTGGCACCACTGAGAATGCTTCTTTCCCTTTCCATCAACGTCTTATTCATTCTTTCTGCAACTCCATTTTGCTCAGGTGTATATGGAGTAGTCTTCTACTGTGCTATATCACACTTCTTACAAAATTCTTCAAATTCCTTACTACAAAACTCTCCACCGTAATCTGTCCTCAGCACCTTTATCTTCTTCTATGTCTGGTTTTCCACTAGAGCCTTAAATTCTTTAAACCTGTCAAAGACTTCAGATTTCTTCTTGAGGAAATATATCCATGTATTCCTTGAGAAGTCATCTATAAATGATAAATAGTACACAAACTTACCCAGTGATGGAACCTTCACAGGTCCAAACACATCACTTTGCACAAGCTCTAATATACGTTTTGCCCTCTTACCACTAGAGGGGGAACTCACCCAATTCTGCTTCCCATATACACAATTTTCATAGAAATCAAAATCCAAAGAGCTATTAGTCATACCTTCTACCATACCTTTACCATGAAGTATTTGAAGGCCCTTCTCTCCAATATGTCCAAGCCTTTGATGCCACAACATGGTCTTTTCTCCAGAGACCACTAGATTTTCTGATCCACTTTCAAGAACCAAAGAATTGTTACACCCATCAATAACAGTGCTACCTTGTAGCTTGTACAAATTTCCAATCCGAACTCGCTGCATCAATACCAGTGCTCCCTGAACCATCTTGCACGTATCTTTCTCGAACACTGTTTTTACACCTACATCATCCAGCTTGCTTACAGAAATCAGATTTTCGGGCAATGCAGGAATATGCAGAACACTTGGAAGTGTTCTAACCCTTCCACCTTGCAACTTCAACTTTACTTTTCCGCGACCAACGATTCTAGCCTTCCTATCATCCCCTAAGAAGAAATCACCACCATCGTATTTTTCATACTCGCAGAACCACTCTCTATGGGGAGTGAAGTGAAAGGATGCACCTGAGTCAGTCAACCATGCCTCATGAACTACATGTGTACTTGAAGAAGCCAAGTGCACATCCCCACCTTCATTTGAGGTGGTTTTCGCTTCTACAGAAGGAACATCATTAGATCCCTTTCCTTTATCAAGAGCTTTAGATTTACAGTCCCTTTTGTAGTGCCCTTCCTTTCTGCATTTCTAGCACACCACCTTTACAGGTTTTCCTGGAGATTTAGATCTCCCTCTAGATTTAGATCTCCCACTCGATGACTTCTTTTTGTTTCTATTATGGGATCATCCTCGTACAGATAAGACATCACCATTCTGGCTCTCCATAATTTTCTGTCTCGTCTCCTCCGTCAGCAAGGATGAGACTATTTCATCGAACTGCAAGGCAGTTGCATTGCTACTTATTGCAATAACCAGACTATCCCATGAATCTGGTAGAGAGCACAACAAACTAATGCACTTATCTTCATCTGAAATTTTAATACCAATAGACAATAACTGACTTACCACATTATTAAATGCATTCAGAGGCTCTGTCACCGAGTCTCCATCTTTCATCCTCGGGTTATATGGCTTTTTCCGTAGGAACAGTTTATTCACCAGAGACTTAGAATGGTACAAAGTCCCTAACTTGTCCCACAAAGCCTTCGCCGTAGCTTCCCCTGATACATTCAGCAATACTGAATTTGAGACACACAATCATATTGTGCTCTTTGCCTTTTGATCCAACTTCTTCCATTCTTCATCGGACACTCCTGTTGGTTTAGTACCTGGATCTACCATGATCCACTAATTTGACCATTAAATTTTTCGATCTCTATCTTTCCACTGCTCACCATCTTCTTTCACCACCAGAATCGATCCCGCAGATCTCCCACTGAATAGGGTCTACCACAGGCCCGAGCGAAACCCCTCAGCAATAAAGTCATCCCCTTGAAGCCAAAACAACTCTGATACCAAATGTAGGTTTTAACCCCATACAAAAATTACCTACATACGAATTCTAAGAACAAAAAATAAACAAATGCGAGAGCATAACACATAAAATACATATACACAGAGATTTTCCCCTAGATCTCAAAACCGAGACTACCAGCTTGATTTTTCATTGTGTTCCTTTCAATGTTACAATACATATTTATACATGCCGAAGCATCCAATACCATGGACCGAAAACCATCGCGTCCAAAGCCATGGACCGAAAAAACATCGCGAAATCAAAAACCATGTGCGAAAACCATGCACAAAACCATAGGTAGGTCCGCCCAACCTAATATAGGGTCCAAAAAAAATTTGTCGGGGCGCTGCCACGGACCCCGTAGAAGGGGGCTACCCGCCCCCCCTCTAACCCCCTAGTTAACTATGTCGACTAGTCGTGGAAAGAATATAACACAACCCAACAGATACAAATGGAAGATCTAGGAGTTTACCTACGGGCTTCAGGGGAAATAGTATAAAACTTATGAACTCCTAGGGATCACATTTGGTTTTAGGGGCGGAGGTGTACTCCTTTGATCTTGGTTCAAACCTTACCCTTGTCAGCATTTATGGCCCGTGTTAAGAAAGAGTTTGTTTTAGAATAATTTGTTTTCAAAATCTCTGCTGAATAACTCAAAGGTTATGGTGGGAGGGGATCTAAATGTCTCCTTAGGTTTGTCAAAATCTTGGGGTACACTGGCCCAGACTGACTATTTTTTAAGCAAACTTCGGATGGGCAAGTTCATTGATGTTGATGCGATAAAATCAAGGCCTACTCGGAGGAAAAAGAGAGTTGGAGAGGATAGGGTGGCTAAGCAATTGGATATTTTTTTGATAAAAGGGGATCTGGCACCATAAACTCCTTTCTTCAGATAATGGGTTGGCTTCGGTGGAGAATCTGACCACTTTTCGATCTTTTTGGAGCTAAAAGGGGCCAGTAGGAAGCCTGGATCCCCTTTTAAATTTAACTCCTCCTAGCTAAAAGATCAGACTTATAATAGCCTAGTAAGAAAGATCTTGAGGCCTCAAGTCAAATCCCAGGGTTTTTCACTTGCACAGTCTTTTATGGAAAACCTAAAAAGATTTAAACATACAACAATATCTTGGGCAAGGGAAAAAAATTCAAGGGATGAAGTTGTTTTAAAAAAACATAGAGTTAGAATTGGAGGGTTTAGAAAGCCTAGAGGGGAATGAGTATGAGACAGAAGATAAAAGGGAAAGAATAAAAATTATGGAGGGTGAAAGGTGTAGGATTCTGAAAGACATTGAAGAACAGTGGAGGCTAAAAGTAGGGCAATATGGCTTGAGGCAGGGGATGAAAATTCCAAAATTTTCCAAAACTATGCAAAGGGCAGGAAGAATTCAAACACTATTTGGGAAATGAAAAAGGAAGATGGTGGTACAACAAATTCTTTTGACGAGTTGGCTGCTCTAGGTGTCTTCCATTTCAAAACATTATTTAAGGCACTATCTCAAGTCACAATTGCCGAAGTAATCCAGGTGGCCCAGGGTTTTCCAAGTTTTGTAGAGGAGGAAGACAATGATCCTCTCTTGGTGCCTATAACAAAGGGGGAAGTGGAAGGGGTTCTAAAATCTATGCAAAAGGATAAGAGCCCCAGTCCTGATGGATGGACGGTGGAATTTTACCAGCATCTTTTTGAGCTTCTAGGAGATGATTTGTTAGGGGTGGTGGAGGAATCCAGGATCAAAGGTTTTGTGCATGAGCCCCTCAACACTACATTTTTTGCCTTAATTCCTAAATCTGATGATCCTCAGAGTTTTGATGACTTCAGATCTATCTCCCTTTGCAACTGCACTTACAAAATTATTGCCAAAACCATTGCAAACTGCCTCAAACCTATTCTCTCTAAAAACATCTCCAAGGAACAGTTTGGGTTTCTAGATGGTTGGCAGATTCATGAAGCTATCGATGTAGCACAAGAATCTTTGCATAGTATTAAAAAGTTCAACAAAAAGGGAATGATTGTCAAAATTAACCTTTCAAATGCCTATGACAAGCTCAGTTGGATGTACTTGCGTCTTTTGTTGACTCACTTGGGGTTTGGCATTGGATTTATTAATTGGGTCATGGGTTGTATATCAAATGTGAGCTTTGCAGTTCTTATAAATGGTGTTGCCTCCCCCTTTTTTCAGCCAACGAGGCCTCCATCAAGGATGCCCTTTGTCTCCCCTATTGTTCCTCTTTGCATCAGAAGGGCTAAGCTAACAAATTCATGTAACCAATAGAAGGGGAGAGTTTAAAGGAATTGAAGTTGCTATAAACCTCTTTATTTCTCATCTCCTCTTTGTAGATGATATCCTTTTGTTTTGTGATGGATCAAGGGGAGACTTACACCGGCTGAAATTAGTTCTGGACTTGTTTCTAAAAGCGACAGGGATGAGCATAAATGCTCAAAAATATACTATTTCATACAATGGGCTCTCGGGAGTGGAGATCAATAGAATCTTATCAATTTTTCATTTCGAAATTAAACCTATGATAGAGAGCCTCAAATATCTTGGTTTTTTCCGAAAGCCTGATTCCTACAGGAAAAATGACTGGAAATGGTTGGTTGCAAAAATTGAAAAGTGTGTTAAACATTGGAGCTACAAGTAGTTATCGAGAGTAGAGCGTCTGATACTTATAAAATATGTCTTAATAGCAATTCCAGTATACTGGATTGCTCGAACATGGGTTCTGAAAGGACTTCTTGCACAGATCAGGAAATTTTGTGGTTGTTTCTTATGGGCGGGATTAAAGGAAGATAATGTTCTTCAATGGGTTTCTTGGGAGAAAATTGCCTGCCCAAAGGATTGGGGAGGGTAGGGAATTAAGGACCTTACAAACTTTGCATGCTCATTGGCAGCAAAATCTGGGTGGCGTCTTTTAACTAAGGAATATCTCTAGAAATCAGTGATCAAAAGGAAATATATAGATCCAATTGCTATGGATGACAGGCTGCACAACCCTGACAAGAAATCCAAAAACTCTTCTAGCATTTCGAAGGCCACCATATATTCTTTTGATCTTATTATATAAGGTCTTTCTTGGCATGCTGGCGATGGCATTAGGCTTAGAGTAGGGGTGGACCCCTGAGTGGGTTGCAATAAGGTCTACACACTTCCAAGGGATTTGAGGGAGTATCTTAGCGCTCAGGGAATTTATTATCTCAATCAAATTATAAAAGAGGAAAATACTTCGTTTTGGAATCAAGGATGGAAGTCGGTTGAGGACTTAAATCTTGAGTTCCATTGGGGTGTTGTCTGGCATGCCTATACCAAAGAATTGCAAAGAACAAATGTTAGAATCAGGGATAGGGAAGATGAACTCCAGTGGGTTCATGCCCCCAATGGTCTTTATGCTATGAAGTTTGGATATAATCTTCAAATGAACAGAAGGGCTGGTGGGGATCGGGTGTGGTGGTATAAGCCACTTTGAAAATTAGATTGTCCTGCTAAATCTAGACTTTTCTTCTGGTGCATCCTAAAGAACAAAGTGCCTACTTGGGACAACTTGCAGAAAAGGAACAAGCATGGGCTGGGATGGTGCAATTTATGCAAAAATTCTGAAGAAACTTCCTCACACTTATTCTTAAGTTGCCCCTTTACTATAAAAACTTGGGAGGCTTTCCTGAATATTTTGGGTATCAAACACAATTGGAATGGTCCCACTCTTGTGGAAGCTTGGAAAAATTGGTGGTTTAATTCAAATGAAGAACATTTAAGGAACATACCCCCGATTATCTGTTGGGGTATCTGGTTGGCTAGGAACAAAGGAGTTTTCCAGGATCAGGATTCAACTCCTTTTCCAATTGCAGTGAAATGCGCCTCTATATTTGAAATGCTTCCTCAAACCATCCCCATCTTGATCCTAAGGAACATTCACGAAACAAATTAGACCCCATGTTCCTTGGGCCTATTTTGATGGAGCCTCAGATGCTCAGGACAGATGTGGGGTTGGCATAATCATACATGTTAATGATCACAGATCCCTCAAAGCCTCAGTGGGCATTGGTACAGGAACAAACAACTATGCAGAATTACAAACTCTGAAACTCCTTTTGTGTTGGTTGAGACAGATGGGGATTGACACAGTTCAGATATTTGGTGACTCTTTGAATGTGATAAATTGGACAAACAATGTGCAACATCGTCAAAATATTATTTTGGTTCCCATTTTAGAAGAAATTACATGCTTAAAATCTGGTTTTGTTTATGTTTATCACATTTACAGGGAGAGAAACGCTGAAGCAGATTTCCTTTCTAAAAAAGGTTTATAGTAGGCTCTGGACATCTGGCATATAATTGAATCAGTGGATGGGCAGGTCATATAGACAAATCAATCGCCAAATCTTGGTTAATTGCTCAGTCTTTTTTGGTCTTTTTGCTCTCTCAACTACTGCTTTCTGGCTGAACTTGACCGAACATCGTTTATTTTTGTATCTTATTTTTAAATGATATATGTATATGTCCTTCTGACTATGATGAATACTTTGACCAAATATTTTTTGATATGGACGGGTTGTTTTCTCCAATGTTTGGAGAGACCCGGTTATATGGTATCAGACTTAATATATGTCTTTTTGTGCTTTTTGGTATTGAGTAAGTGATGTTCTTTCCACTTTTCTCAGTATGTTGTGCTTTCTCTTTCTGCGTAATGTGGATTCACATTCTTGATCATGAATGCTTAACTGCATCTACTTATGTAACTTTTTATCCTCTTAATAAAAACTTCGATTTTTCCCTTGGAAAAAAATGGCATGTAGATAACTGCCTCATATTTTTTTTGCCGTAATTTCTCTTACAATATTTATGCCATGGTTTGAAAACCATCTAAAATTAAAATATTTGAAAATATATTTATGATGTTACTACCCACCATAGTTTAAGCAAGTTTTTGCATTCAAATGATAGGAATAAGATGTAAATAAATATCCTTACTAAGAGTTACTACTAATTATTACTATTGTGTTCCTTAACAGGAGGAAAAATATAAATATGCAGACTTATAATTTTTCCACTTCATATACCAATTTACAATTATTTTAAAAACATAATTTCTAATTTAAATAACAAAACTAGAATATCATACAACACTTATTTAAAATATGATTTTAACTTATAAAAAAACTAAACATTAAAAAAATACATAAAGCATTTTAAAAATTATACAAACTCCACTACTCAAATTTGTGGGATCCATCTAGTGATCAAATTTGAAGGGTTGGTATTAATTTCAATTAGAAGGACATATATTCATGCAACCCTTCCATAATGAAAAACTAAAAAAAAACATTTCAATTGACAATAGTATGTTATCTCTACATTTCATTTTCCAATTAAATTTATTTTTACCAAATAAATTAAATTCCTAAAACTAAATATCGGGTATAAAATATCACATTATAACAACATCAAATAGATAATCTAGTCAAATCTAAAAATGCACATTCACATAATCACAAACTTTATAAATTGTATTAATTAATTTTAAAATGAAATAGTACATTTAGTCCCCAAAACAAAGGTGTACTTGAGTTATTTTCATGATCTCTAACTACCATCAAAATTGCAGGAACTTCAACCAAACCCAAAGAGAGACAACATCCAAGGGTGTTATGCATTGAATGTCATAATTAACCATATTTTCTATGGAGTTTTTGAGTGTTGTAACCAGTGGTAACATCATATTAAATACTCCCGAGAGTTTTGGAGGAGCCATCTCTGAGAGGTACAACGAAGTAGCCTTGACACATTCAAACAAAAAGCTATTAACTTATTCATTAAAATTCAAACCAAAAACTATGTAAACCAAAGTCCTTCGTATCCAAACTATCAAAAAACTTTGCAAACCCAAGTCATTCAGATCCAAAATAAAATGTCTACAAACGCAATTAGTTCAAACTCAAACGAAAAACACTTTCCACCAAATTAGTTTAAGTGGAGCTAAAAATTTTGTAATCCCAAACCATTGAAATTCAAATAAATATCTGTTAAACCCAAAAGACTAAGCCATTATTTACTTGCAAGTTTTCCAATGAACAATTTTTTTTCAAAATTCCCAAAACCCATACAATCCTACCTAAGGAAGCTTGGTTTTTTCTTCGCACTTATAGGACGTGCTATACTTATTGACTAGCTGTAACGTGTTGAATTTTGACCGCTGGATCCACCTATGGGCAAAAAAAAACACGCAAGAGTTAACGTATGACGCGACATTCATCAAAGCTGGAGAGTATAACATGGGTATCAGTGATCAAATTTGAAGGTCTGCTCTTAATTTCATTTGGAAGTGCATATGTTCATCTAACCCTTCAAGGATGAAATATTATAAAAAATATTGCACTTCCACTAAAAAGTATATATTAAATAAACCCTCATAATAAATCCATAATGAAATAGTGTTCTTATAAATTTAAAGAGTAGCTACATTAAAACACTATATAATCTCAATGTAACTAGTAAATAAGCAAAAAAGTCTCTCAAATTCCATTAAAAAAGGTAAACATATGTTTCATCTATTCATTCGATGATCTTCAAAAGTATTTGGACTTACATAATTGAAAATATAAATCTATTTTCGCAATGGAAATGGCTTTTTAGTTTTCATTTATTTTCATACATCATAAGTAGCATTCCAATCTACCTCATTTAGAGCATGAGGTGCACTTAGAGATAGAAACATTAACATATCCAATGTCTCCAAGGAAAGTCTTTATCTATCATCATTTTTCATCATATTTAATTTTCAAAAGCCTTTTTCACACACTGATGTGGTTGTTGAGATAACGAGAATAACTTGCCATAATTGCATCAAATATGGAAAGCCTTCAAACCATTCAAGTTAATCTCCACATAGGTCTCATGCCATACATATGCTTTTTAGGGCATGATTTACAAATAATACAAATAAATTCATCCATTTCACCTAAACATCTAGCAATATCCACAATAGATGATTCCCCATTGCTATTTTTTTCACATAAACATTTCAATTATCCTTTTGTTGGACAATCTATACCATTCACTTTCTCATAATAATGTTGAGAAGTGAAAAACTTAGCCACATTAAATACGTTTAAATCTATGAATCACCTATCTAAAGATTTAATCACCTTTGCAACAAGCATTTCCCCAAAAGAATACAATCATTTAGTAGCCCCGATCTTTTCATCTTTAGAAAACTTTCAAACTTCAATGGATGTAAATGTACCATACCCATGCTATTTGCAAATTCAAGGGTTCCTCTTTATGCTTTAACTAAAAAAGAAGACATGTGCACTGCATCTACACCAAAAATGCTTCCCAAAAATCGTTTACGAAGCATGCTAATAGAAACATCTAAAGTAGTGCCAATAGATGTAATATCAACATGATCCTCTTTGAAATTTTGATTCAACTTATTTAATTCAATGAGCATGTCTGCAAGTAGATGGATGCAAAATTGCATTTGAAATATTGATTCCAACTCATACATTTTTTTCTCCCCTAACTCCCAATTTTTTAACGAAGAATGCATCAGTTTAACAAGTACTTCCATGACCTTTCCTCTAGAGAGCCGCATAATTTGGTGAATTTGTAAAACCACTAACTTAGTGATTTTTTTTTTTTTTTCACTTACTGGTTCACGGATACCCGGTCAGTGGGTAGCCGCTACATCCAGGGTTTTTTAAACACTGAGTGGACGCCACCCAAAGGGCATCAACACCCCTCAGCCTATTTACTGACCTAACCCCAAGAGCTTTCGGGATTCGACCCTGTGACCTCCCATTGGCGAGGCACTTGATTTGACCGATTGAGCTAACTCTTGGGGCTAGTGATTTGAAATTTATACCTTAACTCTCTCAATTTTCCATGTCTTTTAATTGATTTCCCAAGCCATGAATAAAATTTGTTTCCAAATTTGTTAATATATTGCAACTCTAGAAGATGAGATGAAGCCTCATTGGTTGTTAATGATTCCCTACGATCTATGCAATGGATAACTAGTAAATGAGAAGCATAGGAAGATTAGAAGATAAACCTTCATGTACCCCTCATGGAAGATGCACCATCTGAACCAGAACCATCAAACTTCATCAAATATGAATCCATTTATGCTAAAAAAGTTCTCACTAGATCACACATACATTGACCTATTCCATCCTTTATTTGAAGAAAACATATAACTTTAATAAACATTGACCTCTTCCTCCATTCGTCAAATATGTAATATAAACAATCAATTGGTGTCCCATAATTTGATCAGTGTTTTCACCAACTAAAATTGAGTAAAATGGGCTATGTAAAATCTCCTCTTTTAGTTTGTTCTAATACACCTCTTTAGCAACTTGAAGAAACTCTTTTCTTGGTGTGGTATTGTGTATGCAAAATATTCATTTGTTAGAAGCACGCGTGGAGCACATTTATACCTAATCAAGTCACATATTGACTTATACATTTCTAAATATAAATAATGTATAACAACAAAATACATGTTTTCAATCACTGATATACTTTTCTTCTTCTCAACATCTATTGTTAGTTCTACATTCTTAGTGATTGGAATACTGCTTCGTTTGCTTTTCCCTCCAAAAGTCGTAAAAAACAATTATCAGCTTTTGATTTTTCATGGCCACTTAGACCACTAACTTGAAGAGTGGTAGTTCCCTCTTTTGCAAATGGAGTGTCACTTTTAAATTTAACACATCAAGAACATTTTATCCTTTCATTACCATTACAATATTTTACCACATAAGCCCATGAAAATCTTGTATTTCATTCAAATTTGAATATTATTTTGTGTTTCTTTGATGGGTTTTCTCTTTCAACAAGCTCTATATTGTTTGATTCATCATATTCATGCAGATGAGCATCAACTTCATTTTGAATATTACATGATTGATTAGAATGTTATGCAAGGCCAAATGATTCAACAATTAACAATTGCCTTTAATCCTTGTTGGGACGACCAATTGGAGACATTTTTCAAGATTTACACCTATTAAATAAATAAAAACAATAGAATAAGTAAATACATAAATTAAAAACCCCCTAGCAATACTGAGATAGACAAAATTCGACCCTAGCAAGGTGCCATGGGATTTGACTATAGATTTCTTGATAGATTATTCATTGCTTTGTTGAATTATGTTTTGTAACATTCAAAGAAACTTGTAGCTTTATGACATAGAACAAACACTTCATGAAAAAATGGTACTTGGACAAGAAATCCTGTATGGATTTAAGCAACAAAGCAAAACAGGCAAGTGTTTGAATGAAAGCGATATAGTTGTGGAGTCCAATACTCTCGGTATAAGATAGATATTATTTTCATAATTGATAGATTCATATAATTATGACAGTAAAAATTTCCACCATTGACAATGGTGAAAACAACTTCAACACCCATGCTTGGGATGGAAGGATGGCACGCAGTTACATTCAGGGTATCTAGCCACAATGTTAATTTCTTGGGGTGTGGATTCTATGGTGCTTAGGATACATTGCGTGACCACGAAGGCTGCCATTACTTCAAGGAGTGTTGCATTAAAGAATCCATAGAATGAAAAACCAAATGCTAATGAAGATATGAGGAGGATAATGAAGAATGCCTTATAGTCTAGCGTCAAAGATAACTTTCCTTTTGTGGATGATGGGTTGCAATTTAAATGAAAATGGAAAAATGGATGTTGGGAAAGAGCATTCAAAGATAATTAGGGAGGAGCGAAAACACGCACAAAGTTGTTAAATGGATATTCAATGTGTTGTGCCACCCTATGCTAGATATAATAGTACATAATTGTTGCAAATTACATTAGAGTGTAAATTGGAGGCCTAAAAAAAAAATGTCCCCAAATTATATCATAATTATTAAATCATATAACATCATTTAAACTTTGACCAGTCCTTTTTACGAAACTATCACTAATAAACTTAAAAAAGTATTAAAAAATATTAACAAGTTACTAAAAATATTTCCCGGAAATTTAATCCTGACTTCTCTCGATTAATATTTCCCTTTTTTTTGAAAAAGGGAAATTTAATTTTGTAATTGACAAATAATTTTGATATTTGAAAATTCCCCCCCCTAGGTAGTTTTTTTTTAACCCGGAAGGGCTAGGAGCCCAAGGGAGCGCTGGAAGGGTTCAATTTTGAATCTTGATGGGTATAAGCTGTCCATCAAATCGCTTTATAAAGGCAAATAGAATACAAACATACAGTCTACTTACATCTTCTGATTAGGGTTTTCACAAATTTGAGCACAGGTAAGAGAGTCTCTGCAAAAGAAAAGAAGAAGAATCTGAATCCATGGAAGAAATCTCGGATGAAGATAACCCTGATAGTAGTAAGTCGTCTTCCTCCTCTCCTCTGGTTAAACGCGCCCGTAAGCTTCTTTATCGAAATCTACGCGTCGGGGTTACAGACGGCCGTGTTTTCGTAGGGAAATTTCTTTGCTTGGACAAGCAGGGTAACATTATTCTCTACGACGCAGTCGAGTATAGGCAAATCACCAAACCCTCTTCATCTTCAGCTTCAACCTCTGATTGTATGGAGCAACGCAGCTTGGGTTTAATTTTGATATCCGCTCGAGTTCGAACCTCCTGCCATGTTGAGTGCTCACTCGACGAACAGATGTCACTTTTGTCCTTGGGCGAAGACTGAAAATTTTCTGAGAAGATCTTCTGTGCCATAATGTTGTTAATTTTCGAGCGCCTTTCGCGACTAAACGTAGGTTAGTGGAATGGATTCCTTGTCTTTGGTGAAGTTATTGTTATTTTGGAAATAACCATCCCTGTGTTTACAGGGTAATGATTATAATTGTATATTTTTACTTTATCGAAAGGCGGCTTATGGATAAAATCTAATTCGCCTACTCTGTGTTTTGAAAAAAAAATTGACAGATGGAATTTATAACGAAGTTCAGCGAAGATAATTAAACTATTTAAATTTCAGACTAGGGAGGAAAAATAATTTTTTTTTCTATCCATTTATCTCAAAATTCAGATAAACGAGGATTGTTTTTGTGCAAGGAGAAAAAAAGGTATATTTGGTGTTTCAAGGAGAAGATAAAATAAAAAAGTATTTTTCTCTCTTCAAGCTACAACCCCTGAAGAGCTGGCATACATACTTACTATCATTTTTTTTTTTGTAAAACAAAACCCGAATATCTGGCACATGGGACTTCCTATTAATTTTCTGTCAAAACCTTTTTAATTATGTAAGCAAGAAAACAAACATAACAGAAGCAGCTTAAATCTATCAGTTAAGGCATTCATAGGCTTCTGAAAACATAGCCTTCTTGCTCAGTTCCAGCTGTGAACTTCTTGAAGATATCTTCCTTCAAGAGTTACAGTATACACCAGTAAACCTTCTTGAAGAGAGAGTGATCCCTTGGACAATTTATCTATTCCCTCATTCGATCACTGTAGACATTTTGAAATGTTATCACAGAAATCCTGTTTTCGCTTCTACTTTTTTCCATTATTCGCGGTTGCATTAGGTTTTCGAGCTTAGACTTTGCGTTTAACCAATCTATTATGATTTTCGGAGTCACTTATTGCTTACAAATTGGATATTCCTTTTTCCACTGATATTTCAACAACAGCCATAAAGCATCCAGTTCTGCTCTATTATTAGTTCCTTGTTCACATCTTGCCTCAAATGAAATGGAGTGATTCTCTGCCAAAGATAAAACCACCTCCCCCACACTTTCTAGGTTTATCTTGGCTTGCTTCATCAAAGTAGCCGCATGCTCTAATAACAATAGTTTCCAGACTTTTTTATTATTTTGGGACACTCTAGAAATCCATAAGCATACTCGATCTGATGACTCATGTGAACTGACAACTTTCTTTTACATTTTCTCCACGCCAAGATTGTTTTCCGTTGATCACTACCAAAACATTCTTCCATTCTTCTTTAATAAAGGAGCAATATACAAATAAACAATGTTCCACTGGGGGGCATGCTCCCCATGTTTCCTAACCTCCGAGGATTGGGGGCGCTTAGTGAAAAGTTTCCCTGCATTACCCTTCAGAGGAAATTTGCGAAAACACATGGGGAAATGTTTCTTCAGTGTGGGTGATATGTTTCCACAAAAGGGAAACATTTGGGTGCCCCCCTTCCCCACAATGGCATGCCCCTTCCATATTTTTTGTCCAAGAACCCATGAGGATAGAAAAAGGATAGGGGTTAGAGCTTTGAGGAGTCTATTGTTAGGATATTCCGACACATAGGAAATAGTTAAGTATAACTTGGTCTAGTGTAGAGTTAGGTAAAGTGTGTTTCTTTACTATGTACATTTGTAACTTACAGTCCAACGGTCACGATATGTTCTAGACATGAAGTGATCAGACGGTTCATTCTCTCTTCGGTATTACCGACACTTGATCCGTGGCTTAACACCCGATTGGTCCATGATATCTATTTAAAGAGCATGGAGGATCATTTGTAGGGTGACTGTTCATGATAGAAGCTTATGTAAATTTTATTTCTTTTATTAATAAATTGTCTGAAGTGGCCGCCTCAAGTCGTGGACTGTTTCCCTCTTTGAGGGTTTAAGCACGTCAAAAACACTAGTGTATTGATCTATGATCTGTTTGTGAGCGGTGTCCTTAGGTGTTCTATCTGAGGAACTTACCCTATAAATTCCTACATGGTATCAGAGCTATTTGAGGGGCGCATCCGTTGGTGATCTAAATCGGAAGCCGATACAACTGCATTCTATTGTCGCTTCCTAGATCTACTGTTTTTGACCGTTTCAGGCTGAGAGGACTGCTCTAATGTGGAGCATCTGTTCCAGTGAGGAACCCCTTTCGTTTCACGTGAAAAGGTTTCCATTTGCCCTCGCTACGTCATTTTTAAGATCTGGAGGTATACTGTCTTTATTTGTAGTTTTAGCTATTTATCTCTTTGTTTATTTCGGTTTATTTATCTCTTTGTTTTTTTATTACCGGATCTATACGTTTCATTTCTGCGTATGCTCTTTGCCCCGCGATTCTGTGCGATTTGGGCAAATCAGAAACAGAAAGGAAGGATTTTTCTCATGCCTATGCTCTTTTCTGCAACGCTTTAGTGTGATCTCGGAAAATTAGAAACATTGAGGAAAATATTTAGTTTCCGGTGAAAGCTAACTTCAAGCCATAAAGTTTGGTTTTTTTTGCATGTCTGTGTTGGGTTGTGTGGTTTTTTGTTTTGTAGGCAAAAAGAGCTTTTTGTAGTAAGCATGCGCCCCAAAGCTTCAGTGACTAAAAAAAACCCCTTCCTCTTCGAAAAATTACTAACCTTTTAAACTAGCTCACTTAGTCCAAAGTTACTCCATGAGAATAGAGGTCTTGGGTTCAAGTCTTTATTTTTGTTGAGTTTCTTTTTTGAAAAGCACATGTAACTTATGTTTTAAAGTTGTTACTTTATGTAAAAGTGTTCTTACCCATTATAAAAAGTGAGTCACTTATAATTCTAAAATGTCTTTATCTTTTATTTAAGTTACAATTTAGTGGGTAGCTTATAAAGTACCATTGTAAAAGTGACTTTCACTTATTTATAAAAGTGAGTCACATTTTTTTTAAAGTAAGCTAATTAGATTAAGTTTGGAAAGGGTTTTTTTTTTTTTTGGTTAAATATAACATTATCATTCATTTTTGCACATTCACGCACTTCGTCGGCATTTTCAACAACTTTTCTTCAAAAAGCCATAACTTCTTCATCCGGAAGCCGTTTTTTTTGAATCAGAATAATTTTTCGAGATCTTTCCATTGGAACATTTAGTTTCGATATCTACAGCTTCAATTTTTGTTAATATGGAAAGTCCATGCCAAGTTATTCTTGACAGCACCAACTACTTCCAATGGTGGTCCTACATTGTGGATTTACTTAAAAGTAAAGGTCTTTACAGAATAACCTCAGGCCAAGAAACTAAACCTAAAGATGAAGATAAGACAGCCAAATGAGAAAATAGACAAGATCAAGCATGTGGGTTGATAGGGATGTCTATTTCTCTAGACCTTAGATTCCATATCATAGAACTTGATACCCCTAATGAAGCAATGAAACAATTCACTAAAGTTTTTGGAATTAAAAATGAAATTAGAGCCTATCAACTCGAAAATGAGTTGCTTACATTGGATCCCAATAATTTTTATTCCATTGAAGATTTTTTGTCCAAGTTCAAGACCCTCAGACTTCTCTTGGAAGGTGTTAAGGTTAAGAAAGAAGATGGTAACCTTATCTATTCCATTTTTACTAAGTTGGGACCAACCTAATCTATGTTTGTTTCCACCTTCCATTCTACTAGAGAAGCATTTATTTCTCAAGGACAAGACTACAAGTCCCCCTCTTTTGATGCCTTTTGTGATTCTTTAATAAGAGAACAAGAAAAACTCTCACATCTTGGTCTTCTTAATCTTGGAAACTCTTTTAAGAAAGCCTTAGCCGCCTAACAACAACCAAATTCAAAGAATCCCAAGAAGCAGTATCCTAAAAAGAATGGTCCTAAACCAAACAAGGGTCCTAAGCCATTTCAGTCTCAAAATGAAAAATCATTTCAACAAAATGATAAGGCAAATAAAAACAAAGGGAAGAAGACTGATAGACATTGCAACTTTTGTAATCGAGATGGCCACTTAAAATCCAAGTGCTTTAAGAAGATGGAAGCCTTGGAAGCAGCAATGAAGAAGCATAACATCCATTTGGAGCACTCTTCAACTTCAACTTCATCTTCATAAATAACACTTTCTGCATGTAGTTGTCAAGCTTCTCGGTCTGGCTATGCACTAAATGTATCTTCTTCTTCTCATTCTCATGAGTGGCTCATTGATTCTGGAGCTTCTTATCACATGGCCAAAAACAAAGCCACACTTTCTTCTTTAAATGATTGTAACAACAAAAATATATATGTTGGTGATGATAGATCTCTTAGTGTTGTAGGGACTGGAATTATTCATCTAGACAATGGTCGATTTAATAATGTATTATGTGTTCCAACCTTATCTTGCTACCTTTTATCTGTATATCAGATAACTCATTCAGGTGAAGGTAAAATCGTTGAATTTTCACTTCACGATGTTGTAATTAAGGACCTAAGAGATCCTAGACAGATTTTAGCTACTAGCATTGCTAATGATTCTACAAGGTTGTATAAGTTTAACAACTTTGGGTCATCAACACTTCCCTTGGTATTTGTTGCTCATAATGATGAAGTGAACAAACTTTGGCATGAACGATTTGGTCACTTAAACTATCGCTCCCTTCAAAATTTATGTAAAGAAAATATGGTGACATGTCTTCTTATGGTATCTTGCAGAGATGGTGTTTGTTCCAGATGTGTACTCAGAAAACATCATCGGGATAGTTTTGAAAAATGTGCCTCTTGGCATGCCTCAACCCCTTTATAGCTTGTGCATAATGATTTATGTGGTCTACTTCTAGTTGTTTCATTTTCTGGCTACAAGTATTTCTTAACTGTCATTGATGATTTCTCCAGACGCACTTGGGAGTACTTCTTAAAACTCAAGAGTGAAGTCTTTAACATGTTCTTGGCCTTTAAGGCCTTTGCTGAGAAATAATTTGGACCTCAAATTCTTAAGCTGAGATTAGATAATGGCGGAGAATATGTTAACAACAAATTCATCAACTTTTGCACTAAGCATGGAATTCAAATGCAACATACTGTTCCACATACTCCACAACAAAATGGTGTAGCTGAAAGGAAGAATCACGTCTTGAAGGAAATGGCTAATTGTATGCGTCAATCTAAAGGACCTAGCCTTAATTTTTGGGCAGAAGCAATTAAATGTGCAAATTACATAGTAAATCGCACTCCTAATAAGGTTTTAAAGAATATCACTCCAGAAGAAGCATGGAGCTCAATTAAACTAGATGTAAGTCACTTTCGTGTTTTTGAAAGTAAAGCATGGGCCCATATTCCAGATGAGAAACTGTTGGGTCCCTATAATACTAGTGATTACCCCATTAATATTGTAGTTATACCCCTTATTTATATTGATGTACCCATGTAGTGCCCATATTGTTACTATTGTGCCACATAGAAGCCCACTATTGTTATTGTTGTGCCCTACAATATTATTGTGATGTAGGCTCTGATTGTATTGGGACCATTAGACTCCTATATATAGAAAGGAGGTTTTTTCATTTGTATCATCCAAGAATTGTTCATTTATGTAATGTAAAGGAGGTTGCCCCCTCGAAGAGGCTGAATTCTAAGGCGTGGATCTCTCTTTTCTATCTTTTTGTGAGCTGGTTTCATAACATTTGGTATCAGAGCTTTGGATTCTAGGGTTTCGCTGCTCCAAACAGGTCATCGTGGCATTTTCGCTATAACTTTTTTTCTGTGACGTTTCAGAAGTCGCAAAAAAAAACCCATTTGAGAAGAAATCGCGCTGAACCTTGGGTCCGAATTTCAGAGTTTTCGCGTGATATTTTCGGAGATATGATCTGAGGAAGTTGGTCTTTTTTCAGACTCCTGAATTACACTCAAAACAGGTGACCTGGGGAAAATCGTCATAACTTTCTTTCTGAGCATCGGATTGAAATTTCGTAAGAAGGTACAGAAAGAGGACAGACTATAGTTTTCTTTTATATATTTTTCAGAATCAAAGGTTGAAACAGTGACACGTGGCCCGTCATACAAGTTCGCTCTACTGAACTAGTCTATAATCAAGTCACTGTGGGAGATTTCGCATAACTCTTCCTTGGAGAATCCAATTTGGGTCAGACTTGTGGCATTGGAAAGAGGACACAGAGGGCTACTACAGGTCACAAATTCAGAACTAGATGATCAGGAAGTACAGAGATACATCAGAGGCAATATCGAGCTCCTACAAAGTGAAAAAAGGTGTGTAGATTTTCTTTAATTTTTGCTTAAGCTTGGTTTGAAAATTTATTTTGAAGGAATTCAAAGGGCATAGTAGAGCATTATTATCAGTAACTGATGCCCCGAGGAAAGAAAATGAAAACACCTAGTAAGGAACCTGAAAGCTCTAGCATGACTCATGAAGAAGAAGAAGAAATGCTACATGATATATCAAAATTACAAGAACAAGTGCAACAAGTGTCACTTGCACAAAAAGCAACAGAATCTAAAATGGATGGTTTAAGGAAAGATGTAGAAGCTAAGATGGACGGTTTAAAGAAAGGTGTAGAAGCTAAGATGGATGGCATGGAAGCTAAGGTGAATGGCATGGACGCTAAAATTGATGGCATGGATGATAAGATAGATAAGTTGCTACAAGAAATGGTCACTAAGGTGAAAGAGTACTAAAGGAAACTCATGATGAGAACAAAAGAAATGTTAATCATGATTCCATAGACTCTAATGTTGGATCGAAGACTCACCATGTTCCAAAAATCGATATGAGGAAGTTTGATGGCAAGGATCCCGCCACATGGATATTACAGATGGAGCAATTCTTCGATCTCAATAATGTGCAAAACACACAAAAGGTACGTATGGCAACTTTATATTTGGAACCAAATCAGTTTGTATGGTATCAATGGCTTTGTTCTCGTAAACAATTTATCACTTGGGCAATTTTTACGGAAGAATTGATAGCACATTATGAGGATACAAAAAGCAACACTTTTTTTAGCCAATTGATAAGTCTCAAACAAAAGGGTTCAATAATGGAGCACATTGAGGAGTTCCAAAAATTGAACATAAGGGTAAAAGATATTCCAGAGGAGCATAGGATTGATGTGTTCATAGGGTCTTTAAAGGATAATATCCAACATGATGTGCGCCTTTGGGAACCTGATTCATTAGAGAAGGCATTCAGGTTAGCAAGAAAAATGGAAAGCAAAATTATGGCAACTAGGAAGCATACCATTCACAACTATAAAGATGGAAGTGTTGTTGCCCATAGTCTTCCACAACCTACAAGGTTGACACCACAACAATTGGAAGAAAAAAGAGCAAAAGGGCTTTGTTACAATTGTGATAGCAAATACACAAAAGGTCATAAGTGTGCTGAGAAGAAATTATTCTACATAGATTGTGAAGAGGAAGAAGAAAAGGAGCAAGAAAGGTCAAAAGAAGAGGATATATTCCAGGAACAAAGCCTAGATGAAGAACAAATAAATCCGACCATATCTTGTAATGCATTGGCGGGAATTACCACTCCTCAAACCATCAAGATAGAAGGACAAATCAAGAAGAAAAAGGTAATAGTGTTGATTGATTCAGGAAGCACCCACAATTTTATTCATTGTAGGGTAGCAAAAGAATTGAATTGCTTCCTATATCCAGCACCAGAGTGTCAAGTGATGATTGCAAATGGAGGAACAATAAATTGTTCTGGAAAGTGCCATAATATCAAGCTATCCATGGGAGAATATGTATTGACTAGCCCAATGCTTTCCATTCCAATGGGAGGTGCTGATGTTGTACTAGGAGTCCAATGGCTACAATCCTTGGGTACAATAGCTTTTAATTTTCAAGAACTTTTCATGAAATTTTCTGTGGAAGGAAAGGAAGTTGAATTAAGGGGTATTGCAGGGAAACCAGGAAAGATAATCAGCTCTAATGGCATGACAAAGCTTCTAAAAAAGGAGCAAAGAGGTGTAATTGCACAATTATGTTCGCTAGATGTTTCCACATTGGAATCATCTATTTCTCCAGATCTCCAAAAAGTCCTGGACAATCATTCCAAGGTATTTGAGACTCCCAAAGGTCTCCCACCTATGCGTGATCATGATCATGCTATTCATCTGATTCCAGGAAGTGTTCCTCCAAACATCAGGCCGTACAGATATCCCTATGTCCAAAAAAGTGAAATTGAACGTATGGTTGCAGAAATGCTAGAGGCTGGTATAATTCAACCGAGTCAAAGTTCTTTCTCTGCTCCAGTAGTATTGGTGCACAAGAAGGATGGATCATGGCGCATGTGTCCGGATTATAGGGAGCTCAACAAGCTCACTATTAAAGATAAGTTCCCCATTCCTGTCATTGATGAATTACTGGATGAATTGCATGGATCAATTTACTTCACCAAGTTGGATCTTCGTTCAGGATATCATCAAATCAGAATGAAGATTGAAGACATTCCGAAAACGGCATTTAGAACTCATGAGGGTCATTATGAATTTTTGGTCATGCCTTTTGGCCTTACCAATGCACCTTCAACATTTCAAGGTTTGATGAATTCAATTTTCAAACCATTCCTTAGAAAATTTGTGTTAGTATTTTTTGATGATATACTAATCTACAGCAAGTCTTGGAAGGATCATGTTGAACATGTTGACAGGGTGCTACAACTATTGGAGGAGAAACAATTATATGCAAAAAGATCCAAATGTTTCTTTGGAGTCCAGGAGGTGGAATATTTGGGTCATATTGTATCTCATGAAGGAGTTAAGGTAGACCCTAGCAAAATTAAAGCCATTAAGGAATGGAAAATCCCCACATCCATAAAGCATCTGCGAGGATTTCTTGGGTTGACAGGGTATTATCGCAAGTTTGTTAAGAATTATGGGAGAATAGCAGCACCTCTAACAACATTATTGAAGAAAGATGCATTTTCATGGACTCCGGAAGCAACAAAGGCCTTTGAACATCTTAAAGAGGCAATGTGCCAAGCACCGGTCTTAGCTACACCGGACTTCACAAAAACCTTTATTGTGGAATGTGATGCTTCAGGAAATGGAATTGGTGCTGTTCTAATGCAAGATGAAAGACCCATTGCTTTTGAAAGTCGTCCAATCAAGGGAAAGTTTTTAAGCAAAGCTATTTATGAGAAGGAAATGTTGGCAATACTCCATGCACTTAAGAAATGGCGACCCTACCTAATGGGAAGACACTTCAAGGTAAAAACGGATCATGATAGCCTTAAATACTTTTTAGAACAAAGATTATCCTCTGAAGAGCAACAAAAGTGGGTCACAAAGATGTTGGGTTATGACTTTGAAATCATCTACAAAAAAGGGAAGCAAAATGTGGTGGCAGATGCACTCTCAAGAAAGGATGAGGATGTGGAAGCATTGTTGTGTGCCATTTCTATTATCCAACCAGATTGGATAAATGAAGCAAGGGAGGAATGGAAGAATGACGAAGAAGTGTGGGCACTTATTCGAAAGCTACAACAAGATTCCAGTACGTCTGATACATTTAGCTGGAAAAATGATTCGTTATGGTACAAAGATCGCTTATACCTCTGTAAGAATTCCCAGCTAAAACAAAAGATTCTTATGGAATTGCACACTTCTCCCTTAGGAGGGCACTCAGGATTTTTAAAAACTTACCACAGGGTTAAGAAGGAATTTTTTTGGGATGGCCTTAAATCAGATATTCAAAAGTTTGTGGCAGAATGTTTGGTTTGCCAACAAAATAAAGTTGAAACAATTAAGACACCGGGTCTATTACAACCTTTATCCATTCCAAGCCAACGTTGGGAGGAGGTTTCAATGGATTTTATCACAGGTTTACCCAAGTCTGAGGGAAAGAGTGTCATCATGGTGGTAGTTGACAGACTTACCAAGTATGCACACTTTTGTGCATTATCACATCCATTTAAAGCCAGTACAGTTTCTACTGCATTTATGGAAACAATTCAAAAGCTACATGGAAACCCAAAGATTATTGTAAGTGACAGAGATCCCATTTTCACTGGAAATTTTTGGACAGAATTATTTTCTTGTCTTGGTACTCAGTTAGCTCATAGCTCATCTTATCATCCTCAATCTGATGGGCAAACTGAGATAGTAAACAAATGTTTGGAAGGATATCTTCGTTGCTTTGTATCTGATAAACAGACACAATGGGTCAAATGGTTGCCTCTGGCTGAATGGTGGTATAACACTTCCTTCCATACAGCAACAAAAATGACCCCATTTATGGCACTTTATGGGTATCAACCACCATCCATCACATCATATTTAAGAGAAAATTCTAAGGTTCAGGCAGTGGAACATCACATCGAACATCAACAACAAGTCCTCCAACTCTTAAAGGATAACCTCGTGTTGGCACAGAATAGAATGAAACAACAGGCAGATCAACATCGCAGTGAAAGAAGTTTTGATGTAGGTGATTGGGTATTCCTACGGCTACAACCATATAAGCAAATGTCCCTCAAGCAAGCTAAGAAGGATAATAAATTATCACCAAAGTATTATGGTCCGTACAAGGTGTTGCAAAAGATTGGTACTATGGCATACAAATTGGAGCTTCCTGCAGCTTCTCGATTGCACCCAGTTTTCCATGTTTCATGCTTAAAGAAGGTTATAGGTGACAAGCTCCCAGTTCAAACAATATTGCCAGAACTTGACGAGGAAGGAAAAATTATATTGGAACCGGAAGCAGTTGTAGAAACAAGAACTCGACAGCTACGAAATCGATCAATTTCAGAGTATCTTATCAAGTGGAAGAACTTATCCGTTGAAGATTCCACATGGGAGGATGAGAATTTTATGCAGAAGTATCCAGAACTACTCAAGCGTTGAGGACAACACTTTTTTGAAGGAGAGGGGCATGTTGGGTCCCTATAATACTAGTGATTACCCCATTAATATTGTAGTTATACCCCTTATTTATATTGTTGTACCCATGTAGTGCCCATATTGTTATTATTGTGCCACATAGAAGCCCTCTATTGTTATTTTTGTGCCTACAATATTATTGTTATGTAGGCTCTGATTGTATTGGGACCATTTAGACTCCTATATATAGAAAGGAGGTATTTTCATTTGTATCATCCAAGAATTGTTCATTTATGTAATGTAAAGGAGGTTGCCCCCTCGAAGAGGCTGAATTCTAAGGCGTGGATCTCTCTTTTCTATCTTTTTGTGAGCTGGTTTCATAACAGAAACATAAAACTTTAGAACCTAAGAGTGAAAAATGTATTTTTGTTGGATATTTTGAAGATGTTAAAGGTTATAGACTTATTCCACTTAAGTCCAAAAATGTTATCATTAGAAGAGATGTAAAGTTTGTTGAAAATATATCGGCCTACGAGCCTAGTTCGACGGATGTGCCACCTCTCTCTATCCCTTATACTTCTGAAAATATTTATTTTTCAGATGATCATAGCAAGGATGATAATCCTCCCCCACCTTCTCAGGATCCTCCTTCAGTTCCCCAGCTTCCAAAATGGGTCCATGCTACTGGGATGCAGCAGGTGCTCTTGCAGGTGATCCTACAGATCAACGACGTACATGTTCTCAGTTCGATAGAGCCTCTTCTTTACTGGCTCAAGCTCCAGCGAATTGTGATTCTGACACCTTTGCCGAAGTTTCAGGCCATCTAGATTGGGACACAACTATGAATGAAGAATATTGTTCATTATTGGCAAATGATACATGGGATCTTGTTCCTCTTCCAAAGGGATGAAAACTTGTTAGATGCAAATGGTTTACAGAACCAAGTATGGACTAAATGGAAAAGTTGATAAACATAAAGCTCGTCTTGTTGCTAAGGGTTTTTCACAAGTTGAAGGCATTGACTATACTGAAACCTTCTCCCCTGTTGCCAAAACAAACTCTATCAGCCTTGTTCTTTCCCTTGCTACCTCTTTCAAATGGGAGGTCCATTAGATGGATGTTAAATTTGCCTTCTTGCACGGGGACTTGGATGAAGAAATCTATATGGAACAACCTACTGGCTTTATAGAAATAGACTCCAGCCTTGTATGTTGGCTTAAGAAATCCCTTTATGGTCTCAAGTAAGCCCCTCGAGCTTGGTATGCCAAAATGAATAGCTTTCTTTTAGATATTGGCTTTTCTAGGTGTCATTCTAACAATACTGTCTACACCAAGAAAGTGGGTAGGTTTCTTATCATTCTTGTTCTTTATGTTGATGATCTTATCTTTACTGGTAGTGGTCCCAACTTTATAAACCATGTGAAGTCCAGCCTTAAAAAGAAGTTTGAAATGACAGACTTAGGACACTTGCATTATTTTCTTCGTCTTCAAGTCTTGCAATCTAGGGAAGGTATTTCCTTTTCCTAGTCCAAGTATGCCTATGATCTTCTACACCACTTTCACATGGAAGACTATAAGCCAGCTCCTTCTCCCTTTCAGTATGGAGCCAAATTTTCAGTCACTTGTACTTCCCCTGAAGTTGATGCTACCTTATACCGTTAGCGTGTAGGAAAACTTTTGTATCTGACCCATACCCGTCCTGATCTTTCCTTTGCTGTTGGCCTTATTGTTCGGTTTATGTAAAACCCACATGAAAGTCATTGGAAAGCAGCTAAAAGAATGCTTCATTATGTTCGAGGTACAGTTCAGTTTGGGATTCATTACAGGGCAAAAGCATCTCCTCTATTGGTTGGTTTCACTGATTCTGATTGGGCTGGTGACCCTGATGATCGAAAGTCTACTGCAGGTTATGTCTTCACTCTTGGTTCTGGACCTATTACATGGGCTTGTAAGAAACAAATTGCCATTTCTCTTTCTTCAGCAGAAGCAGAGTATCGTGGTGTCGTAGAAGTTAGTAAGGAAGTCCTGTGGCTTCGTCAGATCCTGTTAGAGTTTGGCTTTCAGCAACAGCATCCGACTACACTTTGGTGTGATAATCAAAGTGCCATTCAACTATGCAAAGATATAGTTCAACATCAACGCAACAAACACATTGAACTACACATGCACTTCATCAGAAACCTCGTTCATGACCATGTTTTTGAAGTGCAATATTGTTCAACAGATGATCAAGTTGCAGACATCTTTACAAAGGCTCTCACAGAGGCGAAGTTTACTAAACTTCGATTTATGGTTAGAGTTCAGGAAATTGTCACTAAGGGGGGATAGGCTCTAATGCCTTTTTCCTTCTCCTATTGTGTCATATTTGTACATCCTTCAATCTTATCCCAGGTTGTTCTAAAGGGGGGATGTTAGGATATTCCGACACATAGGAAGTAATTAAGTATAACTTGGTGTAGTGTAGAGTTAGGTAAAGTGTGTTTCTTTACTATGTAGATTTGTAACTTACAATCCGACGGTCATGATATGTTCTAGACATGAAGTGATACGACCGTCCATTCTCTCCTCGGTATTACCGACACTTGATCCATGGCTTAACACTCGATTGGTCCATGATTTCTATTTAAAGAGCATGGAGGATCATTTGTAGGGTGGCTGTTCATGAGAGAAGCTTATGCAAATTTCATTTCTTTTATTAATAATTTCTTGAAGTGGACGCGTTGGCTCAGGCCGTTGACTGTTTCCTTCTTTGAGGGTTTTAACCACGTCAAGAATACTAGTGTATTGATCAGTGATCTGTTTGTGAGCGGTGTCTTTTGGTGTTCTATTTGAGGAACTTACCCTGTAAATTCCTACATATATGACTTTGGTAATTAATGGTAATATTAAATTCTTAATGTAAAAGTGAAACATTACCACTAATTGTTTCAGGACGTCTCAAAGTATTTCCAACTGCATTGGACTTCATATGAAGAAAGTAGAATTTCATATCCCATGCAGAATTCAACATGCCTAATAGTTTCCGAGATTTCAGGGTTAGCGAGATTATAGCATTTCCATTGGATTTTACAATGATAAATTTGCATGGGATGAATTGTTGTTGTTGGGATGTTATCATTATTCTTTTTATTTGTATAATTTTAGAGATGGAGACCCCTATTCTAGGCACCTTGACGTTCCCCCATACCCCTTGAATTTCTCTCAAATTTAGGGGTGCTCCCACATGTCCCCCTCGAGTACCTCCTTGCTCCCACACTCCCTCATCATAGAAACTTGGTGGAACATAGCAAATAAATGATCCGCTGAACCATTGCTCGATTTACATAGGATGCATGAGCCCAATCCACTCCATGCCCTACTTTTGCAATTGTTCCATGTCAAAATTTTAATGGATAGAGTTAACCATGGTAATATTTTGACTTTTAAGGGTCTATTTACCATCCAGATCACCTTCCACCACCATTGCTATCGTTCCCCTCCCTAGTCTTCTACTCTAGCTTTGTAAAAGTTACCTGAAACTTTATTTCTTGACCATATAAGTTCATCCTCTTCATCATACTATGCTTCAAAATTTTAAGGCAATGTTGCCGCTCCCTAACTATTTATCTTTGGCAGATTTAACTGGATGGTTGACTTCTTCTCTTGCCTCCATATGGATGTATCATCCTGCTTTGCCACATGTCAAGTCGTGTATCTCCTGTGTTGACACCTAATCTTTGGGATTAGGAGAATTATGTAAATATTATAAATATAAAAAATAAGGAAGGTGAAGAGACACTGTGCTAATTTTAGGCAACAATGGTATGTTCTATGCTTATGCTTTAGAGCAATTTTACTTCAATTTCTTTATCAGCCCAATATCAATTTCAGTTTAGCAATCACACAAACATGTAAGTAAAATGTTGACAGAACATAAATATAAACAGTGGAAGACAAGCCAGGACAAGAGGACACAAGATGTGGCACCAGCCAGGGACAAACCCAAATATGGGGAAACCCTTGATCAAATCTTCTTTTAGTCTCCAATAGTTCAGTAGAGAGAGAGTACAATTTACAAATTCTGATAATTTATAACAGCAGCAAAAGAGCCCTAACCAAAAAAATCAATGTTGGTCAACAGGGTAGATTTGACCCTCAAAGATTCGGTCAACTTTGGCATCCAAACAATAAGATGAAATAGCCCTCAAAACAATCTGAAAAAGTCCAGTCAAAATTGGTCAACAAAAGTCAACCCTCGGTCAGCCCTAGTACAGTCAATGCTGGTCAAACTGGAGGTCAGATTGCCTCGGTTCTTATGCCTAGATTTGTGGCCTGCTAGGACAGAATTCCTCCACCCAAAATTGCACCAAAACAAGTCAACACAGCCCAAAAACAACCTCTGAAATTTTCGGTAAAACCTTGTCATTGTTGAAATAGAAAAAACCCTTCCTTCCCTTCGCACGTGTGGAGAGAGAAGCTGCCTAGAAATTCGTACCCAATCAGTTGAGGAGAGAGAGATGTGTGAAGATGAGTGATGTCCAAATGAGGATGAGGGATCATGTATTTATAGGTTAACGTTGAGGATGAATAGACGTGACTGTTGGGCTTCTGAGCCTACATGAGTTTGCTAGCCGACCTTGACAATTTGTCCATAATCAAAATAAATTCATAACTTCATTTGTACATGTCAGAATGGGATGATCTTTAGATTAATCCTACACCTCTCAGAGAGAGGAATCCAAGAAAAATATCAACTATCATAAATAAGATGACCCATGTGGAGTTTGGCCCTACTTGCCAATTTTAACACTTCCTCTCAACTAGGGAGAACTCCACTTGCTAATCCATTTACCAATCTGTACTATCTTTCTCATCCATGCACTGCTCTGCTCTGCTCCGTTGAACTATGAAGAAGAAGAAGTGATCGAGAATGTATCGTACCATTCTCTACTGACCCGAAGTCAGTGCTAATCAAAAGAGAGTGTCTCATACCACTCTTACTGACCCTAAGTTAGTTCCAATCAAAAGAGAGTGTCTCATACCACTCTTACTGACCTGAAGTTAGTTCCCATTGATCCCAAACCAATACCATACATCCTAGCATAGGGAGTATGGTACTACACAATGCGTCCATTGGTAGTACTATGGTCCCTATCCTCATTTCCCTACTCATTGGCCAGATGAGCGGTACTTCCCATGAGTCCCAGACTACATGGGTAGGATGTCTTAGCAGGAGAAGGATGAACCACTCGTCTTGCTCACATGTCGTCAAGGGGTATCACAAGGGATGGATGAACCACTCATCCCGTGCACAACAAACCACTAGGGGAAGGCTGAACCACTCACCCTATGGTTGTTCACCGCTCCAAGAAGTACCCCAAGCCCCCCGGAGCTCCCAGAGCTAAATGTCCATCTCATACAGGACCCTCATAAGAGGGTCTCTCCACGACTCCAAGTCGTTCTCGGATGGCTAAGAATTTGACCTTCCCCAGGGGCTTTGTCAGAATATCGACGACTTGCTCATCAGTCCCAATGCGATGGGGCCTTATTTCTCCTCGTTGTACCATATCCCGGATAAAGTGGTACCTGATATCTATATGCTTGGAGCGATCATGAAGCATGGGATTCTTTGATAACACTCTAGTTGTTGCAGAGGATCACGATGGTATCCAACACATGTCCGAATAACTCACTGAAGAGCTTCTTCAAACAGACAGCTTCATAGGAGGCCATACTAGCAGCTATGTTTACGGCCTTGGCGGTGCTCAAGGCAATCGATTTCTGCTTCCTGCTCATCTAGGATATCGAAGTAAAACCCAAAGAAAAACAACATCCAGAAGTGCTCTTGCGATCCACCACAATGCCAGCCTAATCAACATAAGAATAACCATGCAACCTCACATTTCCGGTAGTGTATCTTAGTCCATGAGTGATTGTGCCCCAAAGATATCTCAGAAAATTCTTGGCGGCAATCCAATGTATACGATGAGGCTCAACCATGTACTGTCTCAATGTGTTAACTGCAAAACACATGTCCAGACGGAAGTTCATTAAGAACATCAGTGCTCCTATGAGTTGACGGTACTCAGAAGCATTTCCCAATTTAGGTCCAGCAACACTACCGCATAACTTCTTAAAGTTAAGTTCCAGCGTAGTCACAGGCTTGCAGTCTACCATCCTAAATCTGTCCAATATCTTCACAACATATTTTCCTTGAGAGAGGAAAATTTCACCTTGCTTTTGCCAAACCTCCAACCCTAGAAAATAGTGCATTGGTCTAGGTCCTTCATCTCAAATTCAGAAGCCAACTCCCTCTTACATTTGTGAATGAGAGGGTCTGCACCTATCAAAAAGAGGTCGTCCACATAAAGTACCAGAATGAGAGGTTTATCATTTTCAACCTTAAAGTAAAGGTTTAGATAGACTTCACTTCTAGTGAATCCCAGCTTCATTAGGTAGCTATTGATCCTCTCATACCAAGCCCGGGGTGCTTGCTTCAATCCATAGAGAGCTTTCTTCAACCTGCATACATGAGATTCCTGATCATGTACTTCAAAGTTCAAACTCCTCAGGTTGTTCCACATAGACTTCCTCTTTGATTGAACCATGCAAGAAGGCAGCAAGGGCTATGATTGAGCAGATGGTGGTGTATCGGGCAACAGGTGCAAATATCTCATCATAATCTACACCTTCCTTTTGAGAGAAGCCTTGAGCAACAAAGCGAGCCTTAAACTTTTCTACACTTCCATCAACCCCATGCTTGGTTTTGTAGAGCCACTTAGAAGTGACAACCGATTTGTCTTGGGGTCTAGGGACCACATCCCAGACATCATTCTTCATAATTGACTCGTATTCTTCATTCATAGCATCCTTCCATACTTGTTGCTTCACGACTTCTTCGAATGATGAAGGCTCATTTTGAATGATAGTGCTCATGGTGGTCAAATATCCTTGGTACTTGTTCCGCTTCTTGCTTTCACGGAAAGTCCCCCTTGGTGCAATGTGCCTCTCAGCATCTTCGAGAGTCTCCCTAAGCCATGAGGGTCTCCTCTTGGAGGAGGAAGGCTCATGAGGGAGTGGATCAATAGGATCCATAGGTTCATCAACATCATGCATCGTTTCGTCCTCTTTTTCACCTTGATTTCCTGTGTCAGCTTCTTTGTTCTTCCTTAGGATAGGAAGGTTGTTGATCTTCCTAAGGGCCATACCTTCGTCGAAGGTGACATCATGACTTATCTCAACTTCCTTTTGACCAGCCACATAAATTCTATATCCCTTAGAATTTTCACTATAGCCCACAAAGATTCCTTTCTTCCCAGATGCACCCAATTTGCTTCTTTTCTCTTTCGGCACATGAAAATATACGGGGCTTCCAAAAATTCTAAAATGAGAGACATCAGGTTTCTTACCAGTGAATATTTTTTCGGGAATCTTAGAGTCCAATGCTTGATGAGGGCATCGGTTTTGAACATACACCACGATATTTGTAGCTTCAGCCCATAGAAACTTCGGAAGGCCTTGATCATGAAGCATGGCACAAACAACTCCTACAATACAACGATTCTTCCTTTCAGCCACTCCATTTTGCTCAAGAGTGTATGGCGTTGTAGTCTCTCTCTTAATGCCAACTTTGCAATAATCTTGGAACTCATTGGATTCATACTCGGTCCCATTTTTAGTCCTCAATATCTTGATTTTCTTTTTGAATTGATTTTCGATCAAGGCTTTGAAATGTCAGAACCAGGTAAACACTTCATCCTTCTTCTTTAAGAAGTAGATCTAGGTCTTGCGGGAATAATCATCCACAAAGGTGAGATAATATAAGTATCCTCCCAAGGAGTTTACGAGCATCATACCAGATATGTTGGAGTGGACCAATTGCAATATGTCTGTGGTCTTGCTATTACTTGAGGGAAATGGTCCCCTTGTAAGTTTTCCTTCGGCAAATCCTGGACATACACCTTCATGCTCTACATTGAACTCGGGCATAACTGTCACCATCTGTCTCACATTGGGTAGGGCCTTATAACGAAGATGGGTGAACCTTCGGTGCCATAGTTCGGATTGTAGAGATGTGTCGCAAGACATGGCTCCCAATGGACTTCCTCCAACTTGATACAAAATGTCAACCCTGAACCCAAGAGTAAAAGCATCCTTGAAATATCTTTTCCAAACACGTACCTTTCCATTGATAAAAGCCACCTTGAATCCTTTATCTTCCATTGTTGAAAGGGACACTAGGTTCTTCTTGAGATCGAGTAGTACTTCTTGCAAATGAATAGTGTTACCGTGATTCAATTGAAGGGTAACATTCCCTACTCCCTTCACGGGATAGGTGGTATCATCTCCAAGGATGATCTCCAAGTTTGTCTCCTTTTCTATCAGATTAGAGAGGGCTTCCTTGTATCCGGTGAAGTGCCTTGAGGCACCACTATCAATTAGCCAATTTCCCAAAGTGTCTGGAGGAGAGGCAGTGGAGAGGGCCGATATAAGATAGTACTCTTTTTGCTTATTGTTAACAACATTGGATTCATCATACCTGGAGTTCCTTGATTTCTTGGAGGGTCGACCATTTCCTTGATGTCCCACATTCCTTTTTCCTTTGCCATTGGACCTGCCATTCCTTTGATCGTTGTTGTTGAAGTTGCCCCTGGAGTTGTTATGATAGTCATCATCTCGAGGTGTATCCCTTCTATTAGGACACTCCCTTGCATAGTGGCCAAACTTATTGCAAACAAAGCATCTTCCCTTCCTTCCATTTTTGAATCCCGGTCTTCCTTGACTTTGCTTCTTTGAACTTGCATTGTTCTTCCTCTTGGCATGAGCGGAGAATGCAGTGGGGTTGCTTCTATTAGAAGGCATTTCTTTCTCCACTATTCTTGTTTCTTCTTGAATGCATCTCGACATCAATTCCTCAAACACTAGAATTCGATCATTGTTGAGTATAGTGGTTCTAAATACATACCACTCAGGTGGGAGTCCTCCAAGGGTGGTGAGAGTAAGTTCCCTGTCAGGAATGACTTCTCCAATCGAGAGTATATCATTCTTGATCTCAGTAATCCTCAAGAAATAGGATTGAATGTCCTCGTCCTTGCCCTTCTTAATATCCTTCAACTTATTCTTGAGAAAGAGAATTTGATTAGCATTACTAACTTTGAACATGCCAACCTACCTGTTGTAGATCTCCTTGGAGGTCTTCAATTCGGAGATATAGGCCACCAAATGCTTGTCAATGGAATCCCTGATATTCTTCTTCGCTTTGACTTCAACCTTATTGTACTTGGTCTTCGCAGCAACTGGTGCATTTGAAGGAGGCTCAGGGATTTTACCCTGCAGATAATCCATCACTTCCTTCTGTTCCAAGGTCAAATCAAGAGACATCTTCCATCCATGATAGTCATATTTATCATGAATGTTGTCTTTAGCCGGGAAGTAGGATGAGGAACCCATTGAGTCTTTTGTCCTTGTCCAACTGTCTTTGGTGATTGCTCTTTCACTCTTGCTTGGGCTTTGTCTTCACCTCAACTCTGATACCATGTTAATTTTAGGCAACAATGGTATGTTCTATGCTTTAGAGCAATTTTACTTCAATTTCTTTATGAGCCCAATATCAATTTCAGTTTAGCAATCACATAAACATGTAAGTAAAATGCTGATAGAACATAAACATAAACAGTAGAAGACAAGCCAAGGCAAGAGGACACAAGATGTGGCACCAACCAGGGACAAACACCAATGTGCGGTGCAAATCCTGCATTCATTAATATATTCGTTAATCCTGATGTGGTCATATATATGATACGTTGAGTTTTTTGAAAGCCCGTATGGTGTTCTTTTAAAAGGGCCGTAGCATAAGCATATGAAGTGTTATGTAATGGCATTGTCATATTTCAAGTAATTATATAATGGATTTTTAAAGGGGCTGAAGCATATGAAGTGTTATGTAATGGCATAAGAAATTCATTGAACCTTTTTTTAATGGCCATATGAAATTACCATATGGTATATGGAAGGTATAAATTATATTTTATTATTTTGACTTTGTATAGTGAAGACTGAAGTTGGTAGTGAGGTTTTTAAGTCAGTCTTGTAAGAAGGCAGAAGTAAAGTTGCAATTATTTTGAAAATCAAAAGCACAGTGCTATTTGATGATGCATTCACTAATCTCTATTGTGGGAGTAGTTATCTCTGACAAAGAGAACTATCATGAGTGGTCCTGGAAGATAAAACACACTTTGATTTTCAATGAGTTGTGGAAAGGGGTTTGTGAAGGATAAGAAGATAATGCACCTGGAAAGCCTACTTTAGATAAGGAGTTTGCCATCTGGGAAAACAAGAATAGCAAGGCTTATGCCCTGATTGCAGCGTCGGTGAATGAAGAGGTGAGTCGTCATATTTCGCCATTTTCAAATGCTTTTGAAGCCTTAAAGAAGTTGAAAGAATTATATGACCCACACTTTGAGCTTGAAGTTGTTCAATTGATGATTAAGTTGTTCAATATTGAGTTGAAAAATGATGACCCTCTTGCCTTAGCATCAAAAGTAAGATCCATTATGCATGACATAAAAGCCACTGGTGTTGAAATAGATATTCCTCTCATACCCTATGTCAAGGCACTATATCCACTTATTCACATTATCTTGAGTCATTGCAAGCGAGTGGCAAACTTAAGGAGATTTCCTTTGACTTTATTGAGAAGATGTTTGCTGAAAGAGAAGGATTTTGGGAAGAAAACAACTCCTCAGTATTTTGAAGAAGCTGTGTGCTTTGCACAAAAAAAGAAGAATCATACAAGATTCTTCTAGAGGAAGAGGTGGTTAAAGAGGAAGAGGAAGGAAGAAGTTTAGAGGTAGGGGGGCCAAACATTTCGAAGGAGAAAGGTTTGATCTTCATCGCATACAATGCAATAGAGATGGACATGATGCCTCCACATGTAAGCTGCCTTAGCACAGAATCGAACAGGAAAGAAATGAAGAGAAGGGTAAAACACTTGGTAAAGGGAAAGGAAAAGCACCCGAGTCCACTCATTATGTTGTGGCACATTGCAACATTGGAGTAACTGAAGACTTATTCAATGCTTCACTTGCTTCATGGAAAGATGCTTGGTTGCTTGATTTAGGAGCAACTTGCCACATGAATTTTAGAAGAGATTTCTTTGAAGAATTCACTGATAATGTTGATGGAGCAATATATTTTGCAGACAAGTCAAAACTCAAGCCATCAGGGCTTGGCACCATCAAGCTCAAATTGCCTGGACTTCCAAACTTTCTTCTACATGATGTTCTAAGTCACAGGACACGTCCCCCAGGGTCCCGTGTCCCGTATTTTACGTATTGGACACGAAAACGGCCCTAATACGTGTCGAATACGATTTTCAACGTGTCCTGAAAAATTGAATACGTATTCTCCGTTTTCCGTCGTGTCCTGAATTTAGAAAATGCGTATTTGGTTGGTAGAAAACGTTGCCCTAACGTATTTCGACAGGTTGAATACGTACCGCGCAAAAAACGTAATTTAAAGCCTACGCGTTGGATTTTTCCCGGTTATTTTCGTCCTGCTGTCGTGTGGAGCAGGGTGTTTGAAGTTAGCATTATATTTGAAGTCTGGAGCAGATTGTGGTGCGGCTGGTGCCCGTGCCGATTGCTGTGCAGTGTGCAGCGTTCAAGACCGGCCCGTAAACCAGTAAGCCGGAACCCCTCCCACTCCCGCATTGGTGTTATAGCATTGTATTATTCACTGCGTTTTTTTTAACACAATCGACTTTGCCATATGTGCCATACCTTGAGACTGCCGCATATATTAACGCTGCCTCCATACGCAACAGTCACCATACTTGGCCACAACATCCTCGCCTCCATACGCAACAATCGACATACCCTTCGCTGTGTATACCATTGTGTATTGTCTCCGTGGCTCAGTCCTCTCGGTTACCAACCCACTCTCGTTTTGTCATTACAATACCTCCCTCCACGGTAATGCAACTCCGGTTGGCTCATAGTGCGATTACCCATATTGTAACAAGTATGTAACCTATTGACAAGGATTGGATCCATAAACTAAATATTGAATTAAAATTTAAAACTGAAAAATTCTTAATAATATCCATGACAGACTCTAACGGATCTATGAGACCACAAATAAAACACATATATGACAGTGACAGATTATTGTGACCTTTGATTATGCAACTAGAGGCTAATCAATGCAAATGAGATGCAAAGATTTGAAATGCAACTAGAGAAAAGAAACAAAGACCATTTAGTGACCAAACAAAGGGCATCCTTCACAATGCACAAGAGACAGATCAAGAGAAATCCCAGTGTCCTTATAACTTCCCAATACCAATAATATTCACTTCAAGAAATGCACCAAACCTCCAAGTAAACTATTGTCAACAAAGGTGAGCTCACTGCAGTATATCTCAGTCCACTTAGTGATGAGATCAGTCACAAAATCATTCACAAGATGCAAGGAATAGTGCCAAAGTTCAGTGACCAATTCTAGTGCTTAGATGTAAGGCAAAAATGTCAATGTAATGCCACTGTAGAAGAGATCAGACCACTGCAATTTATATCAGACCTCTGCAATAACCCAAGTTAGTCACAGGCTTTGACAGTGCATAATTATTGCGGTTTGTGACAAATAGTAAGAAACAGCAAGACTGCATGTTATCAACAGCTCCATCTCTGGGGCAATTTGAGTTGTTTTGCTCAAGAGTCAATTTGTATGCAGTGTGCACATATTGAATCATATAACAGTTCTAACTTCTGAGTTAACTTTATAAGTTTATAAATTATAAATTATAAGTGTTTATAAATTATAAATTAAAGTGAACTATGAACTTTGAGAAGTAATTATATTTAATTTGATTAGATAAGCTGCAACCTGCAATTTAATATGGATAAAAAACTATATTTCGGTATATATATATATATTTATTTATTAAATATATATAAAACGTGTCCCCCGTGTCCTGTTTCCAGGTCGCTGCGTTTCGTATTGAATACTCGTATTTACGTGTCCTCCGTGTCTCGTGTCCTCGTGTCATGTGACATTGATGATGTTCTATACCTCCGGGAGTTGAGGAGAAACTTGCTATCTTTGGTCCACATTCGCCAATAAGGACACACTATTCACATATTTGATGGCAGGGTGAGGTCAGAAAAGCATTAGATCACTCACTTGTCATGACTGGGATAAAAGAAGAAAGACTTTTGAAGCTGCAAGGAACCTTTGCTCATGAACATAACTTTTCATACAATTCTCACTATGATGAAAGTACATTTCCATCAAGTCTTTTATGGCATGGTAGATTTGGACACTTGAACTATGATAACCTCCATTTGTTGAAGAAAAATGGTGTTATTGGTTTGCGTGCAATTCCTAGGAAACTTAAGCAATGTGATGCTTGTATCTTAGGAAAACACAACAAACAATGTTTTCATGATTCTCATTTCAGAGCACATAGAAAACTTGAATTCATTCATTTTGATTTATGTTACCCAATGCATGTTCCTTTTGCAAATGGTAATAAATATATGATGACATTTATTGATGACTACACCATAATGTGTTGGGTTTTTTTATTGAAGAACAAATCTGAAGCTTTTGAAACATTCAAGAAATTTCATGCATGGATTGAAAATGATGCACAATTTCATATTGGATCTATTCGTACTGATAATGGAAAAGAATATACATCAAATGAATTTGAAAACCACCTTCGCCAACATGGGATCAAACATCAAACAACTGTGCCTTATAATTCCCAACAAAACGAAGTCGCTGAAAGAATGAATAAGACAATTTTAAATATTTTATGTTTGATGATGTTTTTTCAAGAATGTTAAGCTGATGTTTTGGGCTGATGCGGTTTTATGTGCTGTGTATATAAAGAATATGTGCCCATCTCATGCTATAAAACACAAGACTCCCTATGAAATGTGGTATGGCCACATTACTTCAATGAGGCATCTTAGGGTTTTTGGTTCCACCTGTTATGCCTTGATACTTAAGGAACACAGAAACAAACTTGGTGCAAGAAGTCGCAAACGTATCTTCTTGGGGTACTCAAATACCTCCAAAGCATACCGTCTCTATGATGAAGTGAATAAGAAATTTATAATTTCTAGAGATGTGATCTTTCTTGAATCTTCCAAGATTGACAATGTTGTTGAGCGACAACTTGATCGCTTGGATAGATTTAAACATGCAAAGTCTTTTCAAGAGTTTGATAATGAGATTCCATATCTTGAAGAGGGAATCCCTATATTGGATCAATAAGTGGAATCTTCCTTTGAAGCACTCCCTCCCCTGCATGAAGCTCCAACCATTGATGACACTTTGAGTGATGTGATTAACAAAATTGGGAGACTAAATCTTGATTTAGCCCCATCTTAGTCAACTGAATAGCCTTAGCCATCTCAGAAAGGTCCTCCAAAATGGCTGACATAGACACTTGAAAGTGTTCGTCACGATGAGGTTGGAAAGATAGGAACAAGAAGCTCAATCAGACAGAATGGAGGTGATGTAGACAATCTTGATTCACTTGTTCATATGGAGGTTTCTTATGATTGTGAACTGAATTTGTTGACGGATTTCGAACCAACTTCCTTCAAAGACGCCACTTCTCATGCTGAATGGAAGGAAGCAATGCAAAAAGAATATGATGCTTTGATAAAGAATGACACTTGGACGTTGGTTGGTCCTCCATTGGGAACCAAACCAATAGGCTGCAAGTGGGTCTTAAAAAACAAGTATAAGGCAAATGGCTCACTTGACAAGCACAAAGCCAAGCTTGTGGCAAAAGGTTTTGCATAGAAGGAAGGGGTCGACTATGAGGGGACTTTTGCCTCCACAACAAAATGGGCCACCGTCTAGACACTCTTTGCCTTGGTAGCTTAGAACAGTTGGAAAGTCCATCAAATAGATGTAAAAACTGCTTTCTTGAATGGAGATTTGAAAGAGAATGTTTTTATGTCCCAATTAGAAGGATTTGTTGTGAAGGGTCAGGAACACAAAGTATTCAAGCTTGTAAAATCCTTTTATGGCCTCAAGCAAGCACAACGAGCTTGGTACGAGAAATTAACTGAGCATCTTCTGAAACTCAATTTCAAACATTATGACCTTGATGATGCAACTTTGTTTGTCAAGAAAGTTGGCAAAACAATTGTATATCTTGTGGTGTATGTAGACGATCTTCTGATGATATGAGAACTACATTGCATCCATAAAGAAAGGACTGAGGAAAGGTTTTGAAATGACAGATTTGGGCTATGTTCACTAGTATCTTGGTATTGAAGTAACTCAACATCCGAAGTTTATATTCCTCTCTCAGAAGAAGTACATTGGAGATTTGTTGAACGGGTTTGGCATGGTTGAGTGCAATCCTTTGACTACTCCAATGGAACAAAACTTAAAGCTCACATCCATTGAAGGAAAAGAATTTGAGGATGCAACATAGTACAGACAACTCGTAGGAAGTCTCAATTACCTGACTACTACCAAACTAGACATCTCATTTGCTATTGGAATCCTCTCCAGGTTTATGCAAAAGCCTTGTGAGGGTCATTGGTTTGTCGCAAAAAGAGTTCTAATATACTTGAAAGGAATTCAAGACTTTGGACTCAAGTATACACAGGTGGGTGACTTCAGGTTGATTGGACACTATAAATTAAATTTTGATGGGGATAAAGAAACTGAAGTATCTACTTCAGGTTATGTTATGAGTCTTGGATTAGGAGCTATCTCCTGGAGGTCACGCAAACAATCAATTCCAACATATTCCACAACTGAGGCAAAATATGTGGTAGCAGCTGAAGCAACAAAGGAAATTGTGTGGCTCAGGGAAATTTTGGAAGATTTGCAGGAGAAACAATTACATTCAACTCCTCTTTTGATTGACAACACTTTTGCAATAAAGTTGGCCAAGAACCCAAATTTCCATGATCGAGCGAAGCACATCAATACAAAATACCATCTGATTCGACATCATATTGAGGCCAAAACAATCCATCTACAACATTGTTCCACAAATGAGTAGATTGCAGACATCTTCACCAAAGCGCTTGGAAGGGAAAAATTTGAAAGATTCAAAATGATGCTTGGACTCACCAACATCCCTTCAGATTAAGGGGGGGAATGTTGACACCTAATCTTTCGGATTAGGAGAATTATGTAAATATTGTAAATACAAAAAATAAGGAAGGTGAAGAGACACTGGAATTTGAATTCCAAGAGTCTCCCTTCAATTTATATATCAATCATCTCTTAATGCAAATACACAATCACATTCATGGAGTTACTCCTGGCCTAACATCCTAATTATGTAAAGCTTGTATTAGAGGTTCAGATAGTCTGAAGTTCCCATTACATGCCATACATGATCTTTCCAACACTCACTTTGGTAGCTTTACCTACCTTCCATGCTAACCACCTTCCTATCAAAGGAAAAGCTTCTACCATAGCATTGATTGAGGTCCAACCAATGTCTTTACCATCTCTTCCTTATCCAATCTTCCCTAGTTTTTGGGGCAATGTATTTCCCCCCCAAAACCTTCACTCTTTATTAGCTTTCACAAACTTTTAATGATTGCTATTTGTCCAAACATGTGGATATTCTTTTGATCCCAATCTCCATCCTCTTTGGAATTTGCCAACTTTTTCCATTTAACCAAAGGAATTTCTTTTCTCTTTTTCTTGTCCATGGAAGCCAAAGCATATTCTCTAAGATGCCTTTAGGGATCTAGGCCAAAGACAACCAATACACAAGTATTCCTTCAAATTTGATTGAACTAAAGTAAGCCTTTTTCCTTTAGATAACCATCTGTGTTGATTTTATCAAGTGCAATAGATAAAAGCATTAAATTTTGAAAACTGATAATTACTTCCAATGTTGTAGATATTATTTTAGCACTTCCAATTTATCATTAAGCAATTACACTTTGGAAATCACACTTCCAACCATAAAAGCAATAGGATAGTAGAGATCACAATTCATAAAGATAACACAAGATTTACCTTGGAAAAACCCACTTGGGGGAAAAACCCAACAACCTTTTCCTTAGAAAAATTCTTCAATTCAACAAGAGATACACCTAATTCTTCTAGTCAAATACAAAGTTCAAACTTACCAGCAATACAACTCTGGTCAAACTTGGTCAAATTGCCCTCTTGTCAAGTTTCCAATATGCCCAAGAAACTCGACCCTGCCTAATGTACCTAGGCGGAAATTCGCCCTTCTTCTATGCCTAGAAACTGCCCAGAAAACCACATGTTCAAAGTTGCAGAAGGAGGGTTTTACACATGCGAGATAAAGAGAGAGAAAAGCTAGAGAGTTCTTTGTCCTTCATGCTTTTTTGTCTTTCTTGTCCTTGGCTTGAATGCCCAAAAGATATATTTTCTTGTGTGATCCAAATTTTTGCCTGTGGAGGAGGACAAGTGGAGTATATGGGTCGACTTGACAACTTTGGAGGAGGACAAGTGAAGTATATGGGCTGACTTGACAACTTTGGAGCCAAAAATTCAAAATTCAAAATTTTCTCTTTTGAGACCGACATGAACGTGTCTTTATATTAATCATTACATATATTTCAAGGTCTTTAAAATATTAATTATGAAGACTGACCATAGCTACAAAATTCGACACTCCTTAGCTAGGGAGGTATTCATAATGACAATCCAAATGTTCTCTTGTTGACAAATTTCTCTAAGAAAAGGTTAAAAGAACTCATCATTAGTATCAATATCATCTGATTACCATAATCCAGGTCAACAACTCTGACCCATGGTAAATCAACAACATCAACTAGTTACCATAATTCTGGTCAACACCTTTGACCCATGGTACATCATTAGCATCAACTAGTCACCATAATTCTGGTTGGTGCCTTTGACCCATGATATACAAACTAGTCTTGGTTTACCATCAACTTGGTCAATCTCTTTGACCCATGGTGAAACCCTAGGAACACACTTATCCATTTGAGTAATCTTTATACCAAATCCAAAGGCCTTACTCTACATGAGTAATTCTAGGCCATGATGCTAAATGTGCTCACTCAACCTATCTGGAGAGTGGTCTTGAGCTTGATGCTGAAAGACACCCACTCAACTCTATGGTTGAGTAATTTTGGGCCTCTAGGACCATTCTTCCTAATCTGGGTCCACATACTTGATCCATGAAGAATGATTGTCCTCTGTTGGACCATTTTCCATAATCCTTGTCAACATACTTAACCCAGGGAGAATTACTGTCCCTGATACTATCACATCAACACTCCCTTTCAGTAAGGGAGGCATTCTCAATAAGTCGAAGCTTGTCCCTGAAACATGCAAACTTTGCTCTGGATAAAGGTTTAGTGAGGATGCCAACTATTTGCTCTTCTATAGAGTTGTACTGGAGTCTCACTGCTCCCTTTTGCACCATGTCACGAATATAGTGGGTACTTGATCTCGATGGAAAATTGGATTATTTGAAAGATTCACACAACTTTAATTGTCACAATATATCACTGTTGGTTTCAACACCTGATCAAATAGTTCTACGAGTAACTTTTGAAGGCACACTACTTCACAACTCACTAAACTGGCTACAATATACTCGGCCTTGGCAGTGTCGAGTGCAACAAATGTCTACTTCCTGCTCATCCAAGAAATCATAGCAGAGCCCAAACTGAAGCAACCCCTAGATGTACTCTATCTGTCTTCTTCATGTTAATTTGGAAGCTCAGTGACAAATTCCAATCATGGGACTAGATTCCTCTTTTCAAGAGGACCAATTTTGACCATTGAAGCACTCAATTTGGGTAAGGGAAAGTGTATTTTTGAGGAAAATCCCACATGTGCATAAAAGGATAGGTTGGCTCAAAAGAGAAATTAGACACCCATGGATGGCTATAAATACAAGTCAAGTGACCCTCATCTGGACATCATCATCATTGCGATCATTCTTCTTTCTTTTGGTTTGGCTCACACAGGTTTGAGGCTGGGTCGCAGAGATTGGCTCGTACAGGTCCAAGATTGCAGGGTCCATCCATAGGCATGACACAGACAATTTTCGGTCACAACCGTAGACACGTAGGCTCATGTGTGCGGTTGGAGGGTTTCAGCGGCACGCACATCACTCTCTGCGAGCAGTTGGGAACTAGGGTTTGGAGTTTCACAATGGACAACAAATTTCGCCAGTTGGAAGTAGAGTTCGACAATTGATTGTAGATAGTGACAGTTGACCGCAGATTTTGGTAGTTCACTGCAGACAGTGACAGTTGATTGCAAACAGTGATAGTTGACCGTAGTCTTCTGAATCAGGGTTTGATTATTAGCATTATTGGGTTCATCTCACGGATGTTGTTTAGTTGTTTTTGTTGGATAGGATTATGGTAGAAGATATGGATCATTTCACTCTCTTTTGCTATATCATTCAATGATAATCTAATAAGAAGTAGAATTTGAAAGGGTTTTCCCCGTAGTGGGTTTTGCCCTGGTCTCCGACCAATCCTAGTTTTTCTATGTGTGAATGCTTTTCTTCTATTCTTCCTTTATGTTCCACTGCATTGATGATGATGTTGTTCTTTCTATATAATTGCATATGTTACTCAATAATGATATGATGATGTAGGGTGAATTTAGTATGCAAATAAAGAAATGCAATTATCTAAAGCAAATAACAATATGGCCCTAAGAAAATTTAAAATGGAGTCAAAGTTGGTTTGAAGACAAGTCATTGAGATCACCCCTGAGAAGACACCTTTCATGGAAGCATGGAAAGATAGGGGAGACTTAAAAGAATACTAGTTTTTGAAGGAACCCCTAGGCAATTTTGTTATTAGGGTTTGATGGATATTATGAAGTTAGGGTTTGGAAGAAACCCTGGATTATGACAAAGATTTGAGATATGCAATCTAGAAACCCTAGCATGATCAAAGTGAAGATGTTCTAGCCCTTATGACAAGATCGATGTAACCATAGATGAGATAGTCTCATTTAGGCCTGGTTGCTAATGAAGTTGGTTGAAATATATTGAAGGCAACATTGTTATATGGACAATGGGCAATAATCTTGTGAACGCTGGTTCAAGAGGGAGATGATCACCTCTCATTGTAGGTAAGTACTTTTTCGATTTATTGATCTGATCACTGATTATACTTCTTGCATGTATATTTGAGCATTTGGATACTTCTAACCTCCTGATGAAATGTGATAAGTGCATCCTTCTTGAGGATCATCTGAGGTGCTGGAAAATATGGCTAGTAAGTGATACAAAGTGAAAAGGTATCTGAAAGTTATAAGGTATTTATAGTATATTGTTTTAGGTGCAATATTGGATGGCAAGATAAGCCCTAAGGTATGATGATTTTGTCACCTTCATGAATGACATATATGCATATGAGAGTAAGTTTGATTTATGGTACATGTGATATATATTGATGCTCTTGATATTTGACAAATATCTTACATTTTAGACGTGATGGATTTCCTGATCCCATAAAGAAGGCTAGCCCATTGATTCTTATATATGATAGCTTGATACTATTGATAATGCTTGTAACAAGCATGGGAACCTTGATGATAAAAGTGTAACAATAAGATTATTTCTAAGGATCTCCTTGTTGAATTTGGCTTAATAATTTTGACAATATGGTAAAATTGAATGTCCCGACTTAATGATTGAATAAATGTAAAAGAAGTAATGTAGAGATTATGATCCTTGAAGTATGATGATAACTTGTCAGCTACCCTAATCATATGATTCTAATCCTTGATGAAGGTTTGATGTCTGTTCATATGTGGTGATGGAGTAGCTGATGCTAATATGTTATGACTTATGATGTATAGATGTCTAAGAATTTGATATATCTAACAATTTTGCTAATGCATGACAGTTTTATGATAGACAGGTTGATGTCTTGAATGATGATGACTAAAGTGGCTTATTAAGAGGGAAAAACTCTCCATAAGATCCCTACATCTATTATCATTTGTATTAATGTATGGAAGATTCTTTATTGTTTTTGGACATAAATAGACAAATATCTGATGTTGTTGGTTTGCAACAAGTTTTGGTCTGAGAAGAACATGTTTTTTCTAGTCTGAGCCCCAACCACACGGAAGAAGGCTTAAGAGTATGGTTATAGGCCTCCCAACTACATGGAAGAAGGCCTATGGGTGCGGTTGTGCTTGTAGGTCACAAAAACTAAATCCCTATGCATAAAACTAGGAACTCTCCTCTAGTATGACAATTCTACAGATATGGAGCAGACAATAGAAAGTTCTATGAGCAGAGAAGTTTGAATGTTTGACTCACTATAAATAATGTGAATGTGTGACTAAACTTGTGTTTGCAGGGGACCAGAATATGCATATTAGTATGTTATTTTGATTTGATGATTGATTGCAAGGGTTTGACAAGATCTTGATTATTGGTTTAATATATATGATCAATACTGGATTTTTGACATGATTCTTGATAGTTCATAGATATGTTTTGGCTTATGGATTGATTGAATTCGCAGTGATAACAAATCAAGTTTTTGGCTTGATAATGGTGATTTGCCTTGATGTGAAATGACAATGCTATGTGGGCATAGTGACTAATATTGGTATTCGGTATTGATTCTATATTGGTATCATTGGCACTTGGCACATTGGTTCAAGCGTAAACAATTGTGATTCAGTATGCAGTGATCTTACAATGAATGGATAAAACTTGTATGACTTATTTTTGGTGTATGCATTCACATCTAGGGACATAAATGATTCATATTATGATCATGAGGATGACTTGATAAAGTTTGGCTGGAGTTTGCTTGGTAAATAACAAATTGTTGACATGATAATAGATAAGGTTGTAACTTGGTATTTGAGCTCTTCCTGTCACTTGCTCCAAAGAGTTTGTTAGTGATATTGGCAAAAACTTTTATGGCATTGATATTAGTTTTGGTTTGGCATTTAAGGCTTGATAAACAGACTTAGTTAATTTTATTGTGTTGTATTAATTTGTTTGATGCTGAGCATATTGGTTTGGTCAGTATTATGATTGCAAAAAGTATTATATGGTTTGAAGTAAGCTTTCCGAGCCCAACATATCTGCATTGACAGTTACTTAGTGAAGCTTGGGAATTGTGCCGATTCGAACCTTTACTTCAAAAGTGGTCCAAGTTATGCCTTTGATTTTGGTTTTATATGTTGACGATCTATTCTTGATAAGTAATGAGCCTTTTATGATCAAAGTAAGAGGGAGTTGGCCTTTGTAGTTCAAGATGAAGAATCTTAGCATGATAAATTACTTAATGAGATTAGAAGTTTGGAAAAAGAAAGATGTCGTAAAGTTATTTGGCATGATGGAATGCAAATCCTTGGACACCCCGATGGAATTGAATTTCAAGAAGTTATGCAAAGATATTGTTGAACTTGACTTGGAAACCGACAACTGATTGAAGCATTGATTGATTAAGTCGCTTCATACACATTGGGTTGCCGACAAGCACTTTGTGAGATATTTGCATGGGATGAGCATTCTTGGTCTAAGATATACTACAAGAGATGTACGATTGCATGGATGCACTAATGTTGACTGGGCTGGAAAGCATATATTGACATAAATAACACATCTAGGTGTTGTTTTATCTTGGGATTTACCATGACATCTTGGATGAGCACATCTGGGTGCTGCTTTAGTATGAGATTTGCCATGATATTTTGATGAAAAGTCCGTAGCATTAAGCACGACTGAGGTTGAGTACGATGTTGCTAACTTGCTAGCATGGCTAACTATGAGGTAGTTTGGTTAAAGAAGCTCTTTGGAGAGTTGTTTTAGCAGGTTTTGGATACGACAATGATATATTGCGACAACAAGAGTGGGATCTGATTGGCAGAAAATCCTATATATAGCTAGGAGTCTAGGACTAAGATATCTTCATGTATTGAGATAGTGTTGATGTATGAGACAAGCTTAGGGTTGTGGCTACTACCTCCGTGATAAGGAGAAAAGATGAGTAATTTATCCTTTTGTAACATATATTTGTTTTAACATAATATTTGATTTGATGTCTTGCATGAACAAGAAAACAAAGAACTGCTACTCGAAAGCATTGCATGAGGTAGTGTGACTGAACATTTTAGTGAATTATTTGAGCCAATATCGTTATGAGCACGGAGATATGTTTTGATATACAGAGAGTAGGATTGATCTAGGGCATTGAGCCAACTCTTCCCCCCTTGTCTGAGCTCCCAGGATGAGGAATTGAGATGGAGGGCTTTTGGGGCTGAGGGGTCTTTGGACAATAGGGTATCACCCGTATCTGTTACTCCTAGCGTCGGAGATGTTGCTCCCCTATCTTGGTCTATGCAGAGTATATCCTAGTTGACATCATACCCACAAGCTGGGCTTGTTGGGAATACTGCTCCCTATTTGGGCAAAGGGTTGAGAGAGTGCTTGGAGGTGTACAACCCAAGCTGATTATGATGTAGGTGTTCTACCATAGTACCACATGGCTCTTGAGGGTCATTGTTGGGAAGATTAGTGGGCAATAGGATGGGTGAGATATTATTAATCGACATAGGGTGGAAGATGTTTGCTCCCTTATGTGATGACTCCTATTGCTCAACATAGGATGGAAAATGTTTTCTCCCCTATGGGATGACTCAGGGTGAGAGTGCCCCATAGGACCTTCCTTATTGTCATTAGATTTTAGGTTGAGACTGAGCTTCCTGATGTGGTTTTAGGTTGAGATGTGCTCCTTGATGTTAAGCTCTCTGATGTTTCCCTTATAATAGCATTAAGCTCCCCGCTGGCAGGTGATTCCGGGTGGTACCAGTGGCCCCCCGATGGATTGAGGGTGGTAGCTTAAGCTCCCCTCTGATGTCAAATTATTCTTCTTTTAGATTCGAGAATTTTCAACATATGAGCAGAGACAATCAAGAGATAAGAAGAGATGAGTAGTGACAACATTTGATGACGAGTTAATTGAAATAGGACATGATTTGATGACAGGATACTTGCGATGATTATGTGATGCAGTTGGAATTTCTCCCTAGCTGGGAGGGAGTGTTAATTTGGCAGCTCAGGGACAAATTCTAATCATAGGACTAGATTCTTCTTTTCGAGAGGACCAATTTTGACTATTGAAGTGTCCAATTTGGATAAGGGAAAGTGTTTTTTTGAGGGAAAATCCACATGTGCACAAAAGAACAGGTCGGCCCAAAAGAGATATTGGACACCCATGGATGGCTATATGGAGCAACAAAACTTATAGTATTTGTGCTTTTTAAATGTAAATAATACACAAAGGTATTATAAATAATTAATTTATTAAATAAGATGAAATGTACAAGGATGTTGAATGTTACAGTGAGGTCCTGCTTATATACCTAGGCAGGTGTCCCTTCATGATTGGGCATGTCTTTTAGACACGCTTTTTTTACTTAATTGATGACTATTTAAAATAATCATTAATTTGATTATTTATTATTTACATTTATTTATATTCATAACATTGCTCTTTTCAAAAACTTTGTCCTCAAAACTTTATTGTTAGATAATTTTTTCCATAGTTCATACTACCTTTTGGCCTTTCGATTTCTACCTTGAAAACCCACTCTTTTTTTTGTTATTATCTAACGTTATTTTATTTATTATTTATTGACGTGAATTAATTATTTTATATATATATATATATATTTTAATTAATTATTATATATTAATTTATATATATATATATATTTAATTAACTGAAATCACTTTATAATTTTTTTTATTGAAGCGTGACCACTTTATAATTTTTTTTTTGCTTTTTTGATTTTCTAACAGTTTCGGGCTGATTACTTGGAGAAACACCTTAGTGTAATAGCTCATTGGAATTGGGGCGAAAAGATCTAGAAGGCAGAATGATAAAAAAGAGCTTGGGTGGTCAGTGTGACCACAAAGGTGAATTAAGCATTTTTTGGCATTAAAAGTAACTTTAATTAGTTTATAAAAATCACTTTATTAAATAAAGAAAGGAAAAATGCTTTTAAATATTTAATTGGAGGGAAAGGTTAAGTGAGTTATAAAAAAAGGGAAATGAAGGCGTCTCTCCTCATTCATTTGTGCATTTGAGTTTTGGAGAGGAGCTCTTGGAGAGTTTTCTTGAGGAGAAGCCTAAGGTTTTGGAACCCTCGTCGCCATATCTGACTTCGGTGTTGAAATTAGATACCCTAGTTGGATTTGAGAGTGAAATCATATAGATTTCACCACTGAGCTTTAATGGAGAACAAGATTCACAAGAAATACTGAGGTATCCAGGTGTTAGCCTATGTCACAGGGTTCGCTGAATTTGAACCTTGAGGTTCGAAATTCGGCGAACCCAAAAAAAATTTCAGATTCTATCAGGTTCGGCGTACCTCAAATTCGAACCTCAATGAATTCAAACCTGATAGTTGAACCTCAATGAATTTGAACCTAAACGCGAACCTAAAGACGAACCTGAAGCCCAATTTTATAAATTTTTAATTTTTTTGGGGTTCGAGGTTAGATTTCGGGCGCTTTTTGTGAGTTGTTTTAAGGTTTATGAGAAAAACCATCGGCAGCACATGGTTTTCTCTTGTTTCGCTTCCCACCAATTAGTTTCCCGTGATGGACATTGGTTTGGCTTTATTTACCATGGTTGTCGATAGATTTTCACAATCCAACTTCAGTCTAAGTGTTGCTCTATTGTGCTCAGTGATGCCGCTGCGTGTTGTTTTATCTGCAATTTCTTGAATTCAATTTCTAGATGCTGCTTGTCCCCGCCTCCTGGAGCGTGAAGTTAATAGTGGTCGTGATTTGTGGCTCGTGGGTGCTCACTGCTACTCATATAGTTGTATTGAGTGATTTTGATTTTTTATTATTTTATGCCATATATATATATATATATAGTCGAACTTAATGCGGACCTCATATGAACCTCATCGAAAAATTTGAATTCGAATCGAACTTAATTGTTTCCGAACTCGAATTCGAACCCGAACCATGTGACATAGGTGTTAGCAGTGGATTTTAGAAGCTTATTTGGTGCTTTCTATTTCATTTTGGCAGGTTGAAGAATTTCATGGAGGTTTGAGCACATAAGCCTCAATCTGAACCCTGAAAATCGAATTGTACAGTCAAGTTAGAGGCCGAGTTTGTATTTTTAGAGGACTGTTCTCACTGTAGTGGTTGATTGAAGGAACCAGTGGTTCATTTTACCCATTTTAAAGGCAGCTCGAATACCCAGTCAAGATTTCGATCATATCTCATTGTTGGCCGAGTCTCCCTTCTTCCTGGGCTGCGTATTGTTTGAAGAGTGGAACATATGGATTGTAGGAGGTAAAGTATTGCTACAGGTAGGCCGTGTCATGTGTTTAGGGTGTGAAACCAACTCTCAAGAGGCCACAGTCCATTTCTGGGCATAACCATGAATTCTGGAGTTCTTTCTGAGGGGCCGAAAGTCATCATTCCACCTTCTGTTATTGCTATAGCTGCATTGAAGGGACTGTGTGCTATCTCAGAGGCTGAATGAGTGTGGTTTGATGATGATACAAGGACTGTGGTGAAGAGGGAACCTGTGCTTCCATTTCCTGGGCAGCGTACATCATAAACAGATGCCGAGGTGCCATTCTGGGGACTGATAATTGCATATGTACTGATTTGCGTTGGCTGTCATTTAATTATCAGGTTCTATCTTCCAATCTGCTCGCTGTACAGTTATGTTTTTGAATGAGAAATGTCCATTCTGTAGGAGCTGTCACTTAATGGCTATTGCATTTAATTTCTGAAGTTGCTATTGAAAAATACAAGTTTATTTGGAGACTGTTAGTGCATGTGGAAGCCTTAAAAGCAATGTACAGTGAATAAACTTATGAAAATCACCCACAATGGAGAACATTGTGGCAAAAATCATTTGCATATCAGCTGTACACAAATTTCTGGGTGCTAATTATATCAGTTTGAATTAATTAGGAGCTTCATTTGGGTGTTTTTACTTCACTGTGTGTTTCTATTTTGGTGAAAATTATAAGAAAGCACCCACAGCAGTTAATAGACCAACTGTTTGATGAAAGTAATCACTGAAGGAAAATTACAAATCGCAGAACTTTAAAGGAGGACTTGAAAATTTCCAGGAAGGTATTTTACATCTACAAAGTCAGATCTGGGAGGTTCTTGCAGAATACCCTGAACACGACCCACACCTTCTTTAGCCGTCTCCTTAAAGGATCTGGCCTTCTGTGCAATCTTTCTTCTTGTCTTGCAAATGGTTTTTATGTTTTTTCTATGTTTTGCATAGTTTTGGAAGAATTTTGTATTTTCATCTCCATCTGCGATCCAGATCATATAACTCTTTAGTCTCCACTCAACTTCTTTTTTCTAGCTATTTTCATTTTACTCCTTCCAGCACTCTTAGTGTTGATTTCTCTTCTTCTGTAAAACCTCATCCCATATTTAACTCAAACAATATGTAGCCTTCTTAGTTTTGAGTTTTCTTTTCCTGTAAAACCTCCTATATTTTCCACAAACAATATCTTTATTTGCGGTTTTGTTTCCTCTAATTCTTTCCATTTTCTTGGGATTTGTTTCCTTTCCCATTCAATCACTTTTTTGTTTTGTAATATATATGTTAAAGATTTCTTGAACACTGAAACATGGCAGACTTACCTTCATTAGCTTCATAATTTTGCCAATTATGGGCAGCTAAAGTATTGAAGTATTTCTCTAACCATTTAAATGGGCTTTGGGGCCTCTGTTCTTTTTCTATTTGCAGCAATATGGGCAGATGGTATTATCCACCTCCTTATTCTATGCTGGACTTCATTATATTTGCTTCCTCCATTATTTTCTCTGCTACCATAAACCTGTCCACTTTCTTTGAGATATCATTTTTGTAGTTCCTATAGGTTGGAACCAACTCTGGGGGGTTCTATGTCACAAAGCCCAAGATTTTTAAACATCCGAGTGAAGTATTCTGCTTGTGGTTCTGGCCTCATTTCTTTCCCCTACTTTAAAGCTAGGTTCAAATCTGAACTCTCTACCCATAATCATGTTGTCCCCTTATAGATTGTCCATCCCTTTAAAATTGTCCCAGAATTGCTTTTGATACTTCTTTTTCTATTTGCAACAGTATGGGCAGATGGTATTATCCATCTCCTTATTCTATGCTGGACTTCATTATATTTGCTTCCTCCATTATTTTCTCTGCTACCATAAACCTGTCCACTCCCTTTAAGATATCATTTTTGTAGTTCCTATAGGTTGGAACCAACTCTGGGGGTTCTAAATCACAAAGCCCAATATTTTTATAAGTCTGAGCGATTTATTCTGCTTGTGGCCCTGGCCTCATTTATTCTCCCCACTTTAAAGCTAGGTTCAAATCTGAAATCTCCACCCATAATCATGTTATCCCCTTTTATATTGTCTATCCCTTTAAAATTGTCCCAAAATTGCTTTTGATAGCCCTATGGCCCATAGATATTATTGATAGTGAATAATCTGGCTTATTTTTTAGACTTTAAAACTACCAGAATACTTGTTTTCAAGAGAGAAGAGTTGATAAGTTCCAGTGAATATTTCCAGTCTGTTACTAAACCTTCTGATCTTCCATCAGAATCTAAAGAGCAGAAGGATTATTCTTTCAGTCATGAGGACAATAATGTAAATGCTTCAATCCCATCACACATTGTCTCTTAGACCAGAATAGCATCAAGATTGTACTTAGAAAAATATTTTGAGGGTTAATCTTTATGGGCAGGACCTACCCCTCTTCCATGCCCCACATGGGGCACTCCTTGCTCTAAGGTCCCCCTTTATATAGTTAACTGCTTCCATTCTTTGACTTCCTTTCTTGCTTTTTTCTTACCAATGACAGATAGGATTTCTACTTATTGAGGATACAAGATTATGCTCCAAAGCCAGATCACTTTCTATTCCTTCTTCTTCTCTATGAGCAATGTCTTTCCTAGGCCTATCTAGGTTGGATACTCCCTTCCAAACCTAGGGATATATCCTCCAGGCCCCTACTGGAATAGCTTTCTAAGGGTAAACTTTTATTCCTTATGATTCCCTTGTCTATCTGCAAAGCTTCTAAGGGAATTTTTTCTGTTTTTTTTGGGAATTCGGGGTGTTCCCTTCTGCATGTTGCCTGCCTTACATCTATTATCCACAGGGTGGTCTAATTGACAAGAGGGTTATATTTTTTTCATATTTAAGATAGAACCAAAGAAAAGAAAATTGTTTTTTCTGACCTCTTTTTTGAGACTGGCTTGAGGATTTCAGGATTGGATTTGTTGACCCAGAGTCCAGATTCCATTCCTCCAATTTGCTGTTTGAGGAGGCTTCATTGCCTTCAGCACTTTTGGACAAGTCTGACTCTCCTTTTTCCTTCTTTTCTGTCTCTGATTTTCCCATCTTTACTTCAATTCCCTTTTTGAGCTAGTGTTATTCGTTGGGATTTCTTTCTTCTCCCATCTTCTCACAGAGCTGACACATTCTTTCCATACATGGCTGGTCATGTGACACTTCTCACATCTAAAAGGAACTGTTCAGTAATCCAGAGGTTGTATTATTTTTCTCTTACCCCTGGATATCTGAACTTCCTCCAGTAAACCCTCCCTTAAATCTACTTTCAAAAGAATTCTCATCACCTTTTTATCCAAGGGTTGTTTCAAAGTCGATGAACTTACCAACTTTGCTCCCTTATGCCTTCAGGGCTTCCTCATTCCAGAGCTCCATTGGAAGTCCTGGCCCCAAGACCCATACTGGCTGGAAACACACTTATGCTGTCCTTGGATCAAAGCTGGGTCTCCAGTTATTTAAGTTGAGGATTGAAGGCCCCCAATTATCAATACCATCTCCGGGCTATATCCTTTCTGCATCTGTCTCCAACTAAAATTCAAATGCTATCCAGCCATGAATTAAGTAGTGAATATTTGGTGTATACCGTATCTCTTCTTGCCAACTTTTTTCCATCCATAGCCTTAGGGATTTGTCTGCTACTCTTTTACCTGAAAATCTTCCAGTCAGGTTTTTTTTCAATTTGATATGCTATTTTGTCCTTCATGCCAATGTTTTCCCCTAACACCAAACAAACCTTGTCTTTGAAATCTAAAGCATTTCCGCTTCATCTTTAGCTTTGCAAGGTTAGGATTCATGCCTCCTCTTTTTCTTTCCGAGAAAGACCCCCGCTCCACCAGACAATTCAGCCAGAGATAAGGTGATAACCAGTGTTGTGAACATCTCGATAACTTCCCGATTTTATCTTGAAATCACGATTGTTTGGCCCAGCAGATGTTTCCGATATTTTGATGGTATATTGATTTTGCCGATTTTTACTGATATTTTCCCAATTTTTACGATTTTTTGATTTTCCGAATCCTGGCCGATTTTATCCCGATGCCGATGTTTGCAACAACTGACAACAACCTGTATAGAGCCCTTCCGTTCTTCTTTAGAGGTTTTACTGTCTATATTCCTTCTTGAATGATATCTTCTCCTTTGAATGCAAAGTAAATGACGCCTTCTGCCATTAATAATTTAATTTACCTCCCTTCAAAATGACCTGTGAGCTTGGAGTGGTACCAAGAATTATCCCCTCTGACATCCTTTTTTGTCCTGTTATCCTGCAGAGAATGTATGACTGGGACAACATTTTGCTCCATGGAGCATTTATAATTGCTTTTTTTGGGACAACATTTTGCTCCGTGGAGCATTTATAATTGCTTTTTTTTGGAACTCAGATTCCTAGTTCCTTCCATTAAATTTTAGGGATTTCCTCTTGTTTCTTAGAAATTTCCTTCCCATATGCCCTAGATGCTTTCCATATTTCATCCAGTTCTTCCCTTGAACTAATGATAGGAGTCAGTAATGCCTCCTCTCTTTCCTCCAAATACTCGATTAGATCTTCCTTCATCTCCCCCTCCACCTCTTGACTTATGAGTCAAGATATAAGGATTAAAATGACATTTAAGTATACTTGTTTTAAGTACAATATTAACATTCTCTTGAATTGATTTTGAGAATGGCTCAGGTTTACAGTGACCAAATTTAGTATTTACTGGTTTTCACGATTTAATTGCCAGTGCTTGATATTTAATGAATTGTGATTTATTTATGGTGACTAAGATAAAATGAAGATAAGAAAATTATTAAATTTGATGTGCAGTCTGCGAGTACTTGCTTTGCAATACAATCTGCATGAGAATTAATTTTTAAATTTCTACTCTTTTTATTGCATTGACCTTAGATCCATTATCCAACTGTACAGTCTGTTTTTACATTTACATGAACGTTTAAGAAACTTCTTAAGTTGACTGGAAGTTCAATATGGCCTTTTCACAGTCTGTGTTTGTCCACACACATTCAACTACAACCTTCTGCAGCTATAAATTTAGGCTTCTGGTGCTCTGACACTATAGCAGATGTGCAATCTTCTCTTGTGGGTTGGCTGCAATCCAATAGATTTCATTGTGGCACCTGCAAAATTAATTTTGTGCTTTCTGTGGAAGCCATAAACCTTCTGATGCGGAATCTGTAACACTCCCTGTTGTGGAATCTGCAAACATGTTTTGCAGAAACTTGTGCAAACCATAGTTTTTAAAAACTGGTCAGTCTGAACTGGTAACTATTCAAATCAGTTGGTCAGCAACTTTCAGCCAATGATGTAATATCCCTAGGGAATTTTGCCCTTTGGGTTTTAAGAACATAAGAGAATAGTGCACCAAATTAGTGTCCTTTACAACAACTCCCCAATGACAATTAAGATGCAACAATGAACAGATAATCAACATCAACAAAATACACCAGTTTATAACTCTCACAGGTTTACTCCCTAATGCAGTTATAGTGCTGGACAATTAGGAGCAGTAATATACCAGAGATTGCTTTTCAAACCAGTGTTGCGAACATTTCGATAACATCCTGATTTTATCTTGAAATCACGATTGTTTGGCCCAGCTGATGTTTGCCGATTTTTACTGATGTTTTCCTGATTTTCCCAATTTTTTGGTTTCCCGAACCCTTGCTGATTTTATCCCGATGCCAATGTTTGCAACATTGTTTCAAACCATTCCCAATTCATGAACAGGAAACCAGTTTTCCATACATATGGGGTTTAGCCCACAATCCTTCAATATTCGTAGCACAATTGAAGTACATATAACTGCTAAATTATTAGCTATTATACTAGCCTACTAATATGTCCTGACCTTATAATCAGCTCAGAAATCAGTCAGCTTGCTGCCTGATAGCTGTGACTTGTCACGGGCTGTTTGCTGTCACAGACTTGACCTGTGGAATCTGTTGGAGAATGTAACCAGGTTTGGTCTTCATAATTGTATGAAAATGAATTTTATGTAAAAAGCAAAAAGAAGAAAATATTTTTCAAGCATGGGTTTCATGCTCAAAAATTATTATTGCATTAGTAAAGCATGTTCTTCATGCTTCTAGGATTTGCTGACTCAAATAGTTCTTTTTGGACCTATTGTAAAGAAAAAGGAAAATAAATCTTTAAATTGTAATTTGGGTTAAAACAACCTCTAGATGCCAAGTTGGCCCTGCCCCAAAGCACATGTCTGTTTGAACCCCTCTGGACAAGTATAAATAAAGGAAAGTTGGAGCTCATTTGGACACACACACTTGGAGCATCTGATCTGAAATTTTGCAGAGAAAGAGGAGGGCCAAAATCTGAAATGGACAAGAAAAAGGAGGATTTATCTTCAGTTCAATTTTGTGGAAGTTCTGCCTTGACATATCTATTGTTGAAGATATGTTTCTGATGATCTACATGTTGCTGGTCTCTTGCTGTTGATGGTTTTGCTGAACTGAAGGAAGGATCTGACTTGGCATCTAGAGGGTTGGTTATGGGTCTTGGATATCTCATTCTGATCTGATTCTATAAGAAGAGAAATTTCTGGGTTTTCCCCTTGGAGGGGTTTTGCCTTGACTTGGAGCCTATATCTTGTTTTTTCTGTGCCCGTGTGATTTTCATGTTTTATGTTTGGTAATTGCTTGATTAAGAAGAGAAACATAATAAGGTAATGCCAACAAATTCATAAGTAATTATCATTGACAAGGAGAAATTTAATTTAATGTGCAAACCTCCCATTTCTCCAACATGGAATCAGAGCTAAGGTTTGATTACGGAGGCTTGAAGATCACTCTGTTGGACAAACTCCTGTAGCATTGACCCTAAAGTTCCTATCTCTGAAGGTTGAACAAAATTATGGGCCCAACATCTCCATGGATTCACTCTATGCTTTAAAGACTCACTATACTCCTGTAACGTTTCTATGGCTGGTTCACAGTCTGTAGAATATAATTATTGTAGCTCGCTTGCATTGCTGAAACAATAACATTGTTATCTCACTATGGCATTAAATTGTACAATGCGCATACATATCAAATAGCAGCTCTCATGAAAATTCTTGTGGATCTATATATGTCTCGGGCTTGTTGCAATACATATCTTTGAGGTGGTTAATATTATGCATTGTGATCCATATTGGAGGCTTGCTCTTGTAATCTGTGGGAATCTTGCATACATGATGTGGTCTCTTTCACTTTGAGGCAAGTGACAACATGTATCACAAAAGGTAATGGATTCCAAATGTGAAGAACGGACTTGTGAATTTGGTTGGATGAGCTTGTTGACTGAGGTTTCTTGTTCATTCTTCGAATCTTGTGGAAGTTTCACTGTGAAAAATATTTAATGGTTGGCCCAATTGGCTTTGTTGTTACATGACGAGGAGCATTGCCATTCAAACGCATTGTTCCTAGTTCTAAAACTTTGACAAATGGAGGCAACTTTTTGGTTACAATAATGAAGGTCCAATAACGGAATTAGAGTCAACTTTTGAGAGGTCTCAAGCATTGATGCTATGCATTAACACGTCATATCGAGCTAGCTATGCATGGTTCATACGTTAGACAATATATATATATATATAATGCTATCAACAGTGACATGGATTGACTCTTATTGACATGTGTTTGACCTAACTACATTAGATCATGGGCAGATGGGGAGCTTTGTATAATGATGGGTTGCAATTCTGAAGCTTGCTTTCTCAACTCTGTGATGACTCACATCATAGTGGCTCATTGGCACATATAAGTTGGCTTCTACAATTCACATATATATGGTGGTTCACATAATTGTCAGAGGTTGAACGTATATGCTATGTGAGGCTCATACTTTATGATGATTTGTTTTCATTTTGTTATGTGACATTGCCTTCTACATTTGTATTGTAATCTTTGCATATACAAAGATGGGTTTTCACTATCCCTGCAGTTGTGGTAGTGAATGAATCATTTGAAAAGTCAACTTAAAGGTTCTAAGAGGGGAAGTCGGTTAGCACAAAATGATTGGTGAAGAGGCTTTGTCTACGCCACAATCAAGTAGAAAGATGGGATACCACGGAGGGATATTGGAAAGAATAATTTAAGTGTGTTATATCTGCAATGGGTGATATTGTCTCGTTCTCCAACAATGTCATCGCATCAGTGACCCAACAAAATCGCTATTGTTTGATTACAATAGCTATTCCATGAAGGGAATGTTTTCATTCGGTTGTAGTGATGTTAGGCTACATGACTGGTCTTCAAAGGACATATATAATTCCTACACACACTGGCTGGTCTATATAGTTCTGTTTGGTTACAACGAGGACTTACTCCAACAATGAAGCAGACCTGAAACTTGGACTTGTAGAAAGTTTGAAATATGTCACCTTGATTGAAACTATTAGAAAAATGCTATTTTAGTGTTTAATGCTCATTTGTGATCTTATTAGCAGTTTCTTATTAGAAACTTGTTGTTTCTATTTTCTTAGTAGAAACTTCTTGTTTATGTAAATACAATTGTATTATTTATTGAGCTTCATTGCTCATTGTAAATCAATTCAATTCATTCATTGATTAGAAACTTGTAAACTATGGTATTGTTTGACTACAATAGCTATTCCATGAAGGGAATGTTTTCATTTGGTTGTAGTGATGTTAGGCTACATGACTGGTCTTCAAAGGACATATAATTCCTACACACATTGGTTGGTCTATATAGTCCCGTTTGGTTACAACGAGGACTTACTGCAACAACGAAGTAGACCTGAAACTTGGACTTGTAGAAAGTTTGAAATATGTCACCTTGATCGAAACTTGTAAACTATGGTAGTATTACATCCGAAGATCAAGTTCAACTCTATGTAACAATCAATACATGGAACCTAGCTCTAGCTAGAAGCTCAACTAAAAGGTTTTGTAATTGGAGAAGAAAAGACACATTTGCTGAAGGATGATTAGACTTGAATATTCTTTTTAAAGAAGAGGTAAATGAAAGTCACAGAGGTATGTACATTTTTTTATGTGCATTTCGTGTTATGGGTCAAGATTTCTAGGGTTTTGCAACCATTCTTCTGTATGTTTTTGAAAATGTTTTGAATCTAGGGTTTGTAGTCCTTGAAATCTGGAAGGCTCTGGGTATTCAGGGTTTCTAAACCCTAGTTTAGATTGAATTAACCTTAGGAGCAAAAACTTTAACCCTAATTGGTTGTTCCCTCTAAGGAAACCCTATCTCTTGGGAAATAACATGTAGGGTTTGCAATATTTAAATTTGAAAGGCTAATCTAGGGTATGTGACAAAACCCTAGCAAGGGTTGAATTGAATAAACCCTAGGGCTAATGTTTCCACCAAGAGTAAAAACCCTAATAAGGATTAGAACAAGAAATATAGGGTTTGTAACTAGAACCCTAGAAGTACACCTTCTAAGAAACCACATAAACAATAGATTGACAGAATTGACATCATAGTCTTGTCTTTGTATATTTTTGCTTGGTTGTACTTGCTAAAATTTTAGGTACAAAATTGTGGAAGCATGATGAGTAGGACGTTGAAGAATGTAACTAGTGTCCTTGTCCATGTCATATTGTAAAAGACCCTGCTTTGTCTCTATTCTTCAAAGAAGAAATTTATTTCATTGTAAAATAGGTCAATTAGGCCTCCTCCACTAAGTTGGCCTCAAACTAGACAAGTCAGCCTAAATTGAGGGGCAAAGACACCTATATAAAGGCAACAACTCGACTTCATTTGTCACTCTTTTTCATCAAATTCGATTTGCAACTTCTAGGGCCAGAGAAAGTGTGAATTTCAAGGAATGAAGAGGAAAGGGCTAGTGAAGTAAAAGGAGGTCCCTCTCAAGCATAAGTCGTCGAAATTCTCTCTCTCTCTCTCTCGCACTTATGAAGCTGCTGGAGGGGATGAGAACTGTAGAGATGAAGTTGGGCCAAAATTTTGTAGCTGGGAGTCGAAATTTTGTAGCTAGGAAGTTGAATTTCTGGATCATTGCTAGGCTAAAGTTGCTGGATAAGAAGATACTACTAAATCATCTTGAAAGAATGAATTGGTGGAGGAAAGTCTGTTGGTCTAAGGTCTTGGTCTATCTCATTTTGAATCTACTGAAGGAAGGGTTTCTGACTGGTTTTTCCCCTATATAGGGGTTTTAGCCTTGTTTGAGTGCCTTCTTTTGGTGTCCCCGATCTTCATGTTTTTTCCTTGATATTGCTTGATGAAAAGAAGATAAAGAAATAACATAAAGAAGTTAATAAGAACATAATAATATCACAAGGAATTATCAACATAAGAAAATCTTTCTGCCTTTCCGATTTTCGAACATGTTATTAGAGCTAAGGTGAAGAAGAAGGAAAAAGGCAGGTTGAAGATCTATTGAGGAAAAGAAGATCAAAGAAAGGTTATTAAGGAAAAAGGATCATATAAGGTGATGAGTCTACTATTTACAAGAACTATGTCAAACTCAATAAAAGGAGAAAAAAAACTAGGAGCCTCCAACTACAGGGCCTGGAAAAAGAGGATAGGTCTCATCCTTGAAAAGAACAAAGTTTTGGATCTTGTTCAAGGAAAAGTCAACAAGCTTACATATGAAGCAGTTAAAACAAAGTTAAAAGAAAAACCAAAATCTTAGCCATGAACCTAATAGTGGATGTAGTAAAGGACAACTTCATCCCATACATATCCAACATAGATTCTGCTCAAGAAATGTACGAGGCTCTTTCCAAATTATTCACCATCAAGAACATTGGTCAAATAGCAAGTCTCAATAATGAATTAAGAACTATTAAGACGAAAAAAGATGATACTGCATCATCCTACTTTATAAGGATATCTAGAATTAGAGATGAACTCCAAGTAATAGATGAAGTTGTCTCGGAAAAGGAGCTCGTAATTACTGTGCTTTTAGGACAACCAAAATCTTGGAGTGCCTTTGCATCAAGGCTTAATAGTTGGAAGGATACTCCAACATTTGAAAAAACGTGGAATGCATGTAATCAAGAAGAAGCTTGAGTATCATTAGTAAACAACAAGGAGGAGGATGAAGAAGAAAACATCTCTAATGCTTATTTTGCTCAACACAAGAAGGGAAGCTTCAAGAAGTTCAAAGGACGAAAGAAGAAGGTTGACCTATCCAAGATCGAATGTTACAATTGTCACAAGATGGGTCACTACAAAAATCAATGTCTGAAGAATCGAAGGAATAAGAAGGGAGATAGGGATCAAGCAAATATTACAAATGAAGCTCCACCTAAGAAGAACAAGACTGAAGAATCAGAAGTCAAGGACTTATACTACTAAGTCCTCTCTCTCTCACATATCCCTCTTAGTCTTCAATCTTAAGTTTTGCATTATTTTCCTTTATGTTTTGATTTCTAAAGTTTGTAGATCTAACATGTCTTGTTAGAACATTTTTGAATTATTTTAATAAGTGGTAGGTATCCCTCAAAATGATTGGGTTAAGAGGAGCCTTCACTATTTTACAAAAGATAAGTATTTTGTTCTTTGTATCATCTTTTCATGTTTTTTCTCACATCAAGACTTGTTTATATTGTATATTAATAACCTTTCTCTATATAGTTTCTTTGGTTAGGAAAGCTTGCTGAATACTCAAGGGTTATGGCGGAGACTTCAAAGGATAGACTTGAAGCATGGTGAAGTTCCATTGCAAAGAAAAGTTCTTCTTTGAAATTTGTTTTACATTACTGACATTGTTATGTTTAGGGTTTTGAATCACAAACTTTCTTGTTAGGGTGATTAATCATTAGATTGAAGCTACCCTCATGATATTATTTGGATCATTCTTGTGTAGCCCTAACCTTTAGGACCCACTACAAAACCCTAGTCTCTTGTTGCTAAGGGTATGTCAATATTGATTATGAAACCCTAGTCTACATAGGGTTGATGAAATCTAGAATTCCTATTCTTTTGATGTTTACGATTTTGATATTATAGAAGCCCTAGCCCTTTAGGGTTTGCTTTTAATATCTATGTTATGTATTGAAACCCTATAACTTTAGGGTTTGGTAAAACCCATGTAATGACTATAGTAAGATCCTAGGAATGAATCCCTAGGTGTATGTTCACATGTTTTATCGAAACCCTAGCCCAATGAAAATTGTTGATGTATTGATGTTTGTGTCCTAGGTTTCCCTAGTAGGTATGGATATTGATATGAGATGTTAGTACATGATAATGTGATCATAGATATGTAGATCCGTTGATCCTAATGCTTTAGTTTATGAATTCTAGGGTATGTAGCAAAGCCCTAATAGAAATTGATATTCTCGGAGATGATGATGTTTAGTTTTGATGATAAAATCTAGGGTCTGCAACTAACCCTAGTAGAATACTGACATGTAAAAGCATAGTGTTGATGCAAAACACTCTGATTGGATTGTTATTTGTTTGAAATCTAAGCCTGTGTCTTGAAGATGAAGTCTAGGATTTGTGACAAAACCCTAGCAAGAAGTTGAAGTATAATATGTAAAGAGATGTAACTTTTGATGATTATGTGTTGCAAAGTGGAAGTAGGTTCGACCTTCATAATGACGTGTAATTGTGATTTTATGTAATTGACAAAAAGAAGAAAAATAAAATTATTATTGTAATGCTTGTCTCATGGGTTTCTTGAGCAAGGAATTTTATTTTTAGTGATGGCTCCCATTAAGAGCCTTTAGGATTTGTCATCTATTCATAAAAAGTCAATTTGAGTCTATGTCATGTATGAAGGACCCTTCTTGGGCATATGACATTTTGTGTGAGTCATTAGATAAGTATAAATAGCCCTCCAAGACAAGCACAAATATCTCCCTTCAAGTCGGCTTCAAAAGGAATAGTTTTATCTCTCCAAATGACACATCGGCTTAGCTGGATGACAAGTCGACTTATTATGAGGCTGCAACAACTATAAATAGGGCAACCCATCCACACTTCAGAGCATAAATTTAAGTGAAGGTCTAAAGCTCATAAGAGATGCGAAGATTAACAAAAGGTCAAGGAAGGCAACCTATAACCAACGAGTAAAAGAAGAAGAGCATCAAACCAATTTCAGATGTGTTTTGGGCTCATCTTGTCACATGTGCAAAGTAAAGACACAGTTTCTGTTGCAGAAGTAACCAAGGGTATTACTGAAGGATTCAAGGTTGGGAGGCTCACATAAGACGTTGAAGTTATCAAGCTGAAGTATGTGAGGAAGTCTCCCCTCCAAGTGAAGTGATGACAAGGTGTAGAAGTTAGTTATTATACTTGTCACATGTTGCAATTGGGGCCAAAATATAGTGCAGGTCTGAAGCAGAAGGCAGCCGAGATTGAGTAGCCAAAAATAAGGAAGAAGTAGAAGTTTGACTGGTATTGACTTGGGCACGAAGAGCAGTGGAAGGGAACTTGTGTCTTGGTCTTGGAGAGATAAATAGGTCAAGGGTCTTGGTCTCGGTATTCGTCAATTGGAAAGAAGAGTTTGTGTTGGAACTACTAAGAGGGGGGTGAATTAGTATTTCTTAGCAATTAACACTTTTTAATCTTTTTTTTTTCAGAGCATTAGTTAATCTTCAGTTATTATTATTGTTCTTCTTAAGATGATCATAAACAATAATCAACAATAGATAATGTCATACAACAATGCAGAAAGATAAAACAAAGGACCCAAAGATTTTTAGGTGGAAAACCCCCTTTCGGTTCAAAAACCACCGAACGCTTCTTTAGTAATTGTCTTCTCTCTGTTAAAAGAAAATTGATTGCATCAAGATTTCAGCTACAACTGATGGAGGCGTCAACCCCCTGATTCACAAGCCACAACTTGTAGGACGCTACTAAACCCTAATATCCTGTTGCAACCAGAAAGACGCCCCAACGCCCTGTAGATCAGGGCACAACCCAATGAGTGCCCCAACACTCTGTTTATTGGCTGCTATCGGAAAGGATGCTTCACTGCCTTGTTAGTTTATCAGCCACAATTGAATGGATGCCACAACGCCCTGTGCAAGCCATAACTTGCCCTAACACCACCCTGCCACCCTAAAGTGTTCTCGGGCCACAACCTGAAGGTGACTTCAATCACCTGCCTTGCACCACCCTGCCACCCTGAAGAGTCAGAAGACCACTTTTCACAATTTTCACACTGGATCCCCCTGTGCTTTGAATCAATATAAGAATGTTGTAATGAGGATGATGCGTATCCTGTCAAATCTTGGTAGCCACTGACCACTGTACAATCCTGCTCAATCTAACCACTACATAATGCTACACATCAAGGCCTCACTGCTAATGCTGCCAAGTCAACTAATCACTGCACAAGCTGACCACTATACACCCTGTCATCACTGGTCACTGCCACTGCTCAACTGCACATCACTGTCACGACTCAAATACACACGAATAGATGAGCATTACTGCCACTGTCTTATAGTGAAATTCAATGTCATATTATTGACAATTGCCGGTGGAGATTGTGCTGATATTTGAAGTGATTAAGACTCACTGTTCAAGGCAAAATTATAATCAATTTAGGTTTCGATTATCCCTTATCTCAAACATTTCTAACTTCTCCACAGTGATCTTATATATCATTGTACAAGGTCTGAACCTAAAGTCTTAAACAATGCCCTAGAATGAGACGTAACCAGACCCAAAAAAAATGCCATCAGACAATCCCTAACAAGCCTCAAACTAGTCTAGAATACACTCTCTAAACAAGACAACAAATGATCACAACATAACTAGTCTTATTTTATTTGAACCAACAAAATTATCCCAAGGAATCCCAACGAAAACCAAAAGAAAAAAACAATAAAAAATGTCCCTGAAATGTACAGTGATTTGTGCCTTAAAGAGGGCTGAAGGTTTGCACTCAATTAATTTGCTGAAACGTATCCCATAAAACAAAAAAAATACAACGCAAAAACCTTGTTTGTGATTGTTTATACAGGACCAAAATTTTGAATGGCCTCAAGTCCGAGACTTAATCCTTGTACATGAAATTTGCAAAGGACTAACCTGAAATATTGTTAGTGCCCTGTCCAAATGAATTCCTCCACCACATGTCTGAGCATTAAGAATACAAGATAAGTTGCCTGTCAAGACTTTAAGGCCTTCGCTCATCCAAAAGATCGCATAACCATATGACAGTCAAGTCTTAACTCCTGAATTTTTGTCGTTCTTGTCTTAGATAGGTCGAACAATTTCAGAGGTGTGAAATAATAAAATGTGTTAAGAATGTCATGGCTTGAGGTTAGATTAGGTCTTCTTTTATAGATCAATGTAAGGGCTTCTAAGTTAGACGATTGAATAAGTTAGAGAGTCAAACACTTATTATTATTATCTTATTACTTAAATAATTATTATTATCTTATTGCTTAAATAATTGCCTTTATTCCTAAGCAAACCATTTAGATGTTAGGTATGTTTTTGAAGGCATTAGGTCTATTTTAATAGTGTTTTAGAGAAGGCTTTATTAAGTGAACATTGGAGGAGAATAGGGCCAAAACCACTCTTCTTTTGTTTTATTAATGTTCTCTAACTTAATAAAATACTTTGATTAATTACCTTTATTTTTAAGAAAATCCCTCTTACCCATTGTAGTGAAGCAATAGTTCATATATATGTCCTATGGTTGTGTGATCGCTTCACTTAAGGTATGTTTTCCACAACAGGTGACAAAGATCCTTCATGCCTAATTTGAATGTCCACAACCAATCAAAATAGGCCAAGTCACCACCCCTTGGGGTTTTAGCCCAGAAAGTGGGGTCTCTGACTTCAAATTCAATTTTCTCTCAAACCAGGAGGACTTACGTGGCATACCACATACCATCGGAAACATATTTCCAAGGAGAATCCAATGACGTGGATCTCTAACCCAAACTCAATGATTTGACCTACCAAAGACCCTCGACAAAGTCGGGGTACATCCTTATTCTAGGGAACCCAAACCCTAGGACATGAGTTTTTAACCATCCAATAGTATAACTTCCATCTTGATGTAATCTCACAATTACTAAGAAGCATTCATAACCATTTGACATCAATGACTGGTGTTTTTGGTCAAACCCAATCAACTCCATGGATTGACATTAATGACAACACCATCCAACAATCTCCCCCTTTGTCATTGATGGCAACACACGTACTCCCCCTGCGAGTACAAATCCCCCTGCGTTCATGTTTCACCTCCTTCTCGAGATTTCAATCTCCTTCTCAGGTTTTTCTCTTCCCCTTTGACATCAATGGCAAAGGGTTACTCCCCCTGAGAATTTGCTTGCTTGATGTGGACCTGTTATCTGCCTGTGCTCCCCTTGGCGAGAAGCTTTCTTGTAATAGTCTGTCAATGACGATCCCTGTGGACCTGTGTCCTATAAGTGCTTCCCTTGAAGAGACCTTCCATTGTGAACCTGTAATCCTTCAATTGTTTTGCTCCCCCTGAACCTGTAATGAAACTTCCATCTTGTTCAAACTATCTATCTGTCAATCGTAGACTTGTGCCATATACTGCTGCATAGACTCCTCCTCTTCAAATTTCAAGGAGTCGATGAGTTGAATCGTTCAGAATAGTGAGTCATCTAATAGACCATCTTGACTTGAGTCATTAACATAAGCAACCGCTGATTCCTTACAACTCGTTACGAATCCTGAAAGCATAACTACTGAGACCTTCTTGCCTTCTTGCTCTTCTTGCTCATCTTGTACTTATTCATCCCGTACTTGTTTTCTTTTCCAAACCTTCTTATTCTCACCATCAAGCTTTTCATTCATGGTTAATTCCATCTTGTACTTGTAGTGACGAGCAATGTGTCCATAGTTATAACATTTGTAACATTCAATGTCATTCATAGAAGATTCCATTTGGTGTCTGTCTCGTGGTCCTGCAAACTTGCTTCTAGGGTTTTGTCGATTATAATTATACTTGCCAAAAACTTCACAATCCCTAGCCATATGTCCATAGTTAGCACATAAAAGCAATAACCATTAAATAAATGTGCGTACTTGAATGGTTCATTAGGATGCAATGGTCCTTGATAATGGTACTTGTCAACAACTTTACAATACCTAGCCATATGTCCATAGTTAGCACATCAAAAACAATAACCATTAAATAAACAAACATACCTGGGAGATTTACCATTCGTCTTTGGAGGTAGTGCTGTAGTCTATTGTCGTCCTTTGCTCTTGACTGCGTTGGTCTTGTTCGTTGGAATTTCAACATCTTTCTTTGGCTTTTCACTTAGATCATGTTCCTTAGTAGAATCATTCTGTGAAGGTGTGGAGCTTACACCTTCATCAACTAGAGCTTTACCAGCTTTAATTGCCTTCATTTTTGCTTCATCTATATTATCTTGCAAGTGTTCTTTTTGCGATCCCTTGAGTTTGTTGATCTCATCACAGGTTGCATGAAGTTCTTCTTTCTTTTGAGCAAGATCTTGAAACCATGTTTTCAACATCTCCCTTCTTTTTTCAGCCTGCTCAACCTGTAGCTTGAGAAGAGTGATCTTCTCTACTTCTCTGTTGAGAACTTGTATATGTTCCTTTCGCTTCTCATTTTCAATCTTGAGTTTGCTTATTTCTGCTGAAGCTATTTCTAATTCCTTTTGCTTTTGGCTAATTGTGGATATGTATCTTTGATAAGGTTCCTCCTTTCAATTTTTGCTTCCTGCATATGTCATTTGAGCCTATTAATCTTTGCAAAGGCTTTGTCAAGTTCTTGTTTCTCTGTATTCTCGACTTTTTCCAATTGAGTTCTAAGACTGCTAATAATCTTCTCAAACTCTTCATTTTCCTTGATGAGTTCTTTTGCTGTCTTCAATTTTGCTTCCAAAAGTCTTGTCTTTTCCTTTTGACTTTTGAGTTCCTTTATAACCTTGATCACTTGATTTTGAAACTTTGCCTTACTCATTTCTCCAATTTCTTCATCATAATGAGAAGGATCCGAATTTTCAATAACATCTTGACCTGATTGCTTTGTTGAATAGAGATTATGAAACTTTTCCCAAAGAACTTTAGTTGTTTAACATTGAGCAAATTTTGTTTTCACAGAATTTGACAAAACATTCAAAATTACATTCATGGCCTTTGAATTGTACCTTTTAGCTTCGTCGGTAGATGTGTCTCCAGAAACCATTGATTCCCATACTCCATGTGCCTGCAAATGTACTTCCATCCTGGATTCCATATCTAGTAATTATCTGCATCAAAATCAGGGGTAGGTACACAATACTCTCTTTCTTCATATTTTGTTGTACCTTACCTTCCTTTGAAATCTTTGCAACCTGCTTCTTTGACTTTCCCATCTCTATGCTCTGAAAATTGACTTCCAGCAGTTAAGTTGTTACTGAAGGAACCAAGTTCTGATACCAATTGTTGGAAACATTGAGATGGGGGTGAATCAATATTTCTTAGCAATTAACACTTATTTATTTATTTTATTTTTTCAGAGCATTAGTTAATTTTCAGTTATATTATTGCTCTTCTTCAGATGATCATAAACAATAATCAACAATAGACAACACCATACAAAAATGCAGAAAGATAAAACAAAGGACCCAAAGATTTTTAGGTGGAAAACCCCCTCCGGGTCAAAAACCACTGAACTCTTCTTTAGTAATTGTCTTTTCCCTGTTAAAATAAAATTGATTACATCAAGATTTCAGCTACAACTAAGGGTGGCGTCAACCTCTTGATTCATAGGCCACAACCTGTAGGACGCTACTAAACCCTAATATCCTGTTGCAACCAGAAGGACGCCCTAACACCCTGTAGATCAGGGCACAACCTAATGAGTGCCCCAACACTCTGTTTACTGGCTGCTGTCGGAAGGATGCTTCGCTGCCCTGTTAGTTTATCAGCCACAACTGAATGGATGTTAGAACGCCCTGTGCAAGCCACAACTTGCCCTACCACCACCTGTCCACCTTGAAGTGTTCTCAGGCCACAACCTGAAGGTGACTCCAATCACCTGCCTTGCACCACCCTGCCACCCTGAAGAGCCAGAAGACCACTTTCAAAATTTTTACACTGGATCCCCTTGTGCTCTGAATCAACTATAAGAATGTTGTAATGAAGATGATGTGTATCTTTCAAATCCTGGTAGCCACTGGCCACTGTACAATCTTGCTCAAGCTGACCACTATACAATGCTACACATCAAGGCCTCATTATTAATGCTGCCAAGTCAACTGACCACTACACAAGCTGACCGCTATACAACTTGTCATCACTGATCACTGCCACTGCTCAACTGCACATTGCTATCACTGTTCAACTATACACGAATAAATGAGCATTCACGAGCTCACAAACTGGGTACCAACTTCACATCACTGCACTGCACTGCATTGGAATGAATAAGCATCAAAGCTCATATGTAGGCAACCCACATCACTATACGAAACTTCCTGTATCGGCCACTAAAGTGTGATGATAGCTCAAACAAAGGTGCCTCGGGTCATCCCTATGACCTGCTCCCAATGCTCTCAAACTTTGTCCACAAAGAACTACCAACATATGTCTAAACACTTATGCCCTTGTACCATGTCAATGCGCTGTTACATAAAAGTTATTTACCATTGTCAAGTGTCTTGTCAATTAACAAGTTTACAAGTCAATGTCAAAATACTATGCTTCTTACACTGAATTCTAGATGTCTCCAATTTGTTTTACGTCCAAATTTACCCAAGTGTTGCTCTAATCACATGCAACCCTTTTCTTCAATGAAACCCTAGGACATAACACGTTAGGATAAAACTCTAGACCCTAGGACCAAACTAAACCCTTGCATTGCTTGAACAATTTCCTTGTCCAATTAACTGATAACTTCAACAATACTTAATGTATGTCAAGTGTCAATTATGAGGATTATGTCAAACTACAGGTTATTAAGGGAACCAAGGTGACAGTTGTTAGATTACTTAGGTTTTTCACGCAACAAGTTTAATATCTTAATAAGGTAAGTGGACCAATGTTTACTAACTTCAAAGTTCAGTTCACTGAAGCCAAGATAGAATAAAGGTTATTGATGAACAAGTGTCACAGTGGATATGTCAATATATCATTCTTAGTCAAATATGATATCTCAGTTAAGTATAGTCAAATGTCTAGGTCATATCACTGTAGGGTAGATAGGTTCATTGTGTATGTGCACTGCTGTCCACAAATTTGATGCACAGATCATTGTCAATGTAATCTCAGATGTCAAGTCATGGTTAAGTCTATCACTGCAAAGTGACATAAAATAAGTGCTATGTTATTCGTGTTACTAAATGTCACTTACAAGCCCATATACCACAATTATCTCTGTCTTTGTCATGTTAAGACTGTTATATCATTTATTGGTTTGTAAGATCACATAGAGTATGTCACTGTGTTTTGGTTCAAAATTGCATTGAGAGGTTTTTCAATAAGATGCTGAATGAATTATTGGCTTAGTGCATGACGCTTAAAGTTACTCACAGATACATGATGAGATTATTGCCATTATCGTATAGTGAAATTCAATGTCATATATTGACAATTGCCAGTGGAGATTGTGCTGATATATGAAGTGATTAAGACTCACTGTTCAAGGAAAAATTACAATCAATTTAGGTTTCAATTATCCCTTATCTCAAACATTTCTAACTTCTCCATAGTGATCTTATATATCATTGTACAAGGTCTGAACTTAAAGTCTTAAACAATGCCCTAGAATGAGCCCTAACTAGACCAAAAAAAAATGGCATGAGACAAGCCCTAACAAGCCTCAAACTAGTCTAGAATATGCTCTCTAAAACAAGACAACAAATGATCACAACAGAACTAGTCTTATTTTATTTGAACCAACAAAATTATCTCAAGGAAACCCAACGAAAACCAAAAGAAAAAAAAAACAATAAAAAATGTCCCTGAAATGTACAATGATTTGTGCCCTAAAGAGGGTTGAAGGTTTGCACTCAATTAATTTGCTGAAACGTATCCCATAAAACAAAAGAAAATAAAACACAAAAAGCTTGTTTGTGACTATTTATACAGGACCGAAATTTTGAATGGCCTCAAGTCCGAGACTTAATCCTTATACGTGAAATTTGCAAAGGACTAACTTGAAATATAGTTAGTGCCCTGTCCAAATGAATTCCTCCACCACAAGTCTGAGCATTAAGGATACAAGATAAGTTGCCTCTCAAAAGACATTTAGGGCTTCGATCTTCCAAAAGACTGCAAAACCATATGACAGTCAAGCCTTAACTCCTGAATTTTTGTCGTTCTTGCCTCAGATAGGTCGAAGAATTCCAGAGGTGTGAAATAATAAGATAAATGTGTTAAGAATGTCATGGCTTGAGGTTAGATTAGGTCTTCTTTTATAGATCAATGTAAGGGTTTCTAAGTTAGACGTTAGAATAAGTTAGAGAGTTAAACACTTGTATATATATATATATATATATTTGTTATCTTTAATAATTATTATTATCTTATTACTTAAATAATTGCCTTTATTCCTAAGCAAACCATTTAGATGTTAGGTTTGTTTTTGAAGGCATTAGGTCTATTTTATCAATGTTTTAGAGAAGGCTTTATTAAGTGAACATTGGAGGAGAATAGGGCCTTAAAACACTCTTCTTTTGTTTTATCAAAGAAATTATCAAATAATTCACAAGTAATTATCAAAGAAAAGGAGAAATTTAATTTGATGTGCGAACCTCCCATTTCTCCAACATAATCAAGGTTCATGAATATCCTTGCTGCCCCAGGAAATGCCTTAAGAAAAATTTGTTGTCCAACATTCTCTTCTTTAGCCAATTCGCTACCCAAGTCAAGTTTCCTGCTGCCAAGGTAAGAGTTTGCTCTCCTGAGATTGTCCTAGCAGACCTCTGTATTGAAGTATTGGCCTGAAACAATTGTATGCTGCAACAAGGGTTCCAAAATAAGACTGTCATTGGTACAATAGTGCCACCTAGATGTTCTTGAGTCAATTTCTTCACAAAAAACCCTTCTTGCTGCCAAAGAAGTAAATATAGGGCTTGGGATGTCAATGAAGGACTCTGCTGCCCTAACCTGTCCTTCATACCAAACAATAATATCCTGTAACTTAGTTAAGGCCTTCGTTACTTAGAGATAATAAACAAGATAATCTTTTTCCTTGAACGAATGAATGTTCGTTGTGCTTGAAGGGCCTCCACCAGGTTTGGTAAGGGATTTGTTGTCCAAATGAGATTTGATGCTCCAAACTACCTCGCTGTCCTTGGACAAGGGTCTCAATCTTCCTTGCTGTCATAAAACCCTAAGGGAAAAATTCCCTAGGGATATTATAGTGGTATCAAAGCTGTGTATCATGCCAACTTGTGAGCATATGGGTTGATATCAATGACCTCTTCAGGGAAGGATTCAATGGAGGAGAGGGCGAAGCAATCTCTGGAAGAAACCATGCAAATTATAACTACCCAGTGGTAGCAACAACAACAGTTGATGACTCAACTTCTTGCCCAGTTTGTGAATATTGCAGGTAGCACTAGAGTTAATGGATCTAGTGGAATAGGAGGTGATTACCATGCTACTATTCAACCTAATACGCCCAAACAAACTAGCACTGGGACAACTAATGAGAAGACTTCGCTGAAAACAAGAAATTCTTGGCCACCAAAATAGAACAAAGCTATTTTGGATTATTGGAGGGAGTACCAAATGCTAGGAGAGGGCACTTGAGCAACCTTGACCTTTCAGGTATTCTGTGACATTAAGTACGAAGGTAGGCCCATAAATTATGGTAAGGATAACAAAAAGTAGTGATGAGGAATTGGAATGATTTTTGGTCTAACCCTACCCATGACCTTCATCTGTATCCATATTTGGAACAATTATCGAAGGATCCAGTGAAGGGGACAAGCTTTTCAAATGCATGGGGTAGTAAGAGTAATCATGACTCTACAAGCAGCGAAGCTCAAAATAAATTCAGGGATGATGAATCTAAACATTGTTTATCAAATGGAAAAAATTCAACCAATGATGTTGAGTTCTAGTGTTTAGTTGATGAGTCTCAGAGTATTTCAATGGAGGAGCAGAAGCTTGAATTATCAGCCTTAGTTGAGATTACTTGTAAGCTCAAAGAAATATAGTTGGTGGGTAAGGAGAACAACCTGGAAGAGAATTGCGAATCTCAATCCCAAGACTTGGAAATTGAGGACATTGCTTGTGGCTGTGAGGGGAAGCAATTTGAACCTTTGTTTGGTAGACAAGGGATGTGCATTGGAGTGTGTAGTAGAGAAATCCACTGAGCTTGAATCACATGTTATTACAAAGAATAATGCTAATTCAAAGGTTAAGCAACAAACTGTTAAAGTGGAGGTTGTTGACGGTCAAAACCCTGCTAATGTTGTGGAGTTATAGGTAAAGAAAACCCAGAAAGAACCAATAGATGAGCAATCTAAAAGAGATAGTGATGGCGATGGATATGGGCAGAGAAGCTTTCTCAGTCCTATTTTGCTGGTGAGTGCTGCTTTCTATTCTCATGCATTAATAAGAGATTTGGAACTAGGTGAAATTCTAGCTAATTGCTTTCAAAATACGTTAGTTCCAGTATGTGAAATTCGAAGGCAAGAAGTGCCCCTTTTCTTGTCCAACAAAAGCAGTCTTACTAAAGGAAGGTTAGTTGTGCCATTGGGGAGGAAACCATGCCATGAATGGCTATCACCATATGAGGAACTTTCTTCACATGAATCGACTATCTCAACACTTGGTAATGAAGTGTTTTGCAACCATTCTGAGATTGCAGTCAAACAAAATCATTTCTCAGAAAGATATTGGTCATGAAGAAACATTGAGCATGGTACATATATTAAGCCTTCAATTCAAGTGAGATTACTAGATTGTTGGAAAATCAAAGTATTTGTAGATTAGAGTTGACTTTCATTACTTTCATTACTTGTGATATTAGTTGGCCTTTTATTACTTCTATTTCTTCATCAAGCAATTACCAAAACATGAGGATCACAAAGACATAAAGAACACACGATATAGGCTCCAAGCTAGGGAAAAACACTTCCAAGGGGAAACCCAATCTCTTCTTATAGAATCAAATCAAAGTTAGATCTCCAAGACCCAAAGACCAAAGTCAATATTCCTTCTAAGCACCAAGTCAACCCTCCATTAAGATCTCTTCCAAACAAGTCAAAGTTTACCAAAATCAATGAAGGTCAAACTCTCCAAAATTTGTTCTTGTCAATGTTTCAGCCCTACAACTTCAGAGTTGCAATTTGAACTTGCAACTCGCACAAAAACCCTATTTCTACACATGTGTGAGCATAAAAGATCAGATTTTTATATCTTCTTCCTTTGCTTTTGACTTCTTTTTTTCTCTTGGACTTTCACTCTTGAAATGCCTTCTAGTCTTGCTTCAGATCGAACTTGTGAAGTGTCTCTTCTCAAGAGGTCAAATAAGCCTCTCCTAGGCCAACTTCTCCTTGGTAGGGCCGACTTGGTCTTGGAGGATAAAATGACTTTATAGACTAAAAAATAATGATTTTCTTTTCTTACAACAAGTGCAAATGGGACTGTAGTACATGAAAAATATTCTTCTTTGACTCAACAAGCCATAGAAGCATGCAAAACATGATTTGACCTAGATTTAAACATGAAACTCATGCTTGAATTTTTTTTATTTTTTTATTTTTTTAATTTTTTTTAATTTTATATAAAATATACAATGTCATGATTACAAAAGTCATTATGAAGACCGAATCTAGTTACATTCTCCAACCCTCCCTCTTAACTAGGGAGGTATTTATAATCTCACCATAAGGTACAAGAATTCTCAAATTGAAGTACTCTCATAAGAAAAGTTGGATTGATAAACCATCTTTAAGCATCAACATCAGAACCGACATTGTCAACATAGCAAGGCCTTGACTAACAAACTCTATCTTATCACTAGAGCAGAGCACAATGCTGAAAGGTTTTACGTGAGACACCACACTATCTCTCAAGGCACATACCCCATCTAGATGTTCACTGGGTATGTCCTTCTAGGACTATGCTTATCTTGAATTTCCCAATCCTTAAAGAATATCAGTGCACTTCGACTACTCTTATCTTGGATGCCCTACCTCATCCTCAAAGTGTATCGATTTATGAGACTAATTCTATCTTGGATTCCTAATCCTGAAGAAGTATTAGCCTCAGATGCTTATCCAATCCTTCATAGCCCATTCTCCCTCCATGGCCTTCACTAGATGTACGACTGTTAGTCTTGGCCTAGTGCTTGACACATGAATAAGAGAATATAATGTCCATCATCACTTCCTCTCAACCTGGGAGGAGATATCCACCAAACCAAGCTTGCTTGTTAAGTACTCAAGCTTCTTGTCTGGAAGATACTTTGTCAGAATATCAACTACATGTTCGTTTGTAGAGACATAATGTAGTTTCACGACCCCAACTTGTACCAAAAATTTGATATAATACCATTTGTAGAGATATAATATCAACTACACTCTCCTTAACTCAGGCATGCATACCTCTCCTTAATGGCATGAGTTACACTCCTTTATACGGAATACAAGGCATGCATGTTGCTCCTCCTTTATGACAAGAATTTATTGCTCCTCCTATATATGTGTCTCATGTATTCTCACTTGGGAGTGGTGCATTGTGATACCAAGAGTTGGAGAGATTTAAAAAGAAGAAGAAGAAGATTATGAGAGGGGGAGACTTGGAGAGTAGCCAATTGCTTTCGAAATGAATTTCAAATTCCTAAACTAATTTACTAAGTATCTCTACCTGGTGGAGTTGACCATGAGTGGTATTTAGAGGAAGTGAAACTTATCTCTTTACTGCTATATTTTGGCACTGTTTGTGAGCTCTTACAACTCAGGGGTTCCAGGGGAGAAATTCTCTCTGGATATGGTTGGGTGGAAAACCAGATAGTTCAAATGAGTTGGTTAAGGGATCAAAGATGGATCATATTCTCAGTGATTGGAGTTGAATATCTCCTTAGGCATAATTTTCATTGTCCTAAAATTGTAGAATAGTTTTAGCATAAAATAAAGAGTAGAATTTCAAATTGTTGTAAGCATCTAATTTTGTTTTAAGTTTATGTTATCTGGAATCTTATTAGCTAGTTGAAAATGAAGACTAAGAGTGGTCTATATGTATGGATGTTTAGATCTCAAGATGTTATGGAATTATTATTGGTGTAGTTTATTGTACTAACCTTGGTATTGTAGCATTTGAGAAAGGAAAGCCAAATATTGCTGAAGGTAATTGCAATAAAGAAATTCCAAAGGACTTGGGTAAGAGTTTCATGAGTTATGGTTTTGTTTCAGGTAATTAATTTTTTTTTAGAAAGGGTTTCAGGATATTTTGCAAAGTGTTTGACAAAATCCTTGAATGGGAAATGATATTATTATTTTTAATCATTATGCATGGATAAGTGTTAACTTGCAGCCTACCAGAGTAGGAAATAGATGCATACCCGAAATATACTTAGAGGATTCATTAGATCAACCCTTAAAATGAAAATGCAAAAAATGATGGCACAAAGAGAATCATTGAGGTAATTTTCAATCATTATGTATTCCAATAGTTTAGGATGTTTGCCATGTGTTTGTAGGAATAATTGAATGAAAATAATGCTTGATGAATCTTAAAGCCCTCAATTCACTTACAATGGATGAAATGATTTTGAAAAACATTTGGATAATACATAAGTAACTATATTTTAATTCTATGTTGCTATTTGTTGCTTTCTATGTTGCTATTTGTTGCTGTAGATTCAAGCTTACATGCCATCCGTTTGACAAAATTTGTAAATGAAATTCTTGGAATGAGCACATTTGCTACTTTAAAAAAAAAGTGCATCTATGCATGGTTTTGTAATGATTCAGAACAACATCAATGGGTATCCATGCCATATGGACCTATAACCCCCAATTTAATTCCAAAAAAACACTCTTTAGAACCCATATTGTAAATCTGGGCGATTTTGTAGATTTCTTTTGTCAATTATGTGCGTATGTTATCGAGTTTTTGATGAAAGACTAAGATTATTTAGTCTTTGTTTTAAGATGCCAACATTTGAAGTTCAATTTTTGAATTTTATGAGATAAATAGGTTGAAGAAGAATCTTAAATTCATTGTTGCGAAGTGTTTGTCAAAAGGCCTCAATGGCTGTAGATTGCATGTTTTCATAGTGTTTGTCAAAAGCCTTAATGGCTGTAGATTGCATGTTTTCATAGTGTTTGTCAAAAGGCCTTAATGGCTGTAGCTTTTGTGCATATAAATTGTTAGTGTAAAGGTCTTACCATAGATTTTTGTATTAGAAATATATAAATAGACTATTTAATGGGTGTAGCTTCCTATGTCTGCAAGTTTTTGGTATGAATGTGAAAATGAATTTAATAATTTGCTAAAGTGTAAATAGAGAATAGGACAATTGTTACTTTTATTATCTAAAACTTTCATTAAAAAAGGGGTTGTTGTTGGAAATAATTTTACAGTGACTAATTCTGTAGGATTTTGTGCAATTAAGCATAATAAGTTTCGTCCGAGCTACATGTATTCATGGGTGCATTCTTGTGCTTCAATCATTGTAGGAAACAAGTGCCTGTGTCCAATTTGACACTTTTAGAAGAATAATATGCTATTGAATTGATAATAGTAGTTGCTCTTGCTGCAAACTATTCTCATGATTGAAGCATTGACTTAATAAATGAGATTGAGAATCTTAATTGATGAATTTGGAAATGTTGTTGGGTCAATATATTTTGTGATTCCATTTCATAAACGTATCATATTTATTATATTTATTGATGAAAAGAAGCATATTCTTCCCTCTGTTACCTTGCTATAGGTAGGTTAATACTCATACACTTATATGTGATTTTTGTAATAGAAGCATGATACTTTTGTGGTTATGATATTAAGAGTCAATAAGTGGAGCTTATTTAGAATAGTCTAAGAAATCAAATAGGTTGTTCTAGCTTAATGTTTGCATATGAGATTATGGTGGAATTTATTTCCAGTCTTACTTAGTGCTCAAATAGTAGTATGAAAAGAGCACATGCTATCATCTTTCAAACTTGAGAGGAAATGTGTTTTGGAATTAGTTTTAATGGAAAGTTATCCTTGACTTCTTATGTGATATTGAAATAGATGAAGGAACATGATTACATGATAGCTAGGTTAGTAATGTTGCAATTTTTTTTTTGACTATTAGTGATTAATGTGACCTTTACTTCTTTATATTATTGATGGTTGGTAAGGTGGAACCTTACATATGGTATCATAGCCAGCTACAACACTAGGGCCTAATGGGCCAACATGCTTGTTTATAGGTTGATGATGTATGAATGTTGATTTTGCATGCATGTTGAATTATTGTGTATGTTGGCTTGGAAGCATATTGGTTGCATAAGGGATATTATTATTATTATGTCATTTAAAAACTCATGAAAGAAAAAAAATGCTTTCTTATACTCCTTTATATTTTTGTTAAAACAAATTATTGGAAATAGGTTAAAGGACTTAAAGATATGTTGGGAAAGGATGTGCTTGAGAAGTTGGGGTTAAACCCAAGCATGTGAATGTATTGATTGTCAATGGACAAGTGAGATATGTGGAGTGCATGGATGGTTGCGTATATGTTTAATGCATCATTATCAATGTGATATGGGCCTACTAGCCATCTGGTAGCACTCATTGTCCAAGGTTGAGAAAGGAGACTGGCGAAGGTAGCCTCAAACCACTTAGGATTTGGCAGCTAGCCCTACCAAACCAGAGAGGGCTCTCTCTATGAACTCACAACCAATGAATGACTGGAGAAGGACAATATTTTAGGCTAGATAGTTAAGCTCAATTTAGGGTTTTTTGATTTTAGGGTTTTTGCTAGATCACAGTTTAGGTTTAGGGGGCTAGGTCAGGGTTTCCAAAAGATGAATTTGCAGAGATACAATGGGGCAATGTAGGCATGCTCAAACCGCTCATTGTCCCAAGGCTAAGAAAGGAGACCGACGAAGGTAACCTCAAACCACTTATGATTTGGCAGCTAGCCCTACCAAAATAGAGAGGGCTCTCTCTATGAACTCACAACTAATGAATGACTAGAGAAGGAAAAGATTCTAGGCTAGATAGTTCAGCTTAATTTAGGGTTTTATGATTTTACAATTTTCGCTGGATGACAACTTAGGTCTAGGGGGCTATGTCAGGGTTTCCAAAAGATGAGTTTGCAAAGATATAATGGGGCAAGGTAGGCATGCTCAATTATCATTCTTGATTTGTCATGGTGTATAGGGAAAAAAGGTAAGGTTTCAAAATGAGCACAAGTTTCATGAATTCATCTATTAGAGCAAGATGTATCAAAAATATGAGAGTGCAATCAAAACAGAGCATAAACATATGAATTCTGTTTAATACTTATGAAACAATCACAAGAAAGCATTAAGATGGAAGTAGAGAGGACAATACATTCATACTGATGATAACAAAAGAAAAAACACTGTTAATGAACATACCACATGAATCCCACTATAATAGCTGCAACTCTTGTATATTACTCCTACAAATAATCACAAGTACACTAGCTCCACAAAGCCTTGACTAAACAACATCCAACCCTTTCACTGACTTAGATTTGGCTTGATATAGGCCAAAAACCTCTTTCCCCTCTCTAAGGGGTTGAATCCAATATGATAGGAACTGTTTACATAAAAATCTATAACCAAACCTGAAAAGGATGCATGAGTTGGAGACACAGCTCTTTGTTGCCCAAGAAGCCTTAGTCAAGTATCAGCTTGAAGAAGAGGTAAATAGTTCCTGTTTGTCTTCAAATTCTTCTAAGAATGCTTATATTGGTTCTTTTGAAAAACATACCAAAGGTGTAGGTTCCAAGCTAATGTCCAAGATGGGCTATGAAGGAAAGGGCTTGGGAAAGCATGCACAAGATATTGTTGAACCAATAATGGTTGAGGAAAGGCCTAAGTATTTGGGTCTTGGCTATGGACAGTCTTATGGAAAGAGTTCCAAGGCTACCATGAAGGCCATTGAAACAACTCTCAGAAGGAGTTGCATTGCAGAGTGTGAAGATTGTATTCAGGAGGAATGCAATAGCTTGAAACATCATTTGTAGGACGTAGGTGTTCAAAAGCACACACTTGAACCAGAGAGTTGTTGAGACTCTAACAACCTTGAAGAGATTGATGGTGTTCCAAAGGGAGCCACTTCTTCATTTGCTTCACCTCCTCATGAGGGCAATAAAGGTGAAAGAGAAAGGTATAAATCTGGTTCTAAACATTTTCCTTTTGATTGTGCAAAGCATGATAAATTTCTACATAGATATGGGAAAAGAATTGCATGTTCCTTTTGTGGTTTGGATAACTATGATGTTTCTAGATGTTGGAAGAGAATGGCCACATACAGGAAACTTTTGAAGGAAAAGGAGCAAGAAGCCAAAGGTCCATTGGATAAGGCAAATCATGATGTCAAGAGGATGTACATGCATGCAGCCATACACTCTGAATCCAACAATGCTTCCACAAAAGTTGAAGCAAAGGACCATGAATGATGTGTCTGATCACAAGTATGTGCATACAAAGGTACTACCTTTGAAAGGGATCCAACATGTCTATTGATGCATCTCCAACAAAAGCTTCGAAAGTACAGTGTGCTTAGAAAGTTGAAGATGAAGAGCAAGAATGGCATGAAATGGAAAGTATGTGTAAGATTCCATGAATGATGTTGATATGGTCTCAGATGATGATCATCATGTTGACTTGCATGAAAGGCATGTGCATACAAAGTATGTACATACCAAGATGTGAAATGAAAGGGTTTATTGGTAAGACAATGAAATGCAGATGTACTTCACAGGAGCAGAAAAGTTCAAACTACCTTCTATGACCATTTCAGTAGAAGTTTTGCATGAAGGCAAGAAGGAAGAAAATTCTTCTCAGGAGAACCAGCACATCCAGAAAGGAAAGTGGTCAGAGACTTTGGTTGAGAGGCACTATGCAAGGCAAGTGTATGGAGGCTAAAAGAAGAGGGTGTTGTTACTCTCATTTACTGTTCAGATCAGTATGTCAGTGTTTTGGAGACCAAAAGTTCTTTTAGTGGGAAGACGTGATCCAAAATGGATTTTGGATAAACTCTTAAGTCTAAGTGCTCCTCACAGAGGAAAATGAAAGTCCAAGGAAGTTCTTGGAAATAGCCCCACCGCAGAGATCTTTTCTTTCTGAATCTATTGCAACTTGAATGGGATAAAATGGACTTAGGATGCAAAAGTTATCACAGAAAGAAGATGCCCTTTGTTCTTTGGAAAAAGAGGTAAAATCCCCTAAAAATGGCAAAAAAAACACTTATAAAGGGAAATCGCATCGGAAAAGGCAAAGGCCAGGTTTAAGCGGAGGCGGAAGAAATCCTGATCGGCCGATCCGATCAATCGGGTCAGAGATAGGCCCGCATGCGATATCGGAACCCTGGACTCGGGTATTGCGATCATGCGATACGTCGATCGCCGATGATCGGATCAGCGAATCAGCATCGACGATATACAAAACCCCTGGGCCGTATGCAATGCGATATGCGATAACGATCATGACGAGCAATCTCAGCGGTCGGATCAGGAAACGAATGGACGACTAGGATTAAATCGACGATCAACGATTGCTGGACCCGACGGATTTCATAAGTGAAATTTATAAAATTTGAAATCCAGTAAAAGGGTTTTTCTGTGTATTAACGTTGTTCGGTGTAAAAACTGAAATACAAAGGAACGACGCTCGAAGCGATAAAATAGACCCGAAGCGGAATTATAAGCCTGATTGCATAGAATTTGAGTTCTGTAAAGGCGGATTTCGGGCGGGCCTCAAGCGGTAAATGGTATTGGGCTGGCTCCGCCCGATTCCACACACTAGTCGACACGTGGCTGGCGGAGGAGAGAGGAAAACCGCATTTTCAGGTGGGTAACTTTCGTACTCCTAAGCCGCCTGAAATGGATATCGACCGTTGGATTGGAGATCTCGTAAATCGACGGTGGAGAGTGCGATAACGGCCAAAGGCGTACTCGATACAATTATAGGGTGGATGTGATAAGTTTTCAACTCCGATAAAAGGATTTTGTTGGGTTTTTGAATGTTTTCCCGTGTATTTGGGATTTCACCCAATACGCTAATGTGATGCGATATAACGCCTAATGGCAGAAATCTTTGTGTAATGAAATTTTCTCCGTTTTCGGGTTTTTGCCTATGAGAAGGCCCCGAAACCTCTGTAACTGCTCCTGATCATCATTCCACACTACAAGCGGGCGTTTTTGGAAAACGATGAGGTGTTTGAAAGCCACAAAGACGCAGAGCCAGATGGCCAGTCGAACAGATAGCGCAGAGGAGCCACAAAGCCGCAGAGAAACGACTGAGGAAGCCGAAAAGCTGAAAAGCACCTCAAAGGAGGCAGAGAGCTCAATTGGGAGCAAGGGTAGAAAGTAGAAGGCCGAAGCAGAGAGAGCCAAAAAGCTACTGTGCAGAGCAGTTAAGGGAGTCTCTGGGGTCACTTGGAGATCAAGTGAAAGGCAAGAGCGCTGAAGGTTGCAGAAAGCCAAAGCTAGAGCCAAAGAAGCCAGAGCCGAAGAGCCAGAGCGAGAGCCAGAGGCAGAGGCAGAGCCACGAGCGAGCCAGAGCTAGAGCTAGAGTTAGAGCCAAGAGCGAGAGCGCTAGAGCCAGAAAGCCAAGAGCTTTAGAGCCAGAAGATGGTGTTCTAAGTCCACTGAGTTCTATGTAAACCAGTGTAGTTGAGCGTGGAGCTTGTAAAAGAACTTAGACCATAATCCCAGAGAGCTTAGTTGAGTTGACTAGAGTTCAAGGAGATGTAGCCCAAGAGTTTTGGGTGAACTCCATATTAAATTGTTGCCTTATGTGTTTGTTATTTGTTGCACTGTTACATGTATTTACAAAGAATTACAAACAACAGATTTTAAAGCACACAAACAGTTAAAATAAACATAAGCATACACCTTTTCAAGCACATATTTAATTCCACATTGGTTAATCATAAAGACTTGGGAATATCTAAGCTTTGCAAGTGGGAGAGGTTCTTGTAAGTTAGACAAGAAGCCTAAGTGCCCCATTTTCGGATTATATTTTTTGCAGTTAGCATGGTGAGCTTATATTTGGTTGAGCCTCACTGGATTGGTGCCAAGAATCTATGAGATATCTTCGGGGCACAATCTCTCATGGATTGAGATACATTGCCGGAAATATGAAACTGCATGATTATTCGAATGCTGACTGGGCAGGCAGTGTGGAGGATCACTAGAGCACTTCCCAATGCTCGTTCTCTTTGGATTCTGCTTCGATATCATGGATGAGTAGGAAGCAGAAGTCGGTTGCTATAAGCACTGCCGAGACCGAATACATAGCTATGAGTATGATCTTGTGTGAAGTTGCATGGTTGCAGAAGTTCTTAAGTGAGCTGTTTGTACACATGATGAATACCACTGTGATTCTTTGTGACAACCAGAGGGGGGATTCGATTATTGAGGAATCCCATATTCGATGAATGCTCCAACATATAGACATCAGATACTGCCTTATCTGCGATATGGTAAGTCGATGAGCGAGGAGGCTCCATTGCATTGAGACTGATGTACAAGTCGCAAACATTTTGTCAAAGCCCCGGGGAAAGGTCAAATCTGTGATTTTCCCGAACAACTTGGAGTCATTGAGAGACCTTCTTATAAGGTCCTGCATGTTGCATGCATTGAGCTCTGGGAGCTCTAGGGGGCTTGGGGTACTTACTGGAGCAACATACGACCACAAGGCGACTCACCCTCCCCTGGTGGTGCGCTATGAACAGGATGATTAGTTCTTCTGTGGGCCGGGATGATTAGTTCTCCGGTGGCAACTATGGAACAAGATGGTTAGTTCTCCTAAGGGTCGGGATGATTAGTTCTCCCGTGGCAATTGTGGAACAGGATGATTAGTTCTCCTATGGGCCAGGATGATTTGTTCTCCGTGGCGACTATGGAACAGGATGATTAGTTCTCCTGTGGGCAGGATGATTTGTTCTCCATGGCGACTGTGGAACATGATGATTAGTTCTCCTGTTGGCCAGAATGATTAGTTCTCCGTGGCATCCACTGACAGGATGATTCGTTCTCCTGTGGACAGGATGATTAGTTCTCCTGTCGAGGCATCCTACCCATGCAGTATGGGACTCATGGGAAGTACCTCTCATCTGATCAATGAGCATGGAAATGAGGATATGGACCATAGTAGTGCTATCGATGGACACATCGCTGTATCTACCGTACTCCCTATGCTAGTATGATCTCCATTGATCTGGGATCAATGAATTTGATCTGGGATCAGTGTGAGTGGTTTGAGACACTCTCTTGTGACATTGATCTGGGATCAATGAAACTGAACTGGGATCAGTATGAGTGGTTTGAGACACTCTCTTGTGATATTGATCTGGGATCAATAAAACTGACTTCGAGTCAGTAAGAGTGATGTGACACACTCTCTTCAGATAAAACTGAGTTCGGGTCACTAGAGAATGGTATGAGACATTCTCGATCAATTCTTCTTCTTCATGGTTCAGCAGAGCAGAGCAGAGCAGTGCAGGGCACTGATCGTAGAGATAGTACAGTTGGACATATGGATCAGCGGATGGAGTTCTCCCTAGTTGAGAGGGAGTGTTAAAATTGGCAACTAGGGAAAAAATCCATGTGGGTCATCTTATTAATGGAAGCTGATATTTTTCTTGGATCCCTCTCATCGAGAGGTGTAGGATTGATCTAAAGATCATCCGATTCCAATAAGTATTCATGGAGATATGAATTTATTTGTGTTATGGGACAATTCGTCAAGGTTGGCCAGCGACCAAATAAACCCCACTTGTGCTCAACGTTTTAGTATAAATAGAGGTGGTCTTCAAGTCATTTCAACACATAAACCCCACTTGTGCTCAACGTTTTAGTATAAATAGAGGTGGCCTTCAAGTCATTTCAACACACTTGGGATCTCTTCTTCTCTCTACTTGTCTTCTGCGATTTATGTTTATGTTCTATCTGCAGTTTACTTTAATGCTGATGTGATTGCTAATCTGGAAAAGATATGGAGCTAATTGAGAAAATTGAAATAAATTTCTCTAAGCATAGAACATACCTAAAATTAACATCAACGCATGTCAAACAACTCAGAAAATTTGGGTATTTGTGCCAATGAATGTGGTCTACCCAAACAAAACACTTTCCACAAAAATAACAGTCAAACTTGTTCGAACAACCCTTTGTCAACGTTGGTCAAACCTTGAATCAATTATGAAATTCGGTCTCCTGGAATTCGTCCTCTTTCAACCACATGTGTGAGAGAAGAAGAGTTGCTTCTAAAATTTGTACGGCCCAATTAGATGAGGAGAGAGAAATTATGAGTTGTGATGATGCCAAATGAGGTTGAAGGTCTCCCTTATTTATACATTGTCGTTGAGGGTCAAGAGACATGTCCATTGGGCTTCATGGTCCTACATGATGATGTGGTTGGCCTTGACAATTTGTGGATGTGGGCTTGACCTTCAAAATGTATTTATCCTTGTCCAAATTTGATAATCTTTAGGTTGATTTTTGTCCTCTCGAAAAAAGGAATTCAATGCAATAATCATATCCATCAAATGAGCTATCCAAAGTGGAATTTGACCCTAGTTGCCAATTTCTACAACAAGCCAAGTCACTTTAAAAGATCCTGGATTAACTTCAGATCAGTAGGGTATAGTCTTGAATAAACGAGGAAACCCATTACCCAATGTTTTGGGGCAACATTGGGTAAATTTGGGGTAATTGAGGCAAAGCTTGTGGAAGAAGCCAGAATTGGGGCTATGTGGGAGGGAAACCTGGAACCCCTCACTATAAAATAAGGAAAAGAGCCCCCCTAAGGAATCTATGGATAAGGGAGAGCATAAATCATTTTCTCATCATTGTGGATTAGATATTTATATTTTGTGAGCCGAGGCTTTTAGGGTTTTAAGACCCCTTTTCCATTGATTGTTTTCGGTCCTAGCCAGTCTTTTCTCTCATCTATTTGACGCATTGATCTGAAGCATCTTAATCTTGTTTCGACATTCAAGCGAGGAATTTGTTGTTGTTGATGTGACATCTTTGTTTTCTAGGGTAGAGAGGTAGTGGAGCATCGAAGATAGTTTTAGATGCTCTGGTAAAAAAGGCAACCACAACAACGATCCTAACTGTGGCTAATAGTTGCTTAAGAAAAAACAAAGGCATCAGAGGTTATCCCATGCTCTTTCTGGGTCAACAGACCTAGTGGAATTGTTGAATTGAAGGGCTGACTAGATAGGGTTGGCATTGGCACTTAATCAAGAGAATGAAATCCTTTATGTACCTTGACGTTGGTGGTATTGATTTTTGATTGGTGGCATTGATTGTTGAACTCTTCTATCATGGTCTTAACATAAATGTACCCTTCCCTTGAACCAAATAATTGGTTAGGCATGTTAAGGTTTTTCAACTATATTATAAGATTGAGGAGATGAACTCTTCTTTCAAACCAAAATAACTGATTGGACATGTTAATATTTTTCAATTTCTATCATATTATAAGGTTAACGAATTGAAGTGTAATGACTTTGAGCCAAATGATGTATATGTAAGTCTTGTTGATGATTCCAGATCTAGTAGTGGTGAATTAGTGATGAATTTGATGAGTGATCATGTTGATTAACGATTTATAGTAGGCTAGTGGCCCAATAGATTGTAGCTTTGTTTTTGGACTCTAGAGGCTATTTAGACCCTCGTTGATTATGCATTTTTTTGTTCATATGTATTGTACTTGATGCCATTATGATGTATTCACCCTTCTATGGTACATAAATGAGCAAACTTTGCATATTTTGTCTCTAATGGTTTGGAATCATGGTTTGAAATTTAAAAAATGATATTGTTCGTTAACAAATAATTTTTTTATTGTGCCTAGAGGCGCTCTACAACCCAGTTTGATTTTTTAGTGGTTTCAAATGAGTGTAAACAAAAATGGGAGAGATCTTATAATGATGTGCTAGATGAATAAATAATAATAATAAAACATAATGTTGAATCAATTAAAAAAGTAATAAAAATTGAAATCAAATGATTTTAGCTTGAGTTGGTGATAAATTATTTTCGTAGATGTGTGGGTTCAAGTCTCCAGAGACATGTTGTAAATGGCTCGTTTGTGACATTTATAAAATAGTTGTATCTGCAGTAATAATGATAGTTGATTTTTCAAAGTTATTTGTTCTCCAAAAATTCTTGTTCTGGTTATATATATATATATATATATATATATATATATAGAGAGAGAGAGAGAGAGATTATTAATAATAATTAAAATATATTCATCCTAACTTTGGATCTTCTTGTCAAAATTCCGAAACCCATAATTCTACTGCAGCAACTGATAATATTTCTTTTATTTGTTAAATTAATTAAACAAACTATTTGCAGTGTCCTACGACAAATATTGAAACATATACACTGCAGCCTTCACAAAACAAATACTGCGGAAGAAAAATAAATGCTGAAAACTAGAGAAATTATAGAACGCACATAAAGAAAGTGACACAATTATTTTTGGACAATTGTCCTCGGAAAAACCCAATGCGGGAAAATTGGTGCAGTAGGTGCGGTAGATGAGGGTTTCTTTATTAATTCTTCAACAATAATTCAAGTGCAATAATTCAGACAACAGAACAAAGGAAAAATACTGAGAGAAATTTAGTAACAAATTTATCACTCTCCACAGCGACTCCCTGACACTGAGATGGACCCTCTGCCCATACGCTGGTGTCTCTACGTCATCCTCTAAATAGTGATTGCATAGTGATCTAGTGGAACGCGTCTCTCCTCACGCTTTCTCTTCTTGAATTCATCCTGCACTTCCCGGACCATTGATGATACCCTTTCTATCTCCCTTACAACTCACCCTCTGGATCTATCTCCTCTGCTGAACTTCAACCATTGAGAAAATCGATTTTCCCAGGCAATTGAGTAACCACATTGGTGTATTCTCCATCTATCCATTGACTTCTTCTTATAATTTTTTGTTGGAGCACCAACGACCAAGATTAAAACATAATTGATGGCCCAGATTAAGTCCATGTCGATCTGTGTGAGTTTTTAGAACATTCACACAATGACTTAATAAATTCCCTTTAATTAATCATATTTCCTAAGTTTAGACTTATGAAACATTACAAAAACCATTAATTATTTTAGTTAAGTCGTCTCTAGGTGGAATTTCCAAAACGATTTCTGGGTTTTGGAGATCTCATGTATTTTAGCCTCTCCACAAAACTTCGTTGTTAGAACGCATCTGATGCTACAAAAACTAACAGTCCCTCTTAGTGAGGAACGTGTTTTAGCGTTGCAACCCACTGAAGCAACACCCTGTCTTTACATCATCTCCTGTCACGTTGCTGATGTCTGACTATTGCTGCTTATCAACGAATGCACAACTTTGATAACTGCTACATCTGTGCTACTGTTGACGCTACCATACCGCTGCCAACACTGTATCTGCACTCCAATTCCCTCTCAGCTGTTGTTGCTGTAACTGAGAATCTATCTGTTTCTACTACTGAAATAGGTTCTACACACCATATGTTCTATGAACTGAATGAACTTGGCTCTCCCTAGAGCTTTCATGAGTATGTCCGCTACCTGATCTCCTGTGGGAACATTCTGCAGTTGGATTGCCCCATGCTGAACACAATCTCTGATTAAATGACATCTGATATCAATGTGCTTCGACCTATCATGAGATACTGGATTCTAAAAGAGTTATATGCAACTCTGATTATCATAGTAAACATTGGTCACTTCCATATTTTTCCTGAATAGACTCACGAGCAACTTCCTAATCCATACAACTTTGCACGTAGCTGTGATGGCTGCCATATATTCAACTTTTGCTAAGCTTAGTTCTACTGACTTCTGCTTCCTACTGCACCAAGAGACCATCCATGATCCAACAATGAAGCAATACCCGAAGGTACTTTTCATGTCCACTAAACTACCTGCCCAATCTGCATCTGTGAATCTGCATAATCTTACATCATTCCCTCGAGTATATTTTAACTCATATACGGCTGTTCCACGCACATATTTAGGAATGTGCCTAGCTACCACCCAATGTACCTCTTTTGGTTCTACCATGAACTGAATAAGGATATTGATAGCGAAACAAATGTTTGGCCTAGTGTTAACCAGATACATGAGCGACCCAGTGAGCTTTCTGTACAAGGTGGGGTCGACTTCCTTGTCCCTTAATGCATCTATCTTCTTCCAATTGGTGATCATGGGCACTGTCATGGGTCGATAATCTTGCATTTTGAATCTCTTCAGAATATCTGTAGCATATCTCCCTTGCCCAAGGAAGATCTCTCCATTCTTCTGCCATACCTCCAATCCTAGAAAATAGTGCATCAACCCCATATCCTTCATGTTGAATTCTGCTTCAAGGTTCCTTTTGCAGTCCTTTATGAGCCCTCATGATCTTGTCAAAAATAGGTCATCTACATACAAAACCAGAATGAGAGGATCATTATCCACCATCAAATAATAGAGATTGGGATATGCATCACTCTTGATGAATCCCAACTACTGCAAATAAATGTCAATCCAACCATACCATGCCCTGGGTGCCTGTTTGAGCCTGTATAGAGCTTTCTTCAACTTGCATACATGAGTGTGCTTCTCATGAGTTTTGAAGCCTTCAGTCTGCTCTATATACACCTCTTCTTCTATCACCCCATTCAAGAATTCTGTCTTGACGTCCATCTGGTGAATCTCCCATCCCATTTGCGTTGCTAGGGATATAACAGATTTGATAGAGGTATATATGGGAACTAGGGCGAAGGTCTCCTCATAGTCTATCACTTCCTTCTGTGCATACCCCTTCGCCACGAATCTAGCCTTGTACTTCTCTACACTGCCATTTGCAATGTACTTGATCTTGTAGATCCATCTGGAATCTACAATTGATCTGTCTTTTGGTCTAGGAATTACCTCCCAAACATCATTTGTCATGATAGGAATGTATTATTCTACCATGGAATCCACCCACACCTGATGCTGTGCGGCTTCGTGAAAGTTGGAGGGTTTTATAACCCTAGGTACCAAAACTTGATATCTTTCAGGTTGCCTACACTGTCTCTTATCTATCCTACGAGCTCCAAAAAACTCCTCTAGGTCCCTCAAGGTCTAGCACGCTTCCCTACTGGCTTTACCACTGGTGGTGGGATGTTCAATCGGTTCCTCCACCTATTCTTGCTACTCTGTTTTCTCAGAATTCCCTGGATCTCCTACCTTTGAAGAGATACTGGTACTCGTCACCATACTCGATCCCTGTGACTGTCCTCTTGCTTTTCCTACTTGTTATCCCTGCTGCTAGACTAACATAGCTTATGTTGATTGATCACCTACAGGCATATTTCAAGATCTTCTGAAGGCTTTTTCTTCCATGAACTTTACATCTCGCCTCACTACAACCTTCGTGTTGCTAGGAATGTAGATCCTGTATGCCTTTGAGGTCTCGCTATATCCTATGAGAAACCATTTCTCTATAGTCAGATCCAATTTACTGTGCTTTTCATCTGGTGTGTGTCAGTAAGCCGCACTCCCGAATATTCTCAAATGACTTACTTCAGGCTTCTTTCCTGTGAAGACCCCCTCTGGTGTTTTCTTCCCCAATGCTATGTGGGGTGTTCTTTTTTGAATGTACACCGCTGTGTTGCATGTCTCATCCCACAAAAATCTAGACAAATCTTGGTCATACAACACAACCTTTGCAGGCCCAACTATTGCTATGTTCGTCCGCTTTGCTACTCCATTCTGTTGAGGATTATATGGCGCTGGTCATTCTCTTTTGATGCCTTTCTTCGCGCAAAAGTCCGTGAAGTCTTTATCTGTGTATTCTCCACCATTATTTGAACATAGCACCTTGATCTTTTTCCTTGTCGCGTTCTCTATGAGAGCCTTGATGATTTGAAATGATCATAAACTAAAAACTGATGTAGAATTAATTAACCGTTAATGATTTGAATGATAACTGAAAGCACGAAAATCGAGGTAAAATGATTGAGAAGAACAGTTTACGACAACTGTTTTCATAAAAATGATTCATAACAGAAGTGCAAACAGTAAAAACACAACGATACCAGAAAGCAAGATTGATGACGAAGTTCGTCCTTGATGGACTACGTCTTCGGGTTTGCTTTCAAGATGGGCGACCGTTTTTATTAGGAATGAGAAGAAGGTGTTGAATACACATAGATTTGATCAATCTGAATGTGCACGCAAGCACTTCTGATCACTGTCATCAGATAGCCCTCTAAACTAGCTTTCCAACGCTTCTTACGGTTTCCAAAACTGACTTCGGATGCTCTCGTAACACTGAAAACAAAACTGTTTATGACTTCCAGAATCTGCAAACAAAATATCAAAACCACTCTCCTGCGTAATGAAGGAAATTCCGCCTCTTATAGGCCTGTAGATGCATCAAAACCACCTTGGGCTGAAATGTAGATGAATTAGGTTGAGTTTGGATAGGTTTGAAGCTTGGTCTAGTTGTTTTTTTCCACCTAGGGTAAGTTACTTGGTCGTCGCATTAGTTTTAAAACAAATTGAACCATAAAAACCCATAAATAACATTATGATAAGCCATAACTGCAGGCGGTTAGGCTAACCGGGCAGAGGCTAACTACTTCCATGTGAACGTCGGGCGATCGAATGCAAATTTGCCACCTAGCGGCTTATCCCGACTGTTACAACTACCGTTACTCTGACGGTTGCCATGTGTACACCTTCGACGCGGTTTCCGTTAGCAGGTAGCTTGAAGTCCGCCAACGGCTAACACTCCGTCCGTTCACATGAACAACCACGGTTTCTGCTGCGGTTAAGAACTGGCTGTTAACCCTAACTCTGCTACAACAATGACATGCAACGGTTTCTGATAGAGTTTGATGCTGCGGTGACTTCGTGGTTCTAAAACCTTGACGTACAATCAATACACCTGGTCACAAGGCTCTTCGACGCGGTTAGGCTGTCCGCATGGTTAGCTGCGACGGTTAGTCTGACTGTGTGGCTAACTTTGTTCACATGCAACGGTTGCGTTACAATCTTCGCTGCGGTTTTATAACCCGCGGTTAGGACTACTTTGATCACATGCTCCCGACGCGGTGAGCTCTCCCGACGGTTAATCTGGCGGTTAGGGCTGTGTTTAACATGTTTGTATTGTTTTTATATTGTTTTAACATGGGCCGAGAGCTACGTTAGGTATAACACTTAGTTTTTTAGCACATAGTGATAGGTTTAGGGTGTTATGCCATATAACTTAGGTTTTAGCATAGGTTTATGAATAAGGTTTAGGATTTAGTACATAGCAATGTAATGTAGTTTAGGGTTTAGTAAATCAAATTTATCAACGCTTGTAAAATATTTCGTCATTAAGTGACATTAGTGACATTTGTCGCATGATGACATACCAATGCATATCGTCGACGCAAACCACGGTTGCGACGACGTCCCGATGACGAACCATATCGAACTGCTACAATGGACGACACCCATGTCGACACATCGAACCTTTGCAATGGATGACACAACCAGGGCGACACCAAATCCTGTGAGTCGAACGACAAGACACATGTCGTTGACCAATCTCGGCGAAACTGTCGATGAACACAAGTCGACAGCCAGGCGCAAACCCATCTCAACTGAACACCCTGAAAACCATAAACATTACCTAAACAACCTGATCCATAACCAACACTGTCGAATTGTCGAAGCTAAACTAAATTGACAACGACACTGAATATTGATGACGACACTTGAACACCTGTGCTACTGAATCAACAAAATCCTCTTGGATCACTTGAACTCTCTGAACTGATTGAAGACCTCATCTTTGGTCTTTAAGAAATAGATCCAGGTCTTCCTGGAATGATCATCAATAAAGGTGATGAAATATTCGCTACCACTAAGAGCTCTAGTGGACATAGGCCCACAAATATATGAGTGTATTAATCCCAACATGCCATTTTCTCTGTTGTCACTTCTAGGAAATGTTGCCTTTGCGTACTTCCCAAGTATGCATCCTCTACACACATCATCATGCTCTATGTTGAGAACTGTAACTCCCGTTACAGTTTCTCTGAGCATCCTAAGTGCTCCATGGTGTAAATGTCCCATCCTCCTGTGCCATAGTTCATTCAATTCCTCCCCACTGCTATAATAACTGCCTATCAGTTCCATTAGAGAATCGAGCTGCAACCTGTATAACATGTTGCTCCGAGCTCCAATATTTCTTACTTTCTTCTAGCTAGAGTGTTTGACATACAATTTCTTCCCTACGAAGTGTACATCATACCCCTTGTCCTGTAATTACGACACTGAAATTAGGTTCATACTCAATCCTGGCACATTTAGTACATTAGTAGCGCTGGTGCTGGTTCTTGTTTATGTTTGAAATTCTATGGTGCCTTTCCCTACCAGAGTACATTTAGTTCTGTTGCCCATAGTGATTTGGAAGTCCATTTGTTTCGCTTGATAACTAGAGAAATATTCTCTAACTCCTGTCATATGAGCTGAAGCTCCACTATCAATATAAGAGACACCAAATTCTGCTGAACCTGACAAGCATGCAGACTCATTCTCCAACATGGAAGATATTTTTGAGGCTTCATGACTGTTGATTCTATCCATTATTTTCTGTTCTATTTCTCCTTTACTTCCTAACACTGATTTTGCAACTACAAAATACTGCGTCCCAGTTGGAGATTTACTCTGCAAAAAAACTGCTGCTTCCTCTGCCTCTGTCAATCCTTGATCTAGGAAATCTAATTTCTCTGTCGACTCTCTCAGAGAAATATATTTTTTCTCAAAAAATGACCCTCCTGGCCAAAGGGAACTCCGCAACCTCTGGAGTTTCGAGCAACTTCTTACGCTGTGCTACAATGCTCCTCCTTCTTTGCAACTGAGCTCTCCGACTTTTGTCTTTACTCTGATACCATGTGAAAATTATGAAACTTGAAATTCTACTGCAACAATTGATAATATTTCTTCTATTTGTTAAATTAATTAAAAAAACTATTTGCAGTTTCCTACGACAAATATTGAAACATATACATACAACCTTCACAAAACAAATACTACGGAAGCAAAATAAATGTTGAAAATTAGAGAAATTATAGCACACACATAAAGATATTGACACAATTATTTTTGGACAATTTTCATCGAAAAAACCCAATGCGGGAAAACCGGTGCAACATATGAGGGCTTCTTTATTAATTCTTCAGCTGTAATTCATGTACAAGAATTCAGACAACAAAATAGAGGAAAAAAACTGAGAGAAATTTAGTAACAAATTTCTCACTCTCCACAGCGACTCCCTGACATTGAGATGGACCCTTTGCCCATACGCTGGTGTCTTTGTGTCACCCTTTGCACAGTGACTGTTCCATGCTCTAGTGGATTGCGCCTCTCCTGACATTGTCTCTTCCTGAATTCGTCCTGCACTTCCCAGACCACTGTCGATACCCTCTCTCTCTCCCCTACAACTCACTCTCTGGCTCTATCTCCTTCGTTGAACTTCAACCAATGAGAAAATCGATCTGACTGGGTAACTCAATAACTGCACTGAGGTATTCTCCATCTACCCATCAATTTTTTCTTATAATATTCTGTTGGAGCACCAACGGCCAAGATTAAAACATAATCGATGGCCTAGATTAATTCCCTGTCAATCCGTGTGAGTTTCTAGAACATTCACACCATGACTTAATTAATTCCTTTTAATTAATCATATTTCCTAAGTTTAGACTTAGGAAATATAAAAAAAATAATTATTTTAATTAATTCGTCTCTAGGTGGAATTTCCAGAAACTATTTCTGGGTTTTGGAGATCTCTTGTATTTTAGTATCTACACAAAATTTCCTGGCTAAAACACATTCGATGCTATACAAACTAACACTTCCAAGCACTGAGAGGGATCAAATCTTTAAAGGTGCAAACCCTTTTTCAAGTTTTGCACTAAAAAAGAGGTTTGACATTTTGATATGTTCACCCTTACATGGTATATAGATGAACAAACTTTGCATATTCGTTCTCTAATGGTTTCGAATTGTTGATTTTAGATAACAATGGTATGTTCTATGCTTGCAACAATTACTTCAATGTTCTTTTATTAGTCCAATGATAATTTCCACTTATTTTCCAATAGCAATCACATAAACCATTAATCACATTGACAGTCACTATAGATAGAACATAAACAATAAAAGTAGAAGACAAGCCAAGACAAGAAAACAAAAGAATTTGGCTCAAGCTAGGGAAAAAAACCCCAAGATGGGGAAAATCTTTGATCAATTCTTCTTATTATAAATATCAAATTGAGAGAGTACAATAATAAAAATTCAAAGTAAAAAATGACTTGCCAAATCACTGTCCAAAACAACCATGTCAAATCTACAATTTTTCTCTCAGTGAATAGCAGTCAAATCAACCCTAACCAGAAAGTCAACAACAATCAAAGTTTGGTCAAAATTTTCCAAAATAACTCGGTTAAAGGAGAGAGGAACTCAACCTATATTTCTAGTCAAAGTGAGCTCAAAACAGTGTCAAAATAGTCAGTCAAACTTGGTCAAAGGTTACGCTTCTTTTGCGATCAAACTTGTAGACAGTGTTGCCGTTAACGCTGGTAAGCTAGTCCAGAAAGCCTCGGTTTTTGTGCCAATTATTGCGGTCTGCCTAAAAAAAAAATCTCCCACAAAAGACCCAGTGAAACGAGGTAAAATACACCCAAGTCAATGCTAGTCAGTGCTCTGCAAGAAGTTTGAAATTTGGCCAATCTAAAACAACCACTTGGCCCTTCGCACTTGTGAGAGATTTATTCTATTTCTGAGCTGTACGAACCAATAGAATGAGGAGAGAGAAGATTGTATTGAGTGAGTGAGGTTCCAAATGAGGGTGGAGGACACTCTTATTTACATGAGTCGATGAGGGTTAAAATAAATTTCTCTTGGGCTTCATGAGCTTGCATGATGGTGTGGCTGACCTTGACAAATTACACGTGTGAGCTTCCCTTCAAAAACATATTTCTCCTTGTCGGATTTTAGAGAACCTTAGGTCAATTTTGGTCCTCTCAAAAAGAGGAATTCAATCCAATAATCATCTTCATCAAATGATCTTTCCAAATGGAATTTGGCCCTAGTTACCAACTTTAACACTCCCTCTCAACTAGGGAGAATTCCACCTGCCTATCCATGCATCATCATGCCATCCTGTCATCATGTACAATCTTTGCATCTCGTCTTATCTCTGCTGAAGATTCATATAGATAATAAGAAGAATCGATTGAGAGTGAGTCACAAGACCTTGCCACTCTCCACTGAAAAAATTCAATCCACATAACTGGGGGTAGAGCCCAAATGAGACTTTATCTTGAGAAATCAAGTTCTTGAACATCATGCATCCTAGACATAAGGACTATGATAGTACAAAATGTGTCCATCTGTAGTGCTATGGTCCATATCCTCTTTTCCCAACTCATTGTCCATATGAGAGGTACTTCCCAAGAGTCCCAGACTACATGGGTAGGATGTATGTTGAGGCATCCGCCAAAGAAGGTGAACTACTCATCTTGCTCATATGCCATAGGAGAAGGTGAACTACTCATCTTGCTCATATGCCATAGGAGAAGGTGAACTACTCATCTTGCTCATATGCCATAGGAGAAGGTGAACCACTCATTATATGCATATATCATCAGCCATACAGGAGGTGAATCACCCACCCTATGCTCTCATATATCATTATGGGGTATCACAGGGGAAGGTGAACCACTCACCCTATACATAGTGTACCTATAGGGGAAGGTGAACCACTCACCCTATGGTCTAACAAAGCTCCAAGAAGTACCCCAGGCTACCAGGAGCTCCTAGAGCTCACTGTCCAACTCAAGAGGGACCCTCATGGGAGGGCCCTTCCACGACTCCCAGGCTCTCTCTGAAGGCAATGAACTTGACTTTACCAAGAGGCTTCATGAGGATGTTATCAACTTGTTCATTTGTTTTGATGTGTTGGAGCCTTATTTCTCCCCGTTGTACCATATCCTGGATAAAGTGGTCCCTGATATTAATATGCTTAGAGCAGTCATGGAACGCGATATTTTCTAAAATGGGAATCCCACTTTAATTGTCGCAATAGATCACGGTGGTATCCAACACGTGCTCAAATAGCTCATTGAAGAGCTTTGTTATATACCTAGGGGGGATAATATGGGGTACCAAGGGAGGTACCCAAGGTAATAATGTAATAATGGGATGGACCATAGTAATAACTAAGATGGTTAAGCCATATCATGTAAGGGACCAAAAGTAGTTAGTAATAATGTAATGGGCCATGTTATTAGTTTGATGGTATGAGAGAACCATGGTAATGACCCATGGTATTGTATGTATGAGGCTTATATAGAGGCTAGAGACTCCACATGGAGATATTGTGAAGGATTATTGTATGAACATGCATATGGCTTGTGGAGTGTTCTCCTTCCTTAATGAGTGAATGTATGGTGTTACCATACCTTAAGGGTTTGATCAATAAAGTGAATCATTTCTATCTATGTCTATCTTATTGTTTCTGGGTATATTTGCATTATCTTATATTTTTATATCAGATCTATAATATTTTCGGGTTAGATCTATTATACCTAGGGGGGATAATATGGAGTACCAAGGGAGGTACCCAAGGTAATAATGTAATAATGAGATGGGCCATAATAATAAATAAGGTGGTTAACCCATATCATGTAAGGGACCACAAGTAGTTAGTAATAATGTAATGGGCCCATGGTATTAGTTCGATGGTATGAGGGAACCATGTTAATGATCCATGGTATTGTATGTATGAGGCCTATATAGAGGCTAGAGACTCCTCATGGGGAGATGTCAAGGAATTGTGTCAAGGATTATTGTATGAACATGCATATGGCTTGTGGAGTGTTCTCATTCCTTAAGGAGTGAATGTATGGTGTTGCCCTACCTTAAGGGTTTGATCAATAAAGAATCATTTCATATTATTTATGGGTTTATTTGTATTCTCTTATATTGTTGGATCAGATCTATAAAAAGTGGTACCAGAGCACTTTCTTGGGCAAAAGTGGAGGAATTTTTTTTTCTTTGGCAGGATTTCGGGGGCGGCGAGTTTGCAGATCAGATCTATATGTTTTGGTGCAAGATCTACAAAATCTAATTGCATATCTGGATTCTTTGTGAAAAAATAGCTGATTTAAAAAAAAATCGGGTGAATCGGAGTCCGGATGAAGGAGATATCGCTGATCTAAAAATCAGTGGGGTTGCAGACAATTTTCAGGGCAGCGAGTTTGCGGCGCAGATCTGGACATCCTGGTGCAAGATCGGCAAAATATAATTGTAGATCTGGATTCTATGTGAAAAAATAGCTGATTTCAAAAAAAAATCGGTCGAATTGGAGTTCAGATGAGGGAGATATTGCTGATTTAAAATCAGCTCTTTTTGCAGAAATTTTGGTGACGGCGGGAGACTTGCAGCACAGATTTGAAATTACAGTGCTTGGATCAAGATTTCTATTACATGGACAGATGCAAAATGATTGTTCCATTTCCGAAAACAGGTCATAATATGGGTTCTGAGCAATATTGACGGAATTGTGGCCATTTCAAATTTTTGCTAAGTAAGTGATTTTTTTCAAAACTTTCTTCATGGCGGTTCTATATTTTACAGGAAAAGATAATGGTTCTACTATTGAAGAATACATAAAAGAATACAAGAGGTTATGGAAAAACAATTGGAAATGGCCTGTAATGCAACTATTTAGAGATGATGCAGCCACATGGTGGGGATTACTTAACCAAAAGAAGTGCTACAACCTGCCTAATGAAGAATTTGAAAAATTCCTTTTAGACCGATGGTCTCATACTAGAAAACGAGAAAAGGAGAAACATATGGGGTTATTTCCTACTGGTATATCCTTATTGCAGGTTTATGGATTGATGCAGAAAGAGAAGATCATTGTTTCTATAAATCCTAGTTGCAAGCATAATTTCATCAATGTTAATTTGGTAAACAGATTGCAAGTTCCAGCAAAACAAATTGAAAATACACAGGTTGATGATGAGGATGTTCAAATTTATAAGGATTTGAAGCTTTCTATGGATAAGTATGTGTTGCATGGTGATTTTTATACTTCAGAGATGGATAATATGGATGTTGTTTTGGGATATCCTTGGATGGAATCTGGGGTACTATCAATATTAATGTGTAGAAGAAATTCCTGAAGCTCTGGTATAAAAATAAGAAAATTACATTACAGGATATTTCCATCAATAAACAGGTAGAGTCCACGAACGTTGAAGCAGAAGATGTTCCAGGGACTGACATATCAGATGATGAGCCTCTGATGATCGACAATCAAACACAAATAGAGGCTAAAGTAGACAAAGTTACAGGTACCTCAGATGAGGGCTTAGTGGTTGAAGTCATATTGGAAAAGAAGACACCACAACAGGAACCACCATAGCAGGGTGAATTAAAGAAAAAGACACCGTGGGTTAAAACTTCAACATATCATTACCCACATCACCCGCAAGAAAACAACCAACAAGATGACAACCAATTAGCCACAAGGACAACAACCCCCGTATGAAGGATAGCGAGGAGCGAAGATCCACCTACTACATATCAACACAGAAGCGCTGCCATGGTCAACTTCCATCTCAAGCGAGCGAGGCACCAGCGAGATCGAGGGTTCACATTTCTCTTGGATGGCTAGATGCACGTGCATGGTTCCAATGGACTACACTTTTGAGTAGATCTTATTATTTGTGTTCTTCCCATGTTTCGGGGACGAAACATGCTAAGGGGGGTGGAATGTTATATACCTAGGGGGGATAATATGGGGTACCAAGGGACCACAAGTAGTTAGTAATAATGTAATGGGCCCATGGTATTAGTTTGATGGTATGAGGGAACCATGGTAATGACCCATGGTATTGTATGTATGAGGCCTATATAGAGGCTAGAGACTCCACACGGAGATATTGTGAAGGATTATTGTATGAACATGCATATGGCTTGTGAAGTGTTCTCCTTCCTTAAGGAGTGAATGTATGGTGTTACCCTATCTTAAGGGTTTGATCAATAAAGTGAATCATTTATATCTATGTCTATTTTATTGTTTCTGGGTATATTTGCATTATCTTATATTTTTATATCAGATCTATAATAGTAGTTCACCTCTTTTCCCCACTCATTGTCCATATGAGAGGTACTTCCCAAGAGTCCCAGACTACATGGGTAGGATGTATGTTGGGGCATCCGCCAGAGAAGGTGAACTACTCATCTTGCTCATATGCCATAGGAGAAGGTGAACCACTCATTATATGCATATATCATCAGCCATACAGGAAGGTGAATCACCCACCCTATGCTCTCATATATCATTATGGGGTATCACAGGGGAAGGTGAACTACTCACCCTATACATAGTGTACCTATAGGGAAAGGTGAACCACTCACCCTATGGTCTAACAGAGCTCCAAGAAGTACCCCAGGCTACCAGGAGCTCCTAGAGCTCACTGTCCAACTCAAGAGGGACCCTCATGGGAGGGCCCTTCCACGACTCCCAGCCTCTCTCTGAAGGCAATGAACTTGACCTTACCAAGAGGCTTCATGAGGATGTTATCAACCTGTTCATTCGTTTTGATGTGCTAGAGCCTTATTTCTCCCCGTTGTACCATATCCTGGATAAAGTGGTCCCTGATATTAATATGCTTAGAGCAGTCGTGGAACGCGATATTTTCTGAAAGGGGAATCCCACTTTAATTGTCGCAATAGATCACAGTGGTATCCAACACGTGCTCAAATAGCTCATTGAAGAGCTTCCTCAACCAAATAGCTTCACAATAGGCCATACTAGCTACCATATATTTGGTCTCGACAGTGCTTAGATCAACCGATTTCTACTTCCTACTCATTCAAGAAATTGAAGCAGATCCCAAAGAGAAGAAACATCCTGAAGTTCTCTTTCTGTCCATCACATTTCCACCCCAGTCAACATCAGAATATCCATGTAGCTTCAAATTCCCGACAATGTATCTTAGTCCATAGTTGATAGTGCCACGAAGATATTTTAAGATATTCTTTGCAGCAACCCAATGTATGTGATGAGGCTCAACCATAAATTGACTCAAAGTATTTACATCGAAGCATATGTCCAGTCGAGAGTTTACGAAGAACATCAGGGCCCCCACAAGTTATCTATATTCATAAGGATTTGCCAATTCGGTCCCAAAAACACTTCCACATAGCTTCTTGAAGTTTAGTTCCATTGGAGTAGTCATAGATTTGCATTCCACCATCCCACATCTTTCTAACAACTTCACAATCTATTTTCCTCGAGAAAGTAAAATCTCACCTAAATTTTTCCAGACCTCCAAGCTTAGGAAGTAACGCATCAGTCCTATATCCTTCATCTCAAATTCAGAAGTCAACTCCCTCTTACACTGATAAATGAGAGGGTCTATACCAGTTAGAAAGATATCATCAACATAAAGGACCAAAATAAGAGACATGTCCTTTTCAACCTTGAAGTATAGGTTTGGATCAACATAGCTTCTAGTAAATCCCAACTTCATGAGATATTTGTCAATCCTTTCGTACCAAGCCCTAGGGGCTTGCTTCAACCCATAAAGTGATTTCTTTAGCCGACAAATATGTGTCCTTCTATCTTAGACTTCGAACCCCTTGAGGTTGTTCAAAGTAGACTTCCTCCTTAAGTGATCCCTACAAGAAAGCAGTCCTGATGTCCATTTGATGTAGGGTCCATCCTTAATTGGAAACGAGAGCAATAATAAATTAGATATTGGTATATTGAGCAACCGGTGAAAATATTTCATCATAGTCCACTCCTTCCTTTTGAGAGAAGCCACAAGCTACGAACCTGGACTTATATTTTTCATCACTTCCATCTGCTCCATGTTTAATTTTATAGAACCATTTTGAGGTGAACACATAATTGTCCTTAGGTTTAGGCACCATGTCCTATAAATAATTCTTCATAATCGATTCATATTCCTTACTCATCACATCTTTCCATACTTGGTTCTTAACGACTTCTTCAAACTTGCAAGGTTCAACTTGAATAATGGTACTCATGGCATCCAAGTACCCTTCAAACTTGTTAGGCTTCTTACTTTCATGGAATGTCCCTCTTGGAGCAACATGTTTTTCAACATCTTCGAGAGTATCTTTGAGCCATAGTGGTCTTTTCCTTGAAGTAGAAGGATCACCAGGAGGTGGATCAATAAGATACATCAACATCAGGCATAGGCTCATCCATCAAAGGTTCTTCTTGTGATTTATCAACATCATCATTTTCCTTCCTTGAGATGGGGAGATCTCTGGATTTCCCGAGGGCAGTTTCTTCATTAAAGGTAACATCTTGGGTTACTTCCACATCTCTTTGATCAGGTACATAGAATCTATATACCTCTGAAGTTTCATTGTAGCTGATGAATATAACTTTCTTTCCAGAAGCTTCCAACTTATTCTTTTTCTCTTTAGGCACATGAAAGTATGCCAGACAATCAAAGATTCTAAAATAAGAAACATCAGGTTTCTTACCAGTGAAGACTTTCTTGGGTGTCTTGAAATCCAAATCTTGATGTGGGCTCCTATTTTGAACATATACAACAATGTTGGTAGCTTCTCGCGACAAGAATTTTAGTAGACCTTGATCATAGATCATGGCATGGGTGGCATCCACAATCGTTTGATTTTTCCTTTCAAAAACACCATTATGCTTAGGAGTGTATGGAACAATTGTATCCTTCTTAATGCCAACCTCTCTGCAAAATTCATTGAATTCATTTGATTCATATTCGGTTCCATTGTTGGTTCTCAATGTCTAGAATCTTCTTCCCTATTTGATTCTCCACCAATGCTTTGAAAGAACGAAACCATTTGATTCATCCTTCCTCTTCAAGAAATAGATCCATCTTTTTCATGAGAATTCATCCACAAATATTTTATAATATATGTATCCTCCCAATGAGGTTACAAGCAGGGCACTAGATAGGTCGTAATGGACCAATTGAAGAATATCAATCGTCTTACTTTCACTATAAGGGAATGGTCCCTTTGTATGTTTCCCAGTTGCAGATCCTCGACAGACTCTTTCATGGTTCATATGGAATTCAAGCATCCCTGTGGCCATCTTCCTTACCCAGGTAAGGCTTTGTAATGTAAACGGGCAAATCTTTGGTGCCATAATTCACATTGAAGAGAAGTGTGACTTTCCATAGCTCCCAAAGGACTTCCACCAACTTGATAGAGACCATCAACTCTAAATCCAAGAGTAAATGCATCTTTAGGGTTTCTATGTCAAATACAGACCTTTCCATCAATGAATGCTACCATGAAGTCCTTGTCTTCCATCGCATAAATAGACACCAAGTTCTTCTTCAAATAATACACATATAACGCTTCTTGTAGATGTATGGTTTAACCTTGATTCAAGTGAAGATTGACAGTTCCTACCCCTTTCACATGGTAGGTGGAATTATCTCCAAGTATGCCCTTTAGATTAGTTTTATTTTCAACCAAATTTGTGAGGGCCTCTTTGTATCCAGTGAAGTGCCTCGAGGCTCCACTATCAATCAACAAATGATCCAAAGTACGCGAAGGAGAGGCAATAGATAGGGCATAAATAAAGATAAAACTCATCTTGTTTTTTTACAACATTGCTTTCATCACACTTGACATTTGTCCTTTTGGGAGGTCGACCATTTCCATTTCGAGCAGCAGTAGCATTCCTCTTTCCTTTGTTGTGGAAACTATTGTTCCTTTGATTTCCATTTCTTTTGTAATTGTTTTTGCTGTTGTCATAATCCCTTGGAGGATTCCTTTTGTGAGGGCACTCTCTAGCATACTGGCCGAACCTGTTGCAATTGTAGCATCTTCCTTTGAATCCCTTCTTAGATCCTAGACCATGTCTGCTTGGACCAACATCATTCTTCTTCTTTGCATGTGTAGAGAAAGTGGTAGGTTCATTTCCATTGTTGGATTTATCTCTCTCCGTCATCCTTGTTTCCTCTTGAGTGAATCTAGCCATTAACTCGTCAAAACCAGGTATCCTGTCATTGTTGAGAATGGTGGTGACAAATACATCCCATGGTCTTGAAAGACTTAGATCAATGAGAGTGAGCTCCTTGTACGCAATAACTCCTCTAATAGATAGTAGGCAATTATTGACTTGAGTTATTCTCATGAAGTAGGATTTGATAGACTCCCCTTTATCCATCTTGATATCCTTCAACTTGTTTTTGAGATAGAGGATTTGATTTGCATTGTTCACTTTAAACATCTCAACCAACTTATCATATATTTCTTTCGAAGTTCCCAAATCATAAATACAGGCAACTGAATGCTTTTGAATGGAGTCAATCAAAATTTTCTTAGTTTTGACCTTACCTTTTCTATACTTCATTTTTGAAGCAACCAATGCATTTGAAGGAGGCTCCACTACTTTTCTCTGCACATAGTCCAATACTTCATGCTCCTTCAAAGTCAGATCCAAAGTCATCTTCCATGTATGATAGTCAGATTTATCATTGAGCTTGTCCTCAACCTTGAAGTAAGATGTAGAGGCCATGGAGACTTGTCCAATAATCTTTGACCAACATATATCATAGTGAGATATTTTCTTTCTTACTTGGACTTTGTCCTCCCCTGGGATTTGACCCAGTGTTGATTTTAGATAACAATGGTATGTTCTATGCTTGTAACAATTACTTCAATGTCCTTTTATTAGCACAATGATAATTCCCACTTATTTTCCAATAGCAATCACAAAAACCATTAATTACATTGACAGTAACTGTAGATAGAACATAAAAAATAAATGCAGAAGACAAGCCAAGACAAAAGAACACAAGAATTTGACTCAAGCCAGGGAAAAAACCCCAAGATGGGGAAAGCCTTGATTAATTATTCTTATTATAAATATTAATTTTTCAGCAGAGAGAGAGTACAATAATACAAATTCCAAGTCAAAATTGACTTGCCAAATCAGTGTCCAAAACAACCCTGTCAAATTTGCAATTATGCTCTCAGTTAACAACAATCATGTCAACCCTAACCAGAAAGTCAACCACAGTGAAAGTCTGGTCAAAATTATCCAAAAAAACACGGTCAAAGGAGGTGAACTCAACCTGTCTTTCTAGTCAAAGTGAGCTCAAAACAATCCCAAAACAATTAGTCAAACTTGATAAAAGTCTTCACTTCTTGCTGCCGTCAAACTTGTAGTTAGCTCTATGGTCAATGCTGGTCAACTAGCCCATAAATCCTCAGTTTTTGTGCCAATTAATGTGGCTTGCCTAAACAAAAAATTTCCCACAAAAATCACATTCAAAGGAGGTCAAATACACCCAAGTCAATGTTGGTCAACACTCTGCGAAAAGTCTGAAATTCGGCCAATCTGAAACAACCACCTGTCCCTTCGCACGTGTGAGAGATTCCTTCTATTTCTGAGCTATACGAACCAATAGAATGAGGAGAGAGAAGATTGTGTTGAGTGAGTGAGGTGCCAAATGAGGTTGGAGGACACTCTTATTTATATGAGTCGATGAGGGTCAAAAGACATGTCTCTTGGGCTTCATGAGCCTACATGATGGTTTGGTCGACCTTGACAATGTTAGAGTTCCAACAAATATTTAAACTTGTAAGCTTATGTAGCGATCTTATCAGTTGCATTGTCAGTGTTATCCTTATCTATTGAGTCATCAGTCTTATCTTCTAGCTATCGCTAGAAGCCTCTATTGTTCCTATAAATTAGGCTTATGTATAACTCATTTTCTCAAGCAATGAAGTATGTTTCTCTTCATTCTTCATCTTGTGATCTCTTGGTAGAAGGATTGTTTAGCTTTGTAATTTGATCCTTGGGTATTTTAATACTCTTTCATGGTATTAGAGCGATATTGCGAGCTCCCTTCTCATCTTTTTTGAGATCTATTTTAAAGTTTTTAAGATCTAGTTTTGGATCTAGATCTATTGGGGTTTGAAGTTTGTTGTTCTGTCCTTGAAGCTGCTGGAGAAGAGCGTGGAAGTTGTTGAGGCTTCATTCACTGTAAGTTCTCAAAGCTCCATTCATATTTGACATAATTTTTCCATAATTAATTTATCTTTTTTTTTTTTTGCCCGTGATTTTTAAAAAAAAGGAGAAAGGGTATTTAGAAAGTTTGCCTGCAAATTTTAAAGGAGGAGGAAAGCATATGAGTAAAAGGTTAATTTTCTTGGGCCCTCACTAAAAATTCTTTGGATTTTGTCCTCATTAAAATTATTTTGAAATTCTTTGTTTTTTTGGGCAAATCTTTCTGAGTTGAAAAAAAATAGACTTAAAAAATTATTGGAATTCTTTTTTCCCTGGGTAAAAGAAGAATTGGGCAAAAATTATTGACTGAGGTAAAAAGGAGAATCTGGGCAAAAATTATTGGCATTTCTTGGCATTTTGTTACTGGGGTAAAAAGAAGTTTGGGCAATTTTTTTAGCATTCTGCAGTAGTTGTAAATTTTGAGTTTTAATATTATGGCGGAGTTAAGGATAATAGAGTTACTTACTCCGTACAATTATCATACCTAGAAAAGAAAAATGCAACAATTGTTGCAAGCTAAGGGGTTGTGGCAAACATTAAGTGAAAACCAACCAAATTTTACAAAAGAAGTTGAAATTTTTTCCTATAAGAACAAACTAGATGAAGCAATGGGGCTGATTGGGTTGCATGTTTCAGACAACCTTTTATTTCATCTTGAAGAATGTGAGACTCCCAAAGAAAGTTGGGAAAAACTAGCTTTTGTATTTGGAGGTATCAATGAGTTCCATGCATTAGAATTGGAAACTAAATTATTAGCCCTAGTACCTGATGAACATGCCTCTATTGAAGAGTATCTTGCTCAATTCAGGTCCTTCTTGTCTCAATTAAAAGCATGTGGCAAGGAGAAAAAAGATGCTGAATGCATTTTCTTAATTTTGTCAAAATTAAAGGGTCCTTTTCAGGTTTTTGCATCTACCTTCTATGCATCAAGGGATGCCCTTGGTGACAAATTTCAAATGCCCAACTTTGAGATATTTTGTGATCGTCTCATATGAGAACAATCTAAGCTCAAGAAACTAGATGTTCTCTCTAGCTCTTCAAATCAAGCTTTGATGGATCATATCTCCAAAGGTAAGCAAAAATCTCAGTTTCAACCAAAAAAATTCTGCATAAGCCCGTGAGTCTCCCTCCAAGCCTAAGTATAATACTAAGTATTCTCCTCCAATTTCTAAGAATGAAGAATCCTCCTCAAAGACAAACAAAAAATAGGAAAAGAAGAAGACCAAAACAAATGAAATTTGTACTTTTTGTGGCAAACAAGGACATATTGAAGCAAGATGTTGGATAAAGTTGAATGCCTTAGAAGAGGCCATGAAGAAGCACAATATTTCAATAGGAAAGGGACATGCTCTATCAACCCAAGCCATACGTAAATGTACAACAATTGGATACTTGATTTAGGAGCTTCACACCATATGACTCCTTGTCAAGACTTCCTTCCCTCTACAACTCATAGCAACATCTCACAAATTGCAGTTGGTGACCCTACACAACTTGAAGTCTTGGGATCAGGCACTGTACGAATGACACGTGTGCATCAACAATGTGCTCCTAGTCCTTGAAATTTCTGCAAATCTATTTTCCATTTATCAGAATTGTCATTCTCCAAATAAAGTAGTCATTAGAGATCTACATGATCATGTAGTTGTTGTTGCCATTAGACAAGCCTTCCTTTTCTTCTTATTTTATAGCTCATGCTGATTCATTTAGTAAGCTTTGGCATGAAAGATTTGGTCATCTCAATTATAGATATTTACAACAAATGTACACTCAAAATTTGGTTTCAGGTCTTCCTAAGGTTTCATGTATTGATGGAGTATGTGCAGGTTGTTCCCTTGGAAAACAACACCAAGATCCCTTTCCTAAAGGGAAAGCCTCAAGGGAAAAAGCACCTCTTGAGTTGGTGCATAGTGATCTAATGACATTTTCAACTCCTTTTTCAAGGGCCAAATATGCATTAACTTTCATTGATGATTTTTCACAATACTCTTGGGTGTATTTTCTCAAGTACAAAAGTGAAGTCTTTGCAACCTTCAAGACATTTAAAGCTCTTGTTGAGAAACAATCTTCATGCTCCATTAAAAAGCTATGCACAGATAATGGGGGGGAATATGTCAGCAAGGCATTTCAAATTTTTTGCAAAGAACATGGCATTCTTCATCAACATTTTGTTCCCTACACCCCTCAGCAAAATGGTGTAGTTGAACGAAAGAATAGAACACTTAAGGAGATGGCTAATTGCATGATTCATTCCAAGAACTTGGCACCTACTTTTTGGGTTGAAGTAGTTAATTGTGCTAATTACATTCAAAATAGGATGCCTCATAAGGCACTTCAAAATATGACTCCAATGGAAGCTTGGACACATGAGAAGCCTGATGTGTCTTCTTTTAGGGTATTTGGTAGTCCTGCTTGGGAATTAATTCCAGATAAAAAACACAAATCCATGGAAAAGAAAAGTCAATAATTGATATTTGTTGGTTACTGTGAGGACATGAAAGCTTATCGTCTCTTTGATCCTAACTCTAAGGAAGTTTTGTTCCGAAGAGATGTTCATTTTGATGAAAATATCAATCTAGGATCATCTTCTTCCCCCACTACCTCATCTCCAATTGTTGATTATGGTTCTAATCATTGTGATGATTTTATAGATTTGGTAGAAGAAGAAAGCTCTACTGAAGTTCCTCAGCCAGAAGAAAATCTTCCATTAGTATTAGCAGAACCTGTATAGGAGCAACCTGTTCTGGATAATTCCTTAAGGAGTCTTCGTAAGAGAAAGTATCTTGATATATTTGGCTATGATGAAGATGATTTTATTTATCTAGCCTCAAATCAACCACATTCTAAAGGAATCTCTCTTTTGAGTCATGCCATTTCAGAGGATCCACAACAATTTTCTGATGCTGTTGGAAAACCTGAGTGGGAAGCTGCCATGACATAAGAGTATTCTTCTTTGATGAAGAATCATACTTGGGATCTTGTTCCTCTTCCAAAGGGATGTAAGTTGGTTTGTTGCAAGTGGGTTTATAAAACCAAATATGAAACAAATGGATCTGTAGACAAACATAAGGCACGCCTTGTGGCTAAGGGATTTTCACAGGTTGAAGGAATTGACTATTCTGAAACTTTCACTCATGTTGCCAAGATGGATTCTATTCATCTTGTGCTTTCTCTTGCAACATCCCAAGCTTGGTTAGTTTACCAGATGGATGTTAAGAGTTCTTTTCTACATGAGGAAATATATATGGAGAAACCTCCTGGTTTTGTGTAGGATCATTCACTTGTCTGCAAGCTTAGGCGATCTTTGTATGGTCTCAAACAAGCTCCTAGAGCTTGGTATGAGAAGATGGATAGTTTTATGCTTTCCTCAGGGTTCAACAATTGTCACTCTAATCCAACAATTTACACTAAGAGGCATGGCTCTGATTTAATCAATTCTCGTTTTGTATGTGAATGATTTGATCCTCACAGGAAGTTCTTCATCTATGATTCCGATGTTAATGAAGCATTGATGGGACAATTTGCTATGACAAATCTTGGTCTTCTACACTACTTTCTTGGCTTGCAAGTTCACCAATCTTCACATGGAATCACCATCTTCCAGTGGAAATATGCTCTTGATTTAGTCTAGCGTTTTGGCATGGCTAATTGTAGGCCTTCACCTACTCCTTTTTAGTCAGGTGTTATTCTTACTGCTAGTTGCACCACTCCCAAGGTGGATCCTACATTGTATCGAAAACTTGTTGGCTTACACACACCCGACCTGACATTACCTATGCAGTTGGGCTGGTATCTAGATTTGCTCAGGATCCTCATCAGAGTCACTGGAAAGCTGCAAAGCATATTCTCAGATATATTCAAGGAACTTCTAATTTTGGCATTCAGTATACTGTTGGTTCTCCTAAGCTTGTAGGTTTCATTGATTCTAACTGGGTTGGATTAGTGGATGATCGGAAATCCACCTCTGGATTTTTTTTCTGTCTTGGATCTACTCCAATTTCTTGGTCCTGTAAGAAACAATCAACAATTTCATTATCTACGATAGATGCTGAGTATAGAGCTGCAGTTCTCGCAAGTCAAGAAGTTCTTTGGCTGCGACAATTATTGCTTGAGTTTGGCATTCAACAAGATCAACCTACTCTCTTATGGTGTGATAATAAAAGTGCAATACAAATTTCTAGAAATCTTGTGGAGCATCAAAGGACAAAACACATTGAGATTCATATGCACTTCATTCGCCAACTTATTCAAGATGGTGTTCTTAGCCTGGAATATATACCCACTGAAGAAAAAATAGCATATATTTTTACAAAGTCCTTGGCATCACCAAGGTTTCTTCAGTTACGACATATGCTTGGAGTAAAGGAAGTTGTCCTTGGGGGGTCATCTTGAGTCCTCCTTCCTTTATCTCTTCATTTTCTTTCCTTCTTATGAAATGTTGTACATGGGTACCTAAAAAGGCCTAGTTGTCGGGACCCATTCTTTGTGTTCTTTTTTTCTTTATTCTCCTCCCTACATTTCGCTTATGGGGGGGTGTTAGAGTTCCAATAAATATTGAAACTTGTAAGCTTATGTAGCGATCTTATCAACTGTGTTGTCAGTCTTATCCTTATTTATTGAGTCATCAGTCTTATCTTCTAGCTATCGCTAGAAGCCTCTATTGTTCCTATAAATTAGGCTCATGTATAGCTCATTTTCTCAAGCAATGAAGTATGTTTCTCTTCGTTCTTCATCTTGTGATCTCTTGGTAGAAGGATTGTTTAGCTTTACACTGTTCAATTTATTTTAGAAATGTGTATGTTGGGATGACTCACGGGTGATGTACACCAAATACCCAACAAACTGCTAATGTGCTTAGTTCCCCTTTATGAGCTAATTGTTAACTTTATTCAAGCTCCTAACAAATTTGGAATCACAAATATTCCTGTTGCTGCAAAATCTTACAGAAATGTGTGACAAACTAGGGGTGTCGCCATTGTAACCTCAGTAGCAACTTCTCTTCTATTTTAGTGGTGAAAACCAACCATCACAAAGGGGTCTTCTTGGTAAGACTCAATGATCAAATAATCCTAGAAAGGCTAAAGTTAAGTGCCCCCAATTATCTACAAATTGGACTCACCAACTCAATCTTTTAAATACTAGGTTAAGGTGGAAATTGAATAAATATCAAGTAACATGGTTCACAGGACCTATGGGTATCCAAACCATGGGAGTCTCAAATAGAGCCATGGAATATACCCAAAGCTCACAAGACACTTCGCTACTATAAGCTATGGCAAAATTTTCAGTTTTGGACCGCAAACAAGTAACCATTCAAAATACATGAAAGAAACATTTAACGAAAGGATATAAAATTATTAACCCAGGAAATAAAATTCAACAAATTTCCATAATTCAATTAGACAATAAATGCAATTTAAATAATGATTTCAACCCTAATAAATTGTAGAAAGTTGCATGAAAACAATTAATTATGTTTTTGTAGTGCACTTCAAATTGATTCTACACTATGGGGCGTCGATCATATTAGCAATGTTTCTAATCTCCACACAATCTTGCTAGATGGACACACACATGGTAAGAACCCATTGTCACCTTGGCCCAAACCCTCATTATTTAGGCCTCACACCTCTTAAACACATAAAGGAATTGTCCCTAAATAATTCCCAACAACTCTGGTACAAGACTAGTGCCTTATGTGGAGTCAAATGTAGGGAGGTGTTCACTTCATACTCGTTGCCTAACTATAAAATTTGCCAAAGTAGTAGTAGAATTTATAAACAACAAATATTAGTAATCAAAGCTCAAATGACATATAGCATGCAATCCATGGATTTTGGTTGAATTCTACACAACAAATATTAGTAGCCAAAACTCAAATTACATATAACGTGCAACTCATGGATTTTGGTCTACTATGAAATTCCTAACTAGAATTTCAAAGATATTTCAATTTAAGTGACTCGTTGATGAGATATGGCTAAAAACAACTTGCTATCTTGTGTGACGAATTGTAAAATCTGCGTAAAATGTAGGGACAACAACTTGATTTAGTCTTAACATTTACCCAACTCGTTTAAAATACTTCAAAAATAAATAATAAATAAAATACAATATAACAAAAAAATAATATTTAACCACAAAACATAAAACTATAATTAAAAAAAGAACATTAACTTAAATAAAAAAATACAAAATTAAAACAATATTTTGTTTTGTAAAGTCGAAGGGATTCTATTAAATCAAATTTATTTTACATTGTGCCATGCAATTTTCCAAAATTCTTCCATCCTCACTCCCATCGTATTTGTTGGCTAGAAGGGAACAACAAAAATTGATTGCAAATTTCCACTGTAAACTAAGTAGTGACATTCAAAGTGACCAATGAAACAAAAAACACCTAATATTAGAATGCAACCCACAACCATCAAGGATCAAAAGAGTTGATTGGAGTTGGTTTTTCCAGTACAATTCCAAGTGAAGAGGGAGGTCTGAAGTTACAATGGATGTGTTTCTCCATGTGTGCCATCATACTTTCAAAGCATTCCAACTTCTCGTATTTTATCATTTGACTCCTCTACAAGGTGGCTAGACGATCTTTCATTTTCCATTGTTTGGGATGTAGGTCATTCATGAATTCTATGTAGCATTTATATAACCATGATGATCGTGGCTAAGGTGCTCCAAGAGGAGGGTTATGTGTCTCAATTGATTGTAAAAAACATCCAGAGTTGGGGGTAATTCCACTCTGCCATGTGATTATGTGTGATGCCATCCATTAGATGCTCAACTCATTGCCCCTCGGACCAATCCCCCTGTGCTCTGTCGCATTGGAGATGCATGGTCCACTTGCTTGGACCCTAGAAAAGATAATACCACATACTGGTATCCAAAGCTCGCAACATGTCACAACTTGGATAATCATCAAGCCACGATGCCTTCCATCTGCAATCGACCCACTATGTAGGAGCATAACATTTCCCAAACAAAGCTTTGCAAACCACCCTATAACCAACCAACCACTAGCAAGGCTCTCCCCACAAAACAACAAACAAATCCCAACTCAAGGGCCTCACCCTTAACTACAACCAATCTGTCCCCCTTGAAAAATCACCTAGACGGTCACTCACCAACACAAAAAACACCAACACCCTTGAATTTACCCCCCGAAATAAGCAATAGAGTAATAAAAATATAGGAACTCCCCCTGCCACCTAGACAAACACCCATCATAGCCTACAATGATGGAGGTAGGGCCCAGGATGTTAGTTATCCATCTCAATTCTCTATTCTCATCAATAAATGCAACACAAAGACCAACAACCCCAAAATAGGTAGACCCAACACCAACTCTAAGAATTAAACAAGAGAACCAATCAACATCCATGGGAAACCTTACTGAAGTCCAAAATGTGGATTTGCATGCCAATTTCACCCTGTAGGCCACAATGCAGAGACACCATTGCACTGTAACTTTTTTCAGCTTGCAAGAGGTACTATGGCGGGAGTCCACTGTCCCTGGATCCAAAATTCTCTGTTTTGAGTCTCTATCTTAAATTTACACCCACTCCAACTCTCTGTTGCAACCGTCCTCTGCCTCAGGGTTCCATACCCAAGTTAGCATAGATAAGATGCCAACGTATGTAGACGTCGCTGAGCCCTCTCCCCTTGTGCGACTGCCCATACTAGAACATGAATAACTAACCTAGCTATTGAATAAACTAGTCTTATACACCACGCGTATTCTTTGGATGGTTTTCCCTACTCTCCACTACATGCTTTAACACTACCACACTTCAATTGAATGTTTCGACTAGAGTGGTGGTGTGGCAGGGCCCCAACCGATCCCAACGTTCCCTTGGTCTGCCAACCCCATTATGAAGCATTAAAAAAATGAAAATTTTTTAATAACATAATTTTAAAATAACATTAAAAAAACATGAATTAAAAATAAATATAATTTTAAAATAACATTAAAAAAGCATGAATTAAAAATAATAAAAATGAGAGAACCCAAAAAGAAGAAATCTAAATAATAAAAACTGAAAATGAATAAAACAAATAGAAAATGTTTTCAAATTTTGAAAGCTAAAATTAATAATTTTAATTGAAAATAAATAATTTAAAATTAAAAACTAAAAAAATAAAATAAACAAATATAAATTAAAAAAAAATTCCACATATAATTTTTTAATTTAATTCAAATTTTGAAATCTAAAATTAATAATTTTAATTTAAAATAAATAATTTAAAATTAAAAACTAAAAAAATAATATAAACAAATATAAATAAAAAAGAATTCCACATATAATTTTTTAATTTTAAATTTGTAAATTTGTCTTTCTTCTTTAGTTATTTTTTAATTAAAATGGTTAATTATAGTTTTTAAATTTTGGATAACTTTTTTAATTCGTTGTATTTTTAAAATTTTTCCTTTTATTTTTATTTAATTTAAATTTATTATTATTATTATTATTATTTTTGTTTTTCTTTCTTTTATATATATTTATATATATTTTTCATTCTTAGTTTAAGATTTTTTCAAAAAATATAAGAAAAAGAAGAATTTAATAGAAAATTTTGAAAAAAATGTTTTTCCATTTCAATGTCTTAAAAAAATATGTTGTTGTTTTTTCATTCTCCTAAAAATCAAGATTATGGGTGTTTTTTTGCCCTCTAAAAATCTTATAAATGTTTATTTTTTGTTTTTTTTTTTCTTAAATTAAATTCTTGAAAAAAATAAAAAAAATAATAAAACATTTAATTTCTCAACAAAAATACAATGAAAGAATATATTTAACCCAAATTCCTTTTGAAATGGTAAAAAGTAAAATGGAAGCTAGCCTTTCAAGTGCAAGTGTCTCCCATTTAATGTCTTCTCTATGACTATGTAGCTGCTCCGTAAATCGCTCCAAGGTTTTAAATAATTCTTCACAAAACTTGAAGTGACATGAATAGAAATGATAAAATCTCATATATAGCTGCTCCGTAAATCACTCCAAGTTTTTTAACAAATTCTTTACAAGACTTCAAGTGATGTGAGGAATAGAAATGGTGAAATCTAATACATAGTAAAGATTGCACGATTACTTTAAGTTTTGTTAGATATGAGATTAAAATTAAAATTAAGCAAAATTAATATATAGCTAAGATTATGGGTTTAGATTAAATTTTGTTAAATAGGGGATAAAAAGTAAAATACAAATTGTAAAACTTTTAATGTTTTTTTTTTTCTTTTTTCGAAGGAACGATTAACTTTCTATTAATCAAACTGGAACGTAGCTAGTGCCATTACATTTAGGAGCATCATATTTTCCACAGTCCAAAATTTCTCTGATCCTTGCCTTTTGATATTTAGAGATGTATTTTCCAGATTAGTTACAACATTTTTCTTATAATTTCTCCAAAAAACCCTACTAATCCTAACAAAACTACATAACATAATAAAACTTTATCTATGAAAATAACTACTCAGAGCCCTCCTCATTGTTTTCGTCGTAGTTCTCCATGCCCACATTATATGCTTCTACCTGTTGAAGTGAATCCTCTGCCACCTGGTGGTTCGGCTCCTGCTATGGCTCTTGCCGATCATTGAACCATTAGAGAAAATTTGAGGTCTAAAATGGGTCTCCTAAGGAATATTATAAAATAATAGTGGAAATAATAAAATAAGATTAGATTACATCATCAAATTTTAGAGGGAAAAAAAGAAAAATTGTTTTTTTTTCAACTCATATTTTCAAATTATCTCCCTAAGGTTTTACTCAAATTTCAAACGGGAGCACTCGTTGGCTGCAAAATTTAATTCCTTATCCAGGGAGTACACATGTTACATACTTTCAATGGACGTTTCTACATGAAAACAACGCGAGTGCAATCACATTTTTCATGTATTTCCCATTTTTCTTGTAGTAGGATCCATCCAACGTATGCAAGATGGGTACTCATTGGATGAGGAATTCAATTATACATCCAACGATTTCTTCGACTTGAAATTTGAGTATAATCGAAGGGAGTTAATTTGAAAATACGAGTTGAAAAAACTTTATTTTTTATTTTTTAATCTTTTCTTTTTTTACTACAAAAATGGTGAATCATCCCCCATGGTTGACATCATCATCCTAAGTCATATTGGTTCTTATAAAATTGATTTTGGTTGTACATTTTTGTTTTGAGGCCCATTTTAAACCTCCAAATTTCTCTAATGGAAGGGTGGAAGTGCCCCACCTCCACCAACCTCCATGTGTTTCTCAGCGTGTTCATTGAGACCCAAGGATTTGTTCAAAACACGAATGACTGTAGACTCCACCTTAACCTATGAATTGTCCACTTAGAAGTCCAAGTTTTCAATCTTAGTTATAATTAGTTCCACTGTCGCCTAAACATTTTTGACATCCTTCTCTAAACTTCCAAGCTGGCTCATGACCAAAGAAAAATTAGAACGAGCTTAAGAGATAATCTGCCCACTAATCTTGGAAATAATCTCCTCGAGTTCCCTGCTTTAAAGCCCACACCTTCTCATATAGAAAGTCACCAGTTCCATTCCCTGAAGAAGAGGAAATACCAACAATACAAAGGAGTCTAATGGAAAGCCACTGTGCTTGAGGCCTGCACAAACTTCCCTTTATAACCAAACTTGGCTCCAGATAGGCGACGGGAGGAGTCCCTTCATATTTAATGCCTCCCTCATTCTACTGCTCTGAAATTAACTGAATTTTCGTTGTTTCTTGAGCTAAATTTAAAACACACATGATTGAGCAGGGGCCTTCCTCCTCGACTATGGTACGAGCATATCCTGCTTTGCTGGCTGACTTTAATGCCTTGCCAATGCCATACCACCCGTCTGTACTCTTATCTTGGCTCTTCGCACTACCACATATTGAAAAAAGGATCCAACAACCAGCAAGAACATACATTGAAGAACAAATGTGTCTTAACATTATTACCTTAATTATGCTACCTGTCAGACACTAATCCGTCTTTAATTGTCTTCACCCAAATCAAAATCCATTATGGTCATGGAATATGGCATATGGTTATTCTGCCATGTGCTTCCAACAAATCCCCTTGCGCTAGATTAACCACTATGTTAGCTTGGGTATTTTCCAATAAGTTAAATTCACGTTTCATATGATAGAAATCCAGTGCTTCAAATTTTTCCATAAGAAGTTGAATTCTTTGAAAGATTGACCTCATTTCAATATCCTTTCGATTCTTTATTTTATAACATTTTTGAAAATTGATGAAAGGGTCTCCACATACACTTAACTGATGGATTCCTTCGACCATTGCAATCTTAAGGTCTTGCCAAATACCTAGTTCTTCTTCTTGGTTGTTTGTGCTATTAAGAAATGACAACAAGAAATTCCAGTTTAATTTGTCCTTGAATTAAGCTATGAATGAAATTCGAATTCTATTCTCATAGCAACTTAAAATAGTTAAATTAAGTCTATTAGACTTACTTAACTTAGGAAATTCGAGTTGGAAGTATTTTGGAAGTCATGTATATGTTCTCCCTAATTTGTAGGAGTCCAGTGTGAGTTAATTGTGAGTCGTAAAATAGAAGACTCAGTTTCATGAGTCACTTCAGTTAAATTAGTTCTAAAAATGATTGAGAGAACTAATAGTGAGTTAACAGTCAGTGGTAACACTAATGAACTCCACCAATGCTACTCTAGTTAACTGAATATTTACTCATCAGAAACTCATGCATGTCGATTCTGAGAAAGACCTAGTTGAGACTAGAGTGCAGGGACAATGTACTATTTGTTTTAGATTTTTCTGAGTTGCACTGATAGTGCATGCAAGTAGGAACTAGTCCTTGAGGGATTGTGCTATTTTTAGAGGCTTTATTTCCCTTTAAATACAAACTATCATTCATAGGAATTACACATTGGAATAGAGACTTGGAGAGCTTGTGAAGAGGCTAAGATTTGGCCTTGAGCTTGCTTATGAGTTAGAGATTGAATTTGCTGAGTGTTGGGATTGTTCTAGAGAGAACAAGCATTGTAATTTCATCTTGATTTTCCAGATTAATACAAAACAAATAGTGGGGTTTTGAGCTGTGGATTTTCACAAATATTTATTGTGTTATGTGCCTTTGATTCTCTTCCTCCATTGATTATTGTTTTCTCGATGTTTATGGGCTTCCACTGTAAAGAGTAGAATTAGATTCTTGTCTCTTTCTTTAGCAAATTGCATTAGCTTGTGAATCTATAAGATTTTCTACACGATATCAAAGCAAGATTGCTTTTTGGGCCGAGATTTTGCAAAGAAGATCTGGGAATTTCTGTGAAATTTTTTCAGAAAAAAATTGTAGATCTAGATTCCTTGGGAAAATATACCCAAATTCAAAAAAAAAAATCGGTTGAATCGGTGTTCAGATGAGGGAGATATTGCTGATTTAAAATCAACTCTCTAGAGGCGATTTCGAAGTTTTGAGTTTTTTGGGTTACAGGTGAAAGTCGAATTTGCAATACATACTTCAGAATCAGAAGATGGAGTTCCATGGGTTGAGGCTTGAGTATGCCTTGGAAGGCAGCTCGAATTTCATAGCCTGGAGGGACACGATGGAGGCTGTGCTAGAGGACAATGGCTTGAAGGAATTTGTTGAACAAATAATTCCTAACCTAGTAGCTATTGATGCATAGAACTTGGCCGAGTGGGAGAAGTGTGTGGCGAAGGCAAGATGGATAACCCTTGAGGGAGTTTGAGATCATATTGTCTTGATTATCCATGGAAAGGAAATTCCGCATGCTATGTGGAAAACATTGACGAACTTGTATCAGAATAACAGTGATCAAAGGAAGTTGGCACTGAAAGATAAACTTCGTAAAATCAAGATGGAGAAAGGCGAGACGATTCCAAATTACTTAACCAAGTTCACTCAATGTCGGGATGAACTTGGAAGTGTTGGAATCACGGTTTCCAAGGAGGATATGGTGAGCCTTGATCTTCTTGGACTCCCAAAGAGTTGGCATAGTTATCAGGACTCTATTAATGGTCAGGAGAAGTTGCCAGATTGGGAACGACTATGGTCAGATTTGATGCAGGATGAGATCAGGAGGAACACTAGGGATGAATCTTCATCAAAGACTGTTGATGAAGAGAACTGTGCCTTAGCGATTAAGGCGAGGAAGGGGAAAGGTAAACTTTCCCATTCCTAATCAGATTCTTATCAGGGAGGTAAGAAGAAGGACATGATGAAAGTTAAATGCTTTCATTGTCACAAGATGGGACACTTTGCTACAAATTGTCCATTGAACAAGTCCAAGGAGAAATCCTCAGGAGGAGCGACTGGTGAGGCTTTGGCCTCCCTATTCGAATTGGACTTTTCCCTCAATGCATGCATGGTGTCTTCAATGATGCGAAGTGTCTGGTACTTAGACAGTGGAGCTTCTTTCCACATGAATGGCGACAAAGAGTTATTCAATGAACTGGAGGAGAAAGATCTCAAGATGCATATCGAGATGGGTGATAATGGTAATGTATAGTGTTACTGGTGTGGGAACTATTACTTTTCAGAGGGAGCATGCGGGTCCACTCACCTTGAAGAATGCTATGCATGTACCTAGACTGACGAAGAACTTGGTATCCATTTATGTGATCTTTTCGAAAGGAAAGGTGTTCCTTCGATGCATAGCCATGGGTCAAGTAAAGAAGATAGGGATTCGAGTTTAGAATCTCTATAAGATAGAGGTAGAGGATTGTGCTACTTTGAGTTCAAAAGTGGAAAATATGTTGAGCCGAGACGTTGACAAGTTGTGTCAATGGCGATTGCGCCACTGGCATCATGGGGATTTAAAGATATTGCAGCAAATATCTACCGGTCTTCCCAAAGGTACGCTTGAGCAAGTTGATACATGCAAGGGTTGTACTTTGGGAAAATACACCAAGTCTTCCTTTGGAGATAGAGACAGTCGAGCATAGTCTATTCTCGAGGGAGTCCATTAAGATGTGTGTGGACCATTCTCAACAACATCCACGACCAAACACATGTATTGTGTTATATTTGTTGATGACTATTCTCGTAAATGCTGGGTATTTTTTATGCAGAAAAAACATCAAACTTTCACAAAGTTTTGTGAGTTCAAAGAATTGGTATAGAAAGAGTCTGGAAAGAAGGTTAAATATCTATGAAGTGATAACGATGTTGAGTATGTCTCCATTGAGTTTAAGAACTTCTGTGCAGCGGAAGGGATTAAATGAGAGTTGACGACATCCGATAACCCTCAACAGAATGGGGTTTCTGAGAGGAAGAACAAGAGCATAGTAGGGGCAGCAAGGGCGATGTTGCATGATCAGGGTCTACCACTACACTTGTGGGCTGAGGCATGCAACACATCGATTTATTTTCAGAACCATAGCCCACATCGGATACTTGAGATGAAGACACCAGAGGAGGCTTATTCCGGTAAGAGGCTAGATGTTGGTCACTTCAGGATTTTTGGGTCATCAGTTTATTGCCATGTGACCAAAGATGCACATAAGAAGCTTGAGCCAACATCAGAGTTGGGGATCTTATGGGGTACATTGATACGCCCCACAACAATCGGGTGTAAATGATGACCATTCATATGACATTGGTTCACAGGGATATCAGGTTCGATGAGGAGAAGTCCATGCGAGTATCCCTTGAGAGGGAGTTTGATCTACATGCAGATGAGGAGCTTTTAGCTCCTAAGTTTGAGGGGCCTCAAATTGATGTGGAGTAGCCACATGCAGAGATTCAGAGAGTGTAGACATCCACTCAGGTAGAGTCTTCTAGAGAGGTAAGAAAACGCACTAGAGAGGTTGACATATTGTTGGATGATGCACAGGAGAATGTGGGGGCACCCTCTTCTCAGCGCAGACAGAGGAGGTCACCAGAGAGGTACACTGGATACATGACACTTATGGGTGCATGTGTTGTGATAGAGCCGTCTTCCTTTCAGGAAGCAGTGCAACAACCGGTTTGGGTTGATGCGATGGTGGAAGAGTATGGCTCCATAGTTCGAAACAATGTTTGGGATGTGGTCCCGAGACCAGAGGACAAGTCAGTTGTGAGCTCCCGTTGGCTTTACAAGGTAAAGAAAACTGCAGATGGTAGTGTGGAGAAACATAAGGCCAAATTTATGGCCCATGGCTTTTCATAGGTAGAGGGGATTGCCTATGATAAGACCTTTGCTCCTGTTGCAAGGTACTCGTCAATCAGATCTATTTTGGCACTATCAACATAGATGGGTTGGAAGATCCATCAGATGGATGTGAAGACTTCCTTCCTCAATGGCATGATTGAGGAAGAGGTGTACATAGAGAAACCCGAAGGTTTTGAAACCTTGGACCATGATTCACATGTGTGCCGACTCAAGAGAGCGTTGTATGGGCTGAAGCAATCACCCCGTGCTTGGCACACCATGATAGATAGCCACTTGACTGGGTTGGGCTTCGCGAAGAGTGAAGAAGATGCGAACCTGTATCACATAATGGTGGAAGGTAAGCTGTTGATCATTTTCCTTTATGTAGATGATATCATACTGATAGGTGATGAGAAGCTCATAAAATCTTGTAAGGAGGACCTTGCAAGAGAGTTTAAGACGAAGGACATGGGGCTCATGCATTAATTTCTTGGCACAGAGGTATGGCAAGGAGATGGGGAGTTGTTTGTAGGGCAAGCATGAAAACGAGATACTCATAATATTCCGCACGGAGAGTAGTAAACTCATGGAGACTCCTTTAGCTAGTAATTGGAGGAAGGAGGATGCTACTTCAGGGGAAGTAGTGGAAGAAACTATTTACTGGAAGCTTGAGGATTCACTCATGTACTTGGTGAACACATGACCAGATAGGTGCTATGTAGTTAACCAACTTAGTCAAGTGATGGTTAGGCCTACCAAGCCGTATTGGAAGGCGACAAAGCATGTATTGATATACCTCAGAGGAACTACTCAGTTTGGGTTACAGTATAGACAGATAGAGGAAGTGAAACTTCAAGGTTTCACCGATGCAGATTGGGTAGGGAGTCCATCCGACATGAAGAGTACATCAGGAGGGATATTTAGTATTCGGTCAGCGATAATTTCTTGGTACAGCAGGAAACAAAGATTGGTTGCACTCAGTTTGGCAGAGGCAGAGTACAAGGCTTCAAGTCAGGCAACATGTGAGGCTATCTGGATGAGGAAGATCCTATTTGGTTTTTTTGGTTAATAGATGGATCCGACAGTGACTTATTGTGATAATCAGAGCTGTATCAAACTCTCTGAAAATCCAGTCTTTCATGATCGGTCCAAGCATATTGATATCCGGTATCATCATCTCAGAGATTGTGTATTGAGGCAGATCATGTTGTTAGATTACATTCCCACGAAGGAGAAAGATGTTGACATATTGACAAAGGCATTTTCAAGATGTGAATTCGAGTTTCACAGAGACAGGATCGGGTTAGTTGATAATCCCTTTCTTGTTGAGAGGGAGTGTTGAGAAATGGCAACAAGAAATTCTAGTTTAATTTGTCCTTGAATTAAACTGTGAATTAAATTCGAATTCTATTCTCATAGAAACTTAAAATAGTTAAATTAAGTTTATTAAACTTACTTAACTTAGGAAATTCGAGTTGGAAGTCTTTTGGAAGTCATGTATATGTTCTCCCTACTTTCTAGGAGTCTAGTGTGAGCTAATTGTGAGTTGTAAAATAGAAGACTCAGTTTCATGAGTTAGTTTAGTTAAATTAGTTCTCAAATTGATTGAGAGAACTAATAGTGAGTTAACAGTCGATGGTGACACTAAGGAACTCCACCAATGCTACTCTAGTTAACTGAATATTTACTCATTAGAAACTCATGCATGTCGATTTTGAGAAAGACCCAGTTGAGACTTGACTATAGGGACAATGTACTATTTTAGCCTTTTTTGAGTTGCACCGATAGTGCATGCAATCAGGAACTGATCCTTGAGAGATTGCACTATTTTTAGAGGATTTATTTCCCTTTAAATACAAACTATCCTTCATAGGAATTACACATTGGAATAGAGACTTGGAGAGCTTGTGAAGAGGCTAAGCTTTGGCCTTGAGCTTGCTTATGAGTTGGAGATTGAATTTGCTGAGTGCTGGGATTGTTCTAGAGAGAAAAAGCATTGTAATCTCATCTTGATTTTCTGAATTAGTACAAAACAGATAGTTGGGTTTTGAGCTATGGCTTTCCCTACTGTGGTATGTGCCTTTGATTCTCTTCCTCTATTGATGATTGTTTGCTCGATGTTTATGGGCTTCTGCTATAAAGGGTAGAAGTAGGTTCTTGTCTCTTGCTTTAGTAAATTTCATTAGCTTGTGAATCTATAGGATTTTCTACATGTGCTATCCCTAATCTCCATGTGAACTTTTTCTCAATTTCTCCATCGGGGTGAAGGATAACCCCCTCCCGCACCTGCCTCCCTCGTAAAAATTAACTTAATTACCTAGTTAATATTAAATAATTAAAATAAAAGTTTTATTTGGTTTTTGAAGGAAATTATTAAAGAAAATTTGTGTGGAAAATTTGAATATAAAGTAGGGTCGAATTTTTTAAGGGAAATTTTAAGTAGAATGTTTTGGAATAAATTTTAGAAAGAATTTTTTGAGGAAATTTTTTCATATGAAAATTTTGGAGGGAATTTTTTCGGGTAAAATTTTTGGGGAGTTTTCATTCTCTGAGTTATAAATTGTGATTAGGCGAGAGAGCATTTGCATCATTCAAAATCTTCTATGAAATTTCATGGATTCATGTGGTAGTGAAGTTTCTATTTTTGCAGCAGTGACATCTTGTTCACACAACTCTATTCGTATTGATGAATATAACAAGGATACTTTCACTATGAATAAAGTCAATTTTTTCACTTAGTGAGGAGTTTGATGAAATTACAAGCAATGATATTAATCAAGAAAGTCCTAATCCAAAGGACCCAAGAATTATGAAGGCACCACAGAGAAATGGGAGGATGAAAAATTTCTTCCAAACAAGATTTTTAGAGGCCAAGATGGGGATAATGCATTTTATTTGAGTCAACGTTTCAAAGGTGCTCATAATGATGATGAATTCCTCCAAACGAGGATTTCAAAAGCCTAGATGGTGATGATGAATTTCCTCTAAGCGAGGATTTCAAAAGCAAAGACAATGATAATGATTTCCTCCACGTGATAATTTGAAAGGAAAATGTGAGGATGGTCAATTATATATATATCTTTTTATTTATTTATTTATTTTTATTAAATTTGTTAATTTTAGTTTTTTATTTGTTGTATATTTTAATTTTAAAATTAAAAAAAAGTGTTTTTCTTTTTATCTTCTAATTTATTTATTTATTTTTATTATTCTTAGTTTAAGATTTTTTTTTCAAAAATATAAAATAAAAGTTAAAAAATGAATTTAACAAAAAAAAAACTATAAAAAAATTAGTTTTTTCCATTTCAAAGTCCTAAAATATATGCTTTTGTTTTTTGCTTTTTTAGGACTGAGTTTTTTTCACTAAAATTCTCATAAGAGTTTTTTTTCCCTAAAATTCTCATAAATATGATATTTTTTTGTGCTTTTTCCCTAAAACATTATCTATATATATATATTCTTTGGAAAAAAAGAAAAATAGTGATTATCGTAACCAAATTCATCACTCTATAACTCCTTTGTAAATCACTCCAAGGTTTTTGACAAATTCATCACAAGATTTGATGTGATGAAGAATAGAAATGGTAAAATCTAATATAAAGTGAATATTGCGGGATTTTTAAGTTTTATTGAATGTGAGATTAAACTTAAAATGAAGGAAAATTAATATATAGGTAAGATTATGGTTTTAGATTAACTTTTGTTAAATATGGGATAAAAAATAAAATACAAATTGTAAGAATTAACTTATTTTTATTTTTTAAACGGAACGGTTAGCATTTTTATTATAATAGTTGGATACATGACCATAACCATTTACATGTTTAAGAGATTTCATAAACTTGCAGATTTGAGATTGAGCACAGAGGCTCAATCCAAACCCTCAAGGGAATTCCCTGTAACACAAAACTTTCAGTCCCTTTCCAAATATTTTTTTTTTCCGAAAATCCCCAATATCCAGACACATTTACATTCCATTTTTCACTATTTTTGATTTAATTTAGTTTGACTTCTTTTTCTTGGTGAATTTTTTTTTCCTTTCTTCCCAATTTGTATCCAACTCGTATTTTCTACAAATTCCGACGGTTCATTCTTCAACAAGTGCACATTGCTATTCTTGATATTTTCTGCATCTACTTGATCTGCCTAATAATTTTCCTTTTCAACATTATTCTTGGTGGTTTCCATAGGGGGTTCGCTTTCCACGAGGGTTTTCTACTGTTACACTTTCACTGCGTCCAAAGAAACCTTGTTGGCGTCTGGAGGATCCTCATTGGCATGCGCTTTATCCCGATTTGTTTATGTTGTTGCAAATGCATTTTCTTTGGCCATATTTGCTTCCTTCTTGTCTTCTGGTTCTTTCCTATCTTGGAACTCTTCCTCTTTATATACCATATATTGATCACCTTCCACTCCTTCCCACCAATTGAGCCTTCAAGACTTTTTCCCATCTTTGCTACTCTGTAAATGTTTGGGATAATTTTTAATTATGTGGCCTATTTCATAGCATGCTTTACAGTGAAAATAAATATTCTTATGGTTGATATTTTGGACCTAATCTTAGTTTGGAGCCTTCATATTAATCTCTGCGAGAAAACCCTTTTTGAAGTCCATCTCCACACATATTCTGGCATAAGTAGTCTTGTAAAATTTTTCAAATTCAGGACAACAACAATAAAAATTTCTCAACGCATTCACAATAGAGGAACATAATGGAAGATTACAAAAATTCCAGGGGAGATTCATAATCCTTACCCAAAATGGGGCCTTAGAAATTGATTCCATTACAAGATTGAAAGTGGGAGTCCAGGGCTATATGAAAAGACTAACACTACTCCAAAACCATGACCCAGCTTCGCAAATGGCCTTCTTGTCCTCAATATTATCAAAAATCATAATGGAAAAACCTTAAGCCATAGCGTAAATGTTCAGTTCATCTGTCAAAAGGGGCTTCCATGTCTTAGAGATCCATTTGTGCGGCTCAGCCAACCACGACCAATATTAAAACTGCAAACCATGACATGCTTTGAAAAAATAATTTCACAACATAAAGCTTCCTCATCCGTTGGAACAATGAGGGAAGGAATTTCTTAAACCATCGGAAGACCAGAACCAAACTTCAGAATGGAATTGTACGAAATTGAAGAATAGCTAGCTTGAATGACAACCATACCTGCGGAAGAAACAATCTTTTTTGTCGAATCACAATGATTCACCGTTGAACAAACTGCAAAAGGGATCTGCAGAAAATTCACACAAACTAAGCAAAGATTGGTCAGCTAGGGAAAAACCCAAGCCACCTCAAGGGTCTCCAGAGAATAAAAAATATTTCAATTACCTCTTTAATGTTAAATAATTAAAATGAGGATGAAAGGAGTTATGGAAACCCTTGATGCGGTTAGGGTTTTTCCCTAGCCGACCAATCTTTGTTTTGTTTGTGTGAATTTTTTGCAGATCTCTTTTGTATTTCGTTCAATGGTGAGTCCCTGTAATTCTGCGAAAAAGATTTTTTCTTCTGCAGGTATGGTTTTAGGTCAAGCTAGCTCGTCTTTGGTTTCGTGCAATTTCATTATGAAGTTTGGTTCTAGTATTCTGGTGGTTTAAGAAATTCCTTCCCTCACTGTTCTAGTGAATGAGAAAGTTTTTTGTTGTGGTTTTTTTTTAAGAGCATGGCATGGTTTGTAGGTATAATGGGTATTGGCCGCGAGTGGCTGATATGCACAAATGTAACTTTGAGACATGGAAGCCCCTTTCAATGAATGAACTGAACATTTACCCTATGGCTTAGGCTTTTTTCGTTGTGGTTTTTAATAATATAGAGGACAAGAAGGGCATTTGCAAAGTTAGGCCATGGTTTTTGGGTGGTGCTGTTCTTTTCATGTAGCCTTGGATTCCCACTTTTGATCTAGTAATGACATCAATTTCCACGACCCCAGTTTAGGTAAGGCTTTTGAATCTTCCCTTGCATTTTTGGAATCTTCCATGGTTATCCACTATTGGGAATGCGTTGGGAAAGTTTTATAGTTGTTGTCCTGAATCTATTTTTTTTTTCCAAGACTACTAATGCTAGAATATGTGTGGAGATGGATTTAAAAAAGGGTTTTCCCATGGAGATTAATTTGAAGGCTCCAAACTATGTTTGGGTCCAAAATATCGACTATGAGAACATTTCTTTTCAGTGTAGAGAATGTTATGAAATGGGGCATGTAATTAAAAATTTCCGCAAACGTTTGCAGAGTAACAAAGACGAGAAAAATCCCGAAGGCCCAAATGGTGGGAAGGAGAGCAAGGTGATCATTATATGGTTTACAAAGAGGAAGAACTTCAAGATAAGAAAGAACTAGAAGACAAGAAGGAAGCATATACGACCAAAGAAAATGCATTTGTGGCAACATAAACCAAGCATGATAAAACTATGCCAATAATGTCCCTCTGGATGCCAACAAGGATACTTCAAATGCAATGAAAGTGGAAAAAAAACAAACCCTCGTGTAAAACATACCCCCTCTAGAAACCATAGGGAATAACATTGAAAAGGAAACTTCTTAGGCAGATTAGACAGATGTGGAAGATATCAAGAATAACAATGTGCACTTATCGAAGACCGACTTGCTGAAATTTGCAAAAAAATGAGTTGGATACAAGTTGGGAAGAAAGGAAAAAGTTGTTCACCAAGAAAAACAAGAAGTAAGACCAAATTATTTAAAAAATAGTGATTGGTAAGGTACTGAAATTTTTGTGTCATGGGAAATTCACTTGAGGGTTTGGATTGAGCCTTTGTTCTCAATCTCAAATTTACAAGTTTTTGAACTCTCTGAATCATGCAAATGGTTCGGGCCATGTATCCAATTGCTATAATACAAATTCTAACCATTCTGTTTAATATTTTTTTAAAACAATTACAATAAAATTTTGATTTCATTTTTGATGGATAGTATTAAAGGAAAAATTGTGTGGAAAATTTGAATAGAAAGTAGGGTTGAAATTTTCAAGGGAAATTTTTAGTAGAATGTTTTTGAATAAATTTTGGAGAGAAATTTTAATCATTATTGATCATATGAATCAGGAAAGTTGATATTGATCATATTAATCGAGAAAGCTCCAATCCTAAGGATTTTGAAGGTACCACTAATGAAGGGGAGGAGGATAATTTCTTTCAAATGAAAAATTTAGAGGCACATATGAGTATAATTCATTTTATTCGAGTTAGGATTTCAAAGTTGCTCATAATGATGATGAATTCCTCCAAGCGAGAATTTTAAAAGCACATATGGTGATGACAAATTTCCTTTGAGCGAGGATTTCAAAAGTGCAGACAATGATGATGATTTCCTCCAAGTGAGAATTTGAAAGGAACATATGAGGATCGTGAAGGATTTCATCCAAATGAAAATTTCAATGGAACAAATGAGGATAGTGAAGGATTTACTTGGAGTGAGAATTTCAAAAGCACTGATGACGATGGTGGATTTTCTCTAAGCAAGGATTTAAAAAGCACCGATGACCTTTGAGTGAGGATTTCAAAATCATTGATGACGATGATGGATTTCATCTAAGCAAGAATTTCAAAAGAAAAAAGGACGATGATGAATTCCTCCAAGCAATGATTTCAAAAGCACATGTGATGACAATGGAGGATTTCCTTCGAGTGAGGATTTCAATGGAAGAGATGAGGATGGTATGCCAAAAGCTATGAGTGAATTTGAATAATTTTCTAAGACATTTTATGTAAATGATGTTTGCCTTGTAACTTGAAATAAATATTTTAACTTGCATATGATGTTACACAAAGTTATCAGTCATTTCTATGTTTATTGGATTATATGTTTTAATTATGAGGAATTTATTTGTTTCGAATATCTAGATTGCAACAAAAAATTTGAGAAATAATTTGTGTTTCATTCAATCAACTTAGTGTTGATATTTTGATTAAAAGAAAAAAAATTAGGAATTAATGTTGAAAATTTAAATTATACAATGATATTGTCATGATATTATTTATTGTTATGATTTGATAGACCATAATTAAAAAATTGTTGCAATTTTAATGCCCCATTAAAAAGGGAATACTTCAATTTGATGGTTGAATTTTAAGCTTTTGTTGCAATGAGACAAGTTGTGTTAAGCTAAGATTTCAAAAGATCTATACTTTTAGCCTTTAAAATAAAATTACTCTTGGCGTAATGTCTCTTTCATTTATGTGTTCACTTTAAAAGTTTTTTAGTCATAATATTTGGTCCATAATGCCATGGTTGAAATATGTTGAAAACTTAAAGTCTTTTTTAGTCATGATATTTAGTTTAATTCCATGGTTGAAAAATATCAAAATTTTAAGATTTTTTGGAGTCATGTTATTTTATTTTTAATGCTATGGTTGAAAATAGTTATAATTTTAGCGTTTTTCAGAATTGTGATATTCTATTTTTAACGTCATGGCTGAAATTTTTTGGAATTTTAAGGTTTTAATAGTCATAATATTTTATTTTAATGCCATGGTTGAAAATTGTTGGAAGTTAAGGTTTTTCAGAGTCATGATATTTTCTTTTTAATTCCATTGCTAAATAATGTTAGAATTTTAACTTGAAAAAAAGGTGTTGATGCAACATCAACACTTTTCATTTTCAGGGTGTTTTTTCATGTTTTTTGTGCAAAAAATTGGTTTTTATTGTCATTGCTAAAAAATGTTGAAATTTACCCTGGAGAAGAAGAAGAAGAAGAAGTTGACGCAAAATTAACAATTTTTCATTCTCGGAGTGTTTTTTCATGTTTTTTGCACAAAAAAAGGGGTTTTTGGGTTAGAGTTCTTGTTTTGAAGTTACGATTCTCGTTAAGTTGGTAACTTTGTTGTTAAATAAAATTATGTTTATGCACCCAAAAAATTATAGATTTGATTTATTTGATCAATATTGGTTGGAAATTGAATAAAATTGGTTCTAAAATATAAAAATTTGAATTTGGAAACGATTTAGAGTTATATGCAATGTTCTAGGGTGATATAATTTACTTGGAAGCTTGTAGAACTTGTTGCAACTTACTGTAAATTGCAGATTCAGTGAGATACATCCTTGTAAATTTGTAGATATGCAACATAGATGGCTAGATACAAGTGTGAAATAGAGTGTAATAAAAATGTATATCAAATATCGACTAGTTAAGGCACTAATATTTAGTTAAGGAACTTTTTCTCAAGGTTATATCTTGGTAAATAGATGTAAAACTGCAAAACAACAAGTGAATTTTCTAAACTAACAGTAGAATCTCAAGAATTTTTTAATTTTATGGTTGTTGTGATAATACATGTCCCCTTGGAGGCTTACCTCTTGTCATAATGTGAAGTAGCTATTTTCTTAAGTCGCTAAGGATGTCTTTGATTAAAGGATTGGGTTTGGTTTTTCTGGAAATTGCCCTCGCTTTTGCTTAATTTTCTTGAAGATTTTCAAACCTTCTTAGGAAAAACCTATTTTCTTAATGGCATCTCCAACCTTTATCCTTTGTGTGTGGTAAAATACGAAATCATGAAGAATAGTGAAGCCTTTTCATGAAGTAATTCAAAAGCTTGAATTGAGTATAGTTGCGAAACAAAATAAACAACTGAATTTCTCCCCCTAGTTGTTCTTTTCCATATAACTATGTAATTCCTAAAAGGAAAAGGATATTAGTCTTAGGATAATTTCACTCATCAACAATAAATGTAGAATTATAATGCCTGTTACATATAACAAGAAAGAAAAATAGAAGAAATCCACTCCAATGATGCACAAAAAATAATACAAGAGGTTGCAATGAAATGAGTTCTTTATTTGTGATAGTACGTATCTCAAATGAAAAACAACATAAAAATCTATTGGCTTAACGAGAATTGTAACCTCAAAACGAGAACTATAGCATAAGAAAGCCTTATTTTTGTGCAAAAAACATGAAAAAACACACTGAAATCAAAAAGTGATGATGCCACATTACACTTTTTTTAGGGTTAAAATTCCAATGTTTTTCATCCATAGCATTAAAAACCAAAATTGTATCATGGAAAACCTTAAAATTTCAACAGTTTTCAACATTTATGTTAAAAGATAAAATAATGACTTCGATTTTTTTTCTAATTCATACATTTTTCAATCATGGAATTAAAACCAAATATCATGAGCACAAAGAACCTTAAAATTTTCAACATTTTTCAACCATGACATTATAAATAAAATATTATGACTTAAAAAAACTTTAAAAATAAACATCTAAATCAAAGAGTAATTCTACCTAGAGGCTTTTTTTAAAGCCTAAAATTCAATCTCTTTTGAGATCTTTTTTTTGAAGTTAGGCACTTTGCATTACGTCAAATGAGGATTACATAAATAAAATTTTTTATGCTACTAGTTTGCATGAAGGGAAACCAAATCAATAACATATGTTCAGAGTCTTTAGGTTGCTAAGACCTCGTCTAATTAGAGCATATTGTAGATAGAATATTATAAAAATAGATTGGATGTGCCAAACCTTAACATACACCAACATGAGAAGACTAAAAAGACTACTAGTTATGCAAGCAAAGAATTAGTGACTCATAACAAATATTGGACATAATCTCCAAGCATTCGCATTGGTTGGTCACTACCCTCATTCAAGGTGAAGGAGATTTTGGATGACCTCCTTGTTATAATGGTCAACGTGTGGTCTATACTTTCATTTTTTTCCTCCAACTTTGCTAATTTGATAGAATTCTCCTACTGAGTCCTCCTGTACCTCCCTATACGACCTGCAATATTCCAATGATGATTAACCTTGTGTTCGCTTTGTGCCATGATCGATGAAGTGATGGGTGTTATGCTCTTAACCTGCAAAGCGATACCCAAACAGAGAATTTGCGAAGAAAAGATACCGAGAACACAAAATATGCGAAGAAAATATACCCAGAGCACAGAATAGCAATGATTTTATTATCCAGAGAGAAATGTTCACAGGCCTCTTCGAGGGGGCAACCTCCAATAGAGCAGAGCTCGATTACAAACAAGACACAATACTCCTCGCAGGGAGTCTCTATCCTTTATATATGACTCATACATGCAATACCACGAGCCAATATCGTGGATTTTATTAATACCATCTATCTAATACTACCGCCCATTTACCATCTAACTAATACTTCCGCCCATTTGCAACTAACTGTGGTCCCGTCATTAATTGCGGGTTAACCACTTACAATTATTAATATGGGCTTTATTGACTCTTGACTATGACGTGATCCCATGACATAAATAAGGGGGTTAGGGTGGGACCCTAACATGCCCTCCCCCTTAAGACTAGCCTTGTCCTCAAGGCTGAAGCTGCGGAAACTACTGAAGAATAGCGGCTGGTTCCCAAGTTGCATCTTCCGGCGAGGTGTCTTTCCATTTGACTAGGACCTCCTTAATCACGCGGCCACGCAGGTGCTTGTCTCGTGTGTCTAGAACCTGTTCAGGTTGAAGCCAGATTGATCCTTCTTCATCCAATTCAGGTAGACTGGTTTGAACTCGGCAATTGTTCCCAATCACTTTCTTGAGGCACGATACATGGAAAACTGGGTGGATTTTTGCTGTAGGTGGCAAAGCCAGCTTGTAAGCCACTTCTCCAATGCGCTGAAGTACTTGATATGGTCCGTAGAATTTTGGAGAGAGCTTTTGACAACCCTTGTCTTTGAGTGATGTTTGCTTATATGGTTGCAGCTTCAAAAAGACCTGATCCCCTTCTTGAAATTGGCGCTCTGAGCGATGTTGGTCAGCCTGTTGCTTCATACGGTTCTGAGCTTGATGAAGATTCTCGCGCAAGTAGGCCAACATGGTTGCACGGTGTTGTAAGAGTTGATCCACTGCTTGTACTTTGGAGCACCCCGTGAGATAAGAAGTAGGGGACGGCGGAAGTTGTCCATAGACTGCTTCATAGGGAGTCATTTTGGTGGTGGCATGATAGTTGGTGTTATACCACCATTCTGCCAGAGGTAACCACTGTGCCCAAAGGTGTTGTTTTTCTGAAGTGAAACACCTAAGGTAGGTTTCTAGGCATTTGTTGACGGCTTCGGTTTGACCATCTGTTTGCGGATGATATGAAGTACTGAGTTTGAGTTGAGTGCCATGTATTCTAAAGAGCTCCTGCCAAAAATTACTGGTGAAGATTGGGTCGCGGTCGGACACAATCGAAGTGGGCATGCCATGCAATTTGAAGATTTGATCCATGAAAGTTTGAGCAACCAAAGTAGGTGTGAATGGTTGGGGTAGAGCGCAGAAATGAGCATACTTCGATAGTCGGTCCACAACCACCATGATGACTGATTTGTTCCCAGACTTTGGAAGACCTGTAATGAAATCCATGGAGACCTCCATCCAGATTGACGCCGGAATGGGCAATGGTTGTAATGTGCCTGGTGTGTTGACGGTTTCCCCCTTGTGGCGTTGACAGACGTCACATTCTGCTACAAAAGTAAGGATGTCCTGTTTCATGCCGGTCCAAAAAAATGATCTTCTGGTGCGAGCGTATGTCTTCTGAAAGCCCGAATGTCCTGCAATGGGAGAGGAGTGCAATTCTGCCAAAATGCGACTTTTGAGGGTGGATGTTGGTGATATGACGACTCTGTCCTTGTAGCGAAGAATATCATTCTGCCACGAGTAGCCCTTGCTGGAATTAGGATCTGCCTGTAATTGAGAAATGAGTTGGGAGAGCTCAGGATGTGAAAACCATTCCCCGCGAGCCTCTTCAATCCAGTCTGGAATGGGGAGGGATATTGCGAGCAGAGTACTTTCCTCCTCAAATTGGCGTGACAATGCATCTGCTACCCTGTTGTCTTTTCCTTTCTTGTAAATGATCTCATAATCATAACCCAGCATTTTGGCTAACCATTTATTTTGTTGGGGTGAAGATAGGCGTTGCTCCAAAAAATATTTAAGACTGTGATGATCTGTGCGGATTTGGAAACGTCGCCCCAACAAGTAAGGTCGCCAGGTCTCAACTGCATGTAAGATGGCCATCATTTCCTTCTCATAGGTAGATTTGCCCAAGTTCTTCCCACTTAGTTGTTGGCTGGTGAAGGCCAATGGTCGCCCTTCCTGCATTAAGACTGCTCCAATACCTGTTCCCGAAGCATCAGATTCAATGACAAATGTTTTGGTGAAGTCCGGTAGTGCTAAGACTGGAGTGGAACACATGGCTGTTTTGAGAGCGGTAAATGCCTGTTGTGCTTCTTCGTTCCAGAAGAAGGAATTTTTCTTGAGAAGTTGCGTCAGGGGCTTCGCTATGCGGCCATAGTTGCGGACAAATTTACGATAATAGCCTGTGAGACCCAAAAATCCTCTCAAGCTTTTCAAGGTCTTAGGTTGAGGCCATTCTTGCATTGCCTGGATCTTTTTGGGATCAACCTTGACACCTTCACGGCCCACAATGTGGCCTAAATACTCAACTTCTTCCATGCCAAACGCACACTTAGACATTTTGACAAATAGTTTATGCTTGCTGAGCAGTTGCAAGAGGATATCTACATGCTTAAGATGTGCCGCCCAAGTGCCACTATAGATGAGGATGTCATCGAAGAAGACCAGGACAAATTTTCTGAGATATGGTCTGAGGAGGTGATTCATAAGGCTCTGAAAAGTAGAGGGGGCATTACAGAGGCCAAATGGCATGACCAAGAACTCATAATGGCCTTCATGAGTTCTGAAAGCTGTCTTGGGAATGTCAACTTCCTTCATGCGAATTTGGTGGTAGCCTGAGCGAAGATCCAATTTAGTGAAGAATTGAGCCCCATTGAGTTCGTCCAGCAAATCGTCAACCACTGGGATGGGAAATTTATCTTTGACTGTTAACTTATTGAGGGCCCTGAAGTCTGGACACATCCGCCACTCCCCATCTTTCTTGAGGACCATGACGACTGGAGATGAGTAAGGACTAATACTAGGACGAATGACACCTGCTTCCAACAATTCCTTGATGATTTTTTCTATTTCATTCTTTTGGGTGAACGGATGTCTGTATGGCCGCACATTTGGGGGTTGGGCCCCTGGGACCAATGTGATGCTATGATCATGTTCCCCTCGCGAGGGTGGAAGCTCATGAGGTTTGTCAAAGACCGTCCGATGTTTATTCAAAATCTGTTGCATCTCAGGATGAATTGGCGAAGACATGGTATCTACTACCTGGATGGCATTAAATTGAGCTACTACTCCATGATGGCCCTTTTTTAACAATTTTTCCATACGATGCGAGCTTATGATCGAAGGGTCTCCCGCTTGTAGCCCACGGAGGGTATGTGTGTAGTCGTTCTGCTTAAAACTCATATATAACTCCTGGAAATCCATTGTGATTGGCCCAAGAGTGCGGAGCCATTCCGCACCTAGGACAATGTCGCAACCCCCATGTGTATTGCCAACATGTGGGTTTTCAATTGATAATCCCCCATTTGAATTTTGACATTTTCACAGCAACCTTCACATTTCATTGTGCCTCCATCTGCAATCTGGACTTGGAAGTTAGAAACTGCTCGGACATAACAATGTGCTGCTTCAGCGATCTTTTGGTGGATGAAATTATGGGTACTTCCACTATCAATCAAAACTATTACTGGCCGATGTTTAAGAAAACCCCTGATTTTGAGAGTTTGAGGTGAAGAAATTCCTGCCAATGCATGTAGCGAAATCAGTGGTTCATCAGATACCATCTCCTGTTGGTTTTCTTCTTCAGTCGCCTCTGGTTCCTCAAGTGGTGGATCTTCCTCGATGGGGCTGTAGTCAGTGGCATCTATTTGAAAAAACTTGTGCTCTTTGCATTTATGACCCGGGGAATATTTTTCATCACAGTAGTAACATAGTCCTTGCTTCCTTCTTTCGGCCATTTCTGCAGGTGACACCTTTTGAATCTTAAGTGTTTGGGTCATATTGGGAGCCTGTGAGGGACGACCTTTAGTGGGAAAGTGGGGGCGGCTAGACTGAGCTGCTAATGCCCGTTCCACCTTACGGGCTACCTGGCAAGCCTCGTTCCATGTGGGGGGGTGGTGGAGTAGAACCTGAGCTTTGATGGCTTCTTTAAGACCGCTGATAAAGCATTCCATGTAGAATTCATCTGTGAGACCTTTAGTGCGGAAGGCTAAGGCTTCAAAAGCGGTAATATATTCATCCACTGTACCCGTCTGTCGGAGCTTAGTGAGACGCCCCAAAAAAGAGTCTTCCTGTTCAAAGCGATTTCGAAGAGCTTTGGTAAATTGGCCCCAATTCTTAAATTGTCCATTGCAACGCTGATACCATTCCTTCCATTGCCATCGTTCACTGTCCAAGTACATGGTGCCCACCATAAGCTTAGTCCCCTCTTCTATGATATGATTCAATTGAAAATACTACTCCATTTGTGCTAGCCATGCGGACGTGTGAGAACCGTCAAATTTATGCATATCCAACTTGGGAGGTCTCTGATTGGGTGGTGGATGGGTGTGCCAGACGTGAGGAGAGTGGCTAGACTCCCCCTCATGGTATTCATGACCCTTATACGCCTCCTCGTGGGCTGGCTCCTTGCCCTTGTCCTGTATTAGGCATTCTAATCCTTTAAGATGATGTTCGATGCTTTCCACCATAGAGTGGAGGGAGTGCACCTCTTCTTCGATTTTTTCTACGCTTTCATTGGCCATTGCTTGAGCGCGAGTTTCTACCATACACCCGTCTGACGAAATTTGGGACCGCCGAATTTTTTTTTTACTAAGAATTGAATGGTACCACCTTGCTCAGCTCGTCGTCCTGATTCTGATGGGCTAGGTCACCAATAAGCGCCCTGGAAGATCTCAGACTCGTTTTTTTTTTTTTTTTTTTTTAACTCCTAACGGAGTTTTACTCCTTTCTGATCAATACTGCAGTCGCCAAATCCTCAAAATGTCAATGCCATCAAAAGTCCTGCGAAAATTATATCCAGGTACAGGAACCCTTTCCCACTACTCCGATCTGGCTAATCTGGGAGATCTGAATGGTGGAATAACTGCTCTTGCTGATCTGGAATGTCCGATCTGGTGGATCTGAGAGATCTGAATGGTGGAACAACTGCTGCTGCTGATCTGGAATGTCCGATCTGGTGGATCTGAGAGATCTGAATGGTGGAACAACTGCTGCTGCTGATCTGGAATAGATGATGTGTGATCCCTCGAGAGAAAGGGAACTATGGTCTTGGGGAGTGTCAGGTGCTACAGATCGCAATATACATAAGGGTCTGACAGTAGTACTCGGCCTAATGTTTCAGGGCTCTAACTAAGGAGGATCGACCGTACCCTTAGCCGTACAACCCGACTACCCTATCGTACGGGCGAGTAATCTCTCCGAGTGCTGTTCTCGGTGTACTGTAGCCACAAGATGGCCGAAGTTTTATCTATGGCGAGGTTTCAAGGGAGCTAGGGGGCTTCCTATATACCCAGAGGGTACGTGGAAGACAGTCCGTGCGCGGTTCTGTCTAATGCGCTACTACTCGAAGGGGTACCCACAGGGGTTACAAGGGAGTCCAACAGACGTGACCACCTCTTGTATTTCCTGCGTGCATGCCTCCCCAAATCCGCAAGTTTATGCGCTTAACGACAGATCCCGTGGTTTAAAGACGCTGGAACACGTCTCTAGCCTAAAATTTTTTTGCTAAAATTTGGAGATCCCACCAAGCCCTGGAAAGTGCTCTGATACCACTTGTTATGCTCTTAACCTGCAAAGCGATACCCAAACAGAGAATTTGCGAAGAAAAGATACCGAGAACACAAAATATGCGAAGAAAATATACCCAGAGCACAGAATAGCAATGATTTTATTATCCAGAGAGAAATGTTCACAGGCCTCTTCGAGGGGGCAACCTCCAATAGAGCAGAGCTCGATTACAAACAAGACACAATACTCCTCGCAGGGAGTCTCTATCCTTTATATATGACTCATACATGCAATACCACGAGCCAATATCGTGAATTTTATTAATACCATCTATCTAATACTACCGCCCATTTACCATCTAACTAATACTTCCGCCCATTTGCAACTAACTGTGGTCCCGTCATTAATTGCGGGTTAACCACTTACAATTATTAATATGGGCTTTATTGACTCTTGACTATGACGTGATCCCATGACATAAATAAGGGGGTTAGGGTGGGACCCTAACAATGGGAGTGCATGAAATGCGCCAAGTATGGTGGGAGATGCAACCCCCTTTTGTGTTTGTTGGCATCACATCAAGGTGACGGGGGAATGCCGACTCATGGGCACCCTATTGGACCCTATATTAGGTTGGGAGGACCTACCTATGGTTTTTTGCATGGCTTTTCGCACATAGTTTTGGATGTGTTGGTTTTCGGTCCATGGTTTTGGACACGATGGTTTTTGGTCCATGGTATAGGATGCTTCGGCATGTATAAATATGTATTGTAACATTGAAAGGAATATAATGAAAAATCAAGCTGGTAGTCCCGGTTTTGGGATATAAGGGAAAAATATATGTGTATATGTGTTTTATGTTTTATGCTCTCACATTGTTTATTTTCCGTGTCTTAAAATTCGTATGCAGGTAATTTTTGTACGAGGTTAAAACCTACATTTGGTATAAGAGCTGTTTTGGCTTCAAGGGGATGCCTTTGTTGTTGAGGGGTTTCGCTCTGGCCTGTGGTAGACCCTGTTCAGTGGGAGATCTGTGGGATCGATTCTGGTGGTGAAAGAAGATGGCGAGCAACGGAAAGATAGAGATCGAGAAATTAATGGTCATAGTTTTGAGTTATGGAAACTCAATATGGAGGATTTGTTGGTGGATAAAGATCAGTGGATCGTAGTAGATCTGGGTACTAAACCAACGGGAGTGTCTGATGAAGAATGGAAGAAGTTGGATAGGAAGGCAAAGAGCACAATACTATTGTGTGTCTCAGATTTAGTATTGTTGAATGTATTAGGGGAAGCTACGGCTAAGGCTTTGTGGGACAAGTTACAGACTTTGTACCAATATAAGTCTCTGGTGAATAAATTGTTCTTACATAAAAAACTGTATAACCTGAGGATGAAAGATGGAGACTCGATGACAAAGCATCTAAACACATTTAATACTGTGGTAAGTCAGTTATTATCTGTTGATATTAAAATTTCAGATGAAGATAAGTGCATCAGTTTGTTGTGTTCTCTACTAGATTCGTGGGATAGTCTGGTTATTGCAATATGAAGCAATGCAACTGCCTTGCAGTTTGATGCAATAGTCTCATCTTTGATGATAGAGGAGATGAGACGAAAACATATGGAGAGCCAGAATGGTGATGCCTTGTCTGTACAAGGACGATCCCAGAACAGAAACAAAAATAAGTCATCGAGTGGAAGATCTAAATCTAGAGGGAAATATAAATCTCCAGGAAAAACTGCAAAGGTGGTGTGCTGGAAATGTGGAAAGGAAGGGCACTAAAAAAGGGATTGTAAATCTAAAGCTCCCGAAAAAGGAAAGGGATCTGATGATGATCCTTCTCCAGAGGCAAAAACCGCCTCAAATGAAGGTGGGGATGTGTACTTGGCTTCTTCAAGTACACATGTAGATCATGAGGCATGGTTGATTGAATTAGGTGCATCCTTTCACTTCACTCTCCATAGAGAGTGGTTTTGCGAGTATGAGAAATATGATGGTGGTGATGTCTTCTTGGGGGATGACAGGAAGGCTAGAATCGTTTTTCGCAGAAAAGTAAAGTTGAAGTTGCAAGGTGGAAGGGTTAGAACACTTCTGGGTGTTCTGCATATTCCCGCATTGGCTAGAAATCTGATTTCCGTAAGCAAGCTAGATGATGCAGGTGTAAAAACAGTGTTCGAGAAGGATACCTACAAGATGGTTCGGGGAGCACTGGTATTGATGCGGGGAGTTTGGATTGGAACTCTATACAAGATGAAAGGTAGCATTGTTGTTGATGGGTGCAACAGTTCTGTGGTTCCTGAAAGTGGAGTAGAAAATCTAGTGGTCTCTGGAGAGAAGACCATGCTGTGGCATCAAAAGCTTGGACATATTGGAGAGAAGGGCCTTCGAATACTTCATGGTAAAGGTATGGTAGAAGGTATGAGTAATAGCTCTCTAGATTTTGATTTCTGTGAAAATTGTGTATATGGGAAGCATAATCGGGTAAGTTTCCTCTCTGGTGGTAAGAGGGTGAAACAAATATTAGAACTTGTGCATAGTGATATGTTTGGACCTGTGAAGGTTCCATCACTGGGTAAGTATGTGTACTATGTATCATTTATAGATGACTTCTCATGGAATACATGGATATATTTCTTTAAGAATAAATCTGAAGTCTTTGACGTGTTTAAAGAATTTAAGGCTCTCGTGGAAAACCAGACAGAGAAGAAGATAAAGGTGTTGAGGACAGAGAACGGTGGAGAGTTTTGCAGTAAGGAATTTGAAGAATTCTGTAAGAAGTGTGGTATAGCATGACAGAAGACTACTCCATACACACCTGAGAAAAATGGAGTTGCAAAAAGAATGAACAATACATTGATGGAAAGGGCAAGAAGCATGCTCAGTGGTGCCAGGTTAGGACATGAATTTTGGGCAAAGGCGGTGGAGACAACATGTTACCTGGTCAACAGATCACCTTCATCAGTGTTGGAGGATAAGACTCCATAAGAGGTATGGAATGGTAAGAAACACTCTCTTTCACATTTGAGGTTATTTGGATGTGATGCATATGTACATGTTCTAAAGGAGAAAAGAACCAAGTTGGATAGTAAATCTGAAAAGTGCATCTTTATTGGGTATAAGGATGGTTTAAAGGGTTATAAGCTTTGGAACCCAGTAACAAGGAAGGTTGTCTAGAACCTAGATGTGGTGTTCAGAGAGGTGAAAGATGTTATTAAACATGAAGTCCAACCAAAGCAACCTAAGAAGATAGAGTTTGAGCTTAAGGAGGAAGAATCAGACTCTAGAGCAGAGGAGGAATCAGAAGATGAAGAGCCACAAACTCCGGTTGTGAGAAGATCAGTTCGAGAAAGAAGGTAGCTGGAAAGGTATAGTCCATCTGCTTTCTATTCAAATTTTTCTTTATCTGTTACTGATGATGATCCCAAAACTATGAAGGAAGCAGTAGATTCGGAGGATGGAAAACTCTTGAAAGAGGCCATGGTTGATGAAATGGCATCTTTGCACAAAAATGAGGCTTGGGATCTGGTGGAGTTGTCGGCTGAAAGGAAATCCATTGGCAACAAATGGGTGTTCAAAAGAAGACAAATGTAGAAGGAAAGGTGGAGAAATACAAAGCTTGGTTGGTAGCAAAAGGTTATTCCTATGTGCTGGGAATTGATTTTGGTGATATTTTTTCTCATGTTGCCAAGGTAGCTTCCATTAGATTACTTTTATCTGTTGCTGCTGCTTTTGATTTTGAGGTAGAACAAATGGATGTGAAGACAACATTTCTTCACGGGGATCTAGAAGAGGAGATCTACATGAAGCAACCTGAATGCTTTGTTGTGAAGGTTAAGAAAGAATTGGTATGCAAGTTAAAGAAGTCTCTGTATGGGTTAAAACAATCACCAAGGATGTGGTATCAAAAATTTGATACATTTATACGGGGACCTGGCTTCACTAGAAGCAAAGCAGATCACTATGTGTATTTTAAATTAATTGGTGACCGTGTTATCTATCTGGTCTTGTATGTGGATGATATGTTGCTGGTTGGAAATGAAAAAGAAATTATCTAGGATTTGAAGACCCAATTGTCCTCCAAATTCGACATGAAAGATCTTGGTGCTGCAAACTATATTTTGGGCATGGAAATTAAAAGAGATTGGGCATAGAGACAACTTTGGTTAAACCAGAGGAAGTATGTCAAGACAATATGCAGAGGTTTAATATGCAGGATAATAAACCAATGAAGGTTCCTATTCCTGTAGGTGTAAAGTTATCTGCTGAACAGTGTCCTAAGACACAAGAAGAGGAAGAGAACATGTCCCGTGTTACATATGCAAGTGCAGTCGGTAGCCTGATGTATGCGATGGCCTGTATTAGACCAGGCATTGCACATGCAGTGGGAGTATTGAGCAGGTTTATGTCAAAACCAGGGAAGGAGCATTGGACAGTGAAGCGGGTCTTCAGATATTTGCGTGGCACTAATGATCATGGTTTGTGCTACCAAGGAAGACTAGGATTGGACAAAGTTTTGGATATTCGTGGCTTTGTTGATGCAAACTGGGCTGGAGATCTGGATCAGAGAAGATCTACAAGTGGGTATGTGTTTAACCTGTTTGGAGGTGCAGTCAGTTGGATGAGTAAGAAACAATCTGTAGTGGCACTATCAACTACAGAGGCAGAATACATGGCATCCACTCATGCAAGCAAGGAAGCAGTTTGGTTGTAAATATTGTGTTCAAGTAGGGGGTTAGTATAGGGAGCTATAAGGATAGACTGTGATAGCCAAAGTGCAATTTTCTTGGCAAAGAACCCTGCTTACCATTCAAAGACAAAGCACATTGATGTTCAATATCACTTTGTGAGGGATATGATAGAAGACAAAAAGGTGTTGCTGGTAAAGGTGGACACTTTGAAGAATACTGCAGATGCATTGACAAAATCTGTGAGCTTTGAGAAGTTCTCTTGGTGTAGAGAAAAAATGGGCATTGCAGGGGTGGATAAATGACTAAGATCTCCTGTGCCCCCCTGTGGAAAGAAGACAACAAGTGGGAGAATGTTGGATTGTGTTATATTAGGTTGGGCGTACCTACCTATGGTTTTGTGCATGGTTTTTCGCACATGGTTTTGGACGCAATGGTTTTCGGTCCATGGTATTGGATGCTTCGGCATTTATAAATATGTATTGTAACATTGAAAGGAATATTATGAAAAATCAAACTGGTAGTCCCAGTTTTGGGATCCAGGGGAAAAATCTCTGTTTATATGCGTTATTCTCTCGCATTGTTTATTTTCCGTGTTTTAGAATTCTTATGCAAGTAATTTCTGTACGGGGTTAAAACCTACACACCCTCCTTGGGGGATAAGGTCCTTTATAGCCAGATCTTTATAGTGAGCTCGAATGGATTCTAAAATTTCCTCACTCCGATCCAAGTCAAGGAAATTGTTGGACACCTAATCTTCAATGGGTTAGTGTGGAAGCCGAATAGACAAAAGGAAGTCCAAGAGACCTTGGGATGTGAAACCCAACGGTCAATGTTATGAAACTAGCTCAAGAAAAAGATAGAAAAGATAGATCAACGCCTTAGAATTCCTTTACATTACATAAATGAACAATTCTTCGATGATACAAATGAAAATACCTCCTTTCTATATATAGGAGTCTAAGGGGTCATAACATAATCAGAGCCGACATAACAATAATAATGTAAGGGCACAATAATAACAATAGTGGGCTTTTATGGGGCACAATAGTAACAATATGGGCACTACATGGGTACATCAATATAATAAGTGGGTTATACTAATAATAATAAGGGGTTACACTAGTAGTATAGGGGCATAACATGCCCCTCTCCTTCAAAAAGCGTTGTCCTCAACGCTTGAGTAGTTCTTGATGCTTCTGTATAAAATTCTTGTCCTCCCATGTGGAATATTTAGCGGGTAAGTTCTTCCACTTGATGAGATGCTCTGAAATTGATCGATTTGGTAGCTGTCAGGTTCTTGTTTCTGTGGCTGCTCCAGGTTCCAATATGATTTTTGCTTCCTCTTCAATTTCTGGCAATATTGTTTGAATTGGGATCTTTTGCAACTTTTGAATAAGTGGCCATACTTCTTCGTCCTTCTTCCATTCATCCCTTGCATCGTTTATCCAATCTGTTTGATAATATAAATAGCACAAAACAATGCTTCCACATCCTCATCCTTGAAGAGTCTTCCCATTCGGTAAGGTCGCCATTTTTAAGTGCATGTAGTATTGCCAACATTTCCTTCTCATAAATAGCTTGCTTGAGATGTAGCAGTAAAAATACCCAATCACCTACATCAAATTTTTTTTCACTACGATGTTGATCTACCTGTTGTTTCGTTTGATTTTGCACCGAAGTGGCGTTATCCTTTAAAAGTTGGAGAACTTGTTGTTGATGCTGGATGTGATCTTTCACTGCTTGAACCTTTTTCTTCTTGATATGTCCTTCTATCTATAGAGTTTGAGGAGTGGTAATTTCTTCCAATCCTTTACAAGATATGGTCGTATTCATTTCTTGATGCTTGATGTGATCTTTCACTTCTTGAACATTTTTCTTCTTGATATGTCCTTCTATCTTGATAGTTTGAGGAGTGATAATTTCGAACAATGAATTACAAGATATGGTTGGATTTATTTCTTCTTTCTCGATGTGATCTTTCACTTCTTGCACCTTTTTCTTCTTGATATGTCCTTCTATCTTGAGAGTTTGAGGAGTGGTAATTCTTGCCAATGCTTTACAAGATATGGTATGATTCATTTCTTCTTTCTCTGGGGTGGGGTCCTGGCGTATATCTTCTTCTTTTGATGTTAATTGATCATTTTCTTCCTCCTCTTCATATTCTATGTAAAATAATTTCTTCTCAGCACACTTATGACCTTTAGTGCATTTGCTATCACAATTGTAACAAAGCCCTTTTTCTCCTTTTTCTTCCAATTGTTGTGGTGTAACCCTTGTAGGTTGTGGAAGGCTAGGAGAAACAACACTTCCATCTTTATAGTTGTGAGGGGTATGCTTCCTGGTTTCCATAATTTTTCTTTCCACTATGTCACAAAGCCCTTTTACTCTTTCCAATTGCTGTGGTGTTGCTCTTTGTAACCTCATAATGTGCTATCATTTCCTCCGTGAAAATTGACCACGTAACAAGTTGTTTACGAGAACAAAGCCCTTCGTACCATAAAAATTGATCTGGTTCTAAATATGAATATGCAATACATACCTTTTGTAACAGTTGTACACCATGTAGATCAAAATATTGCTCCATTTGAAGTATCTATTTTACCGGATCCTTGCCATCAAACTTCCTCATCTTGCTTTTTCTTGATTTTATGAGCTCGACCTTGAAACGACTGTAACTCTGTACTTTCGGATCTTTAAGTTCTGAAATTGCGACCTATAGTAGCTCTCTGTGTCCTCTTTCCAATGCCACCAGTCTAATCCAAATTGGATTCTCTAAGGAAGAGTTATGCACAATCTCCCAAGATGACCTGATTATAGACCTTTCCAGAAGAGCGAACTTGTATGAAGTGCCACGTGTCACTGTTTCAACCTTTGGATCTGAAAAATGCATACAAGAAACTACAGTCCGTCCTATTTCTGTACCTTCTTACGAAATTTCAATCCGATCCCCAGAGAGAAAGTTGTGATGATTTCCCCAGGTCACCTGTTTGGAATGTAATTCAGGAGTCTGCAAAAAGACCAACTTCCTCAGATCATATCTCCACAAATATAGCGCGAAAAGCTTTGAAATTTGGATCCGAGGTTCAACACGATTTCTTCTCAAATGGGGTTTTTTTTGCAACTTCTGAAACATCGCAGAAAAAAAGTTATAGCGAAAATGCCACGATGACTTGTTTGGAGCAGCGAAACCCTAGAAACCAAAGCTCTGAAACCAAATGTTATGAAACTAGCTCAAGAAAAAGATAGGAAAGATAGATCAACGCCTTAGAATTCAGCCTCTTCGAGGGGGCAACCTCCTTTACATTACATAAATGAACAATTCTTCGATGATACAAATGAAAAGACCTCCTTTCTATATATAGGAGTCTAAGGGGTCATAACATAATGAGGGCTGACATAACAATAATAATGTAAGGGCACAATAATAACAATAGTGGGCTTCTATGGGGCACAATAGTAAAAATATGGGCACCACATGGGTACATCAATATAATAAGTGGGTTATACTAATAACAATAAGGGGTTACACTAGTAGTATAGGGGCCTAACAGTCAAACAATGTATTATAAATGTATATCATTTGTTAATAAAAATGTATTCTCATGTTTTATCTTTCATATTATGTTGTTGACCATGTGTGTTTAACATGGTATTAGAGCCATGATGTGTGGCCTTCTCCCACCATTAGTTGGGTGGTCTTCTTCAAACTGGGTGCTCTGCCATTGTGCACTATTTTAGTTGTCCTCTCTGCCTTTTGCACTGTCCTTCCTGCAGAAATGTTACATTTACCTCAGAGTGAATCCTGTCAGCTATATTGTAGTCACGATTTTCTGCCCATATTCTTCATTTCTACAACCTGACATATCTGACCTCCGAGTCTGTCCCTTTAAGAGTAACTGAAATATTTCTCTGCAAAAAAAAACTGTATACATTATTTTTCCGGTGTCAGTACAATCACTCAGGCCAAAACGCCTCCACAATTCCTGCATTATCGATGCTCCCAAATTTAGCTTTCTGCATTGGTAACTCTCCTGTTAGTTTCTTGTCATTAAATTTTGTGCTCTGTCCCATTATTATTTTTTGAATAATCTATGCGTTGAAGACAATCCATACCGAATTTCACTGTCATTGGCATTGATATTTTACATATGAAGCTATGTTGGAATCGCTGATTGTCGCTGTGTTGGAATGGCTTGACTGTGATATGGTGTACACTTGCGTGGTTGAAAACCGGTGTGAAAGACTGTGCGTTAAAACTTCCACGACATTGAGTTTGGTCGAAACATGGAAAATATGTTTTTGAAGGCCGAATTGTGTGAGCATCTTCAGAAATTACTGTGCCAAGGAAGAAGCCGATTTTTCCTTCACCAAAGAGGCAGAGTATTCCTGTAATTTATTGGCTCAAATTTTCCAGTCCAAGAAGGTCGCCCTCTATTCCATTGGTGCCGTCATTTTCTATGGTCTGAGTTCTGCTTACCAAAGGGTCAAGTTTTCCACTGTCAGAGAGGCCTGCACATTGACTGAAGTTTTGTCGCTCTTGGAGGATTAGTTTGGTGTTAGAAGACGAGGTATTTATTATCAAATGGACGATCAATTTATGTGGGTGGAGTTCAGAAGATTTTAGTGGGCCGTGGACTTCTCCCCAAACAGATTTACACCCTTGTACGTGGGCTGAGCATTCCTTATAATCTTCCTTCACATTCAGTGAGTCTTGGGGGACGAGTTTCTAAGTATTTGGGTTGTAGCTGACCGTTGTATGATCTATGGAATTTACTGAGCCTATATGTATCAGATTTGAGACTCACTGCTATAGCTACTTGTCAAGAAAACACTATACATTCACTATGGAAAAAGGAAGATGAGTACGCAAATATTTGGAGCCTATGATTTTGAAGAGTGCCTTGCTAGAATATCTTATTTGTATGGATGATATATGAGAGCCTCCTTGCTGAAGATAATCCCAGGTTCCTCTATCTTTGTGTATTATAAATTCTGTTTGTGAGTTAATGAGATATCTGATCATATTTAATAAAAAAAATGTGTAGAATGTGTTCACAGTCTTTAAGGGCTGTGCCAGATGGTCCATTGGAATGCTACCCCTATTCGTTGTCTTGGTGATTTGTAAATTCAAATCCTGTGTTGGTTTGAGCACTGGTAGTTCTTGCTCGTGGTATCAAATCGCTGCTAGAATCTACAACATCATTGTGTAAATTCTGAACGTGTCTTTCAATGAAGAGTGAAGAAGTATGTGGTTGCTACACTTGTTATTAGTATTATTTATGCTTGCTGGGTCTAAAGTTGATATCAAATTAATATTTTTAAGTTCTTCCACAAGTATTTGTCCCAACATATTATGTATTTACATGAGCTAGCAACAAGGAATGCACCTACAACATTTGATACACAAACTATTTGTTAAAATACTACAGTGGACGAAACCATACAAACTCAAGACTCTTTGTGGTTTTCTCTTAGTTATTCTGGTTGGGTTTCTTATAGTGGACTATTGTTTTCTTTGAAGAAAGTGGCCACATCAGAGAATATTTTTTCGTACCCTAGTCAAAGAATTTATATATGAGCATTCAAGTACTGTCCATGACATGGTGCTATAGTTGTTGAAGTTTTGATAGCCATCATTTCCGCTTTGAAAGTGAAGGAGTATTTGAAGTATCCAAGCAAGTTTGTAGTTGTTGCTGCCCCAGTGTGACATTGTATTTAAAACTCATTTTTTGTCTACATATATATGCATTAATTCCTTGATTTGACTGCTGCAGTTTGGTGGGCTGTATAAAGGCAATGATTGTTTTGACAAATAAAAGTAGTCTTTTGTGGAGAAAAGTTTAGTCGGTTGTATTGTCAGAACATAGTGTTGGTCATGAGTAAACTCTTATTTTTATATGGATCGTAATTGGTGCTTGCTGGTTGCACAATGATCATTTGCTTCACATTTATAAAGGATATTTCTATGTATGAGAATGGGTATTACTTTTTTGCATTGAAGTAGTAGTTGTGATCAGTTTTTAAGGTGTAATTCTGACATTAAAGAAAAAATGGCCAGAATCAATGAAGTATTAGAGTTCCTCAAAACTCTCATATTGTCTACTACTCATGATACATTAAAAGTAAGCAAAGTTTCTCTCACAGACATTCAAGTCTGTCTACAAAATGCACAAGAGAAAATTGATTTTTTGCAGCTCGAATCTCAACTACAACAAGAAGAATTAAAACAGAGGAGTCATTCTGAACATGTTTCTGTTCAAAACATTGAGATTGCAACCCATCAGAAGTAAGTCAATAATGTTACAATTGGTTCAGATTTAGTACCCAATAAAGCAGTAGGTGTACATGCAGACGCAGAAATTCAATCTACACTTCCCAAGCCCATCATCAAACCTTGGGAACAGCTTGTCCACAACAAGCACATAACTGGTCATGGATATAAGAAGGACTTGTCCTTTCATATTCCAGACTACTCAAAGCCAATCCAATTTCAAAGTGTTGGATTCATTCATGACAGTTCACCTGCTCCTCATGACAGTTCACCGTCAGCGGTTCCAGATTATGTTCCTCTTCCACAACAACAGATTGTAAAATGACAACACTGCGACCGAGTTGGCCATCTGAAAGATTACTGTTTTGATCTTCATCCATGTAAGCACTATCATAAAACCAGTCATTCTTCAAACAAATGCTTCAGAAACAAACGTCCTGCAGGGACAAAGATTCATCTTGGATGGATCGCTTCTTGGCAATGGGCATCAACAACCAAGAAGATATTCCAATCACATGTCAGAACTTGTTCTAGAGTATTGAACAGTCTTGCAGTTGAGTTTTCTCCATCATCTCACCTGGTATCTAACAGGGGGGGAAATGATGGTCATCTACAAGCTTCAAAGTCACATCAAGCGAGCCTGAGCCACAACTTGTCACACTAGATTCAAAGTTGTAGCCAGAGACAAAGATGCCCCTGAACATGCCTTCAATTGGTAATCTGGGACACTTCCTCTAGCAGAAGACTTCAGATTCTTGCTAGTTTCGAAAGAATTCCAGGAACAAAATTGAGAACACTTCCTCTAGTAGAAGACTTCATCTTCTCGCCAGTTTTGGAAGAGTTCCAGGAATTACATTAAGCATTCCAGAGTTGTTGGTCATCCCTAAACCATCACAGGTTGAGACTTCCCTTTTCAGGTTGAAGTTCTCCCTTTTATGCGGGGTGAGACCTCCCTTTCATGGTTGAATGTTTCCCTCTTCAAAACAATAGGAGCACTTCCTTTAGCAGAAAACTTCAGCTTCTTGCCAGTTTTGGAAGAGTTTCGGGAACTGCACTAAGCGTTCCAACGTTGGTGGTCATCCTTAAACCACATCCCTTTATACCAACATTTCAGAGAGCACATTCAGCCTAGTGTTGCCATGCATTTTTCCACATTTTGTATTATAGCTCTCTTCTTGGACTTATACATAACCCTTCGGATTAAGGGGGGGAATGTTGGACACCTACTCCTCAATGGGTTGGTGTGGAAGCTGAATAGACAGAAGGAAGTCTAAGAGACCTTCGGATGTGAAACTCAACGGTCAAACCATGTACTATAAATGTATATCATTTGTTAATAAAAACGTATTCTCATGTTTTATCTTTCATATTATGTTGCTGCCCATGTGTGTTTAACAGAAATGAGTTTTTACACCGAGACCAAAGTTAACTAGCTTGTTAGCTAGTTTGTTGCCTTCTTTGTAGACATGAGAGGAGAGGGGAGCTGTGATTTTTTCTAGGAGTTTTGCAATATTACCTATTCGAGCTTCCAAACTTGAAATTCTCATTGGATTTTTCGAAATATATTGATAATGGTATCAAAATATCCTTCAATAACGAGCTTGTTAAATTGTTTGCGAATAACTATTAAGATAGCCTACTCTAGTGCCCAGATTTCAACAACATTATTAGTGTTGAGGCTTATGACACCTGCATAAACATGGAGAATCTACCCATTATTGTTACAAAATACTCCAACATAATTGGATTGGCTCGGATTTCTTTTCGAGGCCTCGTCAAAGTTAAATTTGATGAAGTCCTCCAAGGGGGGACTAGAAGGAAGAGCTAGAAGGGAAGAATTTAGGGATAGAGGGAGTATTCCATATGGAATAGGGAGAGAGACCCAATTTGGTTAGAATTATTTTTTAGTTTGATTACATTCCCAATCTTTGGAGACCAAGGAAGAGAATAAGTTGTTTTCCTTATTTTATGTAGAATAGCTTCTTAAATAAAGTCTGTGGAGGCCCTGATGTTCTTAGATGTTTGCCTATTACGCTCCTTCCAAATCTCCCATAGGATGAATCTTGGGATGAGTTGCCATGCTCTATTCACAATGGGATTTAGTAAAATGGGACTCATGCCAGAATTCTAGAGTGGAGAGGACATTATTTTTTATTCTATTGGTCTTTCGAAAGAGCATAACAAGGTGCTCCCAGATAGAAGCATAGAAACCTAAACCGCTATGAAGATGTTTGGAATTTTCTGAATTGGAGAAGAAAAGAATACAGATTGAGGGTCCTTGCAAACCAGACTTTGAACCTTGTCCCATGTTAAATTATTGCTCCATAATAGAAACCGCAAACAAGAGTGATTTTGGGCTAGTTTTTGAGATTCCATATTTTACACCATTTTCCTTCATCATCCTCATTGTTGTTTCTTGTGATAAGTCTATAAGCTTCAAATGGTTAAAATTGTTTGAAGGATGATAATCCCAACAAAGAATATTGTTGCCCTCTTGAACCATAATTATTTTGTTTGCTAATTCTTGCTTGATAATTGTGCTTTCATTTTGAGAAGGAGGCTCAATCCATTACTCATATGAATTCCAATTATACAATTGGGAATTGCAGTTGGATGAGTCCCAACAATGTGTAACTAAGATTTAGCCCCTGGAGATGAGGGATTCCTTGGTTAGGAAAAGTTGTTAATTCTGAGCTAATTTTGGTCATTAATGCCATGAGTCATCCCAAAACAATGCACTGTTCCCATTTTTGATTTCCCAAAAACTATGATCTTGGACAACATGTTTGTTGCTCCAAGTAGCATTCTAGATATGGGAAAACTTGATTTTTCCTGTCATTTTGATGAGTTGATGTTCCTCGATATTGGGGGCATACTTACATTTCTCCATTTTGCTCCATAAATTCATTGGGTTTTTTATCCATCTCCACTATGTTTTAGCACTTAGGGCTCTGCTGAGTATATCTGGATCACGAAGACTAATGGCTCATTTTTTGGACAACCAATTTTGGTCCGTTGGAATTAGAGCCCATTTTCGGTCTCTTATGGTGCCCCTAAGAGGAAGTTGCACTGAATATTTTTGATCTTCTTTAGAATGGATTTGGGGGCTACCATAGCTGAGACAAGATAAGTGGGGAGGGATTGAAGGATAAATTTGAGTAAGATTAAGTGACTTGGTAGATTAAGCGATATGAAAGTCCAACAAGAAAGTTTGGCTTCAAATTTGTTATGAAACCAACTCACAAAAATAAAAGATAGATAAATGCCTTCAAAATAAGCCTCTTCGAGGGGGGAAACCTCCTTTATATTACACAAATGAACAATTCTTTGATGATACAAATGACAAGATCTTCTTTCTATATATAAGAGTCTAAGGGGTCATAATATAATCAGAGCCGACATAACAATAATAATGTAAGGGCATAATAATAACAATAGTGGGCTTCTATGGGGCACAATAATAACAATATGTGGACTACATGGGCACAAAAATATAATAAGGGGGTTGTAATAATAATAATAACAATAAGGGGTTACACTAGTAGTATAGGGACCTAACATACCCCTCTCCTTGAAAAAGTGTTGTCGTCAACGCTTGAGTAGTTCTTGATGCTTCTGCATAAAATTTTTGTCCTCCCATTTGAAATCTTCAGCGGGTAAGTTATTCCACTTGATGAGATACTTTGAAATTGATCGATTTCGTAGCTGTCGGGTTCTTGTTTCTGTGACTTCTTGAGGTTCTAATATGACTTTTCCTTCCTCGTCCAGTTCTGACAATATTGTTTGAATTGAGATCTTCTGCAACTTTTGAATGAGTGGCCACACTTCTTCGTCCTTCTTCCATTCATCCCTTGCTTCATTTATTCAATCTGGTTGGATAATAGAAATAACAAAAACAATGCTTCCACATCCTCATCCTTGAGAGTGCATCTGCAACAACATTTTTCTTATTTTTTTTGTAGATGATTTCAAAGTCATAACCCAACATATTTGGGACCCATTTTTTCTGTTCTTCTAAAGATAATCTTTGTTCTAAAAAGTATTTAAGACTATCATGATCCATTTTTACCTTAAAGTGTCTTCCCATTAGGTAAGGTCACCATTTAGAGCATGTAGTATTGCCAATATTTCCTTCTCACAAATAGCTTGCTTGAGATGTAGTCGTAAAAATATCCAATCGCCTACATCAAAAATTCTTTCACTGCAATATTGATCTGCCTGTTGTTTCATTTGATTCTGTACCAAAGTGGCGTTATCCTTTAAAAGTTGGAGAACTTGTTGTTGATGCTCGATGTGATATTTCACTGCTTGAATCTTTTTCTTATTGATATGTCCTTCTATCTTGAGAGATTGAGGAGTGGTAATTTCTTCCAATGCATTACGAGATATGGTCGGATTCATTTCTTGATGCTTGATGTGATCTTTCACTACTTGAACACTTTTCTTCTTGATATGTCCTTTTATCTTGATAGTTTGAGGAGTCGTAATTCTAGCCAATGCATTAAAATATATGGTCGGATTCATTTCTTCTTTCTCGATGTGATCTTTTACTTCTTGAACCTTTTTCTTCTTGATATGTCCTTCTATCTTGAGAGTTTGATGAGTGGTAATTCTTGCCAATGCTTTACAAGATATGGTCCGATTCATTTCTTCTTTCTCTGGGGTTGGTTCCTGGTGTATATCCTCTTCTTTTGATGTTTTTTGATCCGTTTCTTCCTCCTCTTCATAATCTATGTAAAATAATTTCTTCTCAACACACTTATGACCTTTAATGTATTTGTTATCACAATTTTAACAAAACCATTTTTCTCTTTTTTCTTCCAATTGTTGTGGTGTCAACCTTGTAGGTTGTGGAAGGCTAGGAGAAACAACACTTCCATATTTATAGTTGTGAGGGGTAGAATTCCTTGTTGCCATAATTTTTCTTTCTACTTTTCTTGCCAACTTGAATGTATTCTCCAATGAATCAAGTTCCCAAAGACGAACCTCATGTTGAATGTTATCCTTTAAAGTCCCTATGGAGACATCAATCCTCTGCTTCTCTGGAATATCATTTTCCATTATATTCAATTTTCAAAAGTCCTCAATGTGCTCTGCCATTGAAAATTTTTGTTTGAGATTTATCAGTTGGATAAAGAAGGTGTTTCTCTTTGTATCCTCATAATGTGCTATCATTTCCTCTGTGAAAATTGACCACGTAACAAGTGGTTTACGAGAGAAAATCCCTTTATACCATAAAAATTGATCCAGTTCTAAATATGAAGATGCAATACGTACCTTTTGTAATAGTTTCACCTCATGTAGATCAAAATATTGCTCCATCTGTAGTATCCAATTTACCGGATCCTTTCCATCAAACTTCCTCATATCACCTTTTCTTGATTTTAGGATCTCGATCTTGAAATGTTTATAACTCTATAATTTCAGATCTCCAAGTTCTGAAATTGCGTCATGTAGTAGCCCTCTGAGTCCTATTTCTAATCCCACATGTCTGATCAAGATTGAATTCTTCAAGAAAGAGTTATGTCAAATCTCCCACGATGACCTGATTATAGACTAGTTCAGTAGAGCGAACTTGTACAAAGAGCCATGTGTCACTGTTTGAACCTTAGGACCTGAAACTAATACAAATAAAGTTATAGTCCGTCCTCTTTCTGTAACTTCTTACGAAATTTTTGTTTGATGCTCAAAGAAAAATTTATGATGATTTTCCCAAGTTCACTATTTGGGATGTAATTTAGGAGCCTGCAGAAATCCTAAATATCTTGGATTGTATCTCCGAAAATATAGCAAAACAAGATCTAAAATTTGGGGCCGAGCTTCACCACATTTTCAGCACAAATGGGTTTTAATTTTCAAATCTAAAACTTTGTATAAAATAAATTATAGCAAAAATTCCACGATGACCTGTTTGAGATGGAATTCTGGATCTTGAAAAAACACTAACTTCCTCAGATCATATCTCCAAAAATATGGCGAGACAAGATTTGAAATTCAGACCCGAGGTTCATAACGATTTTGTCTCACATGGGTTTTTCTTTTATCGTATGAAATGTCGCAGAAAACAAATTATAGCGAAAATTCCACGACGACCTGTCTGGAGTAGCGAAACCATAAAATCCAAAGTTTTGATACCAAATGTTATGAAACCAACTCACAAAAAGATAGATAAAAGCCTTAAAAATAAGCCTCTTCGAGGGGGAAACCTCGTTTACATTACACAAATGGACAATTCTTTGATGATACAAATGAAAATACCTCCTTTCTATATATAGGAGTCTAAGGGGTCATAATATAATCAGAGCCGACATAACAATAATAATATAAGAGAACAATAATAACAATAGTGGGCTTCTATGGGGCACAATAATAACAATATGGGGACTACATGGGCACAACGATATAATAAGGGGGTTGTAATAATAACAATAAGGGGTTACACTAGTAGTATAGGGGCCTAACAAAATTTAAGAAGAATATTTTCCTATACCTTTTTTAAGAGAGGATTGCCAGTGAAAGGTGTTCCAAGATATTTGGATGGAAGACAGCTCCTTCGAAAACCAAGAAAACGAGATATGTGAATTTGGATAGATAGTGGGGTATTAAAAAAGAATATTTGATATTTTTCCATGTTAATGGAGGTTCCTGAAGCATCAAATAAGTCTTGGAGGATGTTTTTAAGGGTATTGGCTTCTTTGATAGTGGGGATTCTCAAGAGAAGAGTATCATCCATGTTATCATCTTATTTTACCTCCTTGGGTCAGTGTTCCTTGGTCCTCATGGCTGTTTGGCTTTTCCAGGCCTTAGACCTCCTTTTTTCTAATCTTACCCCCTAGTCGCATGGATGTAGGCCTATGAGAGTGACTGGAGCCTCCTAGTCCCTCCCAACCCTTCCTTATGCATGCAACTATGGCCTTTTTTCACTCTTTTATATTCCTGTGACTCGGGATGTCTTCTAGAGTGCCTTGGTCCCTAGGGATTAGATTGAATTATCACTTATTCGAGCTAGCCAAAAATTATCATTTAGAAGTTTCTATTACTTCTCGTCGTTCTGAGCATCTACACACATCCTCTTGGGACCTCTCTTCTGCCTATTTATTCTAGACCATTTGAGAGGGTCAAGAGAGTTTTTTGGACTAGAGAGTTTTGGAGAGCCAAAGCTCTAGAGAGCTAGAAATCTTGAGTCTATGTTGTTATCTTGTTGCTAGAGAGAGAAATTGTGAGGTCCTTATTACTTGAGTGTTGCTCTTCATGTTCATTTCGTTGTTATAGTGGGGAGACTCTGTCGGATCGCGGAGAGGAGGCTTTGAGGTGAAGTTATATGCTCGTGATCAATTTTTTCCCGATTAATAGAAACATATGTTCCTTCCCTGTATCTATTTGCGTTCAACATTCTTTATGGTGATTTCTATGATATTTTGATCTAATGACCTTCCGGGGAAGGTCACATGTTGTCTCTGTCTATTTGTGGTTGTGTGTAGGGATCAAGATAAGGTGTGGATGAGGTAGATCGCTCGTGTGGAGTGTGGGAATCTGCATCAGACCCAAAATCCTTCCCTAACCTGCGAGGAGGTCATATGCACACATATTTCCTTGTAGTACATAGAATCGATTTCCTGATGCATGTTTGATCATTTGGGTTGGGACGTTATTGTATTTCTATTGGTCTTTCCTTTTTATGTCTGGTGATTTGATTTGGACACAAGATCATGGAGCAATAACTACTTGAAAATTTAGATGCAATAGAAGTGGCGCTTTCAATGAGAGAATACTTGCTTTCTGTCCACTTTTCCTTTGATCTATATTGATTTCTCTTCCATCCTGGTTTGCAGAGTTTTCTCCAAATTTTTCGACTCTTTGTGGCTATTTTCAGGGTTTATTTTATGAATATTTTTCATTTTTTTCTCAGCTTGTGCGTGAGTTTTCAGAAATTTTTAGTTTTTTTCCTCAGTCACTCCCACAGGGAGTCATCTATTTAACTAGAGGATACCATTCGCTTCCTTTCAGTTAGCAACAAAGCAACTGTTGGTTAGGTAAATCCCCTCTGCGGACAGAGGCGATCCCACCAGCCTAAAACAGAACTAGCCACAATCAAACCACGCTGCTACGCAAGTTCCTAGTTATGCATCAAAGGTGAATTAAGAAGACCAACCTGGAATCCAACGCTACGATTGAAGCAGAGTTGATGTTCCCGCTCCCTCGCTCCAGCAGATCATAAACGAACACCTGCACATGCAAAGGAAGAGACAGATACCAACATAAAATCTACCAAGGCACAACTATATTTCAGTCAGAAAGGAAATAAATCAACACATCACCATAATAGATAATGAGATTGGAACTATAATAGCAGTCGCTCATTAATTAATAATAAACAGGAAAAGTTACAACCATGGTTCTGACGTCGAACCTCTCCTGGTTGGGCGAGTAACTATATGTGTCTTGCAATGCATCTCCTCTCCGGCAGCATAACCTCTCTAGCATTCACTAGCATTCCTCCAAGAACTCAAGAACTCAACATCTAGCACTCCATGACTAATGACTCTCACTCCATGACTAACGACTAGCACTCCATGACTAACGACTAGCACTGCATGACTAACGACTAGCACTCCATGACTAACGACTAGCACTAGCTTGTCAAATGCATAAGGACAAGCTTATATAGATGAAGAAGGGAGGAGGATACGATGAACCGGGACACCTATTGTGGATTAACATTATCCTCAAAAGCCATTAAAGATGGAGATAGGATAGAGCTCGACATAAGACTGATTTTTTATCCTCAAAAAGTTCCATATAATGAAGGAAACAATAGTCGGGCGTGCGTTAAGGCAAAAAGCATGACCAAACTTGGTTGGCGCGACTGTTGCTCTAAGACAGAGCGCCAATGGTCGTGCCCTCTTTTGAGGATCTCCATGATTGGCGCGGGTAAGATACTGTGGACTTGCGCCAATGGAAAAAGAGCACTTTTCAGGGATAATCTGTAGGAGGTGTCTTCAGGGAACATGAAGTACATACTCAGGGGAACATAATGCAAGTGTTTTTAGACTTTGTCACTTCTTATAACTCCCGGGATGAGTCCTCCAAGGTATGACAAGAGGAGTAACAGGGATGGTGACAAATTACTGTGTAACAGATGCCCCCTAAAGCATGAAGTCCGAGAGGTGGAGAGGGGTGAAATGCTTTACAAGAACACACAAGAATACATAAGAACACATATAGTTACTGCCGTCGAGGATCTGTATTAAGAGACATGACTGATAGTTCAATTACATGATGTACGTGGTATGGTCACAGCCATCCATAAGAGAGTACATAAATAATCTAGATCCATAGTATGGACGCAGCCATCTGGTTAGGACCAATGAATTGACTCAGGTATGGTCGCAGCCATCCAGTGAATGAGTCAAGTATCAAAAATCACGCCTGGATTACAACAGACACAATCCAGGGTCTTGCGCTCCGTCTCGACCCGAACAAGAGTACAAGTTCAAGCATGTGAATATATGAGCTGAAGTCGAACATGCATGAACATCGTCTGATTACCAGTCAATAGTGGAAACTGTTAACAGACGCGAGAGGTACCACCAATAATGACAATGGTCCTCAAGGTACTATAGGTACAATCTACGGCGCGTGAATTAATGATCTGAAGTCGAACACCCGTAGAATCATTCGATCGGAGGCCAATGATGAAAACCTCGCGTCGAACACGAAGAACCTGCCATTGAGGCATGCAGGCTCCAAGGCACCGGAAGGGAGTCTCTAGATCAACTTCCTGGATAATGAGTTGAAGTCGACAGGGAGTGACCTTGATCGAAGGTGGGCCATAATGTTTCCCACATCATCGACACGAGACAGAGAGATAATGTTGTGAATCAAGATTGTGCGAACTATCAGAGGGAGGTTGTTTCTTTGCAGAGGTCAACTTCTCTCGAACATATCGGCGGCACATTAATGGAATCTGCAATATTTGAGATCAATGTATCAAAGGTCATGATGACGAGGCAATGAATGGATGAGAGGTCAAATAGGGTACCCAAGTCCATGGAAGCAAGTGAATGAGATGATATATCCCCACCCCGGACACGAAAGCAGAAAAGTGCCATGTTCAAGAGCGACATACTGCCGTCACGGTAATAATTATGGTTCAAAAATTTTCTTTTCCCCCCGCCATTTCTGGCGAGTACCCCAGTTATTTTTAACAAGCTTGATGGGGATAGCATATGCTTGTGTTGTGACAAAATCCGATGTCATTAAGTTTTAACGAGTCTGACAAAGGAAGAACTCGGCGTCTTTTCATGTTTAGAGAGTTTGAAAAGACAACAAAAAAGGAAACTCCAGGGATGTCCTTTTTCGTAAAGTTGTGTCTCTCGGGCCCGAAAAAGTATAAAATAATACCCGAAAGAACCGCCCGATCATTATGATCGAGGAGTACTTTTCATAATTAGTGATTTCGACCTGAAAAAGTAAAAAAGCGGTCAAAACCACGTCGTTTCGTAACCATTAACGAGTTTGGAACGACAAAAACCCGGTAATCTTTTTATGTTTTAATGGTCGACAAAAAGAACTTAAAACGACCGCCCCTTATTACCATTTAACGAGTCAAGAGGAGCGACTCGGCAATCTTTTCCTCTTTAAATGGTCAGAAAAGAGCTGAAAGCAGACCTCCATTTTTATTTTCTTTAACGATTCAAAAAGGAAAAATACTCGGCAATCTTTTCATATTTTACGAGTCAGAAAAGAGCGTAAAGGCGACTCGTCCTGAAGGAACGAGTGGTATAAAGGGTAGCGACTGGTTCTGGTAATGGTGGAACTTACTCGAAACATGTAAAGGTTAAGAGGCTGGCTAATAAAACCACTCATCACTGCGGTTCCTCAGGAAAGGAGAAACAACCAAGTGAAAGAATATGATCGGCCAAAGAGATGGTGGCGATGGAATGAAACAACCAAGGCTCATCTAGCAGAATTTAGCAGATAAAAGGCAATCACGGGATGTAAATCAGGTATGGGTTCATTTTTACACAAGCTTGAACCATGGAGAACTTTGCTTGTTAACAATTTTTGTTGCATGCCCCCAGCATGATAATGCAAAATCGAGGTACATGCCCCCCAAGCTTCATGGCATTCACGGAGTGGATGGAATAAAGGTTTACTTGGAAAGACTCGATTTTGAAGGAGGATGCATGCCCCCCCGGGCCAGCTGCCGTCATCAGAATGACAGAGTGGATGCTGGGGTATTTCCTGTGGAAATAAGACCATTTAGGAATGGTAGATGACTATACGTGAAGTGTGAACCGGGGAATGAAAGTTGGTCTACGACTTTGATCGTCCTTCCTTCATGCGGAAAACACATCACTCTGAAGAGTGAGGACACAATAGCACGTATGCGATAAATATAGTCTCGTCCAAGGAGTAAATTGTAATCTAACGGACCTTGGACTACCATGACACCCATTTGAATAGTCTTCCCTTCTAACGTGATAGGTACATTGGGAAGAATTCCTAAAGGTCGAGTGATTTCTCGATGGAAACCTGTAAGGTTTCTCATCTCAGGCAGAAGTAGTGGGGAACCAAGTGCTTCCGAAGTTGTTGAAGAAAGGATACTCACAGGAGATCCCTCATCAATAATTGTACCGGCCATAACCATGCGGTAGACTTGGACTATAATTCGAAATGGTATGGAGGCTGGTAACCGAGGATTGAGTAGTTGATCCCAATTGAAGGAAACAACTAGGTTGCTTGGAGGTGGGACTGGATAGACAGCCGGATATGATTCTGATGGACTTTCTTCCTGGTGCGAAGGAATGAGAGGGATGCTCACTTGATCATTAGAGTCTATGTTGATGGATAGAATTTGGACGGTGGGATCTTCCTTCTTTGCAGTGATAACATCATCTGAGGAGGTAACTTCTGAAGGCAAAACCGGGTCACTTGTAAGCCGGACCGTTTGACTTTTGTCTGGTTTGGATTCATATGTAAGATCATCTAAGGCTGGAACTTCTGAAGGCAAAACCGGGTCACTTGTAAGCTGGACCTTTTTACTTTTGTCTGGTTTAGATTCAGGTGTAAGATCATCTAAGGATGGAACTTCTGTAGGCAAAACCGGGTCACTTGTAAGCTGGACCTTTTGAAAGACCGGGTCAACTGTAATCTGGAACTGTGGACTTTTGTTTGGTTTAGACTCAGGTGGTTCATCTTTGATGATAGAGTGGTGCGTAGATGATGAATGTAAATCAACACTCGTTCCGGCCAGGGACTGGTCTGGAATAGGCGGAGCACAGGTAGGTTCAGGAAGAGAGGTCTGGACCAAAGAGGAATCATGTTTGAGCACTTGGTTAGTGGAGAGATGATCTGCAGTTGCAAAAAGACGCTGATATCCAGTGGGTAGTTGGGGTAAGGGAGCCGACAGACTTGCCAAAAGACGGGAAGCTTCATCCATAAGTGGACAAATACGAAGGAGATGATTACCTTAACAAAGTCGACAAGGGAAACGAACCTTCCCTTTTCTCTTACCAACTAACAAGGTATCGTCGATTTGCGACGACAAGGGGTGAGTCGGGTCACGGGACCATATATCTAGGATCCTGGGAATACCAGGACAATCAGAAAGAAAATGGTCCTCCTTGCATAATCGACAAGGAGACTTAGCCTTCCGCGGAGGAGCAGAAGGTGGTTCCACTTCAGATATTTTCGTCGTAGATGCGACCTTTCCCTTAGGAGACTTCTTCTTTTTGGTCTTCTTCTTCTTCTTCTTAGCCACCTGGTTACTGAAATCCAAGGTTTCACCAGGCGAAGTAGAAGATGAGGACGCAGCAATGGGCAAAGAAGGGAAGGGGTCCACCTTAGAATCAACATGGTGTTGTTCGGGTGGAGGAGGTGGTGGCGGAACAGGAGTCATCACGCTTGAGACCACCGAATTTGAAAACAACCATACGGGTAAACCAATGGTTAACCCAGGCAAAGACAATGTTGCGATATACTGAACACCGACATTTCCGACAGAAGGAAATGGACAAGGGTTCCCATCAGGAGGAACACCTTGGCCGGTGGGCGCCGGGAAGGCTGCCATTGAACGAGAAATAATCCTACTCAAGCTAACGCAAACAAAATCTAATTGGGTAGATGTTATCGTGGCCAATAAATTTTAAGACATTGAACTTAACCTTTTCATTTTTTAAGAGTCGAGAAAAGGATAAAAGATGACTCTAGTCTCCTTCGAATATTTAATGAGCATGAAGTGACAAGACGCTCACAGGCACATTTTCGTTTAGGGAGTCCGAAAAGGATCAAAAGTGACTGCTCTGGAATTCTAGGTAGAGGGTGTGCCAAACTTTTCGCAAAACCACAGAATACTTTTTAGGGTACGGGTGGTCAATCTTCGTGAATGCTGTGTTCACTGCATTGCGAATCGTAGGGCGGCTGACACGGCTTCCTATGGATAAAGGCTTTATTCCTATAGGGGTCTCCCAATATATACGCGACGGTACGTGGGAGCACAGTCCGTATTGGCACCTATCGTTTCACCGTGGAGGAATCACCCAACCACTCGACGATAAACTACCAGGTTTAAAGACGCCGGAACACGTCTCTAACCTAGACCTCTAGAGTATTTGCGTTATGTTCCAATGCGTTGTTATGTTCATTGAGTTTATTTTAAAGTTTATCTTCGATTATGTTTCAGTTTTTGGTCCTACCGTATGTGATATCTCAAAAACTTCTTAAATGCAAACTATATGCCAAAATTATATCATTTTGATTCGATGAATTCTATCTACAGGAGGGTTGAGATCTTTTCACAAACGAAATGATCACTCAACAAACAACAAAGATCCTAATGCAGCTAATAACAAGAAATGAAATTTTTTCTTTTTCTTTTTAATAGCAACAAATAACAATAAATGCTAACTAATATGATGCAAAAGATTTTTTGTTTTTCTTTCCTTTAAGATGGCATGATGCATTTAAACAAATTTTAAGAGATATGCACAATCCAAGTTCACTCAATGAAATAGAACCAATTCTGAAACACCAAAATGAACCATGCAAGCAAGGAAAAAACACAAAGACTTTCACTGAACCATGTAATCTAAGTTCGAATGAAGTCAAGTGAAATCCAAAGAGGCTAGAAGTGAAGCACTCAGAGTATAGAAGATCAACCTTTAACAAATCACTGGATAGGTGCAGAACACAACCAACAAGCTGACTGGATAATCAAGAGACCGAAACTTCCCACAGAAGGCTAGACATGCAAAGTCACTAGATGTTCTAGGGCTGAGACGAAAATCAATAGAAATAAGCAAACAGCTGAAGGATAAAGGCTAAGACCAGTCAAGCAGAGGTTCAACACACTTCCAGAGGCTGTAAGAGATATAAAAAGAGACTGAAAGAGCTTTCCACCCACACACAGGCAAAATTTACAGGGCTGGCGCGACTGTCAGCCTGCAACTTGCGCTACCACAGGATTGGCACGAGTTGCTTTTGAGCAACATGCGCCAACTGGCGCGACTGTCAGAGTAATAACCGCGCCAATTAAGCTTGCCGGCTAGAAAAATAAATAATATGACCTCAGGTCGGGTTGACAGTGCTCAGATGGGTCAAACAGTAAAGAATAAACTCAAAACTGACTCAGGAAGCTCATTCACTCAAGCAAGCAGAAGAAAATTAACATGCAAGACAAAGATCAAATAGCTTCTCCCCAGTGGAGTCGCCAAATTGTTGGTTAGGTAAATCCCCTCTGCGGACAGAGGCGATCCCACTAGCCTAAAACAGAACTAGCCACAATCAAACCACGCTGCTACGCAAGTTCCTAGTTATGCATCAAAGGTGAATTAAGAAGACCAACCTGGAATCCAACGCTACGATTGAAGCAGAGTTGATGTTCCCGCTCCCTCGCTCCAGCAGATCATAAACGAACACCTGCACATGCAAAGGAAGAGACAGATAACAACATAAAATCTACCAAGGCACAACTATATTTCAGTCAGAAAGGAAATAAATCAACACATCACCATAATAGATAATGAGATTGGAACTATAATAGCAGTCGCTCATTAATTAATAATAAACAGGAAAAGTTACAACCATGGTTCTGACATCGAACCTCTCCTGGCTGGGCGAGTAACTATATGTGTCTTGCAATGCATCTCCTCTCCGGCAACATAACCTCTCTAGCATTCGCTAGCATTCCTCCAAGAACTCAAGAACTCAACATCTAGCACTCCATGACTAATGACTCTCACTCCATGACTAACGACTAGCACTCCATGACTAACGACTAGCACTCCATGACTAACGACTAGCACTAGCTTGTCAAATGCATAAGGACAAGCTTATATAGATGAAGAAGGGAGGAGGATACGATGAACCGGGACACCTATTGTGGATTAACATTATCCTCAAAAGCGATTAAAGATGGAGATAGGATAGAGCTCGACATAAGACTGATTTTTTATCCTCAAAAAGTTCCATGTAATGAAGGAAACAACAATCGGGCGTGCGTTAAGGCAAAAAGCATGACCAAACTTGGTTGGCGCGACTGTTGCTCTAAGACAGAGCGCCAATGGTCGCGCCCTCTTTTGAGGATCTCCATGATTGGCGCGGGTAAGATACTGTGGACTTGCGCCAATGGAAAAAGAGCACTTTTCAGGGATAATCTGTAGGAGGTGTCTTCAGGGAACATGAAGTACATACTCAGGGGAACATAATGCAAGTGTTTTTAGACTTTGTCACTTCTTATAACTCCCGGGATGAGTCCTCCAAGGTACGACAAGAGGAGTAACAGGGATGGTGACAAATTACTGTGTAACAGCGACCAACCGAAACTACCTCTCTTGTTCATGCGACCGAGTTTCTAGCCTTGAAAAATCAACTTTTGTCTTCAGAAGTCCCTGTTTCTATTCTTGATCAGTATGAGCTTCTTGCTTACTGGCTGGATCTGGTCCACATCTATTTTCTTTTGCTTGATTTCCTTAGATTTTCTATCCTTCATTGGGAGAGGGTTTTTGTCTTGTACTAGGCATTGATCTTCTTGTTTTTTCTGATCTATTGGAGATCTATTGAATCTATTTGTTTTGTTGCTGTTAGCTGCCAATCTATGTCAGAATTGAGCCATTTGTTATTCATTGGTTTGGATATTCCATTGCTTGTGTTCTGCAAGGTCCCCTTGAAGGATTCTTTGTGTACTTTGGTTGATGACTAGTGTTCTCATCTTTAGATCTATTTGGCTACTTTTGTAGACTGTTTAGATCTGTTTGATATCTCACTTTTGGTTTCTTATTTCCTTTGTGCACTTTTGTCACTCAATTTTCAGTGATATACTTCTTCGTTTGGTTATTTTTTTCATAATTGGTGGTGTTGTGATTGGTTGTGCAATTGTCATCTAGAAAAGTTCTTTTGAGTGTGTTTTCATTGCTTCTTATCGCTCTCATCTGATCTTGTTTAGGCCTTCCTGTCTCTAGGGTCTGGTTTTGACCTTTGTAAAACATTGACCTTAGTTGAGCCATTGTGATACACCCCTAGAGTTATTGACATTGCCTACCCTCTTTCACTTTTGGCTTTTGGTTTGATCACTTTGAGTGTGTTTGTTTGTTTGGCTTTACTTTCCTAGTTGTGAAGCTTTTGGAGTGCTTTGCGTTCTTTCTTAGGAACTTTTCTTTGGTCTCTTTTTGGTTACTTTGATTTTCCTTTTCGGTTTGTTTTTGGGTCATTAATCTAAAAAAAAAATTGGGACAATTTGCATATTATAATTTAGTGAGAGGTGCATTAATAGGCATTGGTGTGTTGTGTGGAAAAAAAACTTACCCTCTTTTAGTTAGAATTCATCAACTAAAATGAGAATTTTCATATAGTTGCACCACGGTTACTAACAAAGAGTTATTCACACCATTTTAGTTTCACGCAACAACCTGACTATGTAAAAACAACCACTTAAAATTAATGTGATAATAAAAGTAACCAGACTCGTCTTTTTATTTTACTGGTAATACACCAACACTAGCTTAGGCTAGGGCCTTGGAGATTGGTGTGTGAGTCAACTTCTCCAAGACTACAAAACAAACATAGAAACTTGTGTTAGGGAGTTGAATCCATTTGCAGTAGTGCGGTATGGGAAGCCCTTATAACAAGAGGGTTAAGCACGAGGTCACACTTGGGCCAGGCGAGGTGAAACAACCCATTTCGTTTAGTTTTAGGTGGCGTGATATAATGGAATTTTCACGCATACAAATGATGTTATTAGAACTTGTTGTAGCACTTGGGGACCACTTGGGAGGAAAATATCAAGGGGGTTTCAGTCTTGGATCTCTAAGTTAAGTGTCTTGCCCTTACGTGTGGATTTTTCCTACGATTGTCCCCCCAGGTTATGTTATTGTTGGTGGTAACCATAGTGGCCTATCTCTTAGGGCTCACATATAGGTGCAGGGTCAGGTTCGTCTTCTTTGTACCCGAGACATATATTATTCATAATCTCTTAGTCCTCTTGGAAGGTGACCCACAACTAATAAGGGGACTTTTACTGAGTTCGAAGCTAAAAGGGCTGGGAAGCAGGTTGCGAGTATAACTATTCCATAGCTAGCTTCTTTGTATTTTGGTTTGCGTGTGCTATATTTGAGGACATGTATATCGTGTGTTGTTTGGTCTGAGTCATTAGTTTTTGTCTTAGGGTGTTCACACTAACATAATTGTGTTAAATTATAATTTTTCACCCTGACAGAATTTATTCACCATTAGTCATGACGTATTCACGGTTTGCCTCTAGAATGAGGTGGACTTATCACTCCTGCACGGAGAGTGCCTGTCAGTGCTCAAGAACTATATCAACACAGTCTCATAGTCTATACCCGGTTCTTCTGGTAGTGATTTGTTCTCTATTGAGACTTTGGCAGATGATTCTGCTACACTTGCCAATCCACTCTTGATCGATCCACTGGGACCTAAGTTGTTGCGGCTAAACCCTGACAGTTCTAAACCTTCTTATATTTTCGTACCTTTGTCAATTATCTTTCCTATGGTAGATTCTAAGACCTATTTACCCTCTACATCTGCAGTGTCAATTTCCATGTCATCATTGACACTTCTTACTATGGCCATACCTACTCGTTCGTCTACACCTCTCACTTCTTCCTGGGGAATTTGTTAAATTTGGAAACTAGGGCCAAACTCCATGTGGGTCATCTTATTTATGGAAGCTGATATTTTTCTTGGATCCCTCTCATCGAGAGGTGTAGGATTGATCTAAAGATCACCCGATTCTGATAAGTATTCATGGAGATATGAATTTATTTATGTTATGGGGCAATTCGTCAAGGTTGGCCAGCAACCAAATACACCCCTCTTGTGTTCTACGTTTTAATATAAAAGGAGGAGGTCTTCAAGTCATTGATACACACTCTTCATGTGATCTCATCCTCTCCATGTCTCTGGGTTTTGGTGGAGGAGAGACACTAAGAGTATATGCTGGCCTAAGTAAAAATGATGCCCTAGCCGCAGTGATGAGGGTTCTATATGCAACTAGAGGAAACTTCTATCCACAGCATTTAAGGATGCCCTAGCTGTAGCGTTTAAAGGTGCTCTTGAACAGAGTCAATGATGATCTGATGCAGCAAGGGGAGGCACTTATACGCAATCTAGAAGAGACTTAATTCCGTAGAGAAAGGAGGTTCTAAATGCAGCTATAAGATGCCCTAAATCACAGTTAAAGGGAGGCTAAATACACAGTACATGAAGGTCCTTAATTACACAGTAATTAGATTCTCATACGCTGTTTAAAGAAAGCTACAATCCACTGTCTTAGAAGGCTCCTATACTCAGTCCTAGAGGAGAATAAGACGCAGTCATCTAAAGGTCACAAATCCGCTATAAAGAAGAAGATAAATACAGTTGAAGGAGAGCCCTATTAACGGTTAAATCTAACTGCAATAGTAGGAAAATATGACTGCATTCAAAGGAGGCCTAAACGTAGTAAAGAGAGGCCAAATACATAGCCCAGAGGAGAACCTATCTGCTGTCCGAAAAAGGCTCTGACCCACAGTCTATAGAGACCTAGTCACAACAAAATGAAGACCTTTAATCTACAGTAAGAAGGAACCTAGATAACGTGAGATTTGACAGTATTTAATAAGGCTGATCTACGGTCTAGTAAAACCTCAAAGAGAAGGTCAAACAAGTCTGTCTAAGATGATCTCTTAGGATAAGATTGGAAGACACATTGTTTTTCAAGGGTAAAGATATTTGGGTGCTGTGTGTAAACCTATCTTGTTACTGATCTAGGCCGCAGGCCATAGCCAGCATCATAGAACTTTAAGTGTTGCACTAATCATTGACAATGCTGGAAAATCTCTTGGATCACTACAATCTTTGAGTTTTTGACTATATCAAGGACTAAAATGATGTAGGTGACGTCAATGATGAATGAGAACAGCTCAGAGATATTTGGGTGTAGCACCGAGACAATGAAGTACAACAATTTGGAGACAGCATGATGATGAATGATGCAACATGATGGGCATGTTAGTAAAGCGCAACATGATAATGAATAAGACAACATGATGATGAATGATGCAGCATGATGGGCATGATAGTAAAGTGAAGCATGACGATGAATAAGAGAGCATGATGATGAGGAGCAACATGGTGATGGGAGCAACATAGTGATGGGAGCAACTCAGTGACTAGGTGTAGCACAGTGTTAGGTGCAACATGAGTACGAGCTGCAACACTATGATAGGTGAACCCGTCACCTTGGAGAATTAGTTGAAGCAGAATGTCTTCAACTGATCTCATGTATCATCATTCTAGGAGATGATCTATGCTCGTATTTAGATAAGTCAAAGTGTTGACTTCAGTTGTAAATGTACTATCTCTCTCTCTCTCTCTGCTGAACCATTGAAGAACATAAAGAAGAATTAATCAAGGGTTTCCCCACATTGGGGTTTGTCCTTTGCTAGTGCCACATCTTGTGTCCTCTTGCCTTGGCTTGTCTTCTGCGATTTATATTTATGTTCTATTTGCAGTTTACTTTAATGCTGATGAGATTGCTAATCCGGAAAAGATATTGAGCTAACTGTGAAAATTTAAATAAATTTCTCTAGCATATAACATACCTAAAATTAACAGAATTCCACCAGTATCATCTATAGGCCCTGCAAATTTATTGAATGTTTCAATTCCCACACCATCTCGTATGCCAAACATGGTGCCTCATCCTAGTTACCTGGTAGGATCAAGAGTCTTTTCACTCAACGTTTCTCAACCAACAATTCCTGTTTCTCAGTTAGGCATGGTTACTTATGGAAATATGTGGGGAGGTTGATCAGTTGTTCCTAGTTAGCCTGGGGGAAACGTTGCTTCTAGCATGTCAAAAGGCTGATATAGTTCGTTGTTTGGAGGGGTACCACCTACTCGTACTTTTCTTGGAGGGGCTAGTTTACCAGGAGTGTTATAGACATTTTTGGGCACTGCAACCCCAAGCATAAATGTCCATAAACCAAGGGCTCCTAAGTCCCTAAAGGTGTTGTTACAACCCCTAGAAGAACAAGGTCAACTAATTACAACATCTCCCAGAAGTTCTCCATGAAAAACTACTCAGAACTGGTCAAAACTGGACCATTTCACCTGCTCCATTGGCAAAGTGCGTTGCATCCCACCTAAATACACACAGTAGGTGCGTTGCATGTCAAAAAACCCTTCTATGGGGTGCGATGGGCGAGAAGGGACAAATGGCAGGGTCAATCCGCAAGGTGGAGAAGCATGGAATCTTCCAGAAACTTCTCCTGTGACACTTGCCTCTCTGAATTCGACCAGGGATGAGTAAGAGATCATCAATCTCCAAGTGGAATCAAGAACTATAAGAGGGAAGACACTAATCAAATATCAAAAGCTGACTCACCTCCCTTGCAGACATCTATATATGGATCCCTCATCCCAGAGATTCAGAGGCTGGAATTTTGTATCTGGTAAGGAAGTGCTGTTGGTTTCTTGGTGCAATATCATAGTGTTGGGTGATCTAAGCTTTTCATGAGGTGAAGAAGAGCTTACTTGCTGAGAGGATGATGCTGGGTCAGAACAATCGGTTGTAATTCTGTTTGCTCTTTCTTGATTATCAATAAAGCTATTCAAGTTTTCCTCCATATTCTTGTATGATTGATTATTTATGCATTTGTATGGTCAATGTACATTTGATCCTATATTTTTTATGATAATAGATCTATGTTCTTGGATAGTGTTATGCTGCTTTGATTCTATAGGTACTCTTTGAAGCTGGGTAGACAAGGAAGCGAGTGGCAAAGACCTACCAGAAGAGAGAGGAATTGAGCAAGGAACCAAGCGCAAGGTAGAGGTTGGTCTCCTTATTCTTCTCTTATCTATTTTTCATAAAGGAAAACGAAAGTAGTTTTTAGTGTGTTTGTTTCTAAGGTAGCTACCAGCCTTAGTGGGATTAGCAGCTCTGCATAGACACTATTACCGATAACAAAATGGCGACTCCGTTGGGGAGCGAGTAGATTGTTTATTCATCTACATTGGTTTACTTTATAAACTTACAGGCGGAGCCTGAAGTCAAGCCAACTAGCCTTCGAATTGCACTTTCTATGCAAGTGCAATGTAGATCAATGCTGCTTCAATCAATCTCCGGGTTTTGTTTATGAATTAAACGATTGATTTACAAGCTTTCTAATTGCCCTCGTGGTGGCTCTAGTAACCTCCTTAGATCTACCCCTGTGATTGATTTACTGATTACCACTTCCTTGGCCTAAATCCCTGAACTCAACTGCAAACTGTGACCCGGAATCCAATCAAAGTCTCGTCCTTGGTCCAGCGCACTGTCTGTTCTGTGAACTTCAAATGCAGTGCACTTCCCGAGTGTAGTAGGTGCGTTGCATTTCAGTTTCACTGTGTTACAGGTGCGCTGATCAGACAAGGCCTTGTTCCTAAATTTTGGTTTTTGTGCTCACTCTTTTCAGCTCTATTCAAGAGTTTTGCTGCCTGTAGTCAGTACACCTATGTTTGAAGCCCCTTTCCTTGCTGTTATTCCGCCTCCATTGTGCAAAGAACTGTAAATGTTTTTATGTATTTTTGAGTCATTTTCAGTTCTCCTTTACAAAGAAGTAGCGTAATTGTACTGTCTTTTCTTAATTTGAAAGTGTTGCAAGTGTCGTTTTCAGTCATAGAAGAGAATCTGATTGTTCTTGATAGTCGATTACACTGTTACTCTTGTATTTGATCTGAATTAGTAGTTTTTTCTAGTTCCAAAGCAAGTTTTCAATTCCAAATCGCAAAGTGTTGTCATTGTCCTCATTTTGTTTTGAAAAGAAACTTGTTAGTAATTGTTGCTTTGGAAAATAATTCAGATTTGCGCTTAGTTTTCTTTTTATCATTCACACATTAAAAAGGCTGAAAAAAAATACATGCATGTGCATTTGCATTTAGAATGTTTTTTGGTTTGATTTAGGACAGTGCACATAGTGTGTGCTCTATGCTCTTTGTTGAAAGAACGCCATCTCTCTTTCCTCAGTAGCTAGGATTTTCATTGCAGAAAGAAGATTAAACGATTGTTTATCATCTTAGATTGCATTTTAGGAATTGTACATCTACATGACGCGGTGAACCTGAAAGGAAAATTTCTTAAGCAAGATCAACTATAAAATAAATTTAATGAATCTAAAAACGCTTTAGAACCTAACGCACAACATCTAGAAGTCTAGGCTAAAGACGTATTCCGGCGTTGTAAAGCCTGGTAACTGTTGTTTTCACAGTTGGTTGGGTGATTCCTCCACTTTGAGACGATAAGTGCCAGTACGGACTTGTGCTCCCACGTACCGTCGAGTATATTTTGGGAGACCACAATAGGCTTTATTCTTTACCCATAGGAAGCCGTGTCTGCGGCCCTATCAATCGCAATGCACTGAACACAACATTCGGGAAGATTGACTGCCGTACCGTAAAAAGTATTCTGTAGTTTTGCGATTGGTTTGGTAGTCCCTTTGTCTAGATTTCCAGAGTAGTACCTTTCGTTCCTTTTCAGACTCCTTAATGGAAAAGGTCCATCTGAGCACTTGTCACTTCAGGCTCATTAAAAATCGAAGGCGACTAGAGTCATCTTTTGTTTTTTCTTGACCCTTAAAAATTGAAAAAACAAGCTGTGTCAAAGCGCCTAAAATTTATTTTAAATGGAATAATCATCACCTTTCCTACGTTGATATTAAGTTGAGAAAAATGGAGTCCACTAACCAAGGGGTTCCCCTTGGAGGAAATCCTAGTCCCTTCTCCTCTTGGGGAGATGTTGGTGCACCCCATATGGCCACATTGTCTCTTCTAGGATTGACGACCGGCTTGCCCATATGGCTTTTCTCGACTTCTGTCGTTCAGAACACCGTAATTCCTAAACAATCAAGTCAGCAACTAAACGATATTAGAGTTACCCCCAACCCTCTACTTCATCCAATTCTTCCTATCCTCCTTCCTCTTCGCTTGATGAAGCTGGTAAAGCCCAAAATCAAGTAACTGAGAAGAAGAAGGAGAAGAAGAAGAAAGAGAAGAAGAAGAAGGAGCCAAAGGCGAAAAGGGGCAACCAAGCATCGTCTAGCGAAAATCCACACACTGCATCGACTAGGCCTAAATCGCCATGTGTCATTTGCAAAGGAGACCACTTCCATTGAGATTGTCCTTGCATCCCTCGGATCTTAAGGGACTGGTCTCCTCGTTTGCACAATCCGGTGTCATCAACCTCTGACGATCATGTTGAGCATACACTGTCAACTAGTGAAAGTGAAGCCCCTGGACAAAAAGGAAAGTATAAATTTCCTTGTAAATTTTGTGAAGGTGATCACGCCAAAGAGTTTTGGACGACCGTCCGGTTTCACTGTTACGGCTTCCTCCTGGATACAAGAAACTCTTGCCGAGTCCGTCACTAGTTGAAAATCCAGCTGACACGCCCTTATGGTCGGCCGAAGCATCTATCATTGAAGATAAACCATCTGAATCCATACCAGACGAAATTCAAAAGGTCGAGGCGGCAGTTGACCCGGTCGTGCCTTCAGAGGATCAATCTTCAGATGATACAGTCACCGAAGAGAACAAGAACGACACCGTTCAAATTCTCTTCGTAAACACAGACTCTGATGAACATGGGGGCAGTCTACCCGTTCCTTTACCGCAGGAAGGAAGTTCGTCAGAGTCATACCCGACCGTCTATTCGGTCCCACCTCCAAGCAACCTGGTTGTTTCCTTTGACTGGAATCTACTAGGCAGACCCCGTTTACCGGCTAGTGTACCATTCCGAATCATCGCTCAAGTATATAGAATGGTTATGGCCGGTACCATCATAGATGAGGGGGCTTCTGTGAGTATCCTTTCCTCAACTGCTTGGAAAGTGCTTGGTTCGCCATCGCTTTTGCCTGAGATGAGAAATCTAACAGGCTTTGACAAAGGAACCAGTCGACCGTTAGGGATCCTTCCCGATGTGCCGATAACATTGAGAAGGAAAACTATTCACATGAACGTAATGGTAGTCCAAGGACCCCTGGATTATAATCTACTCCTTGGATGAGACTATATTTATTGCATGGGAGCCATTGTCTCCTCACTCTTTAGAGTAATGTGTTTTCCGCACGAAGGAAGAGTGGTCAAGCTCGTAGACCAACTTTCATTCCCCGGTTCCAACATAGTAAATAGTCATATACCAACCCTGAATGGTCTTTTCACGCAAGGAATGTCTCATCAATCCCCAGTCTGTCCTCCTGATGAGTGCGAGGGATTCGGAGGGCATGACTGAAACCCAGGGGGCATGCACCCTGGCCTGTTTCGACAGGAAAACTTCAGGTATAGGGTAGGTTTCCGCGAAGGATATCTGATTAGTTTGACACACCCATCCGTTTAGGAAAAGGGGATTAGACTAGAATAAGATTCCCTCGTCAAATTTATGTGAGTGGAGGCGTCTGCGCCACTCACCTTTGTCTATTTCGGTAGACATCACCGAAGAAGTGTTTTGTTTGTGGCACAAATAGAACAATCTTTGGTAACCTGAAAAAGGTAGGCCTTTCCTGATAAAACAAATGTTTTGTTTGCAAATTGAGGGGTAACCTGAAAAGGTAAGCCTTTCCCGATAAAACAAATGTTTTGTCTGCAAATTGAGGGGTAACCTTGAAACTCTATTTCACTATACCTGGGGGCATGCAAACCTTTTGCCATGCAAGCGAAGAGCGACCATTTATTTTTTAAATTTATAGGCCCTCTAACCCTTTAAACTCATAAGATTGGTCGTTTCCTAACTTGCATAAAGAAAGGATGTGGGGCAAAGCTTTGAAATAATGCCGTTTTTATATGAGACATCCTTATTATGCGACTGGATTAATCGAGCAATTTTAACGCAGAATTCAAGCTCCTTAAAAAATAAACATAAGCAATGAGCAAGTGTTTCCCCCAGCGTTTAAGCTCATTAAAAGATGAACCAATTTCCGGTAAATAACCATCGTGAGTGTATTACTTCAGCCTTTGAAGCCTTGGTCGTGTTCTCATCATCACCTCCACTCTGTATTGGCCGATCATTTACCTCCACTTGATTGTTTACCCCTTTTGAGGAACAACTACGAAGAGTGATCTTGTTAGCCATCCTTGTGACACTGCCGTGATTGGAAAATTCCAAACCTTACTTGGAATCAACTGCTACCCGAATCTATCACTCGTTCCTCAAAAAATGAGTCTCCTTTAAGCTCTTTTCAACTGACTCGTAAAATATGAAAAGATTGTTGAGCTATTGGCCTCTCCAGCTCGTTAAAGTGACCGGAAGTGCTATCCCTCCTTTAGATTTTAATCTTTTTGGACTTGAGGGATTATTACACAAAAAGATTGAGCGCTTGTCTTCTTCGGCTCGTTAAAATTACCAAAAATTCATCCCTTTCGTATTATTTTACACTTTTTTGGACTTAAGGGATTAGATGATGAAAAAGGATTTTTGGAGTTTCCTTTACGTTCCTTTTCAGACTCTCTAAAATTGAAAAGGACCGAGTTATCTTTGACGTTAAATTCGTTAAAACCTAATAGCGACAAACTTGTCCATAACCGACAAGAACGAGTTTCACTATCACTAGGATCGTTAAAACATAGCGATGGGTTTGCCCGAAGGGAAAATTATAGAACAAGCATATGTTATCCTCCTCAAGATTGACAAAAATAAAGAGGTACTGGTCAGCAATGACTGGGGAAAAATTGGGAAGAAAACTTGAAGAAACTTTGTTGGTAGCAAGTCGCTCTTGAACATGACACTTTCACTCCGCATCCGAGTCGGGTTGGGTTGTTCCATTCATTGGTCACATCACCATGGTTCCATCACACCATCCACATTTGGGGTTAATGCTACCAATCCATCATGTCAGTGTCGCCGATATGTTCAAGAGAAGTCGCTCAGAGAATTCACCTGTGTCTCACCCACTATAATACATTTTCGCTCCATTCTTTCATGACTGCCACCCTGAACCGTATATCACTAGATTGTTTTCACCTCCATTAAAATCATTTGCTCCATTCTGTGTCATTGATGTGGGATTCACTAAGGCCCTCCTATGACAGATCGCTTCTTGTCGACATCAGCTCATTATCCAAGAAGTCGATCTAGGAACAACCCTTTCAATACTTTGAAGCTTGCATGCCTTAATGGCAAGTTTCTCACTTCCGGAGATAGGTTTACATCAATGGCCTTCGACTGAAAGATTTTATGTGGTGTTCAACGCCAAGTCCCTTATTCACACCACGTGAATTGTACTGCAGTACCTTGAAGATCATTATCATTATCGGTGATTCCTCTCGCGCCTGTTAACAACTTACATCATTGGTTGGTAATCAGGTGATGTCTTTCCATGTTCGACTCTAGAACATATCTCACATGGATCGACTTGTACTTTGAGTGAAGATCGAACGAGATTGAAGACCTCGGATCTAGTTTCATCCATCCGGGCTGCGATATATATTCAGGAAAATAAAGACATCAAATGTACATCATTGCTGCACACATAATCATCCAATCTAAGGGATGATGGCTCTACCAGAATCATCAGTCTACACTCAGACGATTGTTTGTCCTATGTACATGAAAATGAATTTATAAAGCTGAGCATGGGAATGCCCGCCTCAACTAGATCACAAAAATAAAATGAAGATAATGTATTGTATTGTATCTTATTACAGGTCGCCTCCCAGCTCGAAAAAAATTCGGATCCTCATGATAAAGCATTTCACCCGACATCAAAAAGATTAACAACCTCATGCTTTAGGGGGAAACTGTTATAGAAATTTTTGGGCACTGCAACCCCAAGCATAAATGTCCATAAACCAAGGGCTCCTAAGTCCCTAAAGGTGTTGTTCCAACCCCTAGAAGAACAAGGTCAACTAATTACAACATCTCCCAGAAGTTCTCCATGAAAAACTACTCAGAACTGGTCAAAATTGGACCATTTCACCTGCTCCATAGGCAAAGTGCATTGCATCCCACCTAAATACACACAGTAGGTGTGTTGCATGTCAAAAGGCCCTTCTATGGGGTGCGATGGGTGAGAAGGGACAAATGGCAGGGTCAATTCGCAAGGTGGAGAAGCATGGAATCTTCCAGAAACTTCTCCTGTGACACTTGCCTCTCTGAATTCGACCAGGGATTTGTAAGTGATCATAAATATCCAAGTGGAATCAAGAACTATCAGAGGGAAGACACTAATCAAATCTCAAAAGCTGACTCACCTCCCTTGCAGACATCTATATATGGATCCCTCATCCCAGAGATCCTGAGGCTGGAATTTTGTATCTGGTAAGGAAGTGCTGTTGGTTTCTTAGTGCAATATCATAGTGTTGGGTGATCTAAGCTTTTCATGAGGTGAAGAAGGGCTTACTTGCTGAGAGGATGATGTTGGGTCAGAACAATCGATTGTAATTCTCTTTGCTCTTTCTTGATTATCAATAAAGCTATTCAAGTTTTCCTCCATATTCTTGTATGATTAATTATTTATGCATTTGTATGGTCAATGTACATCTGATCCTATATTGTTTATGATAATAGATCTATGTTCTTGGATAGTGTTATGCTGCTTTGATTCTACAGGTACTCTTTGAAGTTGGGTAGACAAGGAAGTGAGTGGCAAAGACCTACCAGAAGAGAGAGGAATCGAGCAAGGAACCAAGCGCAAGACAGAGGTTGGTCTCCTTATTCTTCTCTTATCTATTTTTCATAATGGAAAACGAAAGTAGTTTTCAGTGTGTTTGTTTCTAAGGTAGCTACTAGCCTTAGTGGGATTAGTAGCTCTACATAGACACTATTCCCGATAACAAGGAGGTAACCCTGTTGCTAGTAATTTCACTCATACAAGTTATTCTCCTTATGTCGGTCCTACTGCTCATGCTATTCCATATTATCTTCCTGGTTACAACCTTGTGAGTAGTCACGCTCTTAGGGGTCCTTTTCTCTCTAGGGGCACATACCCTGGGGGAAGATTCCTCACACCACTCATTCTGGCCCACAAAAGTCATATGTCGGGGTGAACCCATTCCTTAACCAACACACCATGCATCACAATCCCTATATGGGGGGCTCACAAGGTTGGTAAGGGGATTCTCCTACTTATGATCCATTTAGCCAACTCCACAATTTGTTCTTATCTTCTCTTGATTTACCAGATTTTTTCAAAGTTGACTAATAATCCCATTCATCATGATCCCTAGTGCCCACCCATGCTCGCTAAATTTCCATCCGATATTCCCAAGTTTGAAGGGAAGCCTGGGGAGAATCCATCCACCCACATTACCACCTATCACTTATGGTGTTCCTCTAATTATTTAGTGGACGATTCTATTAAACTTCGCTTGTTCCAACATATGTTGACTAGGTATGACACAAAGTCGTTTATTGAGTTAGATATTGCATCCTACAGTGACTTTTCCTCCTTAGCTCAAACCTTCTTGAAACACTTCCAGTTGCCTACTCGATTTGATATTGACTTTGATCTCTTATCAAATTCAAAGCAATATGATGCCACGTTAATTTATGACCACATTCATGAGTGGCGTCGTCGTAAGAGGTTAGTGAGAACCAAGTTACTTGATGAAAGCTTACGTAATTGGTTCATTCGCTCTCTCCGACCCCAAATTTCCAAGGATGTGTTCATGTTTCGAGTTATTACGAAGGGGCAAGCCATTTTAGCTACCCACCAATTGGATCTTATCTATTCATAGTTAGGTATGCTATACGAAGTGTTGCCTAATGACCCTAGGCCTTCTATTGACCCTCCTAAACCTGCCCTTGGCCCACATGACGATGGCGTGATTGGGCCTGTTTCCGATTCTGTGAGCCAACTTGCTACTTAACTCAGGCACTTGATCGTTACATCTCAAGCCCAAACAAGTGCGTATGGCTTTGCTAAGACACCATATCGTAAGTAGGCCACCGACCTTCTTATGGTGAAGTTAACTCAACCAAAGAACAACCAACAATATGGTGGTAAAAAAAATAATAACAAGAATAAACAAAATAACCAAACTACTCAGGAACCCCAAACCAACCCGCAGAATAAGGGAGGAGGCACCAATGAACGTCGTCGTAAAATCAAATTCCCTTGAAAAATATGTCAAGGTGACCACCTTACTCATGAGTTCCCTCTGATGGATGAAGTTTATAGGCTCCTTTTACTACCATCCACTCAACAACTTGTTGTTTTGACTCATCCATTCCATGCACAACCTCAACAATAGATGGTTTCTCAAACTCCTCCACCTCCGCAAGGGGGTAATGAGGGGTCATTTTCTCATCACACCCATAGTTCATCCATCTTTATTTGCGAGGAAGACGTGAATGTGACCATGCGAGTTAAATCATATGATGTTCCTAAGTCGAGTTCTTCTTTTAAGGACTCACTAGCTCCACCTATTTCCACTGGACCTCTCACTTTGGATAAGCTTGTGGAACCTGTCTATCGGCCCCCAAAGGGTGTTCTTTGTAAGACAACACATAATCTTTTTGCCCAGGCCACTCAAAATTACAATATTGTTGAAGATCTTGCCCATGCATTAGTGGAATTTTGAGGTATAAAATGGGCCTTGTAAGAAAAATGTACAACCAAAATAAAGTTTATAAGAAACAATATGATTCAAGATGGTGATGTCAACCATGGGGGATGATTCACCATTTTTGGATTAAAAAAGTAAAAAGATTAAAAAACAATAAAACAATAAAACTACTTTTTCAACTCATATTTTCAATTTATCTCCCTATGGGTTTACTCAAATTTCGAGCGGCAACATTCGTTGAATGCAGAGTTTGATTCCTCATCCAAGGAGTACACATGTTGCATACTTTCGATATACCCTACTACACAAAAATGAGAAATATATGAAAAACATGAAGAGACTTAATCCTAAAGAGAAAGGAGGTTATAAATGCAGCTATAAGATGCCCTAAGTCACAGTTAAAGGGAGGCTCAATACACAGTCCATGAAGGTCCTTAATTACACAGTAATTAGATTCTCATACGCTGTTTAAAGAAAGCTACAATCCACTATCTTAGAAGGCTCCTATACTCAGTCCTAGAGGAGAATAAGATGCAGTCATATAAAGGTCACAAATCTGCTATAAAGAAGAAGAAAACTACAGTTGAAGGAGAGCCCTATCAATGGTTAAATCTAGCTGCAATAGTAGGGAAATCTGACCACATTCAAAGGAGGCCTAAATGCAACAAAGAGATGTTCGGTGTGGAGCCTGATTATCTTCTATATTCAAAGGTATTGCCGGGGGGGGGGGGGTGTCCAGGGGGGCGCGACTGCGACCTTTGGGAGCCCCCCCCTGGCGAGGGGTTTCGGGGATAGGGCCCCCGAAGCTAAAAACAGCTGTAAAATTGCCTTGTAAAAGTATAGTAATTTCTAGTCAATCTGGTCTGTTCATTAGGCGGATGATCTGACGGTAGAACTTATGTTTAGTTTAGGGTTTTTTGCCCTAGAAGGCAACCCCTCTCTTTTTATGAGGGCATTATTTTTGAGGCTGTGTAATAGATGTGTATTATATGAGCGAGAAACAGAGAGGTGAGACTGTGAGAGAAAACAGAGGATATTACAGTGGATTTGCTGTAGGTTGTGTCTCTTCATTTTGTTGGATAATAGAAAGGAAGGACTGGCTGTTCGGGGTGGACGTAGCCCAAACTGGGTGAACCATGCATATCTGTGTCTCTCTTGTTTTGTGCGTTTTCTGTGTTTATATTTCTGCAATATTTTATGTGTTCCATTGCTCCGTAATAGATAATTTTCTAACGAGGCTAGATCCATAGCCCAGAGGAGCTCCTATCATCTGTCCGAAAGAGGCTCCGACCCACAATCTATAGAGACCTAGTCACAACAAGATGAAGACCTTTAATTTACAGCAAGAAGGAACCTAGACAACGTGATATTTGACAGTATTTAATAAGGCTAATCTACGGTCTAGTACAACCTCAAAGAGAAGGTCAAACAAGTCTGTCTAAGATGATATCTTAGGATAATATTGGAAGACACATTGCTATTCAAGGGTCAAGATATTTGGGTTCTGTGTGTAAACCTATCTTGTTGCTGAGCTAGGTCGCAAGCCATACCCAACAACATAGAACTTTAAGTGTTGCACTAATCATTGACAGTGCTAGAAACTCTCTTGCATCACTACAATCTTTGAGTTGTTGACTATATCAAGGACTAAAATGATTTAGGTGACATCAATGATGAATGAGAACAACTCAGAGATATTTGGGTGCAGCACCGAGACAATGAAGTACAACATGATGGAGACAACATGATGATGAATGATGCAACATGATGGGCATGTTAGTAAAGTGCAACATGATGATGAATAAGACAACATGATGATGAATGATGAAACATGATGGGCATGATAGTAAAGTGCATCATGATGAGGAATACGAGATCATGATGATGAGGAGAAGCATGGTGATGGGAGCAGCATAGTGATGGGAGCAACTCAGTGACTAGGAGTAGCACAGTGTCAGGTGCAACATGAGTACGAGCTGCAACACTATGATAGGTGAAGCCGTCACCTTCGAGAATCAGTTGAAGCAGAATGTCTTCAACTGATCTCATGTATCATCATTCTAGGATATGATCTATGCTCATATCTAGATAATTCAAAGTGTTGACTTCAGTTGTAAATGTACTATCTCTCTCTCTCTCTCTCTGTGCTGAACTATTGAAGAACATAAAAGAAGAATTGATCAAGAGTTTCTTCCACATTGGTGTTTGTCCCTATCTAGCACCACATCTTGTGTCCTCTTATCTTGGCTTGTCTTCTGCGATTTATATTTATGTTCTATGTGAAGTTTACTTTAATGTTGATGTGATTGCTAATTTGGAAAAGATATTGAGCTAACTGTGAAAATTGAAATAAATTTCTCTAGCATAGGACATACCTAAAATTAATAGAATTCCACCAGTATCATCTATAGGTCCTGCAAATTTCTTGAATGTTTTAGTGCCCACACCATCTCATATGCCAAACATGGTGCCTAATCCTAGTTACCCGGTAGGATCAAGAGTCTTTTCACTCAACGTTTCTCAACCAACAATTCCTGTTTCTTAGTTAGGCGTGGTTACTTATGGAAATATGTGGGGATGATGATCAATTGTTCCTAGTCAGCCCGGGGGAAATGTTGCTTCTAGCATGTCAAAAGGCTGATATAGTTCGTTGTTTGGAGGGGTACCACCTACTCATACTTTTCCTGGAGGGGCTAGTTTACCATGAGGTAACCCTGTTGCTAGTAATGTCACTCATACAAGTTATTCTCCTTATTTGGTCCTACTGCTCAGGCTATTCCATATTATCCTGCTGGTTACAACCCTGTGAGTAGTCACGCTCCTAGGGGTCCTTTTCTCTCTAGGGGCACATACCCTGGGGGCAGATTCCTCACACCACTCATTTTGGCCCACAAAAGTCATATGTCGAGGTGAACCCGTTCCTTAACCAACACACCATGCATCACAATCCCTATATGGGGCGATCACAAGGTTGGTCAGGGGCTTCTCCTACTTATGATCCATTTAGCCAACTCCACAATTCGTTCTTATCTTCTCTTGATTTTTTCAAAGTTTACTAATAACCCTATTCGTCATGATCCCTAGTGCCCACCCACGCTCGCTAAATTTCCATCTGATATTCCCAAGTTTGAAGGGAAGCCTGGGGAGAATCCATCCACCCACATTACCACCCATCACTTATGGTGTTCCTCTAATTATTTAGTGGATGATTCTATTAAACTTCACTTGTTCCAACATATGTTAACTAGGGATGCCGCAAAGTCGCATATTGAGTTAGATACTACATCCTACAGTGACTTTTCCTCCTTAGCTCAAACCTTCTTGAAACACTTCCAGTTGCCTACTCGATTTGATATTGACTCTGATCTCTTATCAAATTTAAAGCAATATGATGCCACGTTAATTTATGACCACATTCATGAGTGGCGTTGTCGTAAGAGGTTAGTGAGAACCAAGTTACCTGATGAAATCTTACGTAAATGGTTCATTCGCTCTCAACGACCCTAAATTTCCAAGGATGTGTCCATGTTTTGAGCTATTACCAAGGGGCAAGCCATTTTAGCCACCCAACAATTGGATCTTATCTATTCACAGTTAGGTATGCTATACGAAGTGTTGCCTAATGACCCTAGGCCTTCTATTGACCCTCCTAAACCTGCCCCTGGCCCACATGACGATGGCATGATTGGGCCTGTTTCTGATTCTGTGAGCCAACTTGCTACTTAACTAGGGCACTTGTTCGTTACATCTCAAGCCCAAACAAGTGCGTATGGCTTTGCTAAGACACCATGTCTTGAGTAGGCCACTGACCTTCTTATGGTGAAGTTCAATCAACTGAATAACAACCAACAATATGGTGGTAAAAAAATAATAACAAGAATAAACAAAATAACCAAACTACTTAGGAACCCCAAACCAATCCTCAAAATAAGGGAGGAGGCACCAATGAATGTCGTCGTAAAATCAAATTCCCTTGAAAAATATGTCAAGGTGACCACTCTGATGGATGAAGTCCATAGGCTCCTTTTAATACCAGCCACTCAACAACCTGTTGTTTTGACTCATCCATTAGATGTGCAACCTCAGCAATAGATGGTTTCTCAACCTCCTCCACCTCTGCAAGGGGGAAATGAGGGGTCATTTTCTCATCCCACCCATAGTTCATCCATCTTTATGTGCGAGGAAGACGTGAATGTGAACACATGAGTTAAATCATATGATGTTCCTGAGTCGAGTTCTTCTTTTAAGGACTCACTAGCTCCAGCTATTTCCAATGGACCTCTCACTTTGGATAAACTTGAGGAACCTATCTATCGGCCCCCAAAGGGTGTTCTTTCTAAGACAACACACGATCCTTTTGCCCAGGCCACTCAACATTACAATATTGTTTGTAGAAATTTAGAATAATAAACACATATTCAACATATATTATCCTGATCATGCACTATTGCGGAATACATGCGCAATACATAAGCTCCTCTACGTTGATCATCAATTTAGCAGCATCAAAAATAATGAAACATCAATCGCATGCACATATTAACATAGTATGTAACCTAGGGAAAGCTTACAGCTGAAAACCCCACACTATCTGTATATTAATGATTGAGAACATGTAACATTACATAGTACAATACTCCTCACAAGTATCTAGCACTATCTCCACCTGTTACACACAATATAGCTCAGATCTGATCTCCAAATCTCCTCCGCTGCTTTCCTGCCTCCACTGCACAATCCTGCAAGAGAATGAATTGAATCCAAACTCGTTCCATGTTCTATTTACCTTGGAAAATCACTCACATTGAAAATCACGTGAGCACAGGCTATATTACTGGTCATTCTCATGGGCATACTCAATACATTTCTTGTGCAAAGTCTCATGCACAACTATAGTCACAACTGATAGCAATCTCAACCTCTAACACTTGTCTCCACTGAACTGTACATGCATTGAGTTAACTGTTGTATTCTTCAGTTCCATTATGAGTTAATAATTAGTGAATTAATTAATAACTAATTCACACAACTCATCACTTAGTCTATTGGCCAGTTAGACTAAATACAACTAGTTCAACTAAGTCAAACTGAACACAACTCCATTAACTGCTCATCCAACTCCACAGAACTCAACCACATGAGTTCTAACTGATGTCCTGCATGCAATAGCTCAACTGACCCACAAAGAAAGTGTATTTCCTTCTGACAGCTGCATGTGCCACATCTGTAGCTCAAACTGAAGTGCTCCAAGAGAATAAGATAAAGTTTATAGTCTAAATATTATTATGAGACAATAATATTTGACTTTTCTATTTTTGACTAGCAGTCTAAAAATAGACTCTGATCACTCCTGCTGTGATCCAAAAATAGAAGTCCATCTATTTTTCCCAACATGACCAATCATCCATAAACAACATCCTATAACTCATAGACATGATCCATATGTCTAAAAATAGACTTTGCGCCGAAACTTGCCTGTGGGACCACTTAGTGAAGGCGACTCCTTTCCACTAAGCTCCATCATCTTGTTGCATTCTCAACAAGCATTTCTTGTTGCACACTTTTCAACACTCCCTCTCAACAAGAAAGGCTTCCTCTCAAACCCGATCCTGTAACTCTGGAATGTTCTGCATGCAACACATCTGTCCGGTCCACTTTGTTCCAACAACACTTGGAACAAAAACACTCCCAACTGACCACTCTATTGGGCTAGGAACATACTCTGATGCTGAAGCTCTACCTGCTGCTGAAAAGTGCTCCCTCTCTGATATCTACGCTACTGCAACATCTCCATGCATCTCACACCATTGCACACCTCTCTGTGCCACCTAGGACTGTGCAAAACACTTGTGCCTCTCGCATTGCTGCAGCATGCATGCTATGCACTGTCCTGGGATTCCCTACACTGTCGCTCTCTCTGCCGCTCCATCTACATCTGTCTCTACCCAATCAGTTAGTTCCTGCTACTCCACATCGGGGCTCCCGTAGCAAGGTCTCATCCAAGAGGTTAGGTACCTTAAGGATCCTGCCCCTCCTCCTTGGGACGATCACTCTATATCGCCCCACCTCCTACCTGGAGGTATGGCTGCATGTGATCCCTCAGCCCACCTGGCTCGAAGTTTCCCCCTACTGGAGGTCTCTGCATGAGTAGATGTCTCTACTCAATCTCCTCTCAGCTTCCCTTGTTGTGGCTGCTCCATAACCTCTTGAAGCTGCTGCACCAATCGTGGCTCCTCCACAATCGTCTGAGACTTCTTCTGGCTCTGCATGTTGAGAGGTAATATACGATCCCTCTCAACCACCAAGTCTCCATCAGTTGCCTCGCTTCTCAAGGATTTGCATGCATCTTGAACCTCAAGAGCATATAGGTTCTTGACCCGTGAACCAATCTGCTTCACCTGTCTAGTGATGATGTGTCTAAGGAAAACCTTTCCCTTACTAAAGACTACATCATAGCCTCTGTCTTCCAACATCGCGATCGACACCAAGTTTCTCTTCAGTCTTGGTACATACTTGACATCGGTCAAGGTAAGGCGAGCTCCATGCTCCCTCTGAAAAATAACCGTGCCTACACCTGAGACACTATACTTATCATCATTACCCATCCCTATGAGTATCTGGAGATCTTTCTCCTCCAAAGTACTGAACAAGCTTTTGTCCGGTCATGTGGAAAGAAGCTCCACAGTCAAGAAACCAACCACTTCCCACCATGGATGAAACCATGCATGCGAAGAGTGTGAAGTCCAACTCAAACTGTGAAGCAAGTGAGGCTGCCTCACCTTCAGATCCTTCCTTGAATCCCTTCTTGGACTTATTCTTTGGGCAATTAGTAGCATAATGGACCAACTCATGACAACGAAAGCATCTCACCTTCAACTTGTCAACCTTCTTCCCATCATTTGAAGAATTGGATTCGGAAAGAGAACCCTTCTCCTTCCCCTTCTTCACTTTGGCAGCCAAAGCACAATTTTCTTCATCAGATGCCTTTGATGAAGATCTGTCCCTGATATTCTGCCTGATCTCCTCTTGCACAAGATCCGACCAAAGTCTCTCCCATCCTGGAAATTTCTCCCGACCATTGACAGAGTCCTGATAGGAATGCCAACTCTTCGGAAGACCAAGGAGAGCCAAGCTCACCAAGTCCTCATCATCGACAGTCACCCCCACACTTCCCAGCTCATCCCGGCATTGGGTGAACTTCGTGAGATACTGGGGCATACTGTCTCCATTCTCACACTTAATGTTTCTGAGTTTATCCTTGAGCGCCATTCCACCAGCTCAAAACTCAACCGCTTCTGATCTAAAATTCGTGAGAAAAAGTATTTCTCGTATAGAGATTGACTGTATGAGCATTCACCAGATATCTCACCTTCCAAAAGAAGGATGAATCCAGAGGCTACCTGGCCTGATCACAGACTCTACCTGAAGAAATAAAATGTAAACACTTTTTGAATAATAGATCTGATGATCAATCCTCGCTTTGATATCTTGTATAACTTTTTCTACAAATCAACCAGCTCCGATACCATGACGAAATTTTGAATAATAAACACATATTCAACAAAGATTATCCTGATCATGCACTATTGCGGAATACATGCACAATACATAAGCTCCTCTACGTTGATCATCAATTTAGCAGCATAAAAAACAATGAAACATCAATCGCATGCACATATTAACACAATATGTAACACGGGGAAAGCTTACAGCTGAAAACCCCACACTATCTGTATATTAATGATTGAGAACATGTAACATTACATAGTACAATACTCCTCACAAGTATCCAGCACTATCTCCACCTGTTACACACAATACAACTCATATTTGATCTCCAAATCTCCTTCGCTGCTTGCCTGCCTCCACTGCACAATCCTGCATGAGAATGAATTGAATCCAAACTCGTTCCAAGTTCTATTTACCTTGGAAAATCACTCACACTGAAAATCACGTGAGCACAGGCTATATTACTGGTCATTCTCATGGGCATACTCAATACATTGCTTGTGCAAAGTCTCATGCACAACTATAGTCACAACTGATAGCAATCTCAACCTCTAACACTTGTATCCACTGAACTGTACATGCATTGAGTTAACTGTTGTATTCTTCAGTTCCATTATGAGTTAATAATTAGTGAATTAATTAATAACTAATTCACACAACTCATCACTTAGTCTATTGGCCAGTTAGACTAAATACAACTAGTTCAACTAAGTCAAACTGAACACAACTCCATTAACTGCTCATCCAACTCCACAGAACTCAACCACATGAGTTCTAACTGATGTCCTGCATGAAATAGCTCAACTGACCCACAAATAAAGTGTATTTCCTTCTGACAGCTGCATGTGCCACATCTGTAGCTCAAACTGAAGTGCTCCAACATAATAAGATAAAGTTTATAGTCTAAATATTATTATGAGACAATAATATTTGACTTTTCTATTTTTGACTAGCAGTCTAAAAATAGACTCTGATCATTCCTGCTGTGATCCAAAAATAGAATTCCATCTGTTTTTCCCAACATGACCAATCATCCATAAACAACATCCTGCAACTCATAGACATGATCCGTATGTCTAAAAATAGACTTTGCGCCAAAACTTGCCTGCGGGACCACTTAGTGAAGGCGACTCCTTTCCACTAAGCTCCATCATCTTGTTGCATTCTCAACAAGCATTTCTTATTGCACACTTTTCAACACTCCCTCTGAACAAGAAAGGCTTCCTCTCAAACCCGATCCTGTAACTCTGGAATGTTTTGCATGCAACACATCTGCCCGGTCCACTTTGCTCCAACAACACTTGGAACAAACCCATAGGGAGATAAGTTAAAAATACGAGTTGGAAAAATAGTTTTTTCTTTTTTCCCTCTAAAATCCAATGATGTAATTTAATCTTATTTTGTTATTTCCACTATTATTTTATAATTTTCTTAGGAGGCCCATTTTGGAACTTAAAATTCCCCTAATGCTTCTTGTGCCATGTCTTCCCTGGAGGTTTTTCAAAGCTATCCTTAACAACGTAAGGATTTGTTGTCTGCGATTGGTGGAGTCAATCTATCTGACTCAAGTATCGTCACGTTAAATGTTGACAAGGTTGCTCCTCACCTTTCCCATTAATTGCTTTTTCAGATTATCGTACATGTTTTCCACAAGAATATTCATCGCACTTTGGTGGATGAAGGCTCTTCCACTTGTGTCGTGTCAACATCATGATGGAAGGTTCTTGTCTCTCTGACGCTTGCCACATCCAACACCACTCTCCAAGATTTTGGCGGGCACAAATTTATACCTAAGGGAGTTCTTCCAAATTTTACCATTGAGTTAGAAGGAAAAACTGCCTATGTCGATGTTGAAGTTGTTGACGCCTCGTTGGATTATAACCTACTCCTTGGTTGTAGTTGTTTTTATGCCATGAATGACGTAGTCTCGTTCGTGTTTCGTTTATTTTTTTTCCTCATGAAGGAAACATTGTCACAATCGATCAACTTGACTATTGCATGCCATCGACTCAAATTTCCACTTCAGGGAATTCAATACCGCTTGAGAGAGATTACCCTTGTCAATTTCAGAGTGTTGGAGTAGGACTCTTTAAAAGTTCAGCTCTTATGGGAGTTTTCCTTCAATCACTTCCGTCTAACACTCCTTCTATATCTACCAATGCTTGCTACCATATGATCTCTTCGCACACCTGTGGACCCCAACTTCTTGATGATCCCTGGGTTGTAGAAATTTCCCACTGTAGATCACCTGGTAATGCAATGTACTAAAGCAAAACACTTGATCTACTTCTACAAACAATTGAGCGGAAGCTTAATCAAACATGAGCAACGTCAAGCATGAACAGATATAATTGAGACTGAGAAGTAATCAACCATAACACAAAAGATATATCACTAGGGAAAGCACCAGCCTAAAACCCAAACTCTGTATTATCATACAAGTGGAAATCTTGTTCAAGTTACAAAAAGAATCAGCTCTCAAGCTATCCTGCTTTCTCTGCAATCAAACAATACAACTCACAGACTCAATAGACATAGAATGTATCTTCCTCAAGCCTTCCAAGCCTCTTATTTCCTTGCGCAGTTTTGATTGGGGTCCAATGGTATCACATGTGTGAATTGGCCTCATCACACTCACTGTAACCTTAGGTCCAATTGCGCAATCCATAAGGAATAATATTCCTTCTGCATGTAAGGAATATTTACCAAGGAATATCCTAACAACTGATAGTACATTGTCCCTCCCTCTGATCTCAACTGGGTCTCTGACTAAACTGACATGCATGAGTTATCCATGAGTGAATACTTAGTTATCTGAAATACAATAGTTACATGCATGCAAGCATTAACTAATTGAACTCTCATTAATTTAACAAACTGTTAAATTAATCTAACTGGACTTGACTAAGTTAAACTAAGTCCACTGATTACAACTCACTCTTATCTCTTTAACTAAAGGTTAAATCCCTCAATCAAAGGAGAAACTGTTGCATGTCCTCACATTGACTTCAAGTTCATAATTCCTTAACTAATTAACTCAAGATGAATTAATTAATCAATTTACAAACTGCTGTTAATATCAAATTCGAATTTTACTTCCTATGTTTAGTCCAAGGACTGACTAAAATAAGAAGGGATCCCAAAATTCTGTTTTTAGAAAAGCTATTTTTAGCACTTTCACTTTTCACCCATTGTAGCTAAGATCTCCAATGGCTGAACTGCTATTTATATCCCGACTATTTATAGCAATGATATTTTTAGCATCTTCTATTTTTAGCATTTCTTGTTGCAAATTTCAACACTCCCTCTCAACAAGAAAGGGATTATCAGTAACCCCAATCTAGTCTCTATGGAACTCGAACTTGCATTTTGATAATGCCTTAGTCAAAATATCTGCATCCTGCTCCTTGATCGAAACATACTGCAACATCATGATCCTCTTGATCACATAATCCCATAGATGATGGTAATGGATATTTATATGCTTGGACCTGTCATGAAACACTGGATTCTCAGAGAGTTTTATGCAACTCTGAGTATCACAATATATCACTGTAGGATCCATCATCTGACCAAACAATCCAACTAGAATCTTCCACATCCAAATGGCCTTGCATGTTGCTTGAATGGCAGCCATGTATTCAGCCTCTGCTGAGCTAAGTGCAACTGATCTCTGTTTCCTGCCATACCATGAAACTACAACAGAACCAAGGTTGAAGATTCCTCCAGAAGTGCTCTTCCGGTCTGATGGACTACCAGCCCAATCCGCATCCGTGAAGCCTTGCAGATTCACTCCCTCTGTCCGTCTGTACCATAATCCATACTGTGTAGTGCCTCTGAGATATCTCAGCACATGCTTCGCTACCTTCCAAAACAGCTTGGTAGGCTGAACCGTAGCTTGACTCAGCTGGTTCACCACAAGGTATAAGTCGGGTCGTGTGTTCACCAGATACATGAGTGAACCCACTAGCTGCCGATAAACAGTAGCAGCTACTACCTCACTAGAAGTAGCATCCTCCTTCCTCCAGTTCCCGGCTAGAGGAGTCTGCATGGGTTTGCACTTCTTCATGTGAAAGCGCTTGAGTAACTCATTGGCATACTTGCCTTGAGACACAAATACTTCCCCATCTTTTTGCCATACTTCCATGCCTAGAAAGTAGTGCATGAGGCCCATGTCCTTCATCTCGAACTCTCTTGCAAGGTCCTCCTTGCAAGACTGTATTAGTTGGTCATCACCTATCAAAACTAGATCATCAACATAAAGTACAATAATCAATGGCTTACCTTCTAACATGATGTGGTAAAGGTTCGCATCTGCTTCACTCTTGGTGAAGCTCAATCCGGTGAAATAGCTGTCAATCTTGGTATACCAAGCACGGGGTGCTTGCTTCAGTCCATACAATGCTCGCTTGAGTCGGAAAACATGCGACTCACGATCGAAGGTCTCAAATCCTTCGGGCTGCTCAATGTATACCTCTTCCTCAATCTTCCCATTGAGGAATGCTGTCTTCACATCCATCTGATGGATCTTCCAACCCATCTGAGCTGATAGAGCTAGCATCGATCTAATAGATGAGTACCTTGCTACGGGAGCAAAGGTCTCATCGTAGTTGATCCCCTCAACCTGTGAGAAACCTCAGGCAACAAACATTGCCTTGTGTTTCTCAACACTGCCATCAGCCGCCTGCTTTACCTTGTAAAGCCATTGGGAACTAATCACTGACTTGTCCCCAGGTCTAGGGACAACATCCCACACACTGTTTCATATGATAGAATCCTACTCTTCTACCTTTGCATCAACCCAGACTGGTTGCTTAACTGCCTCCTGAAAAGAAGAAGGTTCGGTCACTACACACTCCCCAACCAGGGCCATGTAGCCAGTCTATCTCTCCGGAGATATCCTCTGTCTGCACTGAGAGGATGGCTCCCCACATTCTCTCTCACATCTAACATCAATCTATCAGCTTCTCGTGAGTGTTTCCACCCGTCTCTGGAAGACTCTCCAAGAGTGGTGGTCTCCACTACTGGATCCTCTGCATGTGGCTAATCCACATCATTAGGAGGCTCCTCCTCCTTTGGAACTAAACGTTCCTCATCACCATGCAACTTGACCTCCCTCTCAAGTGACACTCACATGGATTTCTACTTGTTGAACTTCATATCCCTGCGCACTACGGTCCTCTGACTGGCAGACAGAAACACACGATAGTTGTGGGGTGTATCTGTGTACCCCATAAGTATCCTCAACTCAGCTGTTGGGTCTAGATTCTTTCGAGCATCTTTGGTCACATGACAGTAATCTGATGATCTAAAGATGCGGAAGTGACTCACATCTGGTCGCTTCCTCGAAAAAGCCTCCATAGGTGTCTTCATCCCCAAAATACGATGAGGACTTCTGTTCTGAAGGTACACTATTGTATTGCATGCCTCAGCCCACATATGAAGTGGTAGGCCTTGGTCATGCAACATCGCTTGAGCTTCTCTCATAATAGATATGTTATTCCTTTCGGCCACCCCATTCTGTTGTGGGTTATGAGGTGCCGTCAGTTCCCGTTTAATTCTTTTGTTGCACAGAAGTCTTTAAACTGCTGGGAAACATACTCTCCACCATTGTCGCTACACAAGGCTTTTACTCTCTTTCCTGATTCTTTCTCTTCCAAGGCTTTAAACTCACAAAACCTCAAGAAGGTCTGATCCTTCTTTTGCATACGTAGATCCAGCATCTACGAGAAAAATCATCAATGAAAATAACATATTACCTTTGCTTAGCGGTGGAGGCTATAGGGAATGGTCCACATACATCCGAGTGAACTTGCACCAAGATTGCTCCAGCTCTACTATCCCGATCCTGAAAGGAAGCTTTTTCATGCTTACCTAGGGTGCATCCTTTGCATGTATCTATTTGCTCCAGTTTTCCCTTGGGTAAGCCGCTAGAAATTTGCTGCATGATCTTTAAGGCCTCGTAATGCAAGTGGCCTAGTCTCCTATGCCATAGTTCACCAAAATCTTGGCTTTGCACCACCTTTGCTTTAGAATTCAGTGTAGTACAATCATATACCTCCAGCTTATAGAGATTATTTACTCGAATCCCAATTCGCTTGGTCTGTCTGGTGTCGATATGCCTCAGGAAAACTTTTCCTTTACTAAAGACTACATCATAGCCTTTATCTTCTAGCATAGCAATAGACACAAGATTCTTTTTCAAACATGGTACGTACTTAAAAACAGATAGGGTGAGAGGAGCACCATGCTCCCTCTAAAACACAACTGTACCTTCACCGGAGACATAGTACTTTCCATCATCGCCCATCTCGATCCGCATCTGGAGATCCTTCTCCTCCAATGTACTGAAAATATTCTTGTCACCCGACATGTGGAAAGAAGCTCCACTATCCAGGTACCAAACACATCCCACCATGGATGAAACCATGCATGTGATAAGTGAGAAATCCAACTCAAACTGTGAGGCTAATGCATCACCATTAGATCCCTTAGAGGAACCCTTCTTGGATTTCTTTTGTGGACAATTCATTGCATAATGGCCTACTTCATGACAGTGACAGCATCGCACCTTCGCTTGTCAACCTTCTTCCCACTATGAGAAGATTTGGATTGGGATGCCTTCCCTTTCCCTTTCTTAGCTTTACTCACTAAAGCTAGATTTTCTTCATCATCTTGTTTTGATGAAGATCCATCCCTGGTGCTTCGCCTTATCTCCTCCTGCATCAAATCCGACCAAAGTCGTTCCCAATATGGAAGTTTCTCTCTTCCATTAACTGAGTCTTGGTAGCTATGCCAGCTCTTAGGAAGACTGAGGAGTGCAATACTCACCATGTCATCATCAGTTTTCACGATCCCTACGCTTACAAGCTCATCCCTGCAGGTGGTGAGATTGTTCAGGAACGTAGAGATTGTGTCGCCCTTTTCGCACTTGATCTTTCGAAGCTTATCTTTCAGCACCAACTTCCTCTGATCGCTAGTATTCCGATAAGGATATTTCAATGTTTTCCACATCGAAAATGGAGTCTCCTTCCCATGGAGGCTCGAGACAATGTGATCTCGAACTCCCTCCAGGAGGATTTTCCTTGCTCTAGCCACACACTTTTTCCATTCCGCCAGATGAGTAGCATCAGTCGGCTTCTGGACTTCTTCATCAATGAAGTCCTTTAGACCGTTATCTTCTAATAATGCCTCCATGCGATCCTTCTAGGCTATATAATTCGAACTGCCATCAAGGTCATATTCGAGTCTTAAACCACTGAACACCATCAGTGAAATAGATGTGATAAGAACTCAATTCAATATTCAGAAACCAAACTTCAAACTTCTCCTGCTTGTATACTGTTCTTCCTTGATCACCTTTGCTCCGATACCATGTATAAATTTCCCACTGTAGATCACCTGGTAATGCAATGTACTAAAGAAAAACACTTGATCTACTTCTACAAACAATTGAGCGAAAGTTTAATCGAACATGAGCAACATTAAGCATGAATAGATATAACTGAGACTGAGAAGTAATCAACCATAACACAGAAGATATATCACTGGGGAAAGCACCAGCCTAAAACCCCAACTATGTATTATCATACAAGTGGAAATCTTGTTCAAGTTACAAAAAGAATCAGTTCTCAAGCTATCCTGCTCTCTCTGTAATCAAACAATACAGCTCATAGACTCAATAGACATAGAATATATCTTCCTCAAGCCTTCTAAGCCTCCTATTTCCTTGCGCAGTTTTGATTGGGGTCCAATGATATCACATGTGTGAATTGGTCTCATCACACTCACTATAACCTAAGGTCCAGCTGCGCAATCAATAAGGAATAATATTCCTTCTGCATGCAAGGAATATTCACGAAGGACTATCCTAGCAACTGATAGTACACTGTCCCTCCATCTGATCTCAACTAGGTCTCTGACTGAACTGACATGCATGAGTTATCCATGAGTGAATACTTAGTGATCTGAAATACAATAGTTACATGCATGCAAACATTAAATAACTGAACTCTCATTAATTTAACAAACTGTTAAATTAATATAACTGGACTTGACTAAGTTAAACTAAGTCAACTGATTACAACTCACTCTTATCTCTTTAATTGAAGGTTAAATCCCTCAATCAAAGGAGAAACTGTTGCATGTCCTCACATAGACTTCAAGTTCATAATTCCTTAACTAATTAACTCAAAATGAATTAATTAATCAATTTACACACTGCTATTAATATCAAATTCGAATTTTACTTCCTATGTTTAGTCCAGGGACTGACTAAAATAAGAAGGGATCCCAAAATGCTATTTTTAGAAAAGCTATTTTTAGCACTTTCACTTTTCACCCATTGTAGCTAAGATCTCCAATGGCTGAATTGCTATTTATAGCCTGACTATTTATAGCAGTGCTATTTTTAGCATCTTCTATTTTTAGCATTTCTTGTTGCACATTTCAACATGGGTAGTGCCCTATCAGTCTGATATTGATCGATATGGCGAGCCTATGCCTTTACGGCCAACAAAACTTACTTACCAAGCCATCCAGCTAGCTTCCACAACTCACGAGTCTCATGATGCCATTTTGGTACCACTTGATGATTTATTTTTTCCTTCTTGGGCTATTGATCATCCCCTCTCTTGTGAATTTCTCAGCTTCCCATTACCATCTGATGAAGCTATTTGAGAAGTCATGTCAATTTTCGATCATCCGTGGGGAGCTCTTCATCATCTTTCTTCATTTCCCCCCAAGTAGTGAGTTTGGATGTGTCTCATCAAATTCGGGTTTCCTCTAGCCATGCCAATATTTCCCCACATTTCAAATGGATTTTTTCATTTTCTTCTGAAGGGAACTTGCCTAATATTTTTTCTACCATTTCTATTAATATTTCCATGAAACTAGGGGCCGTGGAAAGTATCTTGATTGGGGCTAATTGCACTCCTTCAGAGATTGACACCTACACCACCCTTTTCAAAGAATTCCGCGATGTTTTTGTTTGGTCTTATGACGAAATTCCTAGCATTGATCCACGAATTGTCCAACACGAGTGTTGGATGTGTTTTTTAACCTATTTTCTGCACATTCTTTCCCCAATTTTGACCCTTCTGTACTCTAGGCCTATGACTTTACATGATCAATTTCCCTATTTTCTCACCTTTATAACCTATTCTATTGTCATGTTACTTTTCCGTATTTTACTGAGTAATGCGATGCTTTATTCCTTTTTGTGGCTAACTGGGAGAGTATTGAAGAAGTATTTTGGGAAGTTCTTCTTCTTTTCAGGTGATGGCTCACGAGAACAAAGCTATGAAGCAGACATGTAGCATGGATTAACTACAGAGAAGGGTAGAACAGTTCGTTGTTACACATTGGATGCTGTTACAGGTTGCTGTTACACATTGGATGTTGTTACAGTCTGCAATTACATATTGGATGCTGTTACACTATGCGCTGATACAAGAATCTGCTGTTACGCCAAAAGTGTTGTCGCCAGGGATACCATGACATCCCAAACTTTTATTCACTCGATGTTGTTGTGACGAAGCTGGAAAATGTGGGTATTATTCCATAACAGCTATCGATAGTAGGGATTGTTTATTTTGGAAGCAACAAACCCAAGCGGTTGAAATCCTAACTACTGTATATTTTTATTTAGAAATAGGTTGTAACTACTTTTATTTTTGATCAGCATGAGAATCGTGAGATTCTCATGACTGATCTGTTTCTAATTTCAGGATGTAATAACTAAGAACTTGATTTTTAATGTACAAAGACACGACATATAGAAAAGTATTGTTACTCTGCTTCTGTAATTCTGAATCTATTTTTAATATTAATCAGCACATTGATGCTGTTAATGCTCTTCAGTTGATTCGTTAATTACTTTTGTGTTACTCCTATGCCCAGCTGAGGAGGAAGGGCCCTCCTCTTTGGGATAGAGGTAGTGTACATTATAGTTTAGCTAATTGATTTACGGTTTCTCATTATTGTTGTACAAATCGTGGATTACATTTGCTAATATTTCCATTTATGTTATGTTGTTACATTGAGTTAATCAATAGAATGGTAGTAACAAGCTAGAGTAGATATTAGTTCCGGTGTGGCGCACCTTTACCTTGATAGTTGCGAAGTGTGATTAATTTTGTAGAGTGTTTTTATGTCTACATGAATGGTTTGATTCAACGCCACCTTTTACTATTTTTTGCATTTTCTTATTCTTGGTTGTGGTGTATTAGCAAAGATAGTGCAAAATCCATTGAAACAACAAGAACTACCCTGGGTTGACAATTAAATGTTGCAGTCTCAGGCAATTAGGATTGATTAAAACAACACTACATTTTGGTGCCGTTGTCGAGGATGGTAGTTGACTATACAATCAACCAAGTTGTTTGTTTGATGTAGAGTGTTCCTAGTCCACACTTGCTGGGCAGTAAGACAAGAGGTAAGAACCTGCACATCGCTCTAACATACCTGGGCGGGCTCACCATTGTGATCACTAGGGAACTTAGGGAATTTTGGTGTTTTGTTTAGCATGCTTTCAACTCTTCAGTCGCTGGGCGGTAAGATGAGAGGTAAGAACCTGTGCATCGCTCTAACATACCTGGGTGGGCTCACCACTATCGAAGACTGAGGCACTTAGGGTGTGAGTTAATACACATAGGGTCCATGTGTGCAACTGTAGAAATTATAGAGATACCAAAATCAGGGAAAATTTTAAGAATGAAATTTTGTCTTAAAGTCTATAAACCTTGGCAAATCTTACTAGTCCCTAAATTGCAAATTATAAAAATTTTGTTGATATCTTTTTAAAAACATGCAAATTTCTAATAGTTTTATATATATTCGTTATAAAATTTTGGCAATTTTTAAGGTAAAATAATTTTATACTATAAAATTTGGGCGAATCATTTTTAGAAAAAATGGAAATTGGCGAATCGTTTTTTTGGAAAAACCATGGAAAATTAGCTCACTTGCGAATATTAGCCCCTAAAATTTTCCATGACCAAAATTACCCCCACTCTAATTAGTCACGGGAAAAATGGGTCATAAAAAGGAAAGGAAGAGCATATATTTTGGAAGGAAAACATTCATCCAGGAACTAATCTCTAAGTCAGAAAAAGAATAGTCCAATTCTCAAAGGGATGCAAGGAAAACAGGGCTGCAGAAAGCTATTACTCCCATAGCAAAAGCAGAAACCTCTGATTCCTCTATCTTGGGACCATATCATTCTAAAGCTAGCACCCATACCCCCAAGACCAAGAATCCGATTCAAGGGTAGGAGGGGGAAGCTAGTAGCTAGAATTTGAGGACCGAGGGGCAAGGGGAAACTGAGGGGGAACATCAAACACCTGGAACGGAAGAACACCTGTTGGTTTATCGATGCCCAGATACAGGTAGTGCGGTAAAATAACCAACCCCAAGAACACCTGAGTCACTAATCACATCTACAAGACCATCACAAGAACAATTGAAGGACATCCTCTACAAAAAGAGTTAGAAGGATTAGTCATTGGGGACAACAATGATAACAATGCTAAAACAGATGCTACTTTGAGTTCCCAATCGGGGATATTAGAGGGGAAGATCCTATGAAAAATATTACTCTATCAACCTTACCATCCTTCCAGGGGATGACTGTGGAAGATGCAGACACATTTTTATTTGAGTTCGATGTCTTATGCAGAAGTTACGGTTATACCTCAGACGCGCATAAATTAAAATTATTTCCTGCTACTTTAAAAGGGGCAGTCTTGAGATGGTTCACGGGATTGGGTTTCGCTTCTATTCGAACACGGAATGACATGAAGGAGATGTTCTAATAAAAGTACCAAGGCTATTGCAGAACCAGGGACTTAAGGGAGGAGATCTTTAGAATGACACAAAAGGAGGATAAAATCCTGGAAGATTATGTGGAGAGGTTCCACTATAATCTATAGCGGTCTAAACATAGTGATCTAGACCAGGAGATATTGAAGACTATATTTATCAGAGGAATGAGGGATGACTGCCTTGATACCCTGAACCTATTAGGGAAGGGGGATATATCACAAGAACCATTCGCTGAAATTGTAAAGCTCTGTCTAAGATGCTCTAGAGGATCATCTAAGGGGAGGAGCACAGTTCGAGATGCGTATGTCAAGATACAAAAATATGTAGGAGGGGGAGTAACTAGAGCAAAAATCAGAAATTTGTTTGAAAATTTCAAGACCGATATCCTCAGTACTCTCTTTGCCTAGATAACAACAGTGTAGATCAAGAAGACACAAGCATAAGCTGACACACCTCTGGTTGTGTTATGTCTGAATTGTCAGAAGAAACATCCTTTGAGGGAATGTGAATTGAACAACATCAACTTGTGCAATATTTTCGAGCTAGAACATTCGATAGGGAAATGTCTGAAGCTTCATAGATTGAAGGAAGTACTCAAAGAGTCAAGCGAGGAAGTGCATCCTCTTATTTCATTGCACCAAGGAGACCTTGGCAACTATGACCTCTAGGTATGTCTCAAGATTTTCCCTCGTGGAACAATGCATATAATAGTCAGAAATATCTGTGGCAATATCACACTCCTCCTTCAACATAGTTTCCTTCACCCTAGAACCAGTGGTCTCCATCTCCCTCTGTCCAATATCCTCAACCTCAACCATATCCTTGGAACCAGAATTGGAGAGGAAATGCCCAGAATTCAGCTCTGCCTGGATTACCCATGCAACAACAGCTGTAGTTACCTCCTTTCCAAACTCCTGCTCCTCCACCACTTGTGCGACCCCAACTACCTGTGCAACCTAACCCAAACCCGAACAATAAAGTAGCTCAGGGCATAGAGGCTCCGACTACCTTCCAAACCTACCTTATTACCCCCATGGGACTTAATGAAATACAATTGTGATTGGGTAAGGTAATTAAACCAAGTCACTCCCCTATCATTACAGAGGAGGAATGTGAACCATTCGGAAGAGATGTTGGAGGTTCTGAGATGGCTACTGCGCCTAAAACAACCAATATAGAGGAAGCTGTTACATCTGTAACAACTAACCCACGAAGGACTGTTACTGCTGTAACAACCAACTCGGGAAAGGCTGATACACCTGTAATAGCTGATTCGACTGTCGTAACTCAGGACCCTCCTTATCCTCAAAGATTGGCTGAACCTGGGATGACTTCACAACCCAAATCCGATTTCCTTTGAGAGTTGCAAAATTTGCATGTATGGGTTCCTCTGCTACAAGCCCTTAAGGAAGTACCTATTTATGCTAAAACATTGAGAGATTTGTGCATCAAGAAACCTGGGAGGAAGCCTAACCCTTCCACCATACATGTGATGGGGAAATTATCCGAATCAATGTCTGCTCAACCTCTCCTAGCTAAGTATAATGATCCAGGAAATCCTACGGTCATTGTCCACATTAACAATCAACCATAGCCAACACATTGATCGATCTTAGGGATGCCATTAATGTAATGAGAAAGGACCTTTTTACCGCTCTTGGGCTGTAGGGACTTAGACATACTCCTACTGTACTTGAATTGGCAGACAGGTCCCATGTCAAACCCGAGTGGGTGTTGGAGGATATTGTGATTACAATAGCTTCCTCGAGGTATTCAGCTGACTTTCTTATCTTGCATCCCAAATCCAATTTGGGGGGACATCCTTTGATCCTGGGGAGACCTTGGCTGGCCATTGTGGATGCATTTATAGGCTGCAGATTAGGATCTATGATGATCTCGGATGGCCAGGAAACAAATAACATTAGACTTTACCCCCCAAAATCAATGATGGATGTATATAACCCTTGGTGGGATGAGTTTGAGCCTGAGTCAGATCTCTCCCTGCCACTCCTCACTCTTGGGAAAGCCCAATATTTCAAGGATGAGACAAAAGATGATGTCACCAATGTTTTTATTAGTAACTCACTTTTTGTCACTTCTGCTAAGAATGTGAATGAGGAAGAAGAGGTGGAAGATATAGATTTTGAAAAAATGAGAACCAGTCCAAATATTGATAGAAATTCAATTGAGATAGAATCTGGAAAGTTTTTGAATATTAACCCAAACTTGAATACTAAGCAAAACCCACTGCTGTTACAGTTGTTACAGAAATAAAAAAAATGCATTTGCATGGGACTATATGAATATGAAAGGGATCCACCCTAACCTATGCACTCACCAGATTTATTTGAAGGATGGATGCAAACCAGTCGGACAACCACAACGTCGCATGAACCCTGCACTAAAGGAGGTGGTGAAGGAAGAATTACAAAAACTCCTGAGTGCCAATTTTATTTATCCAATATCTGACAGTCAGTGGGTGTCGCCACTTGTCATCATTCCTAAAAAGAATGGCAAGTGGAGAGTTTGTGTTGATTACAAATAACTCAACAAGGCCACTCAGAAGGACCACTTTCCCTTACCATTTATAGATCAAGTCCTTGATACCCTCTCCGGAAAGAAGTTATTTTGGTTTCTGGAAGGATTTAGTGGCTACAATCAGATATAGACTGCCCTAGAGGATCATGATAAAACAACCTTTACTTGCCCTTGGGGAACCTACGCATACATAGTACTTCCTTTGGACTCTGTAATGCACCGGCAACCTTTCAAAGGGAAATACTGGGAATCTTTTCTAATCTGTTGAATGACTACTTGGAAATCTTCATGGATGATTTTACACCTTATGGAGATTCCTCCGAAACAACATTAGTCAATATGGAAAAAGTGATGGAATGATGTGTACAGACTAATGTTGCTTTGAGCACTGAAAGATGTCACATGATGATGATTCAAGGGATCATGCTTGGACACTACATTTTTGCTGAAGGAATCAAGGTAGACCTTGCGAAAATATAGGTAATCTTGAAAATCCCAACCCCCAAACGAAAAAAGAGGTACGGAGTTTTTTGGGGCATGCAGGGTATTACAGGAGATTTATAGAATTTTTTTCAAAAATTGCATCGCCATTATTTTCCTTGCTCATGAAGGATGTTTAGTTTTTGTGGACAGGGAAGTGTGTGTAGGCCTTTTGAAAGCTGAAATGCTGTGTATCAGCAGCTCCGGTTTTGTGAGGACCTAATTGGGAACTGTTGTTTCACATAGCTACAGATGCATCTGATATTGCTATAGGTGTTGTTTTGGGCCAACTGGAGGATAATAAACCTTATGTTATTTAATACATAAGAAAAAATCTAACCTCGACTGAGCTCAACTACACAATGATTGAGAAGAAGTTCTTAGCAGTTGTGCATGCCATCAATAAATTCTGACATTATATCACCGGGTATCAAGTATTTGTGCACGCTGACCATTTTGCCATTCATTTTTTAATGAATAAGCAAATCACCAATGGTAGGATTACACGCTGGTTATTGTTGTTACAAGATTTTGATATCACTATTGTCGATAAACCTAGAAAATATAATTTAGTAGCTGACTTTATTTCTAGGTTAACTATTGATGACAATTGCATTCCTACTGAGGATTCTTTCCCAGATGAATATCTCTTTTCTATTTCTACTTACTCACCTTGGTATGCAGATATAGCCAATTATCTTGCTGCAGGGAAGTTTCCACAGTATTTTTCCTCCAAGGAGAAAAGAAAGATCATACAACAAAGTGCTACATATACTAGATAGATGGGAACCTCTATCACACTGGACCAGATTTCCAGATCAGACGTTGTGTTAGAGAAGATGAGGTCTTTGACATCCTTAAAGCTTGTCACAAAGAACCTTGTGGAGGGAACTTCATAGACAAATGGATAGGATACAAAGTTATTTCAACAAGGTATTATTGGCCAACAATATTTCAGTATGCCAAGAATTTTGTGAAGGGATGTGATAGTTGACAAATCATGGGCCAATCACTATAATGAGATGAGATTCCGTTACAGCCCCAAATTGTCTTAAAACCTTTTGAGAAGTGGGCTCTAGATTTTGTGGGACCAATTAATCCCTCATCCAGACAAAAATATTACATCTTGGTTTGCACTGGCTATGTCACAAAATGGGTTGAGGCAAAGGTAGTAACGAGAGCCACGAAGTAGGATGTCTCAGAATTTCTGTTTGAAGACATATTTTTGTGGTTAGGCATACCCAAGGAGATAGTCACAGACGGAGGGCCCCAGTTCACATCTCATAAGATCTAGGAGTTGGTTGAAAAATATAAAATCCATCATAGAATCACAACACCTTATCATCCAGAAGAAAATGGCCAAGTGGAAAGCACTAACAAAGTCATTGAGGGGATCCTTATGAAGACTGTGGTTAGTCATCGAAGTGTTGTGGGCATACAGGACTACATGGAGGAATACCACTGGATTCTCACCATATGAACTTGTGTATCGTAAAAACCCTTTATTTGACATTGAATTTGAAATCAAGACACTAAGAACAACATTGTAGGTTAATTTGGATTTGGCTACCGCACAAAAGCAGAGATTGAACCAACTCAATGAGTTGGAGGAGAAATGGTTAGCTGCTATCTAGAAAAAAAAGATTATCCAACAGCAGAGAGCTAAGTGGCATGACATATTCATCAAGAAAAATAAGTTCTAGAAAGGAGATTGGACTCTCTTATATGACTCAAGATTTAAAGACTTCAAGGGTAAGCTCTGCACCAGGTGGCTAGGTCCCTATGAGGTAGATGCAATCTTTGACAATGGGACTGTAAATTTGGTGACATTGACAGTGCGAGGACACCATTTCATGCAAATGGGCATCATCCTCAGTTATATCACAAAGTTGCTTCAAGGGATTCATTCATCAACATTGTCAGAAATTCGGATCTTCAGATTACAGGAACAGGGGAAAGCCCCCTTGTGCTGAAAAAATTCTAATTTTTCTAATAAGTGTAACAATTGAAAATCAACTACCATTGGTGGTTGTTACACCTTCAAACTCTTTAAAAAAAAATAAAAAAAAATAACAATCTGGCTGTGAAAACCTTTTCCGGGCACACGCAGATATTTTTTGTAGCAGTTGAAAACCACCTCGTGGCAGCTGTTACACACTCTGTAACAACATTTGTTATTTCAAATAATACCTTATGATAAGTGCTATTACATGATCATTTCTTCTTTATTTTATGGTAGAAATCAAAATAATATATATATTAGTCGTCTTGGTTGTTACACCTGTAACAACTGACGACTGTTAAAAAATGAATGAGATATTTTATTTGAAATAAATAATAGGCATCACTGTGATCCTCATCATCAGAATTAAATTCGCGCGTCTTGCTACCAGAGATTGGTTCGCGTGTTGTGCCACCCATGACTTCTCCCCACGTCACCTAGGTATGTCATCAAAAGGTAATATTGAATTTGCTTTATTTGGTAATTATGGCAACTTAACATGATTTTTGATGGCTGAGGGCGGTTGTCACATTTAAGCCCGGGGGGGGGGGGGGGGAGCGCGAATCATATTGCGACATGATTGTCGCATGATTTGTGATTATTCAAAAAATCCTGCAATGAAGGCATGATGACTTGGTAGTTATTGTTACGTAATGTCAAATATACCAAAAATGGGCAGTGTACCTTCAATGAGACCTCCCATGACTCATCATTAATAAGGAAAATTTACTATGCAGTACGAATCATGAGTGAAAAATCCCAATTCGAAATCCTCACCTGCACCACCCTACCACCCTACCATTTACCCCTGCTGGAAGTGCTGAATCCCCATTCAGAGTGCTCAGAGAAGTGGAAGATAATAGTGCAGGCTGAAACAACTAGGTTGTGTGTCGACGATCCCAGAGCGTCTAGAGGAAGGGAGAAGGAGGTGAAACAACACTGAATTTGCATAAGAAATGGGTGGAGCAGCAATATGACATGAGCCAGGGTCCATAAAAGCCTTGGAGGATTGCCCTGAAGCATGCCAGATTTTCAAGGACGCAGGCTAGTTTGAATTCTTCCGGAGGTTGGAGGGATCAGACGGTGGTGTTTCCATGGAATTTGCAAAGAATTTGGAGAGAAACCAGACAGAGGTCAGAGGGTTGAAGCTGGAGGTCACAAAAGAGGTGATTGCTAGAGTGACAGGATTACCAGTGGAAGGAAAGAGGTGGTTCAATAGGAAGGTCAATGACCCCTCCCTGAAAGGGGATTTCCTCCAAGAAGAAGAGTTGTTGGTAAAGAAAGGAAGGGGAATTGATAGATTGTCACTCCCCCAACCATGGGCTGATGTTTCCCTCTACCTCATCAAGTACATTACTTGTGAGGGAAGGGAAACAATTGTGTTCAATTACCACTTTCCATTGTTGAACCACCTTCGGCATTAACAACTGATCAATATTCCTTACTTCTTGCTGGGAAACATTAGGCATATGGTCACAACTATGAAAATAGCTGCGCATCCAGAAACGTGTGTCACCAACCATGGCCTTATCAAGCTCATTTTGCTGGATGCCTTGAGCTGTCAGGGCAGGAATTGGGAAGAATTCATGAGGAAGAAGGCCAGGACCACCCGTAGGAGGCAAACTGGGACGACCGAGGAGGATCCAATGGTGACAAAGGAGCAGCCCCAACCCTTGATAGTAAGGGTTGGTAAGAGGCTAGTTGACAAAACAATTCCTGACAAGTGACCGAAGCAGAGGATAAAGGTTAGCGGGCACCCAGAGTCCCCATTCATGTCAAGGAAGAACAAAGAAGCAGCAGCGCAGAAGGACGAGGAGTAGGCTCAGCTAGAGAAAAATTCTTCACTTGGTAAGAGTGAAACCCAATCCTTGCTGTTAAGAATTGAAAATTTAGAAAAAGAAAATAGAGAGTTAAGGGAACAGCTAGTAGAGGGAAAGGCAGAGCCAAGAGCCCTAGGGCTAGATACTTTGGCTGAGGCCGTGGACAGGGCCAGAAAGGGAGATGTTTCGGGCATTGTGTGTGTAGCCTGTGCTGAGAAGCTAGTGGCAACAGGATTTAAAGTCTGTGTAGCAGACACCACCTTGAGGGAGACACAAACTGAAATATGGGAAGCTGATACACAAGAACCTATTGAGGATGTTGCTGTTACACAAGAACCAACAACTGAGATGGCATAATCCATAGAAAGTGATTGGGTAATGGATACACATGAGCCCTTGGCTGACACTGCTGTTTCACCAGAACTGACAGTGGAGGAGGAAGTCAGCCAAGGGAAGGGAGGAGAAGCTATTACACAAGAACCAACAATGGAGACACAAGCCTACCCAGGGAAAAATGATATACATAAGTCTATGGATAACACTACTGTTACATAAGAACCAACAATGGAAATGGAAGCTGACCAGGAAGATAAGGAAACTGTGACAAAATCCACTAACGAAGCTACTGTTACACAAGAAATAGCAACCGAAGTGGAACAGTTTCACCCTCAGGAGGCTATTACACCTTTAATTGATAGTGCCTATTGTGGAGGTAAATCCTCTCTTCGGACAGAGACGACCCCTACTAGCCCAGACCGGGTCTAGCAACAATCACACAATGCTATCATGCAAGTTCCTAATTGCAAACACAAAGTAGATGGTGAGAACCTACTTGGATTCCAACGCTAGTGTTCGTAGAATAGATGTCGCCCTCGTTCCTTTGCCTTGGCCGGTCACGATCCCCATGATCTCCGTGATTGGACACCTGCACATGCAAAGAACAACACGAAAACAAGCATGAAATCTAGTAGATGCAATTATATATCAGTTAGAAAAGATATAACTCAACATCAAACATAAGACAATGAGAGTGGAACCATAATGATAGTCATCTATTATTAATAAGTAACAAAGAAGAATAATACCATTGTTCTGACGTCAAATCCTCCTTTGGCTGGGTAGTCAGCTACACAAGTCTTGCAAAGCTTGTTGGGATGAGGAACAAGCCTCTCTCTCTTTGGGTGACAAGAATCTCCTTACTTAGATTTGGCCTTATGGGTGTAAAGAAGGCTCTTGCAGCTTCAAACTCTCTATCACTATGCTGGGACCAGAACTACTGTAACTATGACTAGCTTGCTCAAGGCATAGAGGCAAGATTTTATAGATAGAGAAGAAAGAGATAGGATCAACCACATTATTCATGGGATTGGCTTTATCACTTGGAAACTTCCATGAAAGGTGGCAAACCACTTTCCTTTCTATGGAGATTCGAAGCCAAACCATCCTAGCTCAACATAGATTCAGTTGGTGAATGGGTTGAAGAGAACTTTCGGGAGTTTGGTGGTTGAAAACTTTACTCAATTCGGTTGGCACGAGTGCGACTCTGAGACAGAGTGCCAATAGCGTGCCCTTTTTAGAGGATTTCCCTCATTGGCGCGGGCAGTGATCTGAGGACCCGCGCTAATGCAAAAAGCACTGTTTTCATGGAGATTTTGCAGGAGATGTCTTCAGGGCAAATGAAGCTCATACTTAGAGGAATATGATGCAAGTGGTTTCAGGTCATGTCACTTCTCACAGGTCCCGGAATGAGTCCTCCAGTGGATGGGAGAGGGGTAACAGGGACAGTGACAAATTGCTGTGTAACAGTGCCTGTGGGAGAACACCAGGTCTTGATGAAGGATGGTGTTCTGAGAAGATGTTATTGTTACTAGAGCTGCAAAAATGGAAGCAACAAATGCTCTCTCTACAAGAGGGGGTGATCTCACTCCAAGCTCACAAGAAGATCATGGATTCCCTTAGAGAGAAATGGCTAAAGGAAGAATGAAAAAGAGAGTGGGAAGCACAGAGGCACAATGAAGCTATAAAGAAGAAGGATGAACAACTGTATCAGCTGAATTGATGGGTCTCAGACCTGATGAATGATAAGACTAAGCTTCGTGACCTTTCCCTAAACCTGCTAGCATGTGGGAAACTGTCCTCGTCATATCTAGTGTTCCTCTAGGAACATTAATATTTATTTCAATTAGAAGCGGTTTTTGAGAATAGGTCCTATTTGGGTTCTTCAACCATACTTTTCTGGAGATTTTTCACTCTTGCGACTTTGATGACCAGAGCTTGTTGTGCGAGCTGTTTTTACATAATATCATGTGTGAATATGTCAACGCAAAGATGGTAGCAAGTGTCTTCTCCTATATGGGATATTTGCAGTTGCGGGCCTTCCTTTCATTTATGAGGAATCAAATTGAGTGGCATCTGGCCATGAAATTAGGAGAAGCTAACAAGGATAGAACAATATTGTGGGTCAGAGCCGAACTAGGGATGGTTTACGAACTCAGGTGTGAGTTTTAGTTATTCTTGAGCACTCCAGGAATCAAAGAACAATCGACTGACTATAGGAAAAAGATCACGAGGCTTTGCCTCAAACTATATGTAAATACAAAAAGCCGAGCGCTAGCAGGATGTCTTAAGCGCACTGAGGCTTGTAGCATTGAGCTACAATAAGGGGATCCTTTTGAGTATAAGAACTTTCTGGTTGTTGTTGCACGGTGCCTGAGTATGATCAGATTGTGCAGACACTGGGGGCGTTCTTGATTGGCCTCAGATTCAAATTTCCTTTGATTTGGTTGCCAGTAGAGGAGTATCAGCCAGACTACAATCTATGTGACTAAAAAGAGGAATCTTGGCCATGATAGTTGATGGCCATTCAAGGGTACAAAGATCCAGGTGAAGACACTGCTAGTTCCTACAATTTCACAGACTTGCATCGAGGGTACAATAGGAGGAGCTGAGATTCTGCATGGGGACATGCAGTTGCTTTAGTCGGGGGGAGATGTTGGGTGTGGTTTTTTACCTATTTTCTGCACATTCTTTCCCCAGTTTTGACCCTTCTGTCCTCTAGGCCTATGACTTTACATGATCAATTTCCCTGTTTTCTCACCTTTATAACCTATTCTACTATCATGTTACTTTGTCGTATTTTGCTAAGTAATGCGATGCTTTATTCATTTTTTGTGGCTAACTGGGAGAGTATTGAAGAAGTATTTTGGGAAGCTCTTCTTCTTTTCAGGTTATGGATCGCAAGAAAAAAGTTATGAAGTAGACAGGAGACGCAGATTAACTACACAGAAGGGTAGAACAGTTCGCTGTTACACATTGGATGCTGTTACAATTTGTTTTTACACTACACGATGATACAAGAATCTGTTGTTACACCAGAAGTGTTGTCGCCAGTGATTCCATGACATCTCGAACCATTATTCACTCGATGATGTTGCGCTGAAGCTGATAAATGTGGGTACTATTACAGATAAAAACTGTCGGCAGTAGGGATTGTTTATTTTGGAAGCAATAGACCCAAGCGGTTGAAATCCTAACTACTGTATATTTGTATTTAGAAATAGGTTGTAACTACTTTTATTTTTGATAAAAATGAGAATCGTGAGATTCCCATGACTGATCTGTTTCTAATTTCGGGATGTAATAACTATAAAGGAACTCGATTTTTCATGTACAAGGACACGACATATAGAAAAGTACTGTTACTCTGCTTTTGTAATTCTGAGTTTATTTTTAATAATAATCATCATAGTGATGCTATTACTGCTCTTCAGCTAATTCGTTAATTACTTTTGTGTTACTAAGTGCCCTACTGAGGAGGAAGGGCCCTCTTCTTTGGCAGGGATTGTAGTGATAGAGGTAGCGTACATTCTAGTTTAGATAATTGATTTATGGTTTCTCTATGTTGCTGTAAAAATCGTGGATTACATTCACTGTTGTTTCCATTTATGTTATGCTATTACATTGAGTTAATCAATAGAATGGTAGTAACCAGCTGGAGTAGATATTAGTTCCTGTGTGGCGCGCCTTTACCTTGATAGTTGCGAAGTGTGATTAAGTCTGTAGAGTGTTCTTATGTCTACATGAATGGTTTGATTCAGAAATTTGGTTCAACGACACCTTTTACTGTTTTCCTGAATTTTCCTATTCTTGGCTGTGGTGTATCGACATAGACAGTGCAAACTCCATTCAAACAAAAAGACCTACCTTGGGTTGAAAATTAAATGTTGCAGTCTCGGTCAATTAGGATTGATTAAAAGAACACTACAACAAGATTAAGACTTATCTTAGAGCTAAGCCTATCCAGAAAAAAACTCTGGTCTGCCAACCCACGTAAGGCAACCACTATTAAAGCTGAAGGTCAAAACCTTCTTGATGTTGGTTTTATCTATCCTGTACTGTTGATGGAATGGGTCTCTAATCCTATTCTAGTTGTTCGAGTTTGTATTGATTACTGTGCCTTGAACCTAGCCTGTACAAAATATAATTATCCTACACCTTTCATTGACCAGATTCTTGATGCATGCGTCAGTAATGCTATATTTTCCTTTATGGATGGTTTTTCCGGCTATAACCAGATCGAAATTAAACCTAAAGACTAGCACAAGACTTCTTTTATCTATCCGTGGGGTACATTCTCCTATCGTAAACTACCCTTTGGTCTAAAAATTATTGGTGCCACTTTATAGCGGGCCATTTCTTATGCATTTCACGCTATCAAAAACATCATTGAAGTTTATCTTGATGACCTTACCGCTCGTTCTTTGCTTCGTGAGGATCATCCTGCACACATTCGAGAAGTTTTTCTTTGATGTCATTGTTACACAGTAATTTGTCACCATTGGTCACCGTCCCTGTTACCCCTGTTTCCGTACATTGGAGGACGCATTTCGGGACCTGTGAACAGTGACATAACCTAAAAACACTTGCATTATGTTCCCCTGAGTATGTACTTCATGTTCCCTGAAGACACCTTCTGCAAAATATCCCTGAAAAGTGCCCTTTTTCCATTGGCGCGGGTCCACAGTGTCTTACCCGCGCCAATCACTGAGATCCTCAAAAGGGGGTGCGACCATTGGCACTCTGTCTTAGAACAACACCCGCGCCAACCAAGTTTGGTAATTATTTTTGACAAACGCGCACCCACATGTTTTTTCCCTTCAGATCACGAAGTCTTTTGAGGATAAAATCCATCTGATAGAGGTCGAGAGTCATCATCTATCCTTGACATCTATCTGCAACGGCTTTTTGGAGATAATGTCAATCCACAATGGGTGTCCTGGTGCATTGTATCTTCCTCCCTTCTCCATCTATAAAAGTCTGTCCTCATGCATTAGACAAGCTAGTTTTTGAGTAATGCTAGTTGTGATTATGCTTGTCTTGAGTGATAGTAAGAGTCTTGAAGCATAGGGAGGTTATGCTGCCGGAAGTCTGAGAGAGAGAAGGTCTATTGCAAGATATACATAGCTGATCGCCCAGCCAGAGGAGAGGTTCAACGTCAGAACCTTGGTTGTATCTTTCTCTGTTGATTATTCATTAATAAACGACTACTGTTATGGTTCCAATCTCATTGTTCATCATGATAATGTTTGGTTTGTTTCCTTTCCGACTGAAATATAGTTGTATTTTAGTGGATTTTACGCTTGTATTCGCTTCGTTCTTTGCATGTGCAGGTATCCATACGCGGGGATTGCAAGGATTGTGACCTGCCGGAGCAAGGGAACGGGAGTATCAACTCTTCTTCGACATTAGCGTTGGACTCCAGGTTGGTTCTCGTAATCCACTTTCAGTATGCAACTAGGAACTTGCATAGTAGCGTGATTTGATTGTTGCTAGACCCATTTTGGGCTAGTGGGATCGCCTCTGTCCACAGAGGGGATTTACCTCTCCAACAATTTGGCGACTCCACTGGGGAGGAGCTATTTGTTGTTTGATTCATAAACCTTGGACGGAGTCTGAAGCACGGCCAGGCAGCCTTTGAAACGCTATTGCTTTGCATTAGCGGAGTAGATCAACGCCACTTCAGTCAATCTCCGGTTTGGTTTATGAACCGAACGGCTTGGAGTTTGTCTTGCATGATATTTTTCCCTTGCTTGCTTGCATAAATGAGCTTTCTGGGTCAGCTGTGAAGTTGTTTTCTGCTGTTCGATCTATCTCAGTATTGTTGACCAGACCCTGGGTTCTTTTATTTATTTTTTTGGGTTGGCAAACGTGGTTGGCGCGTTTTTTCCTCTGACAGTCGCGCCAGTTGGCGCATGTTGCATAACAGCAACTCGCGCCAATTCCTGAATAGCGCAGGTTGCATGCTGACAGTCGCGCCAGTCCTGTGAATTTTGCCAGTGTCTTTGTTGGAAGCTCATTAAACTCAGATTTTTGTCTTTGTATATCTTTTACAGCTTCTGGGAGTGTGTTGGACCTCTGTTTGACTGGTTGTTACTTTTATCCTTCAGTTGTTTGCTTATTTCTATCGATTCTGTATCCTAGCCCTAGAGTACCTAGTGGCTTTGCATGTCGAGCCTTCTGTGGGAAGTTTTGGTTTCTGAATATCCAGTCAACTTGTTGGTTGTTTTCTGCACCCGTCTGGTAGTTGTTTAAGCTTGTTATTCTGTGCTTCGAGCAATTCACTTCTATCTTGTTTGGATTTTGTTTGACTTCATTTGAACTTAGATCACATGGTTCGTTGAAGGTCTGTGTGCTTTTCCTTGTTTAAACGGTTCATCTTGGTGTTTCAGATTTGGTTCTCTTTGCATTGAGTGAATTTTGTTTGTTCATGCTTGTTAATATCTCTTGAGATTTGTTTAAATGCATTATGCCATTCTAAAAGAAGAAAAAACAAAAGATCTTTTTGCATTATATTAGTTAGCATTTATTGTTAGTTGTTGCTTTTAAAAAGAAAAGAAAAGAAAAAGTTTCATTTCTTGTTATTAGCTGCATTAGGATCTTTGTTGCTTGTTTATTGTTCATTTTGTTTGTTTGAAAATCTCAACCCTTCTGTAGTTAGAATTCATTGAACGAAATGATATAATTTTGGCATATAGTTTGCATTTAGGAAGTTTTGAGAGATCACATACGGTAGGACCAAAAAACTGAAACTTAATTGAAGATCAACTGTAAAATAAACCGAATGAACCTAACAATGCATTGGAACCTAACGCACATATTCTAGAGGTCTAGGCTAGAGACGTGTTCCGGCGTCGTAAAACCTGGTAACTATTGCCTCACTGATGGTTGGGTGATTCCTCCTGAGAGACAACAAGTACCAGTACGGACTGAGCTCCCACGTACCGTCGCGTATAAAAGGGAGACCCCACTAGGTTATCATCCTTTATCCACAGGAAGCCGAGTCTGCCGCCTTACAAGCCGTAATGCACTGAACACAGCATTCGGGAAGATTGACTGCAGTACGGGAAGTCCTTGGTTTTCATCTGATTGCCAAGGTGTATAAGCAGTTTTACGGATTGTTTGGTAAACCCTTTGCCTAGAGTCTCCAGAGTAGTCACTTTTGATCCTTTTCGGACTCCTTAAAAGAAAAGGTGCCAGTGAGCGTCTTGTCACTTCGTGCTCATTAAACATTCGAAGGAGACTAGAGTCATCTTTTTGTCCTTTTCTCGACTCTTAAAATATGAAAAGGTCAAGTTGTGTCTTTGTGTCCTAAAATTTATTCGGCCACGATAACATTTACCTGATTAGATTTTGTTTGCGTTAGTTTGAGTAGGGATTTTGTCTCGGTAGATTCCCTAGGTTTTGTGAAGTTTCATCCTGGCGGAATTACCAATTTCGTCTTCCGAGATACTGGTTGTGAGTGCAACTCTTTCTCTGGTTCCAAGTATACAACCAATTAGTTCTCGTGCCCCCGGCGACGAGACTTACAAGTTTCATTGGAACCTTGTTTGGGAACCTTTTGAGGACAGTGTCCCTTTTTGGGACTATACTTCTCCTCGTGTGTCAGTCCCAACTTCTTCCTCTGACATGGAAGACTTGTCCCCTACTACGACTGACGAGTCCGTTGCGACGAGCGGTGAAATTCCCACCGCAACGGGCCCTACACCTATCAGTAGTACTCCTACTACTGGCGACCTACCACCAGGGTATAAAGCATTAAGGGATACTATGCCCTCTGGAACTCCTTTCACAGGTTCTATCTGGTCACCACACACTTTTCCCACCACGGAGCCTTTTACTCCACAAAATCGCAGTGTGTCTGTTACCTCAATCACAACCGCTCCAACGGTATGTGCAGCCTCTTCGACTCCTATTTTTAGTCATCCTTCGGCTTCTTTATTCGGAGTCTTTGATCCTATGTCAAATGTCCCAACAGAGGGGCCATACGAGCACTATTTGTCGTCTCAACCGATTGTTGAGGTATCAGTTCCATTGTCAATTAACTGGGGTTCCACCTCTTTTCATGGTGGCCAAGTGTCGTCTGCCCAATCTCCCAGACAACCTCCTCAAGACCAACAAGGGCAGTCCTTCCATGGAAACCCTTTTGCTTCTGGTGGTCCATTTTTCTCTTCTTATGTTCAACCTTCTGGTAACTCAGGTCAATCTTCTATTCAACAAGCTCAACCTGGTATCCAGCAAGGTTACCCTACTGGACAAATTGGTCAATCATCTGTTAACCCAAACCAACCCAATGTCCAGTATGGTCCAATATCTGGACAAGCTGTCCAACCACCTGGTCAGCCCACCGTCCAGTATAGTCAACCTTCTGGGCAAGTCGGTCAGCCTCAAATCCAATCAGGCCAACAACTGCCTAGCCCACTCAACCATCTGGTCCGTTGGGACAACCTTCAGTTGCGCAACAACAACTCCTTTCCCAGCAGGTACAACCTTCTGGGCAGGGAGGTCAACCTCAATATCAACAAGGTTATCCTTCCGGCCAGATAGCCCAACCAACAGGACATCCTCCTGGCACTGCTCAACCTGGTTTTTTCCCCCAGGCTGGACCCCAGACCCCATTCGGTTTTCAAATGCAAGCTGGAGTTCAATCTCAACAGACCTATCAAACTCAGCCTGTTTCTCAAACTCAGTTTGGAGTCCAGCCACCTTATGGTCACCAGCAAACTCAAGGGCAACCGTTGTTTGCCCCATATCAAAATTACCAACAACTGCAGACAAATCCTTATCAGACTTACTCGCAACCATATGGTGCTTCTGCAGGACCGTTTGGTAATCCATGGAATGCTGGGGGGCAGAACCCAAGTCCCTATGGACCAAATCCTACGGGGCCAAACCTGTCCGGACCAAGCCCTTGGGGGCAACCGCCACCTGGTTGGAACCCTGGTGCTCCATCTCAACAGCAGCCCCAGATGTCCTTTAATCCTCAATTACCTTTCTTAGCAACTTTAGAATTACCGGATGTGTCTAAATTGACCAATGATCCTATTCTTCATAACCCATATTGGCCTCCGGTTCCAAAGAAAATTCTCAGTGACTGTCCAAAATTCGATGGTAAAGCTAATGAAGATCCACAAGCCCATGTCATGACTTATCACCTTTGGTGTTCATCCAATTCATGGCTTGACGATTCAATTCGGCTTCGCCTTTTTCAGCGGACTCTCACTGGCTCTGCAGCTAAGTGGTATATTGAGCTCAATCGCGGATCCTTTCAGGATTTTAACTCCTTGGCTATGGCATTTCTCACGCATTTTCAGTTACCCATTCGATATGAAACGGGTACACACCTCCTCACATCCTTAAGACAAACGATGGCTACGCATATCTCTGATCATATCCATGAATGGAGACGGCGTAGACGTATGATTAAATTTTGGATTCCCGACCAGCTTCTTACCGATTGGTTTACGACTTCGTTCGTTCCTCCAATAGCTCGGGACATTGCCATGGGGGCGTGTGTCACTGAAGAGCAAGCTATTGCGCGCGCTCAGTACCTTGACTTGGTTTACTCTCAGTCAGGTACATTGTATGATTATCTGCCTGATGCCCCAAGACCAGGAACATCTAAAGCGTCGCCAACACCAACTGTTGACGGTATTATTGGTTCAGTTAGTTCATCCTCAAAAAAGAATCCCGCGAACCCTGGGAAGCAAAAATCGACTGCTTCGAATGAACAACCTTCCCAGGTAACACCCATTTCCAATGTTACTTCCGAGGTCAATGCCGTCCAATCCACCACGGCAGACAAATCCTCGAAAGCAAAGAAGAAAGGGAAAGCGAAGAATAAATCAGATCCACCTAAACAGGAAGCCCCTAAACCTCCGCCCGAGGACGGTGCTAAACGCAAACCCAAGTATCCTTGTCTTATCTGCGATGAGGATCACTATACCAAGGACTGCCCGAGGCGGTCCGAGGTTAGTCGTTTGTTGAAAGGCGCCCCCGGGACTCCTGCGGTGCTTAAAGAACCCTTTCCCTCACAACAACTCAAAAAAATCAGATGGTGGTTGACCCTTCTCAGCCTCCCTCTTCCTTCGGTTCTCAAGTGTTTATGGTTGGAACAATACCTGTTAATATCAGTACTCGAACAAAATATTATCCGCCATCTGCCGGGAAGGAGCCTGAGATACCCTCTAGTGCTCCTCCGTTCAGTTCAGGTCCACTCCACATTGAGAGGCCAACTACCGAGACGCCTCTCCGACCCCCTCCAAAAGGAGTACTCCGGAAATCTTCTTACAACCCAAATGCTCGTGCTGCACAACACTACAATATCGTTGAAGACTTAGCACAGACTCCGTCGGCTATGTCCGCTTTAGAAGTTCTCCAGAGCTGCCCTTCTCAGAGGAAGTCCTTGCTATCCGCTATTGGTGGCATAGACCCGGCCGATTCAGATTTAATTACTTTTGACTTAGAACGCCATACACAGAGACTGCCTCCCCAAATTGCTTTCCTTATACAGGTTATCATTGATTCCAAAAAAATTCATCGAACAGTCATTGATGAAGGTGCTTCTACTTGCATCATGTCTGTTGCTTGTTGGAAAGCCATCGGATCCCCGACGCTGAGCCAGTCTCCCACAACCTTGGAAGCCTTTGATGGAAGAGCATCCCGTCCTTATGGTATACTCCAACGTTTGCCCATCACTTTGGAAGGGAAGATGGTCGAAATGGAAGTTGAAGTCGTTGAAGCTACTCTTACCTACAACCTCCTTCTCGGACGTAGCTGGATCTACGCGATGAAAGCTGTTGCTTCATCTCTGTTTCGTATCATTCGATTCCCTCATCAAGGGAAGATTGTTACCATAGACCAGCTATCATTCTTTGCTTCCTCTTCTGAAGGTAACATCCCTTTTGTGGAGCATACCTCGCAATTATCTGAGGGTCTGGGAGCCAGACTTTTCAAAGATCCCGCTCTTATGGGTGTTTTTCCGCTCCCACCTCCTAACGTCGCCTCTGTTAATATGATTAATACTTGTTCTGATCCGTGGATCATTCCTCCCACCGACCAAGTAGATTCTTGGGGCGACCAGATGCCGTTGAGTCCTGCGGAACTCAACTATGTTGAAATTGTTGCTGCATCGACTCCCTCTTCTGAACTTGCTCCATCTTCAGGGCTTCTAGAAGAGACTTCTTCGGACTCTTTAAAAGAAACATTCTCTTCCGATGAAGCTATTATTGAGACTATGTCTCTAGAGGAACCTCCTTGGCATGATTTTCACCATCGTTCCTCGTTTCTACCTACCCCGCAGAATTTTCTCACTTGTCTCAAGCAGTCCTCCTTTCGCCCGGGTGTGTCCAAAGACGCTTGGCGAAGGATTCGTCATCAATCTCAACCATACCGTATCATTGGGGATACATTATATCGTCTCGGCACCGACTCTGTTCTCCACCGTTGTCTTACTTTCGAGGAGGCTGAGCGGGTCTTGAATGACTGCCACTCCGGTGCCTGTGGCGGTCACATGTCCGGATATGCTACTGCCCAAAAAATCCTTCGTGCTTGCTACTTTTGGCCCTCTATCTTCAAGGATTGCATTCTTGCCGTCCGCTCTTGTCATGAGTGCCAGATATACCAGCAGAAAATGCGAGCGCCTCCTGCTCCATTGCACCCTGTTGTTGCCATCGGCCCTTTTGCCAAATGGGGCATTGATTATATGACCTGTAACCCTCACTCGGCCGGGGGGCATGGGTTTATTATCGTTGCCTTCGATTGATTTACTAAATGGGCCGAGGCGATGCCTACATTAACTGAAGACGGTCACACAGTGGCGCAATTTTTATTTAATCATGTTATTTTGCGATTCGGCGTCCCTCAAGCCATCGTCACTGATCACGAGAAGCATTTCCGTAATCATATGATGTCGGAATTAACAACCCAGCTAGGCTTGCAGCACGATAGTTCGACTCCATGCTACCCTCAGTCCAATGGCCAAGTTGAAGCTATCAACAAGATCTTGGTTACGATGCTTCAACGTACCGTTGGCATGCATAAGTCTAACTGGCATTTGATGTTGTTCCCTGCCTTGTGGGCCTACCGAACCTCTGTGAAGGATGCCACTGGTTTCACTCCATTCCAGCTAGTTTATGGACTAGAGGCTACCCTTCCGATTGAATGTGAAATCCCTTCATTAAAGTTAGCTGTCGAGCTACTTCCCAACACCACTCCGTTAGAAGAATGCCTTCTTTACTTAGAACGGCTGGATGAAACTCGTCGCCTGGCCTCCTTGGCCATCGAAACGCAAAAGAAGCGAGTCAAGACTCACTTCGATCAGACCGTACGTCCACGTTCTTTTGATGAGGGAGATTTAGTCCTGCTCTACGATCAGGCAAAGGATAAGCTAGGAGCAGGAAAGCTCGAGTCTATGTGGCTAGGCCCTTACATTGTCAAGAAAGTTCTGTAGAAAGGGGCCTACGAGCTGATTGATTATGAAGGAAACCCTCTTGGGAAGCCCCGAAATGGGCTTTACCTGAAAAAGTACTATGCGTGATGCTGGTACATTTTATTTTGTACATACATGTACTCTAGCAAGTGTGTTGTGTGTGTGTGTGTGTCAGTTTTCAAAGGCGTAACTGCCACTTATTGTGTTTTTTTGCTTCTTGTGCAGATGTCTGATGCACCTTATGTTGGTTTCGCTGATGGTGCCTGCCGCAGTACTCGCAACTTGTCTTCTGCGGCGTGGGTGATCTACGATCCTCATGGCGAGCTGATAGATTGTCAGGGTGTGTGTTTGGGTCGTACTACTAACAATGTCGCCGAATACTGTGCTGTAATCGAGCTACTTGCTGAAGCAATTAATCTCGGCATTCGTGCATTGGTAGTGAACCTGGACTCTCAACTTGTCGTCCACCAGCTCAACGGGCAATATTCCGTCAGAGACCATCGCATTTTAAGGTTGTATTTACGTGTGAGATTGTTAGAAAGGAACTTTGATTTTATCACATATCAACATATTCCACGACAATTAAACACATTATCTGATGCATTGGCCAATCATGTATTAGATAGACATTTGCGTAATTTGTAACTAAAACATTATACAAGCAAGCACATGAAAAACACAATAATGAACCATAGGCATATGTATATATATACGTGTGTGTCATAATGTTTGCACCACGCGCATTACATAATCCAAAAAATAATACATGTCCAAAACTCATACAGCCGCTGACAACATGTCTCTCAAAAACGTGCAAAAATGAAACCTAGGCGTCTAATCACAGTGATGCTCATGATAGCATGTCACCGCTCGCACCAAACGTCTCAACAGACGATGGACGCGAGTAGATACTCCCACCATGTGCCTCTGGTACGCTCTAGGCACGTCTGCCAATCTGGCATAATCTAGAATCCCTCGAGTGAGTGCCTCAAGGTTCTGTACTAGATCGTCACCTGCATCACCCTCTGCCTGAGGGTCGACTACAGGTTGTGCTCTCCGTGCGTTATGAGGCAAGTTAGCTGGTCGCTCTGCACCAACATCTGCATACATATATATATCTGTTGTCAGAGACTGGCATGTATTACAAAAAAATTTAAATACATAAAGACATAAAAAACACAAAGAGTTCTTACCTAGCTCCTCGTCCCAGTCCTCTCCTGCAGGCAATGGGAGATCTGGATCTCCAGTAAAATCCGTGCCCGCATAGGGCCAGTCCTCGATGACGATCATCTGGTGACGGAGCCAGATAAAGAACTCGGGCCTCCAGGCCATCTGCTGGCCCCCTCCTCCTCTGGGCATGAGTTCTGCCCATCGATTCAATCTCGGCTCCCGTGGCACTGGATCTGCCACTATACCCCCCTGTACCCGGAATATCGGCAGTCGCTCCAGGAAGAACGATACCACGATAGATCCGTATCCGAACTGTTTGTTCCCATCACGCTTACACTTGGTAAGCTGCCTTTTGATGTTTGTCGTCACTGCCGTGGCCCAATCAAACAGTGTAGGTTGGAGACACTCAGTTGCCAGCAGCAAATGATTCTTGCTGGCCTCGTGGGGCGCCTGTACCCCAGCTGTCCGGGTGATAGTGAACAAAATCACTCGTAGCACCAGGTCGGGAACCGTGATAATATCTACTTTGGCACTGTTTGATCCAAACTGTGCCCCAGGACAAACTCTTTCCATCACCTCTCCCATCTTCTCCTCGGAAGGCCTGCTACCAGTCAAGATGGGCCGTGCACCTCGCCGCGATAGACCAGTGATAAAGTAGACATCGGAAACATCTAACTCCAATGTCTGGTCTTTCAGGCGAAATACCTGATCCTCCGTATCCCAAGCATCCACGATAAATCGCAGCAACTCAGGTTGTGCACGTAAGTATGAGGTGAGGAAGAACTTTTTCAAGCCACAGTCTCTCAGAGCATCCATGCATGCATCATCCTCCATTGCCATGGCATCCACGGCATCATGCTCTCTTTCTCTCCATTCTATAGCCATTCTGACGAATCCCTGCAACCACAAAGTCGAAATTTTCATCATTAGATCATTGGTGAAATCAAAACTGAGGAAAATTTGCAATTTCAACGGTCAAATGTGCGGGAAATTTAGGTCGCGCGGTTGGCGCGACTGTTTCTAAAACAGTCGCGCCAAGGTCGCGACCCCTTTGGGCAGAAAATCCCATTGGCGCGATCCCGAGCGGGAAACTCGCGCCAATGGCGCAACCCTATGAAATTGCAAATCCTCTGGCAGGGGACTAATCTATGGATGAAAATCTAAAAAAATGGAATGAAAACAAAGCTAAGGATGAGGCCTCTTACCTGCTTCAGACGGCGGCTCGAATGATCTCCTGGATTGATCGCAATCAGCAGTTGAAGTTTGCACCCAAAACCCTCCAATGGTAAACTCACAAGGTAAAAAGTGAAAAGTAAATTTATTTTTTACCATTTCACTATTTATAGCATTTTTTGACCTAAAAATACATTAAAAATGATATTTTTTGAGTATTTTTGGAATATATTTATGTCAAAGTGGGTTTTACGCTGTTTTTTGTATGATGACAGGGATTGGTGCAACTCAAGCAACGAAATGAGCTCCTTTTTCTACTTTTTCAGGCTCAGTAAAACATGTGAAAAGGTTATTTTAAGGTCTGCTTTTAGCTCTTTTCTGACCGTTTAAAGAGGAAAAGATTGCCGAGTTACTCCTCTTGACTCGTTAAACGTTAATAAGGGGCGGTCGTTTTAAGTTCTTTTTGTCGACCGTTAAAACATAAAAAGATTACCGGGTTTTTGTCGTTTCAAACTCGTTAATGGTTACGAAACGACGTGGTTTTGATCGCTTTTTTACTTTTTCAGGTCGAAATCACTATTTATGAAAAGTACTCCTCGATTGTAATGGTCGGGCAGTTCTTTCGAGCATTGTTTTATACTTTTTCGGGCTCGAGAGACACAACTTTACGAAAAAGGGCACCCCTGGAGTTTCCTTTTCTGCTGTCTTTTCAAACTCTCTAAACATGAAAAGACGCCGAGTTCTTCCTTTGTCAGACTCGTTAAAACCTGATGACATCGGATTTTGTCAAAATGACACACCACAAGCATATGCTATCCCCATCAAGCTTGTTAAAAATAATTGGGGTACTCGCCAGAAATGGCGGGGGAAAAATAGGAACCATAACAACCGTCGTGTCGGCAGTATGTCGCTCTTGAACATGGCACTTCTCTGCTTTCGTGTCTGGGTGGGGATATCTCATCTCATTTTTTCACTTGCCTCCGTGGATTTGGGTAATCCTGTTTGACCGCTCATCTGCTCATTGCCTCGTCACCATGACCTCTGATACATTGATGTCAAATACTGCCAATTCCACTATCGTGCCGCCGATATGTTCAAGAGAAGTTGACCTCTGCAAAGAAACAACCTCCCTCTGATAGCTCGCACAATCTTGATTCACAACATTATCTCTCTGTCTCGTGTCGATGATGTGGGAAACATTATGGCCCACCTTCGATCAAGGTCACTTCCTGTCGACTTCAGCTCATTATCCAGGAAGTTGATCTAGAGACTCCCTTCTGGTGCCTTGGAGCTTGCATGCCTCAATGGCAGGTTCTTCGTGTTCGACGTGAGGTTTTCATCATCGGCCTCCAATCGAATGATTCTACGGGTGTTCGACGTCAGATCACTAATTCGCACGCCGTAGACTGTACCTATAGTACCTTGAGGGCCATTGTCATTATTGGTGGTACCTCTCGCGTCTGTTAACAGTTTCCAATATTTACTGGTAATCAGACGATGTTCATGCATGTTCGACTTCAGCTCATATATTCGCATGCTTGAACTTGTACTTTTGTTCGGGTCGAGATGGAGCGCAAGACCCTGGATTGTGTCTGTTGTAATCCAGGCGTGATTCTTGATACATGACTCATTCATTGGATGGCTGCGACCATACCTGAGTCGATTCATTGATCCTAACCAGATGGCTGCGTCCATACTATGGATCTATATTATTATGTACTCTCTTATGGATGGCTGCAACCATACCACATACATCATGTACTTGAGCTATCAGTTGTATCTCTCAATGCAGATTCTCGGCGGCAGCTACATGTATTCTTGTAAAGCATTTCACCCCTCTCTCTCTCTCTGGCCTCATGCTTTAGGGGGCATCTGTTACACAGTAATTTGTCACCATTGGTCACCGTCCCTGTTACCCATGTTTCCGTACATTGGAGGACGCATTTCGGGACCTGTGAACAATGACATAACCTAAAAACACTTGCATTATGTTCCCCTGAGTATGTACTTCATGTTCCCTGAAGACACCTTCTGCAAAATATCCCTGAAAAGTGCCCTTTTTCCATTGGCACGGGTCCACAGTGTCTTACCCGCGCCAATCACTGAGATCCTCAAAAGGGGGTGCGACCATTGGCGCTCTGTCTTAGAACAACACCCGCGCCAACCAAGTTTGGTAATGATTTTTGACAAACGCACACCCACATGTTTTTTCCCTTCAGATCACGAAGTCTTTTGAGGATAAAATCCATCTGATAGAGGTCGAGAGTCATCATCTATCCTTGACATCTATCCGCAGCGGCTTTTCGGAGATAATGTCAATCCACAATGGGTGTCCTGGTGCATTGTATCTTCCTCCCTTCTCCATCTATAAAAGTCTGTCCTCATGCATTAGACAAGCTAGTTTTTGAGTAATGCTAGTTGTGATTATGCTTGTCTTGAGTGATAGTAAGAGTCTTGAAGCATAGGGAGGTTATGCTGCCGGAAGTCTGAGAGAGAGAAGGTCTATTGCAAGATATACATAGCTGCTCGCCCAGCCAGAGGAGAGGTTCAACGTCAGAACCTTGGTTGTATCTTTCTCTGTTGATTATTCATTAATAAACGACTACTGTTATGGTTCCAATCTCATTGTTCATCATGATAATGTTTGGTTTATTTCCTTTCTGACTGAAATATAGTTGTATTTTAGTGGATTTTATGCTTGTATTCGCTTCGTTCTTTGCATGTGCAGGTATCCATACGCGGGGATCGCAAGGATTGTGACCTGTCGGAGCAAGGGAACGGGAGTATCAACTCTTCGTCGACATTAGCGTTGGACTCCAGGTTGGTTCTCGTAATCAACTTTCAGTATGCAACTAGGAACTTGCATAGTAGCGTGATTTGATTGTTGCTAGACCCATTTTGGGCTAGTGGGATCGCCTCTGTCCGCAGAGGGGATTTACCTCTCCAACAGTCATTATTACAAAATCCAGCTTAATCTGCATAAATGCATTTTTTGTGTAAAATTTGGACGAAAGTTAGGCTTCATTGTTTCTAAAGAAGGGATCTGTGTTGATCCCTCAAAGGTTGAGGTGATTATCAATTTTCCTGCTCCTTGTACTATCTGCCAACTTCAAAGACTTTAGGGAAAAGACAATTTTTTATGATGATTCATTACCAATTATGTTCACATTACCCAAGGCTTCATGTGCTTGTTGAAGAAAGGAGTACCTTTCATTTGGGACAACCAAGCCTAACATTCATTTGATGATCTCAAACATGCTTTGTTGTCTGCACCCTTACTAAGCCCTCCTGACTTCAACTGCGATTTTTTGTTATATCTCGCCACCTTGGAGTCTTCCTTAGGAATTGTTCTCATCCAAGAAAATGACATGCACAATGAACATCCCATTTACTATCTTAACAAAGGTCTCATTGGTCTTGAGCTTCGTTATTCCCATGTTGATAAGTTGGCCTTCGCAACTGTTATTGTTGTACAATGATTGAGGCATTATATTTTAGTGTGAAAGACTACTATCATTGCTGGATCCAAGTGGATTGTCATCCTTCAGGAGTTTGAATTAGAGTTTTGTATTTCTAAATCTAAAAAATCCTTAGCTGTCGCTGAGCTTATTGCTGAGTTGCCTCAAACCGATGAGGAAGTTGTGGCCATGGATCCTTTTCCTAAGAATTATTATTCCCCATTATTACTTATGACCCTTGGTATGGATATATTCTTCTCTATCTCCAAACACAACGTTTTCGATCCGACTTATCTTGTGATGACCATTGGTGTATAAGCCACCAGTGTCTACATTATCTAATTATTGATGATACTCTTTACCATCACGGTGTTGACACTGTCTTACATCGATGCCTTACTCATGAAGAAGTTGAACACATCCTTAATGATTTCCATGTTAGGGCGTGTGGTGGTCATTTATCTGGGCTTGCCACCGCTCATTAAATCTTGCGTTCAGGGTGCTTTTGGCCTTCACTTTTTAAAGACTGTATCTCAGCAGTTCAAAAGTTCCATCCTTGTTTAATATTTTCTTGTAAAATGCTCGCTCACCCTACCCCATTACATCTAGTAGTTGCCTTCAGACATTTTTCCTAGTGGGTAATTGACTTTATGCAATTTAACCCACCCTCCCCCTAAGGTCATCGACATATCATTGTTGTTGTCAACTATTTTACCAAATGGGCCGAGGCCATGCCTAAATGTCTAAATGACAGTAACCCTGTTGATTTATTCTTCTTTAACCATGTCATTTACAGGTTTTGTGTGCCTAAGTGCATCGTGACTAATCATGGTTCACATTTCCAAAACAACATGATGTAGGAACTAGCCGTCAAGTTGGGTTTTCACCATGAACACTCAACGTCCTATTATCCTCAAGCTAATGGGAAAGTTGAAGTTATTAATCACACTTTGAAAAACATGTTACAACAAATGGTAGGGAAACATAAATCTAATTGGCATCTTATGCTATTTTCTGCCTTATGGGCATATCGAACCTTGGTCAAATTTTCTACTGGATTTACTCCATTCCAACTAGTGTATGGGTAGAGTCAGTTCTCCTTATAAAGTGTGAAATCCCTTTTCTTGAACTAGCTGTCGAGTTACTCCCTGACACTTTGGCTGAGGAAGAATGTCTCTTACAACTGAACCATCTTGATGAACAACGCCTTCTCGCTTTGGGCAATAATGAAACTCATAAAAAACGTGTGAAGGCCTAATATGATGAAATTGTTCGACCTCATGTCTTCTCCGAAGGTGATCTTGTGTTGATTTATGACCATGACCATGATAAGTTGGGGGTCGGTAAACTTGAAACTATGTGGCATGGTCCCTACATTGTTACAAGTGTTCGCAAGAAAGCGTCTTATGAGTTAGTTGATTATCAAGGGAATCCATTGTCGGAGCCCTGAAATGGGCTCTATCTGAAACACTACTATGCTTAGTTTCTTTGCATGGTCGCTTGTATACATTGTATATAAGTGTGCGTGTGATAAGTTTCTCTTTGCTTGTCTTTAGCATTTTTTCTTGGTTTTTGTGTGTGATTTGTATGTCTAGTCTTTGATGCACAAATGTCAACACCCTTTCTTCCTTATAGAGGCTTTGCAGATGGTGCAATTTGTTACACTAAGAATGTTGCTTCTATCATTTGGGTTCTCTTTTCACCCACTGATGAGCTTGTGAGTTCCATGGGTATTTGTCTCCACCCTGTTACAAACAATGTGGCTAAATATAGTGTTTTTATTGAGCTCTTGATTGAGGCCAGTCGCCTTGGCATACACCACCTATTTGTTCATATTGACTCTCAACTCTTAGTGTTTCAACTCAACTGTCTCTATTTTGTAAGGTATTCAATTCTCCTAGCTAATTTTTGAGGGTAAGTCTCTTGGAATGTTTATTTGATTACATTTATTATTTTCATATTCCTCGAGACCAAAAAATATTGAATAATTTGTTAGCTACTTATGTATTATATTAGCATTTGTCCCATCAATAGTTTTACCATGCACATGATACATTAAACATTCATTGTAAATACACATCATTTACACACAAAACACATAGAGGCCGTCATTTTATTATATATCAAAAATTTTGGGTACATAGTTCAAAAATCGGCAATTGAAGCCTTGGATACTATGCCATACATATGTAGATTCATCAACAACACAAACCCCTATGCTACCGCCTTCACTCAATGGTGCTCATGATAACATAAGACCACATTCAGAATGTGACAAAGAAGGGTCCAACGACAGGTTGACTCAACACTAACTGTATGCCTCTGCCAGTGTCGAGGGATATTAGCCATACTCGGAGGAACACCTAAAGTAAGCCCCTCAACATTGTGAGTGAACTCCCACAACTCCTCGTCTTCGCCCTTTATCTTTGCTGCAAGTTTTGTTGGGGCCTGGGTGGGTATTCCATGTCTCCTTAAAGGATAATACCATACAGGTGTGCAGATGCCACATCTGCATATCGCCACAATCATGACTTAGTAACTATGTATCCAAACCAAAAAAAAAAATAAAAAATTACATATTCAAAAAATCCAAATATATATATATATATAAACCCAAAAATTTTACCTCTCTCATCAAAATCCTTGCCAAGGGAAAAGACTATGTCTAGATCTCCCTGAAAATCCACTCCATCGTAGGGGTATTCGTCCACTGGCAATGAAGCTGCTCTCAACCATTTCTAGTATGTATCTTGGAACCAACCAGTAGTGTGTACTCCATCATCCCTTAGCATAATGGAGCACCACCTCATCATCCGTGACTCTATTGGCGGTGGATAGACCACATAATCCAATACCATTGGCCTCATCACCACAATCTTCTCAAAGAAGAAACTCACAAGCAAACTCCCATAGCCACATATTTGGTTCTTCCCCCTCTTCATATTTATTAGTTGAGCCTTGACATTCACCAACATTCCTTCACACCAGTTGAAAAGTGTGGGTTCTAAACCTCTGATGCATAACTATAGATGCGGTATTGTAATGATATGTGGTGCCTAGGACCCAACCACCCGTGTCATAGTATGTGCTAGTGTACGCAGAGTTAGGTCTCCTCTATATGGATTTTTTCCCTTTCCATTCCTCTACCTGGCCTGAAATGGGAAACCCTCATACTTCGGATCGTTACCCCGCTAGTGTTGTGTACCCCTGATAGTACCACATGAGCTCCCCTCCTTGACAACCTAGTAAGGAAATATATATCTGCCACCTCTATAGTGAATGACTCTGGACCAACTATGAACTGTTGAGTGTCTACATCCCACCACTAGAAAATCTCAACTAGCAGAAAAGTCTCGTTGGTCATACTTGGGATTTGGAAAAACTTCCATAATCCACAATCTCTCAAGGAATTTATTGTTGGTGCATGTCCCATGGCTTGGATTTCATTCTCACTATGGTGTCTCTCTCTCCAATCCGTCATGGTTTCTCCTGCAGACAAATGATGCTTATCAGTCATGACCACAATATAAAAAACACATTTAAAAACATAAAATCACATTTGGGGAAACTTCCATTAATTTTTTTTCCATTAAACCGTAGTCGCTCCCTTGCAACTGGGTGAAATCGACCCTAGCCATTCACATTCTTTAACATGTGTGCAAATGGGCTTCCAAAATTGATTTCCCCCCCTTACAAGCGTGAGATTGGGATAATTTATCGATAAAAAATAATTTTTTTCTACAATTTAACTGCGGCCAAAGAAACCTGTGCGTACTTTATGAACAAAGGGACAGAGTTCGACTTACTTTGATGAAGATGACTCCTCTTTGGATCCTCTTGCTCCTACTTTCCCTAGCTCACAAACCCTTGGAAGCTCTCCCCTTCTTTCCTCTCAAATCACAATGATCAAATGAGGAGGTATGAGTTTCTTTTATAAATAATTTTAGCATCTTTTTGGAATACTCCATTTTTAATAGTTTTGGAGCTTGGAGAGTTTTTTAGCTTTATGATGATTTTTCTAGTTTACTTTTTGTAGGAGGTTTGGTGAGTGAACTTTTTGCGTCTCTTTTTGGGGATACCATTTAAAACATTGGGCCTGAGGTATTTTTCCTCTTACTGACATATAGGGGTAGGTCCTTTTCGCCGTCCTCATTACATTATTGATTTTCAGTGCCATCATTGTGCCTTAGGTTTGACCTCGTTAAGTTGTGACTTTAGCCTCTTTCCTTTATGCATGTCTTCGCTTGGCAGTAGAGCTTACCTGATCATGGATTCCCTAGTTTAGCATCTTGTTTCCATATTGGTGTCCATGTAGTCATTTTTATCGCTTTTCAAAATTCCTCCTTTTGACCTGCCATGACTTAGAATTTGAGCCTCATGTCCTCTTCTTCGTCTCTTTTATGGCTATACCCCAGGAGGATTCCACCACTTTTATGCCTTGTGATTTCCACTCATTATCATCCTACTTTGCACGATGAACCTTGGTTTCCTCATTCCATCATCATCATTTGCTTGACCTACGATTCACTTTCACTTGGTGTTTTACCCTTTCTTGGAGGAATCGCTGCAATGAGTGGTCCTATTAGCCATCCTCTTATCCTCTTTATGTCATGAGAAGTTCCATAATTACTGGAACTAGTTTCTATCCTCTATACCACTCATTCCTCTAGGACGAGTTTTCTTTAAGCTCTTTTCAGACTCCTTAATTTAGAAAAGATTTCCGAGTGAAATTTTCTCCTTCACGCTCATAAAAGTACTTGAAGGGTCGTCTACCTAGTATAAGTTTAACCATTTTCCAAACTGGGATAGACTAGTTACGAAAAAGTAATACCCTAGTATACTGTGGCTAGGAGGTTCTTCCTTGTATACTTTTATCACTTTTTCAAGTTTGGGGGACAAATTTACGAAAAAAGAATTTATAAAATGAGAAGGGAGGGAACATTTATTTCCATTAGTCATCAAATGGTAGCATCCTTTGCGTCACCCTTGAACATGGCACCTGTCCGTTTCATTATCTCTCAGTTTTATTTTAGGTTTCCTAGGAGTCGTACCATCTAGATGAGTCTCTTTACTCCTTCGGTTGGTTACTCTTCCAGTCATATGGAGAATGCTTCGATGCCTCCCACATCATTGCATGATAACACATGGTTCTCATTCGTCATGTTGGAAAGTCACTTTGTGTCATGCCACTATTTGTTCAAAGGAAGTCTTAGCTTGTGTCGACCATCTGCAGTAGCCTTTTGACCTTTCTGTGTCATCCATCCCTGTTTTAGTTGTACTTCATCACTTCATGACTTCATCCATACATCACATCATCCTGGTCTGTTCCATGTTGATTGATGGGGGATACATCAAGGCCCTCCTTTGATGGATCTTATCTTGTCGAATTCAACTAATTATTCGAGAGTTTGATCTAGGAACCAATAGTACCTTGGAGCTTGCATACCTCAGTGGCAGGCTTCCTTGCGATCGACAATGGGTTTACATCATTAGCTCTTGATTGGTCGAGTTCACTAGTGTTCGACATCAACTCATCTTTTCACACAATGGATTGTAATAAGTATCTTGGGGTCCATTTTCCTCATTGATGGTATCCATCACATCTGTTACTGGTTTACCTCATTGGCTAGTAATCAGACGGTTTCTACCATGCTTGACATTAGCTCATATATTCACATGATGTAGATTCATACCATCGAGGTTATGTCGAAGACCCTATTTTAGGGACGTCTCACTCTTATATGGCATCCTTCCCAGATTGCATTAGAGTTATGTATCATTTATGTACTTTGAGGATTATACTATGGCACTTCTCTATCTGTCATGTGTCCATAGTCCTATTGATGTATACTGTGACATAGATCCATGATTTTATTTGTTAGTGGCTATGCTTATTCTCTCGAGTCACATGGATCCATTGTGTATATCTTAGTAGCCATGTTCTAGCATTTCATGTCATGGATCTGCAGTGTATGTTTTGGGGACCATGTTCAATATTTTCTTATGACCGAGCATCGGTATCACTGCCTTGGGGATGTTATCTTTATAAATGAGACTTCAACTCTAGAGTCTTTCGATCTGTATTCCTAGCTTTGTATCCTCACTCCTGTTTTGACCTTTGAGCTTTATCATAATGTATTTCAGTCATCAGCTTCTCTTCTGACCTCATACATTGGGGGCATCTGTTATCAACTTATTTTACCCCCTGAGTCAATGCTCCTTGGTCATCATGGTTGTTTGACATTTTCTAGGACTTAGACCTCCTTTTTTCTAGCCTTACCCCACAATCGCATGGATGTAGGCCTATGAGAGCGACTAGAGCCTCCCAGTCGCTCCCAACCCTTCCTTATGCGTGCCAACTATGACCTTTTTCACTCTTTTCTATCCCTATGACAGGGGATGTTTCCTAGAGTGCCTTGGTACCTAAGGGATTAATTCGACTTATCACTTATTCGAGTTAGCCAGGACTTATCATTTATAATTTTCTATGACTTATCGTCGTCCTGAGCATCTACATACATCCTCTTGGGACCTATCTTTTGCCTATTTATACTAGACTATTTGAGAGGGTCAAGAGGGTTTTTTGGACTAGAGAGTTTTGGAGAGCGAAAGTTCTAGAGAGATAGAGATCTTGAGTCTATGTTGTTATCTTGCTTCTAGAGAGAGAGATTGTGAGGTCCTTGTTACTTGAGTCTTTCTCTTCATGCTCATTTCCTTGTTATAGAGGGGAGACTCTGCTAGATCGCAGAGTGGAGGATTTGAGGTTAAGTTATATGATTGTAATCTGATTTTTCCTAATTAATAGAAACATATGTTCCTTCCTCGTATCTATTTGTATTTAGCATGATTTATGGTGATTTCTATGATATTTTAATCTAATGATCTTTCAAGGAAGGTCACTTATGGTCTCTGTTTTTTTGTGGTTGTGTGTAGGGATCGAGATCAGTTGCAGGCAAGGTAGGTCACTCAAGTGGAGTGCGGGGATTTGCATTATACCCAAAATCCTTCCCCAACCTACGAGGAGGCCAGGGGCACACATATTTTCTTGTAGTACATAGAATTGACTGCCTGATGCATGCTTGATCATTTGGGTTGGGAAGTTATTGTATTTCTATTGGTATTTCCTTTTTTCTGTCTGGTGGTCTGATTTTGACATAAGATCATGGAGCAATAACTCCTTGCAAATATAGATGCAACAGTTCACAAATTGCTGGTGCGAAGAAGAGAGATCATGGAAAACAAAATGAACATATTTTAGCTGAATGAGATGTAGGTTAAGTTGATAGATCTACCCAACCATTCTTCCATGAGGAGAAAAATGTAAGGGGAATTGGGGTCTCCCTACCTAAAACCCCTTGAGGAGACAAGAGTGGGAGAGGGGGACTCATTAACTAGCATGGAGAAGAAATTTTTGGAAATGAAGGCTAGAATCTAGTGAATCCATATTTTTGCAAATCCAAAAGCAGTGAGCACGTGAAAAATAAATTGCCATCTCAATTTTTCAAATTATTTTGACATATCAAGTTTAATGAACATACCTGGAGACTTATTAGAATTAATCATGTGAATGTGTTTGTGGGATAATATTATGTTGTCCTTAATTTGTTTTCCTTCCACATAACCAATTTTCTAAGGAGAGATAATTGAGGGGAGAATGGGTTTTAGTTGGCTTGCAATAATTTTGGAGATGATTTGTAGATAAAATTACATAGGGAAATAAGCCTAAAATTTGAAGGAGAATCAACACAATATTTTTTAGGAATAAAAGATATAAAGGTAGCATAAAAGGCTTTTAATATATAGGAGGAGTGTCAAGAGTCTTCTATTACTTTCCAAACCTCATACCTAAGAATTTTCCAGCAAGCTTGGTAGAAATTAGTGGTAAAGTCGTCGGGCCTAGGCACTTACATTTATGAATTTCCATAAGCTGCTTCCACTTCCTGCATGGTGATTTTATTCAAAAGGAGATAACTTTGTTCCCTTGTCACAAGTTTGGGAATGTACTTTTCTATTTTCCTTATAGCAAACATTCTGTCTGGAATTGTTTCCATGAGTGTGGCTTGGAAATGATTCATGCGTTACCGGGCTATTGCATCATGGCTTTCCACTTTTTGGTGATTGGGTGTTTTGATGCTTGATATTTTATTACTTTTCCTATGGTTTATCATAGATTTGTGGAAGAATTTAGTGTTTTTTTCTCCCTCCTTAAGCCATTGTACTTAGGATTTTTGTCTCTAGAGGATTTCCTCTTACTTCAATCTTTCCTCCAACTGGAGGTGAGTGACTACTTCTTGATGTTCCAATTCGTCAATGATTCCATTTGATATCATTTCTTGTCGGATGATGGCTATCTTTTGTTCTAACTTAAGTTTTTCTTTGTGGATGTTAACAAAATATTCAATATTCCAGTACTTGATTTTCATTTTGAGATATTTTAATCGCTATTGGATGTGATACATAAGGTTCCATGAAAATGATATGATTATTTCCACCCTTTTTCTACTTTAGAGAGAAAATCAAGATGTCATGAATGAAATCCTCGAATTTGAAGGGTCTGTTCCTGGGAATACTAATAAATTCCATAGAGAGTTCTATGGGCCAATGATCCGAACCATGGAAAGGGAGAAAAAAATCTTCAAAATTGGTGCTTGAAATATGGAGAGACTCTACTATGAGGAATTTATAAAGTCTTGAAGATATTTGAGATGTGCCTCATCGCTTATTATTCTATGTGTATAACGCATTGTGTGTGCTTATATCTATAAGATTTATTGATAAATTCCACAGAGAGGGGACTTTGTTCATCAAGTCTACAAATCCCACCTTTCCTTTTCATTAATATTTGTTATCATGTTAAAATCCCACCTATAATCCATAAGTTTTGCACTATAAGCTTTGAGGCTCTTTGGAGGTTTTGAAGAAAAAACTTTTTTTCAATAAGAACACTAGGGCCATAAACATTGGTTATGAAATTCAAACTAGTTGAACCAATGGGATGAAAGTTACCAGTTAGAGTTTTGGCTAGGGAAAATGAATCCTTAAGAGTGTCTGAGGAAGGGTTCCATGCAATAACAATACCTCCTGATGCTCCTTGGGCATCCTGGGTTAGATAATAATAATTTCTCCAAACATTATTTAAAAGCTTGCTCAGATACTCATAAGATCATTTCATTTCCTGGATCATCATGATGTCAGGATGTTCTTGGTGAATTTTGTTTTTAGGAGTCTTTGTTTTGATTTACCATTAAGACCATTAGCATTCTAAGAGATGAATTTAATTGATTATGTTGAGAGGAGGGTTGAAATATAATATCCATTAGTGACACTCTATTGGTATTCACCAAGTAATCCCCTAGTCTTGTAGTAATTGACTATTTCTTTTCCACCCTTTTTTCTTTGGTATTTTTTTTGGAAATACTGAGGGGGGGTGAATCAATATTTATTTTAATTGTTAAATTTTGGTAGTTAATATTTTTATCAAAAGTAAAACTAGCAAGAAATAAAACAAAAAATAGTTTTATTGACAAAGACAGTGAGGACTCTAATCTTCTTTTTCAAAAACGCAAGCTACAGCTTGTACAACAAAATATATGACTCCTTCAACGCAATGTCTTTGAACAAATCCAAGCACCAATTTGGTAAAAATTAGGACTCCAATCCTCTCAACAAATCCAAGAACCAACTTGGTCAAAATGAGGACTCCAATCCTCACAAGAAATCCAAGCACCAATGATGACTCCAATCCTCACAAGAAATCCAAGCACCAATGATGACTCCAATCCTCTATTACAAAAAAGTTAGGCTCCAACCTGTAAAATGCTTCAACAAGGCTCCAACATTTAACTACAAAAGAATTTTTCGATAATGACTGAAGGTTAGTTTCAAATATGATTCAAATACACTTTATAGGCTACTCCAAAAATATCTGAAAACTGCTCCAAAAATCTACTCTAGCAAGACTTAAAAAATTCTCTAGAAGTTTCTTCATAAAGATCTTCAAGAAGGCTTCAAAATCTCTCCAAGTTTGTGCCAAAAGTATGCTATAAGAATCTATTTTAAGTTTTCCAAAATATGCTCTTAATTTTTTCTAGGCTTTCTAAAAAATTTCACCGAGAGGCTTCTTAAGATCCGATCTAAAGTCTGCTCTTAAATTGATATAAATTCTGCTCAACAAGTGATCCAAAGTTGGCTCCAAAACTTGTCAAAACACAAGCCAAGTTCTATTCTAAAGGAGGTTGAATATTGTTCCTTCCTTAGGAAGAATTTTTCTCTTGCCTCAGGTCCAAAGGCTACCACAAAGGGGCAAATTATTGACCTGAATCAGACATCAAAAGGCCGAGTTTGTCCATAGAGGAGGGCCAAAATTTTAGTATAAAATAACCATAGATTTGTGTTTTTCCACACTATGAAATTGTCACCAAATTAAGGCCAAAGTCTCCTCCAATGTACGCTGAGGTTTTCTCTAAGGAAGGCCAAGATTTATGCACAATAAGACCAAAGTTTAATAATCGATTGCCTTAGAAAATATTGAACAAACAATCTTCCAATAATTCCAGATTAGTAGACTTCAAGAATAGATCAAAATGTTACCAAACCATATCCCATGACCCTTGTAAACCATAAACCATAAACTTAGGTGTATCTTCTTCAATATGGTACAAGGTTCATGCTATATGAACCTACTTCTTTCTCCAGACTGAACTCCTTTTATTTTTCTTGGACGAATGATCAAATGAGGTCGAAATAGTCCCTTATTTATACTAGTTGAGCCCTCATTGAACTGTCATATCTATAGGGGAGGCAACTTGATCTCCAGGTAGGTTGACTTGAAAAGGCGACAAAAATTGATTTCTCCACTTAAAAAATTCATTTCTCCTCATTAGAGAGGAGTGAGGAGGCATGCTATAGCTCATTGGAAAGGTATTAATGTGCTCTTTGAGTCTATGGCATTATTATCTTCATCAAGTCATCCTTTGACATCAATAACAAATTATTCTTCCAAAAATCTCCCCCTTTGTTATTGATGGCAACAATCTCCTCATATGCTACCCCCCCATTATATTCTCCCTGTTCGACATCAATAGCAAAGGGATTGGATGCACGAGAGATGACCCCCATCTTTTGATGAATATATTCAGATTCTTCTTGATGCAGGGGGTTTGTGAAGATATGTGCAATCTATTCCTTAATGTTGACATACTCCATTTTGATGTTGTGCTCTGCAACTTGTCCTTGAAAAGGGTGATATTTGATTGGAATATGTTTTGTATTCGAAAACATGAATAGATTTTTTAAGGGACCGATGGCATTGGTATTGTCATAGTAGATGGTGATAGGTTGATTTTTTTCTATATTGACATGCTTAAAGGCTTCCTCCATCCATAGGATTTGCGTACAAAAATTTACTGCTTCTATATACTTGGATTTAGCTGTGGAGAGATATATAGATGATTGTTTCTTGCTAAGCCAAGATACAAGATAGTCTCCTAAGAAGAATTCATTCCCACTGGTACTCTTTTGATCATCAATGCTTCCTGCCCAATCTACTTTAGTATATGCTATCAACATAATATTTTTTCTCTTAGGGTACTGTAGTCCAAAATCAAGAGTTCCTTTTCGGTATATGAATACTATTTTTATAGCTAGCATGTGAGATTTCTTAGGGGGTGACTCGAATGTTTCCACCATTCCTACTTCTTGCATGATGTATGGTTGTGAAGATGTCAAATATAAAATACCTCTGATCATTGATTTGTAGAGAGTTGCATATAATATAGGGGATTCATCATCGTTACTCATCTTGAAACCTCTAATCATAGGTGTGCTTACAACAAAACATTCTTCCATCCAAAATCGCTTAAGCATCTCCTTGAGGTACTTTGTTTTGTGTTATGAACATTCTAGCATCGACTTGAGTTACTTGAAGTCTAAGAAGGAAATACAAGTCTCCAATCATTGATATTTCTTGAGCAAATTTGTGACTCATCTCATCATTGTTGTTGTCAAAAATAATATAATCCACGTATACTTGTGTGATTAGTAGATTTTCTTTGTCCATTTTCATGTAAAGGTTTCTTCCTACAACTCCTTCCCTGAATCCTATTTGTTGAAGATAATGATCAAGTCTAGCATACCAAGCTCTTGGAGCTTGTTTTAATCCAGACAATACCTTCTTTACTTTGCATACAAAGCCTTTATTTTCAGACAAGTCCAGCCCTTCTAGTTGTTCCATGTACACTTCTTCTTTCAGATATCCATTTAGAAAGACCAACTTCACATCCATTTGATAAGATTTTAATGCTTTTGAGCAAGCACATGCTAAAAACATCCTTATATCCCAAGTTTTGAAACATGATCAAAATTCTCTTCATAGTCAATTCCTCCAATTTAAGTGTTTCCCTTGCATGCCAATCTTGCCTGATTTCTGATGACTTGTCCATCTTCATTCATTTTGTTCTTATACACCCAATTGGTTACTATGACATTCTCATCCTTTGGACAAGGTACTAGTTCCCATGTTCCATTCTTTTCAATTTGGTTCATTTCTTCTTCCATTTCCTTTATCTATTGAGGATCCTTACTTGCTTGAGTGAAATTATTTGGTTCTATTGTGGAGAGCAAGGAAATATCATTCATTTTTGGTGTGTTTGCAATATTTCTTCTATTTTTTATTGATCCATCCACATCTACAACAATTTGGTTTTCTGGATGATGTTTGTGTACAAAATTTAACTTTGATGGTGTTTGAGATAGCTCCTCCTTTTGATTTTCTGGCTCCTTCTCTTCTTTTGCAAGACCTTCCTTTAGATATGCAAGGATAAGGCCTTCTTCATTGTTTTAGCTAATTATTTTTTAGGAAGAAACTCATCTATATTTTCAGCAATTCTTTCAACTATATTCTGCAAATGATTGTTGTATCATTTTGAGGCCTTGCTTCTTAATGAGTATTTAAGGAAAATTCTTTTGTCAACACGTGAATCAAAAGTTCCTAGTGAATCATCATTAATCTTCATAAATAATTTTCTTCCAAATATTCTAAAGTGTTTCACAGATGCAAGCCTTCCTTTCGATTGTTCATTTGGAGTTTTATCACTAGTTACCCAAAGTTGAGCTCTGTTCATGATATAGACTGCTGCCCCAACTGCATCGCTTCGAAATTTTGTTGGCATTATGATTCTGGTATGGCTCTATGTTACAGGTGTTGTACTTGATGGAAACTCTCTTAAGTGGCAATGCTCTGTTCAGGCTCTCAAAATATGTTGGAAAATAAGAGGTACGCAGGTACACCGTACAAAAGTTGCGGACCCGCAGGAATATCATAGATAAAGTGTGTACATACCCGCAGGTTACCCGTTCATGAGGTGCGGACCCCAGTTCACTCACTTCAAGGCAGAGAAGCGCGCTCACGTGGGGTTTCTTATGTTTGGCCCGTGGTATTTAGCCCGCCGTTCTTGATTCTATGGTTTTGGCCCGTGGTATAGGATCTAATTTAGCCCCGGTTTGGATCCCTTGTATTGGTTATTGATGGTTTTTTCCCATGGTGTGAATAAGGGCTTGACTATAAATAGGGAAGGAGATCACTTGGCTAAGCATCTTTTGCAAATTGAATATCTTAAGATCTGAAATATTGGGTTATCGGTTTAAAAGCTTGATCTATATAAAAGTGAAGTTGAAAGTGAATCTATGAAGTGTGATCTCTCGGGTGCATGATCAGATCTGGGCATCTGACTATCTGTGGCACACTGGTGGACTGCCAATTTGGCCCTAATCAGAGGTATGCAGGTAATTAACGGTGCAAGTGCGAGGGTACGCACAGCAGAAGAAGGCGCAGTGCGTGGGTACGCAGCGCAATAGAAGGTTCAGGTGCGGAGGCACAGTAAAGATACGCGGCGCGAAAGAAGCCGCAGGTGCGGAGCTACAGTAGAGGTACGCGGCGCGATAGAAGCCGCAGGTGCAGAGCTACAGTATATGTACGCGGTGCGACAAAAGGTGCAGGTGCGTAGATACGCAATGCAGCAGAAGGCTCTCTGCGGGTATATGCAGGGGAGCAGAAGGTGAAGTGCGGAGCCACGCAGGCCAGATAAAGAAAAACTGCGGATCTGTCTTAAGACTTTTGTTGGCTGAATTTTTCTATTGATAAGGTGTTCTGGGTTTAGTTTACTGTTATTGTTGATCTGGTTACTGCAGTTGACTGTGTGATTTACATGTACTTGATGATCTCTTGATGTTTATGGATCCAGTTTGAAAATTTATGAAAAGTGGTCCTTGAAAGAAAAGAAGTAGGGGGTTGTAGCTCCCTTCCAGGAGAGACTGGAAAACGAGAGAGAGTTGTAGCTCTCTGCAGGTTGCAGCCTGCGTACTGGTAAAGGACTGCACCAGTACAAAACCATTGTAAAAGGAGTTTCTAATTTGAAAGAAGATAGAGACATATTGCAGCAGGTGGTTTTCACCCACATTGGGTTTCCACCTTATATCTGGTGTTCTTTAGTGTGACTATCTGTTTTTCTTGTTCATGCTCATTATTTTATGGTACTGACATGCAAAAATAATTCAAAGTATAAATAAGAAAGATTTATTAAAAGAACTTGATAATACTGATTCACCCCCCCCTCTCAGTATTATTTCCAACAAATTTTTCCTGTCAATCAACTTCCAACAACATTGTTCTTGCAGTCTCTTATACATATATGTTATTTCTTTCTATTAATCCATTTTATTGTGGATTCCTAGCAACATAAAGCTCCATTTTGATTCCATATGTTTTTACAGAATTTATTGAATTATCCTTTATATATATATATATATATATATAGAGAGAGAGAGAGAGAGAGAGAGAGATAAACCCATATCCGATGGTGGGGAGTAAGTCAAGGATAAGGTGTCGAGACATGCCACATGGTAGAAAAGAGATATGATACCCTTAAATTAATAAACTTTAAAGGACAATAATTTGTAATACAAGAGCCCAAATTGGACAAAAATTATATCATTGGAAAAGTCTCATCGAGACAAATAAGATGATGGTATCCATTTTGGGTTTCGGAAACGTAGAAGAAGATATATATATATATATACCTCATTTATCTAGCTATACTAGGGAAGTTAGGTAATCAGAGTGGACACATCTCGAGGTAAGGAGGTGTGTTAAATCACTCCACTTTGTAATAATGGTTAGTGTCTAGTTTGTATGGACCCCTCTCTCTCTCTCTCTCTCTCTCTCTCTCTATATATATATATATATATATATACCTCATTTATCTAGCTATACCAGGGAAGTTAGGTAATCAGAGTGGACACATCTCGAGGTAAGGAGGTGTGTTAAATCACTCCACTTTGTAATAATGGTTAGTGTCTAGTTTGTATGGACCCCTATATATATCTATCTATATATATATATATATATATATATATATATATACCTCATTTATCTAGCTATACCAGGGAAGTTAGGTAATCAGAGTGGACACATCTCGAGGTAAGGAGGTGTGTTAAATCACTCCACTTTGTAATAATGGTTAGTGTCTAGTTTGTATGGACCCCTCCATGGGTAGCATACTCACTCCATTTTGTAAGGAATGATCAACTTTCATTTCCAATTCAACTCCCCATATGTCAAAAGCCATTTAAGGATGGGATAATAGGAGTAGTCCACTCCTACCCCAAATCTTAGTATAACTAGCTTGCCATGAAATTTGACCTATAAGTACTCGTCATACTTACCGAGAATACCAACTCAAATTCTATGAATAATAGGTAAGGATCTCACTTTTACCATTTAGAGTTGAATTCAGGCTTGAGTCTAAGTATTCTCTCTTCCCGCACTCTCTGTTATATAGAAGATTAAAAAGGTCTGACTTTTCTATCTGTTAGAGATAGTATTTGCATACTGCCATCAGTGATAAAAACTCCTATTTTATATCATATTAGTGTCCCATGTTGAAATTTTTATCATTCCACCTAGGTCCTCATGCAAAAATTTACTCACTGATGGTAGCCCAAGTCAAAATCCCACTCTCCCTCAAAAAATCAATATTTGCTGGCCCACCTTCATGTGTCTTGTTGAGCATACATTGACTATAAAATCTCATTTCATCATGTTTTGTGTCAGTCAAGTCCACATGAAGTTCAGCCATTCAAGGTCCCATTAGGTTACTAGGTTTCATTTTCCAAGGTCCAATAAAACACCATTTCACTGCATAAGGGCAGCAAAGTGTGAGAGTGAAGCAAATAATATCCCTTTTCAGTCAAATAAGGGTTTACAAGCATCCAACCATGGTTGCTAAAGTTCCAATTTTGATTTTAAGTAAGAATTTCATTCCATTTTGTAATTTTATTTCAAAAAAGAGAGATGTAATAATTTTTATTTATTTATGTAATTTTATGTTTATCACACGTAATAAGTCACTATTTTTAGCTGTTTACTAAAACTTTTTTTTGCCAATATCATCAAAACAAAAGTAAAAAGTGAACATTGCCAAACCTTCAGCATCATCCACCTGCAAAGAAAAAATTTAGAAAGAAAATTATCAAAGAGGTTAAAAAAGGGGTCAAAAGAAACATTATAAAGTGGGTTTGAAAAGCAAAAGATAAAATTCACTCACCTATAAAGGACTTCTTGGCGTCAAAATTAGCTTCATTTGCTTCCTATGACTTATTGAGCAAACCCCAAGAGAGCCTTTTCACAGCTCTGAGTGAAATCAACAGAAATAGGGTAAGTGTTGCGCGTTTCCTTCTAGCATCGTGGGTTCTCTTCAGGTGATGCACGTTCCTTTAAGGCACTGCGCGTTTTCCTGAGGCACTGCGCACTATGAATTGGCCTTGCACGTTTGTCCAACAATGCTCAAGTCACCTCCTCAGCTCCTCCAAAGCTCTTTCAACTTCAAAACAAGTATGTACCAGCTAAGGGATGTGCTTATCCTCCTCATCATGTCAATTCCTAAGTGTTTGAAAGGTTTTATTGAAGATTTAGCTTAATTGTTACATCTAAACCCTAGATTTCCCCCAAAAAACTACCTTCCACTCTCATTCCATTTTATACACTTCCCTCTACCCTCCTTCCCTTTCCTTAAATATTTATATCCCAGATACCCTTTAATCCTTTGTCCCAAAACCCTAAGTCCTAGGTGATACAACTACCTAGGCTTCCAAACCCCTATATTACAAACAATTTCCCTCATCCCCAAACTATCATACTACTACCCTATATTCCTCTCCAATACATATATCCATTCACCCACCATCTTCATATTTACCCTTCCCCATTTATTATTCCCTAAAAACTATAGTCCCCCTCCCTTACACCTTCTTAGGGTTTGATACTAAACACCATGGCAAAGGAGGAATACAAACCACATAGTGAGGAAGAGGAAATAGATAGAGAAGAAGACAGGGAATATAGGAGGCCACACAAAGGAGGCCAGATACACAGGTTTGAACCCACATATCTTAGGGAACTCTTAGCATCCCCTATGACCGTGACATCCTTCAAATGGCTAGGTTGTTATGATTTCTGTGAGCAAGTGCAAGAAGTCGAACAACATCTTGATTTGACTAGGCTCTTCATTTCTAAACTCCAAGTTAACAAAGTCACTCTTGCAGGTATAAATTTCACTTTATCTACTGCTAATATTTTAGCTACCACCGGGATTCCAGATGTTGGGGAAAAATGGTTTAAACAAGGTGACTTGGAGAGGCATTATTATGAGCCTTACATGAAACCGAGGTACCGAAATGAAAGAAGGGGCTATTTTCCTTTTTCACACCTCATTGATAGATATGCCCCAATGATGAATATTATTATTAAATATATTTCATGTGAAGGTAGATTCTCCAAGGTCTATTCTTATCATATTCGACTCTTAATGCATTTCACTAGGGTAAAAATGCTAAATATACCCTACTATCTTTTCCAGAGTGTTGAGAAGATAGCCTACATTTCCAAAAAGAGGGAGTACAAAGATCAAATGAAGAGCTTATTTCATCATTCCCTCATTAAAATCATAGTCCATTACCATCTCAAGGAAATCAACATTGCATGGAGTACCTTCATAGCTAATCCCATTTACACTCATGCATTTACTCAAAATATTCAAAGAATCCCTTCATCATCTCATCCATCCACCTCCATTCTTCCATATTAGCCCATACATCATTCATCCTCATCTTATGAGTCAGCCTCACCATCACCTCCATCATCAACATTTCACGAGCCTAGTAATTCATCTAGCAGAGATAAAGGTAGAGAGAAAGAGCACATTGAACATGGTGAGATCAGCAAGCCTAAAGGGGCTGGTTTGGGTACCTTGACACATACCTATCAGAGAGGGCATATGCAAGTGTTTGCCCCACAGATTGTGGGAGGGGCCTTGCCTTCTTCATCATTAAAGTAGGTACATAAAGGCAAGGAAAATGTGTTAGAGGCAGAGACCCAACAGGAGGAGGATCTCCATGAGACAAAGAAAGATTTTCACTTAGTTGACCTAAGTGAAAATGATAACAGTGAAAGCACATCCATTGCCATCAAAGATAAGGAAGCACTCATAAGGGAACTCTAGGTCAATTTGTATAGGCAGCATATATCATCACATACTATGAGCAGGAAAACAAGTAGTTAGAGACCAAACATGAGCTCATGGAGATTCAGATCATCAAGGCAAAGAGGGAGGTTGAAAAGGCTAAGGCCTCACTTGATGAAGCATATGGAGAATATAGTGACCAACCGGAGGAATAGGTTCCAAAAATAAGGCTAAGGACTAGAGGCCTAAAGAGAGCATTGGAGCTAGAAAAACAAAAAGAGGCTAAACTAGCTAATGAACTCACCCTAAATGAGCAATTTTCAAAAATGATAAATGAGAACTAGGAGCATTGTCTTGAGAGGGTGAACACCCATCTTGAAAGCCTCTTAGAAAAAGATAAAAGAGACACTGACATTCAGAGAAATTTGGCAAAGTATTATTGCCGAAGACACCAAATAGCAAGGGCAAAGCTCAAAGTTGCTAGGGCAAGAATTGAAGCCCTAACTCACCATGAGGAGAAGAAGAAGCTTGATATACTTGTAGAGGCTTCAGTCCATGCCTAACCACCTCAAAAATCAGCTTCTTGAATAATTTTGAAGACCCTTGACACAATTTTTGTCATCTTGCTTTCCCTGTCTTTTTAAGGCAATTTTTATATCAGCAGTTTGGTCAAACGCGCAGCGCCTTAGGCGCTGCACAATTTTTGGAGGAATGGCCACCACCATTGGATTCAAAAGGACCAAGACATCTAGGAAAGCCATGTTTCCAACCTTGGAAAGAAAAACTGGTGGGTGAAAAAGGCAAACAACACCTAAAAATCATGTTTCTGCCTCGTTTCTGGACCAGGCATTGCACGTTTGAGTAGTCTTGGGAGAAATGAATTTTGGAGGGGGAAATCAAGCCCATTTTTTAAAAAACGGAATTTTTTGAAACTAGACAGGATAAGCTTTCCAATGAGCTATCCTGGGCTATATTTGGACATCAGGAAGACAGGTAAAAGTCAGATTGAAGATGGCGCTGCGCGTTTGACACTCAGCCCAGATTTTCACTGTTTCTCTCCAATTTGATTTTTACCTATGGGAAATTAGTGTTTTACTGATGTAATTGATAAGGATGATGTAATTATTATGTTTTTATTGTTACCTAGGGTAAATACATTAGGTAAATGGCCTCTATGAATTGTAATGAATCAGTTTGCTTAAGTTAGGGATGAGTCACTTTGACCACCCTACACTCTAGCTATCAGTTCAGTCTTTGTTGCAACTCCTTCTCCTCTCATCGATTCGACCCTTGAGGCTTGGATGAGTTGGTTTGAGGCCTATATTATGTAATTTCTCAGTTATTCTATAGGTTGGACTCTATTGGATGTTGCACTAGTGTTTCAGACTTTGGCATGAAATATATTGGATGAGTTGCAACTATTTTGGTGGGATTCCTGTGGCATGGTATTTTGATATTGTTTCCTCTTCAGTTACATATGTGTGAATTTTTTGTACTTTTCATGATCCATTTCACTTTAAATATGTCTGATTTTCAAGATGTGATAAGCAGAATTCATCTTCTATGCTCTGTTTTGGGAAAATCATCATAATTTGTTTAATTTATTCAATTTAAAAAGAATTCATGATTTTCATGTTCTTTTTAGCATCTCATCAATCTAAATCATTTCATCACTATACTACAAAGTGTTAAAGTAACTTGCCTACCTTGCCCCATCAAATGTCTGCAATTCTGATTTTCTTTTGCCCTGACCTAGTTCAATCTCTTACCTAATTCACTCATCCAGTGACTACCCCAATCAAAATCAAATCAAACAACCCTCTGCACTTTATATCTAGCCTAGAACCGTAATCTATCCATCCCTCTTGGTTGTGATCCTTTGGAGAGATCCCTCTCTAGCCTGGTAGGGCTATTTACCAAGTCAAATGATTGGTCTGTGGTTACCTCAGCTGGAATCTTCCTCAGCCTTGGAGATCTGGAGGAGTGATAACGCTATCTAAATAGAGTCTCATAAGAGTATGTGTATGCTCTCACCTTGTGCTTATATGCAATCTTGGTGATAAAAAATAGACTTATATAATATTTGAGTATGTTTGTAATGGATATGGGAATATGATTTGAAGTCTAAAGCTTGTTGCTAAAGAGAGGTAAGCCAAGATTGGTCATAAATTATAAACCTTTGAACAAAGTTCTGCAAGACATTTGGTATCCCTTACTGAATAAAAGTTCACTATTATAGAAAATAAATGGGAAAAATATATTCAACAATTTTGATATGAAATTTATTTTTTACCAAATCATAATAATCCTAGAACATAGACATAATATATCCTTCATCCTCCTTCATGGGAACCATCAATGTAAGGTAATGCCTTTTGGTCTAAAAAATGCTCCTAATCAATTCCATAAGAGAATGAAAGACATTTTCAATGAGTATCCTTGGATAATTTTCTATATTTATGACATATTAATATGTTCTATAAATATTCTAGAGCATTTAAAACATTTGCAACAATTCTATCATCTAGTTTTTAAGCAGGGCTTGGTGTTGGAAAAGGTAACTAGTGTTGGTCTTCATAACATAAAATATGTATTAATGAATTTATTTTTATTGTTTTATAAAGCATTTTATTCATGATTTATAAGTCAAAAGGAGTCAAATAAAATGTATTTGAGTCATGCCATTTGACATTTAAAAATATTAAAAACAGATTTTTGTTTTGATCAAATATAGACAGTCAAAAAGTCTAGGTCAACCCTCTCTCAGTCAAGTTGGCCTGTGTGGCTATTGGATGGCATTTGGAAAACTATTTATAGACCCTACTTAAGCTCATTTGAGAGGATAAGCAAGTGAAACAAAATGTAGTTTGATCTCTCCACCAAAAGGAAGACTAAAAGACATAGATTCCAAGAGTAAGATGAAGTCAAAACAAGAAGATCGTATTATGTTCCATAAATTTCACAAGTCCGAGTTTTCTGAAGTTCTGAGACAATGCCTTCACACGTATAATATTTTCTGAAATTATGTGACAAGGCCAAGGGTTTGAAGCATCCTACATTTTGGGATAAAACCGAGAATATGAAGTTGATTGATGTTTGCAATATGACTGAAGTTTGGAAGTATTTTCTACAACATTTCCAAGATCTTTGACTTACGAAACTATGAAAAAATTCTAAATTGACTACAATAGACTACTATTGACTTTGAATTGGAGAGGAGGTCTGACCTGAAACTTTTGAAGAAGTCTTTGGTCTTGGATTGGATATCTCATTTTGACTTGATTCATTAAGAATATTGTTGTGTTTCCCCCCTTGTGGGGTTTTTCCTTGGCTTGAAAGCTTGAATTTTTGTGTATCTTGCTTCTTTATGATCTTGGAAAGTTAGTTTTCTATAATTTCTTGATGAAGAAGGAACACTAAATAAAAAAAAAATAAGATTGAATCTCACATGTAATTACCAAGTAAGAAAATCAATTATCACCTACACTTCCCTTGATTTCTAACATGCTGTCACAGCTAAGGTGAAAAAGAGACACTCTTACAAGGCAGAGACAAGAATATCATCATTGTAGTAGTCATAACTGAATATATATTTCGATAACATCTCACTTCCAAGTCAATATGTCTAATCCAATGACATTTATGTGCAAGGAAAGCAATAAACTTGAAGGAGAATCCAACTTTAAATCTTGGAAAAAGAGAATTTACCTAGTTATTAGAGAAAATGATGTTATGAAATGAGTTCAAAGGAAAGTTCCAGTAAATGAGAAGGATGCCGAAGAGATGGAAAAATATGAAAATGGGTGAATTAAGGCTCAAATAATTCTCCTAGATTCCATCAAAGACCACCTTATCGCTTTTATCAAAATTATGTACATATAAAGAAGTCTATGATACCTTGGTGAAATTATACTCTGTTAGTACAATAGATCACATGATAGCCCTAAGAACTCAACTAAATCAATCAACAATGAAAAAATAATACACTATAGCTTCTTATTTCTTGAAGCTATAGAAAATTAAAGATCAACTTCAAGAAGATGGTGAGAAAATATATGATTCATAATTAATTACAGTGGCAATCAATGCCTTACACAAAGAGTGATATAGTTTTGCATGTAGCATCTATGCTAGAAAAGAAGCTCCATCATTTGAAGAATTATGGGCTCAATATACAATAGAATAATCTAGAATAAGGGCTAGAAGTGAATCTCAACCTGTCAATGAATCCTCTCAAGCCTATGCAATTAAAACAAAGAAGAATATTGATAAGAAGAAGAAAAAAAAATAGAGACATGCCCAAAGTCCAGTTATTTGGTTGTCATGAATATGGACACTATAATTTAGTCTATCCTAAGAACCCTAAAAAAATAAAAATAGAAGGAAAGATATATAACATTAACCGTTGAAGATGAAGAACCTTCTTAGAAGCAGAAGGAAGATCCCGAAAACCTCTACTATTGAGAAATCATGAGTATGATGACTGGTGTATCATGCACAAGGTTTGTAACATAAATTTTAGATGTTACTCTAGAATATATAGATAGAAATTTGAGGACATGTTTTAGGATAGCTAACTCCCTCAACAGAATTAGTGGAAAGAGGGAGGAGTAGGCAACTTAGATAACAAACATCACAAGTTAATTTCTTCTCAAGAATAGACTAGCAAGGAAGACACTAACCTCAAGAGCTGATCTAGAAAGGAGATAGAGGAAGATTTGGTTCAGTCTTATCTCATGTTTTGGTACATGTTAAGGAGGGAAGTGTAACATCCTCCTCCCACATCTACCCAAGTAACTGACCAACCAGTGAAAACATGCGATGATAGGATACTATGTTTATATTTGACCTCCTATGTGACCTTAAGAAAATGGAATCAACAGAAACACAACAAACAAACCTTCCACATCAGCTACATGACCCCTGAGAAGCATGCCAACACTTCAAGCAGCTTGCCCCTAGGTCCCACTGAAACTTCTGATCACTTTTCCTTTGGACACTCTCATGCCATGGGAATGCTAGCATCCAGGGACCTTTGGATGCTCTCACAGGCTTGCATGCTAGCATCTAGGGATCATTTTTCCAGTTTTGTGTCAGCATCCCCAAGATTTGAGCCACTTTTTCAGGCCCAGAGGTCAGGTCACAACCCAAAATTAAATCACATCTTTAGAATAGTAAAATAACAAGGAAATGACAATATAAATGCAATCACTTGAATGATACCTTGACTGGACCCCTACTAGCCATGACAAGAATTTCATTAAACATATCACGAATATGTAAACTACAGGTGTAAATAACATATCTGAGCATAAGGGTCTCATATTTAGCCAAGAATCACTAAGAGACATGGCTACCTTAACATATCAACTACCATTTCATCCATTAGGTCATAAATACATTGGTCATTCATTTACAAGTAAAAAAATTATGAGAGGCATACATAGCTATTATCATAAAACACATATATAACAATCATAATAGTAGAAAAAATACAAATGAAATCACAACCATATAAATCACATATAATCCAATAATACTCATAGAAATACAAGGAGAAATAACCTCTTATTGATGATGCAAAATCCAAACCCGGGATGAGACTTCCACGTTCCATTTGACTGTAGAATGATTGAGCCAAATCTCTATTCATCCATTCATCCCCATGTCATATTCCAAGCATGAATGTGGGATCTCATAGAACACATCAATCCAAAACCATCCAAGGTTTCCAGAGGAAATTCACCTCAACCCATCAAACAATGATTCCTCCTCAGGGCCAGACATCACAAAACCATCATCAATTGGTCTCTTCTAGAGCATTTCTTCCAACCAAGGCTTCTAGGACTAGTAACTCAACCCATAGCTGCTGCCGGGATTCCGAAGCGTTTGTCCAACCAAGGCTTCCAGGACTAGTAACTCAACCCATGATGTTATGCTCTTCCTAATTTTTATAATATACCAATATATCATCAATGAACACAATAGAAAACTTATCTAAATACAGATGCAACACACTATTCATCAAGCACATAAATGTAGCTGGAGCATTATTCAAACCAAATGGAACAACAAAAAACTCATAATGTGCATACTTGGTACGGAAAGCTGTCTTGCAAATGTCCTATTTGATGCGTATTCGATGATATCGGGATCTTAGATCAATCTTCAAGATCGTTGTTGCTCCCTTCAACTAATTGAACAAGTCATCAATCCTCGGTAATGAGTACCTATTCTTGATGGTCAGTTTGTTCCATTTCCTGTAGTCAATGCATAATATGAGAGTACCATATTTCTTCTTCACAAACAATACCTGTGTGCCCCAAGGTGATACACTTGGCGTAACGTATTCCTTGTCCAAAATTTTCTTCAACTGTAGCTTCAACTCAACCAACTCATGTGTGCTCATCCTGTAAGGTGTTTTTGATGCTAGAGCTGCCCCTGGCACCAAATCAATAGAAAAGACTACCTCCCTGTGAGGTGGAAAATCTGTAATGTCCTCAGGAAATTCATCCTTGAACTGTTGTAAAACTGAGTACTTGCTCAACACATCTGCATCCTCAACTTCCTTACCCTTGTCACTAGAAATGTACACTGTGAATAATACACACCCTTTCCTGTGGATGCACTTTTCTTGCATAACTGTTACCATCCTAACTGATGTGGCTTTCTTCTTTCCGTGCAAGAATCTTGGTTCCCCATTGTCATCTACACACTCAATTTCTTTGTCATAACAATCTACCTTGGTTCTATGAAGGTACAACCAATCCATTCCCAACAACATGCTGTATGATCCCAATGGTAATACATTTAATTTTGTTGTGGTAGTCATACCATTCAAATCAAATGCAAAAGCTCTTACCCAATGATGAACTCACTTCTTTGTACCTGTAGCCAACTACACTAACCAAGATTATGCATGCAGTTCCTTACTCAAACCACACTTATCCACATATCATGACTAACATAGATATAATTAGATCCAGGGTCAGTCAAAATAGAAATAACTTAATCACAAAGCTTACTGTCCATTTCAATGATAATGCCTAATGGTCTACTTGTTTGTTATCCAACACTGCATAAATATGAGGAACACTTTGATCAACATCCCCAATAGTCTGTGCGTCTTGTGCACTATATATCTGAGGCCTACCACACTGATTTTGTGGACAATCTCGCCTACGATGATGTTTTCCACAAGTCCAACACTCTATATGCTTCCAGCCTGCACCTTTATTTTGCTCCTCAGATTGATGTCCCTGTCCTCTATTTGATGCATTGAACTTCTTAGATGGTGCAACATTATCTTTATTATCTGTAGCCTGAGGTATTGCTTTCTTTTTGTATCATTTTCCTTTGTTCCTTGCATTACCTTTCCAAGTTGGCTTAGTCTCAAATCTGCGCTTCGATTTTTCATAGCAATGCCTTAACTTTCGAATGACGTCCTCCAATGATCTAGGCTCATTGAACTCAATCCCATCTTTGAATGAAACCCGTAACTTTACTAATGAACCTCTGAATCTTGGCCTTCTCCTCCGTGAGATAAGGTACATACCTCAGTAACTCCAAGAACTTGCTAGTGTACTCATCATCTGTCATAGACCCCATCTTTAGCTCTTAGAATTCTTTTGCACTGTCATTAAAGTATCTCTCTGACAGATACTTCTTCTTAAATAACCACTCAAAATCACTCCAAGTTAATTCTTCCTCATGAATACATATGAAATTATTCACGTCCTCCCACCAAATGTCTGTTTTTCCTTTGAGACTAAATGTAGCTACTCTGGCTTTCATGTTCTCTAAATAGTCATGAAACTTGAAGAACTTCCTCATGCCAAGAAACCATGCCTTTTGCATCCTGTGGTTTCTTCATCTCTCCATCAAAAGTAGGCGGTTTTTCTTTCTTAAACGCATCCAGAAAGTATCCCCTATCGCTCCTCCTGTAAGGATGATAACGATGATGATCATAGTTCCTATCTGAATAAGAACTAGAATAATACCTATGTATATCCCTTCTCCTCTTCGGAGTGTCCAACAATATGCCATCTCTAACCGTGTCATCTCTATCTAACTTGTGACCACCATGCTACCTATTTCCATATGCCCCATTAGTTATGTCCTCCTGCTCATAGCTGATCTGACGTGGTACCTACTGGTGAAAATATGACAAAATCTGAAGTATCACTACATTTACCTTTGCTTGTTTCTCCTGTGTCTGCATGATTCTGTCGTTATCTGCCTTACAAATCCTTATTTATTCCTGTAAGCTTCTCAGTGTAACTGCCAAATTGGAAGAGTTCCCAACACCATTTCTCTTTTGATTCATAGGGAGAGTCTTTGTAGTCAACCATCTTGTTAACCATTTGATATTTCTTCCTGCAAGGTATGTCATGTCATCTAAACCAAATCACAATAAACAAACGTACCTTAGTATAGCTTGGGGAGGATACCTTGTCCGGAAGATCAAAAAATCAATGTGATACATGTATAACATAATCATGACGGCTTATAGAAACATAACACATCAGAATATAACCATGCAACCATCATTCTAGCTAGGGTCTAGTCATCAATGCATGACCTTAACAACAACTCATACCATGACCTCATGCATAACAACAACCACTACATCACTGTACACTTGACCACACACAAACATGAACATGCATAAGAAATGTGTAACCAACCACACACATGCATAAACACATGATCAAGCATGAACGAGCAATACTTGAAACCAAACCTACAAGAACGATACATGCAACCAAGCATACTATAATGAAACCAAACATACAAGAATGTAACCAAACATATAAGAATGTAACCAAACATACAATAATGAAACATTTAAGCGACATATGACAACATGTAACCGGTCATACACTCATGACAATGCATCCACAATAACATCAACTTCTACATGACGAAATTGCTATGACCATGATCAACATTATGCAATGCAACAAGCACATGGAATTCAAGTGTAAGAGACACACATGCAACTAGCATGCATGCATGACCAACACACAACCCATCCAATCCGAGGGGTGAACCATGCTCTGATACCACTTTATAACACCCTCCTCCCACATCTACCCAAGCAACCGACCAACTGGAGTAAACATCCAATGAGAGGCCACTATGATATGATTCGTCCTCCTAAGTCATGTTAAGGAAGTAGAACTGATGAAAACACACCATACAAACATTCAACATAAGAATTATGACCCTCAAGAACTAATCCAAACTTTCTGCCAACCAACCCATGGGTCCCACTGAACTTTTGGACATCTTTACCTCTGGATGCTCTCATGCTATGGGCATGCCAGTGTCTAGGGACCTCTAGAAACTTTCACAGGCCTGCAAGCCAATGTCCAGGGAATTTTTTTCAGTGTTGTGCCAACGTCCCCAGGATTTGAGCCACTTTTTAAGGCCCAGATCCCAGGTTACTTCCCAAAATTAAATCGCATCTTCAAAACAATTAAATAACAAGGAAATGATAGTATAAATGCAATCACTTGAATGAGACCTTGACTGGACCCCTACTAGCTATGACATTAATTTTGTCAAACATATCACGAATATGTAACCTACAGGTGTAAATAACAAATTTGAGCATAGGGGTCTCATACTTAGCTGAGAATCGCTAAGAGACATTTATGCCTCAACATATTAACTTCCATTTCATCCATTAGGTCATAGACACATTGATCATTCATTTACAAGTAAAAACAGGATGAGAGCCATACATAGCTACTGTCATCAAACACATATATAACCAGCATAATAGCAACATAAATACCAATGAAATCACAATGATATAAACCACATATAATCCAGTATAATACTCATATAAATACAAGGATAAATAACCTCTTATTGATGATGCAAAATCCAAACTCAGGATGGGACTTCCACATTTCACCTAACCGTAGAATGGTTGAGCCAAATATCTCTTCATCCATTCACCCCTGTGCCATATTCCAAGCATGAATGTGGGATCTCATAAAACACATCAATCCAAAGCCATCCAGGGCTTCTAGAGGCCATCCACCTCAACCCATCAAACATTGATTCCACCTCACAGTCGAACATCACAAAACCATCATCAGATTGGTCTCTATCCAAGCATTCCAAGGCTTACAGAGTGTTTGTTCCAACCAAGGCTTCCAGGACTAGTACCTCAACCCACAACTGCCAATGGGCTTCTAGAGCCTTTTTCCAACCTAGGCTTCTAGGACTAGTAACTCAACCCACCAAGGGCTTCCAAAGCATTTGTCCAACCAAGGCTTTCAGGACTAGTAACTCAACCCAAGTTGTTACAGGGCTTCCAGATAATTTATCCAACCAGGGCTTCTATGAACTAATAACTCAACCAAAGATAAGGAAACATGAGAACCAACCCAAAAAAAAATGAAATAAACCCACAATCTCCATGGCTATCTAGGAAATGGAAAGGCTAGGAAATCCACTGTCAATCCAGGAAATCCTCCATGCCAGTGACATATCATGACCAAAAATCCACATGCATATGCCATGCATGCCAAAACTAGTGAGAAAAACATACATGCAACTCAGTACTTGCAAGAAAATTTGATGTAGTTGTTGATCTCGATGTCCTTTTACGCTTTCCTACTCTTCCTTTGCCTTCTTGCTCCAAGAATACAAGTATGCCACATCCTCCAAGAGTGATCCAAGAAAAATCTAAGTATCCAAGAGTGTGAGAGAGAGATAATAAAGAGAGAGCTCCAACATTGAACTAACAAAAGGTTACCAACTAATCCTCAACAAACTTTTCATGAATGAGGCCTCTATTTTCTTCATTTTCTATTATTTTCCTTCATTTCCTCCTCACATGCAACCTATGACCTTTCACCTCCCTTTCCTCCTAATTTCCATTATTTTCATAAATAAATGTGCCAAAATGCCATTTTGCCTTTCCAAAGCCTTATCCATTTCCTTTTCCAATTTCCTTAGCCATTAAACAATCACAGGCGATCCCCATCACTAGGATTTTTCCCAACATTCAACGTGGAATAAGTGTCCCATCAACCGTGGTTATTATTTTTCCTTTATTAACTTTTTATTACATGGAATTTTCACCAGGGATGTTACAGGAAGTTGGCCGAAAATTTTGAGCATAGTTATGTCATCAAAATACTACAAGGATTGTGTATTTGAATTGTGGAGAAGTTCTAAACAAAGGGCCGAAATTTATGTGTACCTGAAATGTGGTTAGGTCAAGTTATTTCCTCCTATAATAGAGGGCTGAGGCTCCCTTTAGTGGTTTTTTATGAAGCCATGAGGGCCCTGAACATGTTGGAAAGGGGTCGAGCTGAATTAAGGTGGAGCAAAGGATGTTAGGATTGATTGTGTGCCAATTTCAGGTAACTGAAGTGAGGGTCGAGCTCCCTTAGATGGTGCACAGGTGACAAGGATAATCCGAGCTATTGGAATGAGAATGTTGAGCACAAAACCTAGTTTATTTCTAGTTGGGAAGAGGTATAAAGAAGGAAGTATGACCGAGTATAAGTGCTAGGTGATGGAGAGATTGTCCATAAGGTTTTGGACAATAGTATGCTTGTGCCCTAGTTAGGATTCTTTTTCTGATGCAAGCCACCCTAAGTCTGTCCAGATCCTTGGTTATATGTGGCCTATTTCTATGCATGAGAAAGAGGGTCAAGACCCTAGGGAGAGATATTGATATACTCTCTGTTGTGGGCAGAATCATGAGGAGTAATAGAGAGTAGGGTTGAATTAGTGAAGGAAGAAGGGTTTGTTCAAGGGTGTGAATAACATATAGACTAGCATAAGAATAATTGTTTGGTTGGGCTATTAGTGGCTGGTAGGAAGCCATAATTTATGTGTTATTCAGTGTGGTAAATACACAAATATGTGGGTTTCCATTTCTGCCCTAGGTCAGTCAAGCTAAAGTACTCAGAAGCACTGTGTGAGGGATGTGATATTGTGCCCTATATCATTGAATAAGGAGCATGATTATCATTGATAAGAGGGAAACTTGATTGAAGCCATAGTTCTTTGATTTGGAGAAACATGTTAAAGATAATAGGGAAACCCTAAACGACCTCATGTATAGTGATCCTTGGAGCATTGAAGGGATTGTTAGGAGGAAGATTTGGAGCCCTAGTTCAGAAGTTGTAGTTGAGAAAACTTAGTGATAACAGGGCTAGTTGAGGAAGCTACAACAAATCTCCATGGAATAACAAGTAGCTAATGTAAGGGAAGTATGAGTACTTCTGACACAAGATGAGTCTTGTTTATGCACTCTTCCTATTTGAGAGGAAGTGAGCATGGATTTATTGTAACAACCCTAATGAAAATTTCATGTAATAAAAGTTAATAAAGGCCAAATAAGACTAGGGGTAAGAGACACATATTTTAAGCTAAATGTTGGGAAAATATATCCTAGTGGGCATAAATGGATGTGTGTTTTGGCTAAGGAAAATTGGCAAAGGCTAAGAAAAATGCATTAAAAGGCAAAAATACATTGTTGGCACATTTATTTACGAAAATAAAGGAAATTAGGAGAAAAGTAAGGTGAAAGGTCACATGTTGTATGTGAGGAGGAAATTGAAGGAAAATAATGGAAAATGAAGAAATTAGAGGCCTCATGCATAAAAAGGTTTATGAGGACGAGTTCATGGCTTTTGTTAGTTCAAGTTTGGAGCTTTCTCATTATTATGTCTCTCCCTCACTCTATCACTTAAGAGTTTTCTTGGAGCACTCTAGTTTGGATCAAGGAAAGGAAAAGCAAGAAAAGGAAAGGAAAAGAAAGCAAGGATCAAGGAAAGGAAAGAAAAACTCAAGCAGCTTCGGCAGGAATACTTGCAGGTAACCTTTTTCATGTGTGATTTCATAGTTGGTTTGGACATGCATGACTTTGCATGTCGGTGGCATGATTTTGCCAGGTTATGATAGTGGATTTCAGCCTAACCTAGCCTTTTTCCGAATGCCATGGTGTGTTGGGATGTTGGTCTCGGTTTTGGGCTTTGGAATCCTTGGATGGATTTCAGAATCCAGGGGGGAGGTGGTCTCAAGGTTCATTCCCAAAGGCCTAGGAATCCCTTGACTGATTTTGGTGGGATACACGGAAAAGCCTAAGGGAGAAGTTTTAGTTTAGGGCCTAGTGATCTGGGTTTGTATTGTGGTAAAGCCTGAGAGATTGGTCTTAGTTTAGCACCTAGTGATATAGGTTTGGATTGCAGTAAAGTCTGCGAGACAAGGAGATGAAAAATTCCTTAAGGATAGTGATGGATTCTGGATGGCATTCCAAGTTCTGTTTGGTTGTGATTGGAGCATAGGTTTTGGTGTGATCACATTTTGATGAGGGTGGCGGTGGTTTAACCTCTGGATTCCCTTGGTTTTTCTATGAGATCCTGTTGACATGGCGAATTTTTGCTATACCAACAAGGGGAACTAACCCAATCACAGACCCCAATTAGATCTGTTTTTGTTTGGGATGGCTAGCTCTAACGGGTTTTAAAGGACCCCGTAAACTGTTAAATGTGTTGAAAGATTGTTTCTAGGAGGAAGACTTCAATTAAATCAACAAAATAAAAACAATTAACGTCTAAGTATCAAATCCTATCTACATTACTTCTAGCTACTCTAGTCTAATCCTAACTATCTTAATCTATCTTGCAGGAGCATAACAAAAGAGAGGTTAAACATCATATATAAATTCCAAGCCTAAGTGAATCAATTACTGGTTCACATAAGAACGAGGCTGCATAAATTCTTAATTGCAATCCAATCATTCATACAAGAATACAAATTCCTTTTTATGGAAGGAAAGCTTGCAATTGATGTCTAACATAGTTTCAAATAGGGGACTGTTTATGAATTGACTATAATGAAGAATTACATTCAAACAACCAAGGCTAATTATAAGCTGTATCGTTGTCAATATGCACAAAAACAAAACACATTTGTATTTATGCCAGCAACAACACCCTGTCTCAAAACACAGAAAGCAAAGGATCTTAAATCTGAAACAAAAGGCTCCTCATTGAACCAAACAATCTCTTTTATTCATAATAAATCAAAGTTTTTTTCTCCAAACAAAAAGCCATTCTCTCCTATACGGAAGTAATATTTATGCCTCAGGCCCTGCCGCCTCGTCTTCCCCTGTTCTTTTCAATATACCGATCAGAATACGCAGAGGTAGAGCCATTGGTGTCACTGCTGACACGTAGAAGGCATTTCCTATCACTGGAGCACTTCATTTCCTAGGGAAATGAATAGATATTGATTAGAAGAGGATGACTGTGTGTCATATCTTCATGATGAAACCTGAGGCAATTTCACTTTCGGAATACATAGGCAACACTTGGAAAGATGACCACCAATGCCTGAAGCCAAATCTTTAAATGAAACATATTCGCATAGGTGACTTTTCGTATTCGCTCATGCATCTTTTATCTGGAGTCATACTTGAAGCTTATGCATCCATTCTTCGACCTCGCTTGCCTTCTCTCGATCCTCACCTATAGAGATAACCAACAATATTCTTACCTATACAAATATGATAAAATGCTTAAAAAAAACAAAATCCGACTTACAATGAAAATCATTGCATAACACCGAACCGGATCCAAAATCCGGACTTGAAAGATTATAGATGTGAACCTATACCCTATCGGGTCCGCCATATGGGATTTTCATTAAAAATCGTGACCACAACCTTTCTCGAATACACAGAAATATACGTGAAAACCCACAGCCGGTGGTACAACTGGACTTAAAAAATTATATATTGGACCCTATAATCATCAGCGGGTCCATATCGTGTCGCACCTTATGCATGAGCGCTAGACCCCGCCAATAGCGATTTGCGATGGGGCAGGGGCGGACCCGATAGTATATATATTATGTTTAATAGGATCAGAGGGTCCGCCATATCGCATATCACAATATGCGCAGGCCTAGGGCTCCGCCAATTGCAATATGCGATTAGGCCGGACCCATATATATATATATATATATATATATATATATATATATATATATATATATATATATATATATATAGATATATATATATGTTATATTTAATAACACGGAGGGTCCGCCATATCACATTGAATTTTATATATGATTCTCGGGTTCCACTAATTGTGATAAGCGATTGGGGTGGCGGACCCAAAATACATATGTGATGAGGTTAATAGCCCTGGCGGGTCTGCCATATCGGACTGTGCTTTATGTTATGCCATGGACACCGCCGATTTTGATATGCGATGGGGCTCCAGACCCGAAATATATAAATTATGGTTTATAATGCCGTCGGGTCCAGTGCCTCATGGTACTCGTTGCGCGCCAATGTTGCATGCGATAAGCGAAAAGGAATGTTATGTGTATTTTGTGAAGTATTCCCATTATAAAGAGTTATGATGGGAATAAAGACGTGATGGAAGATTTTTTGGGTTAAGCACATAGACGATTATAATAAGGGCATGGGTGATTATATGCATGGGCATAAATGTACCATGAATGTTTATGAAGATTGAAAAGTCTCGATGAAGGGAATGAATGAAGGGCTAGGCTGGGTCATGAATGAACCATGCAGCAGAGGTTTATTCAAGGGGCTTAGCCATTAGGCATTGAAAATTTGGCTCAGAAATGAGTTAAAATCCCTGGGATAAAACAAATCATTCGGAAAGATGAAAGATCAAACTTCTAGGGGACCCATTCAAAATTTGCTATCAGAGCATGTTTTAATAGGGTGGTGGTTGTGGCCACAACAAATGGTGAACTGCCAGGTGAACTAGTTATCTCTGTTTCCAAATAAACCTTAGATCAATAAAGCATCAGGTGTAAAGATAAACTTGAAATGCAAACTGTACAGATGAACAGGCATGGGTTTCACTCCAACATTAATTGTTTCAGGCAGGATAAAGATGAATAGCTTCTTCTCACTGATAAGGTTTTGACAGGCATTCTCCAATGGTAATATTATGGAATTTATTGACCTTCCTTTACCTATTTCCTACTTTCAAAAATGCTTTCGGGGTCATCATTGGTCTGTCAATACCTGTTTAGGTGTGTACCTTAGCTCTTTATTGCTAATCAAACTTGATGTAGATATGTTCTATCTTCACTTTATATGAGAATTTTAGTGCTATGTTTTCATATGATTGAATGGGGCGCAGTCATGGATCATGCCATGTTTTTAAACCACTTAAAAAAGGTTGGGCTTGCTGTGTCAACCGGTACTCTGAGCCCAACAACAATCCTTACTCTAACTGGTTTCCCAAACAACATGTCCTTCCAGATTGGCACAAGGACTTGACATTTCATTTTTCTTTTAAATAAGTCCTTCCAGTTTCAGGCACAAGGACTAGAGCACAATTGGATTTGCCACATGGTATATGATAGTGAGTTTAGCCCATGAAAGGAGATTTACTTGTAGATGACAGGTATTGGAAAATTTAGTGTGGTGGATGGGACCAATGGAGAATAACTACAAACCTTGCAGGCAAGCATAGGCTGGCTCTGAGTGGGATTTATCTAAAATGCAACATTCCTCCATGCCAGTCCAGCTGTAGTTACACATTTTTTGTTTTATAAAGATGTCCCTACATGCTCCAGGTATCTAATTTATCAATACATATTACCTATTACCAAACAGATGCTACTGAGTGGCTTTGATTTGAATTCCACAGCTGGTTTCCAAGCTCTCATAGGCTCATTGAAAGTTTGTTTGATTTGCAAGGTAATGATGGATTTAGGATCAGTAGAATCATCAACAGGTTAATGAAAGAGGCAAAAGCTAAAGTTGGTGCATGAGGGCAACCTGTAAAGGTAAAAACGAGACTGGCGAGCCGTAATCATTTGGCTGAAAAGGGCTGCAATTCAAAACAACAGTGAAATAAACTTTGCAGAAAAAAGAGAGGAAAAGATGGAAATGCAACTAAACTAACAAAAAAATTAAAATGAATTCTAACATATTCAAGAGGTAACCACCATGTGGTGGCTACTAGAAGTATCTCTTCAAATGTTGGCCATTAATAGGGAGTTTTTCAGTTTCTCCCTGTAAATTTTTCAACTTGTAAGTTCCTTGACCAATTTTTTTCCACAACTTGGAATGGGCCCAACCATAAGTGTTAGAATTTCGTGTGTTTACTTTTTGGCTCATTCATCTTGTCCCATTTCAAGACTATCTATCCTACTTGGTAATCTTTATCTCCTGCCAGATGGCAATCAAACCACCTCTCCACAATCATTTGGTGATTTCTAAATTTATTTCTAGCTTTATCTCTCAATTCTTCCAACCTCACCAGTTGGTTGATCCTTTCTTGAAGCAAGGCTGAAGGGGTTCCTATTGAAGCTTGGGAGAGTTGTAAAGAGGAAAGGGTAACATTTGGAGGCAAGATGGCTTCCTATCCATAGACGAGGAATTATGGGGAGTTTCCTAAGGCCACTTTTGGGGTGACCCTATCACCCCAAAGGGCATTTGTTAGAGCGTTGTGCCAGTTCCTCTGGTTGTCAACGACAAATTTACATATTATGCGTATGAGGTTCTTGTTTGAGGACTTTGCAACTCCATTTCCCTGGGGATAATAGTTCGATGCATACTTTATGTGAATTGATTTCTTAATAGCAAATTCAGTCAATTTCAGTGATGAAAAGTGAGAAGCATTATCAAATATGAGAGCGTCAGGAATGCCATCCCTGTTGATAATGAATTTCTCAATAAATGATATTACCTCATTTTTGTTCACCTTTCAAAGCGGGATGGCTTCGGTCCATCTGGTGAAGTAGTTAGTTGATGTGAGTATATACTTATGCTGCTACGAAGAGTTTGGAGTGATCTCGCCTATGATATCCAGGCCCCATTGCTGGAATGGGCGATAGAACATAACAGGCCTGAGGGGAATAACCGGCTTTCTTTCCCATCCTGCTGCGGTTTGACACACCTTGCATTTGCGAGCGTAGGCATGCGAGTCTCTGAACACTGTGGGCCAATAATACCGAGCTCTTAATATTTTGTGAGCAGTGGTCTCTCCGCCATAGTGACCACCTGCTGGGTCGTCATGCATTTCTTTCAAGACATGGTAGGCATCATCCTTTCCCAAACACCTCACCTAGATTTCGTCATAATTTTTTATATATAATGTTTTATTGGCCAAATGATACTGATTAGATTTCAATCTGAGCGCTCTCCGTTGTGGTGCATCCATGTGTTCAGGACATGACCCCCGTGCAAGATAAAAGCGGATTTCGTAATACCACGACTCAGGATCAAAAAGGGCCTTTGACGTTTCACGCTCATACATCAATGCTTCATTAATCCATAGGGGCTCCTCCCTAAATTTCACTTGTGCATTCTATGGGTTATGCACTTCTAGTCCCTCAGGTGCCCCTACTTTCTCCGCCAAGGCTTTTGCTGCTAGTCTGCATAGTCCCTTCCCTCGAACTATCTTTGCTGGCTTAATCTCGAGGTCGAACTCTTGAAGTGCAGTTATCCAATTTCCTCTCTGTTCACCCATTTCTTTCTGAACGAAGAGGGCTCTCACAGCAGGGTTGGGAACGATCACTTTAGTCTTGGCCTTTAGTAAATAAAGGTGGAAATGTTTTATGGCCTTGAAAACCACGAAGCCTTGTTTCTCCACGTTGGGATAGTTCAGTTATGCTCCCTGAAGATTAAAGCTCGTATAAGAAATAGGGACTTCATTGTCTTCAACATTTTTTTGAGTGAGTACTACGACATATGATACATCAGAAGCAAAAGTGTACAAGAAAAATTCCTTGCTGAAATTGGGGCTGACCAATGCAGGAGCTTCCGTGATGGCTTCCTTGATTCACTAAAATGCTTTCTTGGCTTCATCGCTCCACTTATACACAACGTCTTTCTTCATCATTAGCTGCATGGGGCACACTATTTCCGTGAAACCTGAGACAAATTTTCTAACGAAATTGATCTTCCCGAAGAAAGATTGCATTACCTTTTTATTTTCAGGGGGTTGTATTCTCATGATGGTCTCTATTCTTTCATGATCAATAACAATCCCTTCTTTAGAGAGGATATGACCCAGTAGATTCCCTTCTATGACTGCAAAGATGCTCTTCTTTGGAATCAACGATATTCCATACCTTGTGCATCTTTCGAAAATCTTTTTCAGGTGACAAATATGATCCCTTCTGTGATATGAATACACAGTGATGTCATCCATGTAAATCACTACTGATCTGTTAATCAACCCTCGAAAAGCTATGTCCATGGCTCTCTAGAATGTGGCACCCACATTAATAAGTCTAAAAGGCATTTTATGATATGCATAAGTGCCCCATTTAGTGTTGAAGGTTGTCTTCAGCTGATCCCCATTAGATACCAACACTTGATTATATCCTGAAAACCCATCTAATAGGGACAAGATTTTAGACCCAGAATCACACTGAAGAATGTGTTCCATAGAAGGGACAAGGTAGTTATCCTTTTGCGATGATTTGTTTAGGTTTTTGAAATCGATACATAGCCTGATGTCCCAATTTTTATTTCTCATTGGTACGAGATTGGCTACCCAGCGGGTGTGTCTGACTGGGAAAATGATTTTAGCATCCAACATTTTGTTCAATTCTTTCTTCACCAAAGTTTCCAGGCTTGGATGCATCTTGCAAAGCTTTTGTTGGTAGGGCTTAGCCTCCTTTTCCAAAGGAATTACATGCTACATAACGCTGGTATCAAAGGTTTTTAGGTCTCCATATGTCCATGTAAAGATGTCCTTGTATTCTTTAAATAGCTTGACAAATGCAACCTTTTCTTGTGGAGAGCACCCTAAGCCCAAACTAACAGTTTTTGGGTCTTCTTTGGTTCCAAGGTTGACCGATTCGTACTTCATGGATGAGCTATGCGTTTTGCAATTCGTTGTCTTTTTGAATTTACCATATAGGTCATACAAGTGCTCCATCTTAACAATTGACTTAGGAATTTTATTGAATTGATCTTTTTCCTCACCTTCCCTCTCATTCATAAGCCTGTCATGTTTCTTCATCGATGACTGCATTCTTGAATTTCTTCTCGCAGTGCAAGAACTCCAGAATTTGCTTGTCATCTTCGAACACCTACCAGTTTGAGATGTTGTCAGGCATGGATGGTCTGAAACTCAATTCAACATAACATTTATTCTTCTTTAATCTAAAATCAGGCAAAAGTTTTGCAGCCATTCCAGTCGTCAGATCAACATCTTGGTTTTGTCCTCGAGGTATGAATGTGATATTAAAAGAATCAAAACTATCGATTAAGTTCCATACCTCATGTTGGTACCTTACCAGGTGTGGCGAGTTGCAGTGTATCCTTTTCCTCACCTGATCCATGATTATCTGTGAGTGACTAAAAAATTTAAGATTTTTCACCTTCATATCAATGGCTTTCTTCAGGCCTTGCAACAAGCCTTCATATTCTGTCGTGTTGTTGGTGCACATGAATTCCAACCGGCTAGCCATCAGATGTTGGTTCCCTTGTGGGTCAACGAGAACGCTCCAAACACCTCCACCTTCAAGGCAGTTAGAGCCATCAAAATATAGTGTCCAAAATATAGAGTCTAGTGTTACATCAATTGAATTACTTCCTACAAAACTAGTTCTATCATCTACTATATTTCAAGGTGGTTCGTTAGTTGGATTACAGGGGAGAGCTTCCAACTGTGTGTTTATTGCAGTTTCTTCAATTGTTTCTGCATGGAATTCTCCAAAACAGGTTTCTGTGGCACAAACATTGAAACTATAATTCCCAAGGATAGAGTTGGTAAACATTATAGGTTCATTGGGCCTGTTTAGCTCCATCACTACATACTTCATGTATCTTTCTCGATCAACTCTCAACATATCACCTTTTCCCTTCTGAGGCAGCAAGAGATGGGACCAATCAGTTGAGAAGTATCCATTCAGTTTTGCTGACCAGTCCCTACTGAGCAACATTCCATAAGCCTCAGGTATGTCAACTACAACTATATTGATGACTTGTGTGTACTATGGTTTAGTAGTCATCCGAATCAATACATATTTCAATTCCCCAATTACTTTCACATTTGTCCTGTCTAATTGCATGATTCAAGTTCCAGTTTTCTCAGATATTGCATTAAGTCTTTTAGCAACAGTGTAAGGCATCACAGCGGATGAGGCACCTGAGTCTACCAAGAAATTGTGTACATTCATGTTGAAGATTTCAAATATGATAAGGAAAGGAGGAGTCAAGGATTTTGATTTCCTTCTTATCATGGCTGCATTGACATCCTGGGGGTTTCGATTCATTTTAGATAGGGTGGTTTCCATGGATGCTGGCTTTTGGGCAGTGCTGGGAGTACTAACAGGTCTGGAGATCGACTTCTAGGTTTGGTTGCTTGGATGGTGGGAGTTTTGAAGTTCCGCTCATTCATAGCTTTCAAGAGCAAATCTCTTTGCTGCGTTAATTTTAGCAAATCAAAATATGTGATATTTGCCCTAGATTTCTTAAGATCATCCACAATATTGTAATAAATGTTATAAACAGGGTAGGGCAGAGTAAACATACCTGTTTTTCCATTCTTAGGTGGGGGTTTACCATTTTGAGTCGCCTTCGTTGCAGTCGGAGACGCATTATCTTCCTATGGACAGTTCACAATTGGAGTACTCTTGGACTCAGCACTAGGCCTACCCTTCACTACAGGAACTTTGGGAGTGGATGGCTTCAATGAATGAACATCTTTCTTTATCTGGTCTATAGGCTTCATCATGCCTGTAAGCGGCCCCTTACTCTGTGTGTGGATTTCTGTTGTACTATCTCCTTCATCGTCATCATTCTCATTTGTATAGAAATCCCACAGTACATTGATTTGAGATTCTTCGTCCAAGGGCTCTTCTAGTTGGTATCATTAAGGAGAAATTCGATAAGAGCCAGCTCTTCTGTATTTAAATTCCCTTCATTGGGTGGAGCAGGCAGTGCAAGTGGATCATGACCACCTTCTGTCTTCTTACGATAGAAAGGTTTGAAAGGCTTTCTATTGTTATACTCTCCTCCACTCTCGCTTGTACTCTCTCCAGAATTCCTTTTCATATTGATGAATGTGTCTGTCAGTTTCTTAATGATCCGGTGTAAACCTTCCACATCTGTGGTATCCTTTTCTTTGGTTTCAACCCCTTTTCTATCACTCCCATTATTATTCTTAGATGCTTGAGAGGCTTTCTTTTCTCTGATTATATGAAGGCATGCTGTGAGACTGAGCATTTCATTCTCGACTTTTACTGCTTCATCGATAGCACCCTATAAGGTTTGTGCGTTACTCCTTTTGACCCACATCGTAGTAGGGACAGGGAGAGCAGTGATGTAGAATTCCATGATCACCTCCTCAGTAGGTCTAGTGTTAGCCGGGATTTTGTTGAACAAGGTGTTGAACCGGATGTTAAAATCCTTGACCTTTTCTTTGGTTTCCATTTTCAAACGGGATGGTTCTAAAACTAAGGCCGCAAGGGTTTTATCATCACCATACTTGTATAAAAATGCCTGTTGAAAGGCAGCCCATGAGGTGATCGATCCTGTCCTCAAACTAAAGTACCATGTGGAGGCCGCACCAATCAGAGTAAAAGGGAATAGGTGACATACTATATCTTCATCGGCTACCCCCAACATGCGCACGACCAAGAAGAAAGAGTGAATATGGTTATCAATGGTGTCTCCCTTCTCAGGGTCGAATTTAGGAAGTACTCTTTCTGCATTCTTGGGTAAGGGATGTTACTGCCTAGGTATCGCTACGACGTCCTGAGCGAGCCAGGGAGGAAGTGCTCTCGGAGGAGGTGGGAGTTGGATCCCACCCGGTTGAAGCTGGTTCCCACCTGGGAGAGGAATGTTAGCCATATCATTGATATGGATGTTATAGTTGAAGGTTTCTTCAAGGCTTTATTTATTAAGACTTCCTGAATTGGGCTAGGGATTACCTTCAGAGAGTGAATCTTCAGGAATTTCTTCCTAGGGAGTGTCGATACTTTGCAAGGATTCAAGCACAATATCTTCAAGAGACGGGGCTGTAATGTCTCTTCGTTTATGAAACAGATCCTTGGCTTTCTTTTAGTTGTCAGAGGTAAAGAGTGAAATATGGGGAGTTGAGAGAGGGAATGAGCATAAGCCTGAGTAAGCATTATGACTGGTTGTTCCTGAGTGACAGGATACTCCCACAGTGTCTCTTCTTTGAAATGGGGCTTTTTCGAATGGGAGGAAGGGTCTTTTCGACCTTCACTATCCATGCATTAATCTTTTCGAGTCCATGTGCGACATTTATGGATGAAATCATAAAAAACTATGGACAATGATTCAGGCCCCTCCTTCTAGCGCCAATTTGCTGACATGGCGAATTTTCGCTATACCAACGAGGGGAACTAACCCAATCACAGACCCCAATTAGATCTATTTTCGTTTGGGATGGCTAGCTCTAACGAGTTTTAAAGGACCCTGTAAACTGTTAAATGTGTTGAAATATTGCTTCTGGGAGGAAGACTTCAATTAAATCAACAAAATAAAAACAATTAACCTCTAAGTATCAAATCCTATCTACATGACTTCTAGCTACTCTAGTCTAATCATAACTATCTTAATCTATCCTGCATGAGCATAACAAAAGAGAAGTTAAACATCATATATGAATTCCAAGCCTAAGTGAATCAATTACTGGTTCACATAGAACGAGGCTGCATCAATTCTTAATTGCAATCCAATCATTCATACAGGAATTCACATTCCTTTTTATGGAAGGAAAGCTTGCAACTGATGTCTAACATAGTTTCAAATTAGGGACTACTTATGAATTGACTATGATGAAGAATTACATTCAAATAGCCAAGGCTAATTATAAGTTGTATTGTTGTCAATATGCACAAAAACAAAACACATTTGTAATTATTCCAGCAACAACACCCTGTCTCAAAACACAGAAAGCAAAGGATCTTAAATCTGAAACAAAAGGCTCCTCATTAAACCAAACAGTCTCTTTTATTCATAATAAATGAAAGCTGTTTTCTCCAAACAAAAATCCCTTCTATCCTATCTGGAGGTAATATTTATGCCTCAGGCCCTGGCGCCTCGTCTTCCCCTGTTCTTTTCAATATACCGATCAGAATACACAGAGGTAGAGCCATTAGTGTCACCGTTGACACGTAGAAGGCGTTTCCTGTCACTGGAGCGCTTCATTTCCTAGGGAAATGAACAAATGTTGATTATAAGAGGATGACTGTGTGTCATCTCTTCATGATGAAAACTGGGGCAATTTCACCTTCATAATACACAGGAAACACCTGGAAAGATGACCACCAATGCCTGAAGCCAAATCTTTAAATGAAACATATCCGCATAGGTGAATCTTTGTATTCGCTAATGCGTCTTTGATTTGGAGTCATACTTGAAGCTTATGCATCCATTCTTCAATCTCTCTTACCTTCTCTCAGTCCTCGCTTGCAGAGATAACCAACATCAGTCATACCTATACAAATATGATAAAATGCTTAAAAAAAAAACAAAATCTGACTTACAGTGAAAATCATTGCATAACACCGAACCAAATTCGAAATCCAGACTTGAAAGATTATAGATGTAAACCTATACCCTATTGGGTCTGCCATATGGGATTTTCATTAGAAATCGCGACCACAACCTTTCATCGAATACACAGGAATATACGTGAAAACCCGCAGCCGGGTGGTACAGCCAGAGTTCAAAAATTATATACCAAAGCATATAATCATCGGCGGGTTTTCCATATGGTGTTGCACCTTATGCATGAGCGCTAGACCCCGTTGATAGCGATTTGCGATGGGGCAGGTGCGGACCCGATAGTATATATATATTATGTTTAATAGGATTGGAGGGTCCGCCATATCACATATCGCAATATGCGCAGGCCTAGGGCTCCGCCGATTGCAATATGCGATTAGGCCAGACTCGATATATATATATATATATATATATATATATATATATATATATATATATATATATATATATATATATCTATATATAGATATATATATATATATACACAACGGGTCCGCCATATTGCATTGTATTTTATATATGATTCCCAGGTTCTGCCGATTGCGATAAGTGATTGGGGAGGCAGACCCGAAATACATATGTGCTGAGGTTAATAGCCTCGACGGGTCTGCCATATCAGACTGCGCTTTATGTTCATGCCATGGACACCATCGATTGTGATATGCGACGGGCTCTAGACCCGAAATATATAAATTATGGTTTATAATGTCGTTGGGTCCGGTGCCTCATGGTACACGCTGCGCGCTAATGTTGCATGCGATAAGAGAAAAGGAATGTTATGTGTATTTTGTGAACTATTCCCATTATAAAGAGTTATGATGGGAATAAAGACACGATGGAAGATTTTGTGGGTTAAGTACATAGACGATTATAATAAGGGTGGGGGTGATTATATGTGCGGGCATAAATGTACCATGAATGTTTATGAAGATTGAAAAAGTCCCGATGAAGGGAATGAATGAAGGGCTAGGCTATGTCATGAATGAACCATGCAACAGAGGTTTATTCAAGGGGTTTAGCCATTAGGCATTGAAAATTTGACTCGGCAACGAGTTAAAATCCCTGGGATAAAACAGATCATTCAGAAAGATGAAAGATCAAACTTCTAGGGGACCCATTCAAAATTTGCTATCAGAGCATGCTTTAATAGGGTGGTGGTTGTGGCCACAACAGAACCCACATTCATGCTTGGAATATGGCATGAGGGTGAGTGGCTGAAAGAGAGATTTGGTTCAGCCATGTCTATGGTCAGGTGGTACGTGGAAGTCCCGAACCTGGTCAGATTTTCCTATGATTAATAAAAGCTAAGTTCTATTACTTTTTCATTGATTTATATGTGGATTTAATGGTTGTCATATCTCTGATATTTATATGGTTTTATGCTGGTTATAAGCATAGTTGAATGACTGGTTCATGTCATGGTTATTTCATGTATTTACTTGTAACTGTTAAATAGATGGATGCAAGACCTAATTGATGATGTAGTAGTTCAATGGAGAAGGAGGTGATCCTTATGGTTATGTTTGATAAGTTGTTTCGGTCGTTTATGCTCTGTCTTGTATCTTAGACCTGTAGGTTGCATTGATGCCAAGTGTTTGACAGAATGTCAGTCCCGGTTGGGGATGATCATGCCTAGTCCTGAGGGTGATTTTGATTAATTAACATTGTTATTATGTTTTTAATGAATTCTAGAAGTTACAACAAGTTCTGGGTAGAGGCCAGGATTCTGGGTTAGAAAAGTGGCTTATATCTTGGGCTCGCTAGCACATAACTATCAATTTTGGTCCATAGTCGCTGACAGGCAGGCTTGTGAGAGTGAATTTGGGTTTCTGGTCACTCCCTTGCCCATAGCATGAGAGCGACTATGGCCTAAGAGCTGTAGAATAGCAGTGGGACCCTGGGACATGCTATCTAAGTGACTGACTTGTATCCTGAGGGTTCTATTGATGATGTTGGATGAATGTATGTGATGTTTCGTCGATTCCACTTCCTTAAGGTGACATAGGAGGACGAATATGATTGTAGTAGCATCTCGCCTCATGTTTACCCCGGTTGGCATGGTTACTTTGGGTAGACCTGGGAGGGGGTGTTACATTTCTCCTCTTAGGTTGAGAGTAAGTTAGGACACATGGTTCACCTTTTGTCATGTATTCTGAATAATTATGATTGATATCCTAAGTTGAGTACATGGACATGGATAAGGAGAATGGGGGATTCAATAAGCATCTTGTACAAACATTCTTGAGCCATGTACTATGATGGATTAAGATGGATATCCTATGTCAAATACATGGAATTGGATAAAGAATGATCTGGAGAACAGATATTTCCTTGAGAGAAATGATTCGGTGGAGGACATACTCTAGGTATCCTAGGTGGAGAATGTATGTTGAATAGGTGATATGGTGTTCCATGGAATGCCTCTTAACATTGTGCTATGATCTCATGGAGAGATAGAGTGTAACTATCAAGGCCTTGGTAATGTGACAATGTTAGCTATGATGATACTATCATCATTGATGCTTTTCAATCTGGATCCCTTCTTATGTGTATATTTAAACTTGATATATACCTATTGAGTCATTATGAATACCTCCCTAGTTAAGAGGGAGTGTTGGAAAATGATGTTAGTGTCAGTCTTCATAATGAAAAATATTTATTAATGACTTTACTTTTATTGTTTTATAAAGCATGTTCTTCATGATTTAGAAGTCAAAAGGACTCATAATAAATTGTATTTGAGTCACGTCATTTGATATTTAAAAATAAAAATAAAAATATTTTGATCGAATAAAGACAGTCAAAAAGTTCAGGTCGGCCTCTCTTAGTCAAGTCACTCTATGTTGTTATTAGATGCCTCTTGGACAACTATTTATAGAACCTACTCGAGCTCACTTGAGAGGATAAGAAAGTGCAACTAAAAAGTAGTTCGATCTCTGAAACAGAAGGAAGAATAAAAGCAGAGATTCCAAGAGTATGAAGAAGTCAAAACAAGAAGACCGAATTGTGTTCCATACATTTCACAAGTCCGAGTTTTCTAAATTTTTGTGACAAGGCCTTCACACATACAAGATTTTATGAAATTCTATGACAGGGCCAAGGGTTTGAAGCATCCTACATTCTGTGACAAAAATGAGAATCTAAAGCTGATTGAAGTTTGCAACAAGACTGAAGTTTGGAAGTATTTTCTATAACAATGCTAATATCTTTGACTTTTGTAACTAGGCCGAAATTTTGAATTGACTACAGTCGACTATTATTGACTTTGATTTGGAGAGTAGGGTTGACCTAGAACTTTTGAAGGAGTCTTTGGTCTTGGGTTGGATATCTCATTTTGACTTGATTCATTAAGAAGAGGTTTGTTGGGTTTCCCCCTTGTGGGGTTTTGCCCTGGCTTGAAAGCCTACATTTTTGTGTCTTTTGCTTCTTTGTGATCTTGGGAAGTTAATTTTCTGTAATTTCTTAATGAAGAAGGAAAACTAAATAACAAAAGAAAGAAGATTGACTCTCACAAGTAATGACCAAGTAAGAAAATAAATTATCACCTATATTGCCCTTGATTTTCTAACACCTGGTACTCTCAAAGACAAAGATGGAAATTGGAAAACTACAAATTGAATTCTTAGGATAAAAAATTGCAAAATGCTAGATATTGTTACAAGATCATACCCTCAAATCATTTAGCTATTTTCCAAACTTATTTCCAGATAAAAGACAACTACAAAGGTTCTTGGGGAGTCTACATTATGTCAAACCCTTTTATAAAGGCTAAGGAAAATCAATCTTAGTTTTATAGCAAATGTTGAAGAAAAATCCTGCCCTCTAGTATGGAGAAATGACTAAAGAAATAAAGAGGATTAAAGAAACGGTTAGGGATTTTCCTCCTTTATCTTTACCCACAAATGAAGGGAAATCCGTCATTGAGATAGATGCATCGAATAGTACATGGGCCAAGGTATTGATTGAAGGTATTGATGGGAAGGAGACAATTTGCTCATATGTTTCAGGAGCATTTCATGGAGTGTAATTAAACTATCCTTCAAGTCATAAAGATCTGCTTGTAGTCAAGAAAACAATTTATTATTTCAGGCTATATCTTCAACCTATCTATTTCTTATTTAGAAATTATCTAAAATTCCTTCCAGCAATGTTGAAAGCTAGCAAGTTACGCACTGAAATCCATTCTAGGATATAGAAATGGGCACTTTGGTTAGACAATTTTGTTTTTAATATAGAAAGTAAGCATAGAAGACTAAATTGCTTGGATGACATGTTGACAGGGGAAGAAAAAGTTTAAGATCTAGCCATGTTTTCTTCGAGACCTTTTGACCAAGGGATGAGGCCAATGACTTTAGCAGACGTAGCTTCTGAGACTGAAAAGGTTATTAAGCTTGACTCTAAGGAAAGGGGATTAAGGAGAATCCACGTGATCAATATAAATGCAGTGAAACAAGAAGTACTAGAAATCATGAATAGGGAAAGAGCATAAAATCAACTCTCCAAAACCCTAGTTTTAGAAATCAAGTCACCACCCATGTAGATCCATATTCTTGAGAAACTGGAACAACAAGCCTTAAAAGGGGAGAGGAAGGTGGAAAACATAATTGGCAATTATGTCAAGCGTATGTCAATTGACTATGATAATTATGGAATGTATTATTGTGATATAGGCTCAAGCCGATATCCTGGGAACACTATTCATTAATTTTGTAACTCACCAAACATAAACAAGAAGTTGTCATCTATGTAGATACTAGAAACTTGGTTCAAAGACCTTGGACCCATTGGACATAAATCCTATTCGAGAAATTTATGGCAAGGGAAGATTGGAACCTCAAAAACTTACCATTCATTTTGAATTTGCAAAATGAATTATTAAAAACATCTTAATTAGGATTATGGATCAAATTTAAAATTAAAATTATAAAAAAAGAACTTTCAAAATTAGATCCATTGAAATATTTCGTCTTTAAGAAGGGCCTCAAAAATAAAAATAAAAAAATGAGATAATTGGCATAACATGCGAAGAATTGCAACTCATACTCAAAGTAAAGACATCATACCAAGGAGAATATCTGTTGCAGAAAGGACACCCACTAATGGTAGGATCAGTGGTGGAAAGATTCCTAGACAACTATTTGTTCCCTTTACCAGATACTCAAGGTCCATACATTTTAGAAAAAGAGATGTCATGAAAAGAACTCCATAGTTTTGAAAATTAGATGGAATCGTAGTTGTCTCACATAAATTTATCTATTACTTTGTGGGTGGTGTACTCACTCCACTTTGTAAGAAATAGTCATTATCTAGTCAATTTTAGACCGCTCCATAGGTGGCATACTCACTCCACTATGGGTGGCATACTCACTGCACTTTGTAAGGAATGGTCAATGTCTAGGCTTGTTTAGATCACTCCATGAATAACCTACTGACTACACTTTGTAAAAAATGGTCATATCTGCTCTTTTTTGGACCACTCTCTAGCTAACGTACTCACTCCACTTTGCAAAAATGATCAATATCCATATCCAATTCAAGTCCCTATATCGAAATACCACTATTACACTAAATATTAATGCTAAAAAGAAAAGAAACAAAACAAAAACCTACCACTGCACCATCTTAATATTAAAAAAAACAAATACTTACTACTACACCAAGGGGAAGGGGAGTTGATCAGGAGGAATTTCGTTGTGTGTCCAGAGCTGATTGAAGGAGAACACATGTAATACCAATAAGAAATTATATAATGATTACTTTTAATATTTTACCTCATATTACATTATTATAAAAACATATAATGATTACTTTTAAAAAGGTATCTCATATTAAAATATTATAATATTTGTTTTGATTTAATGTGTACTTTTTTTTAATAGTCCTTTTGACATTATATTTAATGGTTATAAATTAGTTTTGATTTAATGTATATATATATAAAATAATAATTCTTTCAAAATTGGTTTTGATTTAACGTACACTTTCACACGTCATGAGTTTATTTGGTCGATGGTGGATAAAGGTTTACCTTACCTATACTTTACTTGTAAGAAGAGATATAATAATTACTTTGGAGGTTGAAAAATGGTCAATTTGAGCCTTAATCTGTAATGTAACATAATTTGAATAAAAAATAATATTAAAGGGTGTTTTTACACCTCATTATAGATATTATGATATGTAATGGGAGCTGATTGATAGTCAACTTAACCGTGCTAAATGATCATCTTGAGTACCTTGTGAATAATATTTTGTTTTTGGTTTGGTAAAGAGAAGTGTACACTTTATTATAAAAATCAAATATTAATTAATTTCATATTAATAATTATGTTTTGTTTTTTGTTTGGTAAGGAAAAGTGTACAATTTCTTATAAAAATTAAATATTAATTTATTTCATGTTAATAATTATGTTTAGGTGTTCAAAAGGATTATATTTAATTGAAGAGGTTTTTATCATTGGATTTAATTTTGTGAAAAATTAGCTTAGAGCCACGAAACACCTTGGTGTAGTGATCGAATGTATAGTTGCACGAAAAGAGATTGTATTATATGGTCTTGTGACTCACGCACACATAAGAGGATCAAAGTCCACCCCTGCTTTGTTCTTTATTTAAGCCCAAAGAGGTTGAATCTAATGTTGGATATCGAGGAGTTTTTCATTATTGGGCAAGGTTCAATTCCCATGAGGACCCAATCTGAAGCCATGGGGCAACTTGAATGTTATGCAACCAGCTCACAAAATAGAAGAAAAGATAGAGCAACGACTTCAAAATCAGCATCTTCGAGGGGGCAACCTCCTTTATATTACACAGATGAAAAATTCTTTGATGATACAAATGACAAGACCTCCTTTCTATATGTAGGAGTCTAAGGGGTCACAATATAGTCAAGCCGACATAACAATAATAATATAAGGCCACAACAATAACAATAGTGGGCTTCTAGGGGCACAATAATAACAATATAGGGACAACATGGGCACAACAGTAACAATAAGGGGCTACAATGACAATAATAATAAGGGAATACACTAGTATTATAGGGGCCTAACATGCCCCTCTCCTTTAGAAAAGTGTTGTCTTCAACGCTTAAGTAGTTCTGGATGCTTTTGTATAAAATTCTCATCATCCCATGTGGAATCTTCAATGGGTAAGTTCTTCCACTTGATGAGATACTTTGAAATTGATTGATTTGTAGCTATCGAGTTCTTGTTTCTGTGACTTCTTCAGGTTCTAATATGATTTTTCCTTCCTCGTCAAGTTTTGGCAATATTTTTTGAACTGAGAGCTTGTCACCTATAACCTTCTTTAAGCATGAAACATGGAAAACTAGGTGCACTCGGGAAGCTGTAGGAAGCTCCAATTTGTATGCCATAGTACCAATCTTTTGCAACACCTTGTATGTACCATAATACTTTGGTGATAATTTATTATCCTTCTTAGCTTGCTTGAGGGACATTTGTTTGTATGGTTGTAGATGTAGAAATACCCAGTCACCTACATCAAAACTTCTTTCGCTGTGATGTTGATTTGCTTGTTGTTTCATTCTATTTTGTGCCAAAGTGAGGTTATCCTTTAAGAGTTGGAGAACTTGTTGTTGATTCTCGATGTGATCTTTCACTGCTTGAGCCTTAGAATTTTCTCTTAAATATGATGTGATGGACGATGGATGATATCCATAAAGTGCCATAAATGGGATCATTTTTGCTGCAGTATGGAAGGAAGTGTTATACCACCATTCAGCCAGAGGAAACCATTTGACCAATTGTGTTTGTTTCTCAGATACAAAGCAACGAAGATATCCTTCCAAACATTTGTTCACTATCTCAGTTTTACCATCAGATTGAGGATGATACGATGAGCTATGAGCTAACTGAGTACCCATATAAGAAAATAATTTTGTCCAAAAATTTCTAGTGAAAATGGGATCTCTGTCGCTTACAATAATCTTTAGGTTTCCATGTAGCGTTTGAATTGTTCCCATAAATGCAGTAGCAACTGTAATGGCTTTAAAAGGATGAGATAATGCACAAAAGTGTGCATACTTGGTAAGTCTATCAACTATCACCATGATGACACTCTTTCCTTTGGACTTGGGTAAACCTATGATAAAATCCATTGAAACCTCATCTCAATGTTGACTTGGAATGGATAAAGGTTGTAATATACCTGGGGTCTTAATTGTTTCAACTTTATTTTGTTGGAAAACCAAACATTCCGCCGCAAACTTTTGAATATAAGATTTAAAGCCATTCCAAAAAAATTCCTTCTTGACCCTATGTAAGTTTTTAAAAATCCTAAGTGCCCTCCTAAGGGAGAGGTGTGCAATTCCATACAAATCTTTTGTTTGAGTTGTGAATTCTTACAGAGGTATAAGCAATCTTTGTACCATAACGAATCCTTTTCCTAGATAAATGTATCAGATGTACTAGGGTCTTGTTGTAACTTTTGAATGAGTGCCCACACTTCTTCGTCATTCTTCCATTCACCCCTTGCTTCGTTTATCCAATCTGGTTGGATAATAGAAATGGCGCAAAGAAATGCTTCCACATCATCATCCTTTCTTTAGAGTGCATTTGCAACAACATTTTTCTTCCCTTTTTTGTAGATGATTTCAAAGTCATAAGCCAACATCTCTGTGACCCATTTTTGCTGCTCTTCTGAAGATAATAGTTGTTCTAAAAAGTATTTAAGACTATCATGATCTATTTTTACCTTGAAGTGTCTTCCCATTAGGTAAGTTCACCATTTCTTAAGTGCATGTAGTATTGCCAAAATTTCCTTCTCATAAATAACTTTGTGTAAATAATTTCCTTTGATTGGACGAGTTTCGAAAGCAATGGGTCTTTCTTCTTGCATTAAAACAACACCAATTCCATTTCCTGAGGCATCACATTCCACAATAAAGGTTGTTGTGAAGTCTGGTGTAGCTAAGACCGATGCTTGGCACATTTCCTCTTTGATATGTTCAAATGATTTCGTTGCTTCTAGAGTCCAAGAAAATGCATCTTTCTTCAGTAATGTTGTTAGAGGTGCTGCTATTCTCCCATAATTCTTAACAAACTTGTGATAATACCTTGTCAACTGGAGAAACCCTCACAGATGCTTTATGGATGTGGGGATTTTCCATTCCTTAATGGCTTTAATTTTTCTAGGGTCTACCTTAACACTTTCATGATATACAGTATGACCCAAATATTCCATCTCTTGTACTCCAAAGAAACATTTGGAGGTTTTTGCATATAATTGTTTCTTCTCCAGTAGTTTGAGCACTCTATCAACATGTTGAACATGATCCTTCCAAGACTTGCTGTAGATTAGTATATCATCAAAAAATACTAACACAAATTTTCTAAGGAAGGGCTTGAAAATGAAATTCATCAAACCTTGAAATGTAGAAGGTGCATTGGTAACACCAAAAGGCATGACCAAAAATTCATAATGACCCTCATGAGATCTAAATTTTGTTTTCGGAATGTCTTCAGTCTTCATTCTGATTTGATGATATCCTGAATGAAGGTCCAACTTGGTGAAGTAAATTGATCCAACAATTCATCAATGACAAGAATGGGAAATTTATCTTTAATAGTGATCTTGTTGAGCTCCCTATAATCTGGACACATGTGCCATGATCCATTCTTCTTGTGCACCAATACTATTGGAGCAGAGAAAGAACTTTGACTAGGTTGAATTATACCAGCCTCTAGCATTTTTGCAGCCATACATTCAATTTCACTCTTTTAGGCATAGGGATATCTGTAAGGCCTGATGTTTAGTGGAACACTTCCTGGAATCAAATGAATAGCATGATCATGATCATGAATAGGTGGGGGGCCTTTGGGAGTCTCAAATACCTTGGAATTATTGTCCAAAACTTTTTGGAGATATGGAGAAATAGATGATTTCGACGTGGGAACCTTTAGCGAACATAATTGTGCAATTACGCCACGTTGTTCTTTATTTAGAACATTTTTCATGCCATTAGAGATGATTATATTTGTCGGTTTCCCTGTGATACCCTTTAATTCATCTTCCTTTCCTTTTGAATTTTTTTCAAGAAAAGTTCTTGAAAATTAAAAGATATTGTACCCAAAGATTGTAGCCATTGGACTCCTAGTAAAACATCAGCACAACCCATTGGAATGGAAAACATTGGACTATTCAACACATATTTTCCCATGGATAGCTTGATATTATGGAACTTTCTAGAGAAATTTATGGTTCTTCCATTTGCAACTATCACTTGACACTCTGGTTCTAGATATAGGAAGAAATTCAATTCCTTCCAAATGTGAATCTCATGTTGGATGTTATCCTTTAATGTCCCTATGAACACATCAATCCTATGCCCCTTTGGAATATCTTTTACCCTTATATTCAATTTCTGGAAGTCCTCAATGTGCTCCACCATTGAACCTTTTTGTTTGAAATTTATCAATTGGCTAAAAAAGGTGTTTCTTTTTGTATCCTCATAATGTGCAATCATTTCTTCCGTAAAAATTTCCCAAGTGACAATTTGTTTACGAGAGAAAAGTCATCGATACCATACAAACTGATTGGGTTCCAAATATAAAGTTGCAATGCGTACCTTTTGTTTGTTTTGCACATTATGGAGATCGAAATATTGCTCCATCAATAGTATCCATGTTATAGGATCATTTCCATCAAATTTCCTCATATCGATCTTCGGAACATGGTGGGTCTTCAATCCAATGTTAGAGTCTATGAAATCATGATTAACATTTCTTTTGTTCTCATCATGAGTTTCCTTTACTACCCTTTCGCCATTAGTAAGAATTTCTTGTAGCATCTTTGTCAAATCTATCTTCAAATCTTCCATGTTGCCTTTAAGCTTTTCTTCTATACCATCCATCTTAGCTTCCATGCCATCCATCTTAGCTTCCGCGCCATTCATCTTAGATTCCACACCATTCTTTAAACATCCATCTTAGCTTCCAAGTGTTTCCTTAAACCATCCATCTTAGCTTCTGTTACTTTTTGTGAGAGTGAAATTTGTTGTACTTGGTCTCATAATTTTGATATATCATGTTGCATTTCTTGCTCTTCTCCATGACTCATGCTAGAGCTTTCAGGTTGCTTGCTAGGTGTTTCAATTTTCTTTCTTCGGAGCATCAATTAATGATAATTATGCTTCACTATGTCCTTTGAATTCCTTCAAACTAATTTTTCAAACCATACTTATGAAAATTTTTAAAAAGACTACACACCTTTTTTGGCTTTGTAGGAGCTCGATATTGAATCGGTTGTATCTCTGTAATTGCGGATCTCCAAGGTCTTAAATTTCTGCCTGTGGTATCCCTCTAAGTCCTTGTTGCAACCCCACAAGTCAAATCAAGATTGGATTCTCCAAGAAAGCATTATTCCAAATCTCCCACGATGACCTAATTATAGACTAGTTCAGTGGAACGAACTTGTACGAAGTTCCATGTGTCACTGTTTTGACCTTCAGACCTGAAACCGATACACAGAAAACTACAGTCCGTCCTATTTCTGTACCTTTTTATGAAATTTCAATCCAATGCTCAGAGAGAATGTTAGGACGAGTTTCCCCAAGTCAGCTATTTGAGATATAATTCGAGAGCTTGCAAAAACCCTAACTTCCTTGGATCATATCTCCGAAAATATATAGAGAAAAGATATGAAATTCGTACTTGATCATGATGTTAGATAAAATGGGTTTTAATTTTAGTGTCTGAAGCATCGTAGAAAAAAAGCTATAGTGAAAAGTTCGCGATGACCTGTTTGAAGCAACGAAACCCTAGAATCCAAAGCTCTGATACCAATTGTTATGCAACCATCTCACAAAATAGAAGAAAAGATAGAGCAATGACTTCAAAATCAGCGTCTTCGAGGGGAAACCTCCTTTACATTACACAAATGAGAAATTCTTTGATGATACAAATGACAAGACCTCCTTTCTATATATAGGAGTCTTAGGGGTCGCAATATAGTCATGCCAACATAACAATAATAATGTAAGGGCACAACAATAACAATAGTGAGCTTCTATGGGCACAATAATAACAATATGGGGACAACATGGACACAACAATAACAATAAGGGGCTACAATGACAATAATAATAATGGAATACACTAGTATTATAGGGGCCTAACATTGAAGTAGTGATTGAATGTGCAATCATGCCTTGAGAGATTATATTAAATAATCTCATGACCCTTGCACACATAAGTGGATCAAAGCCCACCCTGATGCTTGTCCATTTTGCAAGAGCCCCTCGGGTGTAGGCTAGTTGATGACAACATATTTTGTTAAGTCACCTCTTGTGTAAAGGTCACAAGTTCCAACTTCGAGTTACCCATATCTATAGAGAACCTATATATACACAATTATTTTTTATTTTATTTTATTTTTTATGGTTCACGGACATCAGAGGTCGATGACCACTATGTCCACAAAAACTATTTAAATAGATCCATCTGAAAGAATCACTTCTTACTGGCTCATTAGCAAAACCTAACCCAAAGAGAATTGAAGAAAATTGACCCCATAATCTCCCATTAACAAATTAATTTAACAACAAAAAACAATCAACTAAACTAAACAATTAAAAATTTTAAACACTAAAAATTTATATAATAATTATTAACTCAATATCATACCCATACAAAACTAACCTAATCATCGTTTCCTTTAATAAATTTATATTTTTCTATATATATTCATCATAGATTTTGTCATTACATTGTTACTTTTCGAGATATATCGTCATGAATTTTGTCACTGCATTGTTACTTTCGAGGTATATCATCTAACTCATCATGGATTTGGCCACTTAAGTCATATTAATAATATATTGGTCCTATAAATAATAACTACCACATCTAATATATAAAAAGTTAGCATCTAAATTATTTTAATGTATATAGTTTCTAGAAAGTATATCTACTCTTCTTCTCGGCATGTTATCTATGATTTGGTTATTAGAAATGTAATAAAAGACATGAATTTTCTATCTAAGCCATTAATATTATATCAGTTTTGTAAATAATAATTGCATTACTTATTACAAATATTACATACTAAAATATCATTAAAATTATTATTTATAATTTTGAAACATAGTTATCTATCTTTTTTAAGCATGTCTTTCATGAATTTATTATTAGGAATGTTATAAAATTGGATCTAAAAGGAAGTGTTTTCGCTCACATATCTAATCACGATCAACATGAAATAGATGCATAAATTCATACCATAAGCATGTAATTTGAGGAGAATAAATTCGTATTTTTATTTTGTTGAAGCATCATAGTTATACTTTTTTATATATGTATATGGTTTTTTATATTATACTAATTTTAAAAATATATTAAATATTTTTAGTACGACTTAAAGATTATTATAAAAATAAAATAAATAAAATATGATTTATGTTATTATTTATTTATGTTTAATAAATTAGCTATAGACTATATTTGAAAAATATTTCACACTTTTTCTATACGTAGATATTAATGTAATAAAAAATAATAGAAAAAGTAATAATAAATATCACTCGTTTATATGTTTCCATAAGAGAAAATTGAAAAGGACCATCGAGTATAGAATGTAGATTGATATAAGTTCTTTGTTCAAGGCTCATTTCTATTTATATAGGCATTTTAGATAAGAAACTCACTCTATGCCACATTATCTAATTGAATCAAGGGTTATGGTTCTAAAACATCCTAACCAAAATTAAGGGTTATGTTTCCAAAACATCCTCAAGTTTTGGTAGACATAATCAAACTTATGTCATGAGAAATGAAATATTCCACATGCAAATGATTAAGGTCTTATACATATGCAAGTTAGAATCTTGTGAGGTTTAATATTTTCAATATCCATAAGATTTCAAGGATTTTAAGATCATAAACTATGCATGATTTGACATCAACATGATTTTAAGTGGTCTCATCCTAACATGATAATCAACAATTTCGGGGAGGCATCAAGTCTATTTATGAATAAAAATAAGTCATTGATAATCTCTACTTCGTAATACCATGTTCAGATTGAGGGGATAGTATATATTTTATCTGTTAATATATCAGAGTTGGAATAAGGTTTTCAATATCTCAGTTTTACTCTAAGACCAAATAGGTATAAGATATCAAATTGGAGGTCGCTAATTCAAAAAATCAAGAAAATACTTTCAACTTGGTCACATAGATGGTTGCCTTTGGGTGGTTGGTTGACCCTTGCACAATAGGTCCTACAAGGTATAATAGTATATTGGATGCACCTTTTCCTTCTTCCTATTATCCATGATAACACCTAGGAATAGTTTGTCAAGGCTGTTGGTCAAGTTAATTAGGGTTTTCAAATTTTCTCAAAATAAAGTTCATGATCATAGGGTATTTGGTAATCATGACATGATGTGGAGTCAATCTAAGGTCAGATAGGGTCAATCATAAAATTTCAAATTCCAATCTTTCATATGTGTCAGGTTTATTTGTTCATAATTGAAATTTGTCAGTTTTACAGAAATCCGTAGCAACTCCAGTTATGTATACTGGGTATTTGCTACGAAAGTTCCTGACACTTCCGTAGTGAATTTGTCTTTTCAAATACCTGTCCCGCTACGAAATTGTGATGAACTGCACAACTGTGCTTAATGGTGAAGTAACGGTTCTTTAGGTTTAAAAGCTGTGATTGGTTAGTCTTGTGATGGGTCATGATTACACTTTATCACTCTTTGTCCATTTTCCCTATATATTAACACCACATAGCTCCTTGTTGCTAACTCACTCTTTCGTATTTTACTTTGTTGCCATAAGCTTCACGTTGTCAAAGAATTGTCTTGTTGTCTCTCACACCAGCCTAGCTTTCATACAGGTCTTGTTGTCTCTAGGTTAGGGTCCACTGTTGTCTAGTTGTCTCTAGGTTGATTTGCAGGTGACAAGGAGGAACCTTACGTGTTGCAGCCATGGCACACAGGAAACAATATAAAGGAGGATCAGTGGTACGTTATGAGCCCGTGGACATGAAAGTGTTGGAGGAAGACCCTACCTTTGTTCAAGCGTTTTCCAGTGTGGGATGCCTATGTTTTTGTCAAAAGCTACAGGGTTTCCATGCGCAAATTGCTAAATATTTTGTTGTGAATTTCACTGGAACAGAAACAAAAGTCGGTCTTCTAAACTTTGCAGTGTCTCCTGATACAATTTCCCATGCTACAGAAATCCCTAGGTTAGGAGAAGTATGGTTTAAAGTCCAGAAGATCAAGCTGCAAAACTGTGATGAATTTCTCAAAGAGGAACACAAAGGTATATATATGATTGCATGGATTCCAAAAAATTTCCTTAAAGAACATTTCTCCAAGATCTTGATGGTCATTCAGAAGTACTTCACATGTGAAGGAATATTCAACATGGTGTATCAATATCATTTCAGATTGTTACTTCATTTCATTGGTAAGCAACCTCTAGACATTCCATTTTATTTTTTTAGAAGTTTGGGAAAAATGGTAGACAAGGTTCAAGCCAAACCTGATGCAAGTGACACCTCTGTTTTTCATCACGACCTTATTAAACTGCTGGTTGTAGAAGAGATAAATAGGTTAAACAAAGATTAGATTACCTTCCTATTCTTAAGTGGCTATGAATTAGATGTTTCCACCCCCTATAGAAAAAATCCAAAATCTAAATCTACAACCCCTAGAAAAGAGTAACAACCAGTCGCAGAGCAGCAAACAGGCGCAAAGAAACCTATAGTAGAGGCTTCCACAAGCACCAAAAGGAGGGTGACCAGAAGATAGAGTAGAGAACATAATAGAGAATAGAGTAGAGAAAGTACAAAAAAGGGCAAGCTAACTGATATCCTAGAGGCTATTGAGATTGAAGAAAGCCCAATTGAGCAGCCTATAGAAGTGACCAAAACTGAAACCAAGAATAAAAGAAAGAGGGCTAAGAAGTTGGAATTTACACAAGAAGAACATGGTTTCATCTTTAGGCCAAGGAAACCTGTCACAAGGTCAATGCAACAAGTTGAAAAGATGCCAGAAGTACCTTTGGATAAAACAGAACCATCAAAAGAACCATCAAAGGAGCCATCAAAGAAAAAGAGAGGCAAGGAGGTTGTACAAGAAAAAAGTGAAATAGAGGTTCTGTAGGAACAGTTAAGAGAATCTAGACAAGAAGTTATTAAATCTAAACTTGAGTTTGAGGAGTGGAAAAAAGAAGTGTCAAAGAAGATATATTTTTATGATGAAATTACAGATAAATCTAAAAGGATGATAAAGAGGACTTTGCCTTTGCACAGGATGTTGAAGCACATGTATAGAAGGAATAGCTGGCTACAAGCAGACATGAAGAGCTTACAGGGACAAGTCATAGCACTAGAAACACAAATTGAAATGATTAAGGTTGAACTCAAAAAGAGAAATCTCAAGATTATTGTTGAAGTAGATGTTACTCCTTGAAAATGGTAAAACTTTCAATTTTGTCTTTACTATACTTAAACCAGTAAACTTAGCCTTATGTATAGTGAACATGGTATTAGAAGTAATAAGGAGGCATTAAGAACCATGAAAATTCAAAAAACTCAGAATTTTAAAATTTCGTAGCAACTTCCCATAATGAAGTCGAAAATTTGCTACGAAACCGTTGTATCTTTTCATGGAGGAGAAGGCAAACTTAAAACACATCAAAGAAAGTTATGAAGGTATGTATTTAGCTTAAAAACATTAAGGAAAACCTTAGAAATTGCAAAAAGTGTAAAGTTATAGCAAAAGAGTGTTTTTTTAATTTGCTACTAAAGTTTGCTACGAAATTGCTGAAGAGTCTATTTTTGCTACGAAACTGTCAAAAACTTTGTTTTTATACGTTTTTTGAAGTTTTTGAACATCAAACATCCAAGCACCAGATGGATTACAAGTCATGAAGGGTGTCCACATCAACTCTTATTTTTCATGGAGATAGGTTAGCAAGACAACCAGGTCAACATCCATGTGGCAATGAGACACATCATCAACTCTAACATATTCAGAAAATCAGTTTGGTTCAATAAGCTTCATCAAACAGAATTTGGTTGAGTTCATTTATGGTGGAAGAGTCCTACTTGTATTCAAATTATGTAAAATAGAAATTCCTAAGATTTCTCAATAGGTGTCAAGTAGGATAAGCTTTCAAGGATAAGGTTTCAAAACCATTTGATCAAATCTAGCCCAAGTGGGAAATTTTTGTAATTAATGATATGATGGTGGTCTTACGCTATATATTTGTAGATCCTTGAATCTAAAGGGGTTGATCGATAATGTGAGAAACTGACCCTATGTAATATTTTGATCCAATTAATATATAGATTGCAACAACTCTGTTTTTGTACCTGAGATTCATGTTATGGCTTCATGTGTTCTTACCATGTTTTCTATTTTACTATCAGTATTCATAGTATTTTGATTACTTGGAATTCCTGTCAAAGTGCTCCAATTTCCTTCACTTACTATGTATGACTGTGAATGTTCATTTGATATTAGTTTTAAAGCCAGAGATGCCTCAACTTCCATTAAACATTGTTGTTGGCCATAATTTTCTTTAATTTGACTCCATGCCCAATGGTGGCAGTCATCACATTTTCCTTCACCTGTAAAACCACATAAAAAGAAATCAGAGTTAGTCATATGTAGTTTGAGTTGTTTCAAGTGAACTTGATAAGTATTTGAGAGAGCCCTCTCAGATTGGAAGGGCTAAATTCCAGTCAAAGTGGTTTGAAATAGTTATGCTGGGTTGAAGGTTGACACAACCCAACTCTATTAGCTCAGTGATAAAACTTCCCCAGAAAGTTAATAACTCTATTAACTCTATTATTTCTCATTTCATCTGGTCGAGTGCTTGTGGTCTATATAGAATTCATCTTGTTCGCTTGGAATCCCTCACCAGACACAAGGATGAAGGAGTTTGGGACATAAAACACCTAGAGATATTTGGATTGGAACTCAACATTAAAATATTTTGTAAGGCTATATTCAGTTCTGGTCTTTGGTAGAAGATAATTTCTGAGAAATATTTAAAAGAACAACGAATTCAGATGTGGATTCAAAATGGTGCCCCCTCGTGAAAAAATGGTTCCTATATTTGGAATGACTTTATGAAAATCGAACACTAGATCCTTGGTAATTTATGTTGGGACATTGGTATGGGCACAGAGGTGGAGGTGGGCTTGGACCCCATCAGGGGATTTTTTGGTAACCATTCTTTACCCAGGGAGATCATCCTCCATCTACAGACATTTAGGATCCATAAACTTCATTGACTATGCCAACACGATGACTATTTGGCCTTATATCTTATCTAGTTTAGATAGGAGGCATTGGTATTTTTTTGTTAGATGGTGGAAACTTGGGATATGCACATTCAAAATCTTTATGAATCTAGAATCATCTTCAGTGAAAAGGTCGATTCTCTTATGTGGAATGTTGGATCCTCTCAGCATATAACAATCAAAGAAATATATTCCCACATCTCTCCATACTATAATTTTCTGTTTGGTATGGTGTGATATCAGTTGATTTGGTCTTGGCATATGCCCCTCAAGTTGAAGTGCTTCAGTTGGCTTGCTAGACAAAACAAAATACTCACTCGAGAAAACTTGTGTAAAAGGCGATTTCATGGTCCAGGCATGTGTTATTTACGTCTATAGGAGGATGAGTATCACATACATTTATTTTTCAAATACTTGAGGGAAATCACTGTATGAACAAGGTTTCTGAAGTACATGAAGATTGTTTCTAATTGGTCATATATCTTTGTTAATGACTACATCATGGATTGGTTTAAAAATTATAAGGATAAAAAAACCCTTCCATTATTTATTTTCTGGGGTATCTGGTGTGGCAGGAACAAACTCCTTTTTGAAGATTCCCCTTTCTCCATTGACAATACATTCAACAAGATTATTGTTTTCTTCTTGGAATATTAACAACAAACTAATATTGGGAGAAGCATGACCTTGATGCCTTTCAACTGTTGGGAAAATTTCCTCATCGATTTTTTCAATGGAGCTGCTCAAAATCATGTTTCTGGATGTGGTGCATTTTTAGTTATGGATCCTTGTTTATATGATGCTTTCATTTGGTATGATGGTCCTACGACAAATTATAAAGCAAAGGTAATGGAATTGTGGGGCCTTCTCTATTGTTCTCTCTGGATATCCCTTAAATCTCTATCTGTCTTCAAAGCTTCCAAGGTTACAATAGAACGGGTCAATTATAGATCAGGTTTTTCCCTCCACTTATTTCAAATTGGTTAAATTGAATCAGGGATTTCTTTGTGAAATTTGATAATCTCTCCTTCGCCCACACTCAACGTCAACATACTCAAATGGTGAACATATTGTCAAAGAGAGATCTACAGATGTTGGTGGGTAGGGTCTACTTCCAAGTTTACAGGAATGGAAGAATCGTTGGTGATGGGACCATCCCACTCTATGCCTAGTTTTGCAGGTCTCAACTGTATTTTTTTCCTTGGCTTTTGCGGTTTTGTTTATCTGCTACTTGGTCTGTGTTGATGTAGCTTTGGCATTGATTGTACATGTGTTAATTTATGGTATGTTCTATGCTTAGAGCAATTTACTTCTTTTTATTATTATTATCCACATATTAGCAATCACCTGTACAGTAAGTAAAGTGTAGATAGAACATTGAACGATCGACAGAAAACAAGCCAAGACAAGAGACACAAGATGTGGTGGCTAGCCAGGGACAAACCCCAATATGGGGACACCCTTTGATCAAATCTTCTTTTATCTTCAATAATTCAGCAGAGAGAAATAGTACAAAAATCTGATTTATATTAGCAGCAACAAATCCTAGATCAGCGACATCAGTGACATCAGTCAATATCTATCAGATCACCTAGATCAGCGACATCAGTCAATATTTTTCAGATCACCTAGATCAACGACATCAACCAATATCTATCAGATCACCTAGATCAACGGCATCAGTGACATCAGTCAATATCTGTTAGATCACCTAGATCAGCAACATCAGTCAATATTTGTCAGGTCACCTAGATTAGTGGCATCAACGGCATCAATGACATCAGTATTAAAACTAGGGCAGTTAATATCTTGCAAACCGACCGTCGGATCAGCTTGATTCCTTCACCAAAAAATGCAGCCTTCTGAGGAGAGTCTGATCCACCTACAACGTAGTTTAGAGAGGGAGAAAGATGGTCAACGTTGGTCAAGCTTCCAATCTACAATTGTGAAGTAGGAAAGTGTTCCCTCTACAGATAGAGGAAACCCCTCTAGCCCTAGAGTGGGTCTAGTCACAACAAAGACAAAACAACAATTGATTCCCTTAAATAGTCATCGTTGGAGGCCTACCTCAAACCGGTCGTTGTTGAAGTTCCGTTGCGCTGCTTCAGCTTCCGTTTCCTTCTCTTTAATGAGCAATCAACTTGAAACACCACAAGACAACGACAAAGCACGTAACCGAGAAACAACAATGATCTATTTACTCATAAAGTCAAGAAATCATGAGCTACCAAGTAAATTACATACAAGACATAGGAAATCATCATTGATTGTATTAATAATGAATCAAGAGCAAAGCTTACAACCACGTCTTGACGTTGCGAGCATTTCAGAGGGTCTAGCTAGTATGTTTCTTCAAACATTCACTCTTCAAGGATGGATCTCCAAACAAACAATATCTCTCCCTCACTTACAAGCTTTAATACAAAGTTAAGGGCACTCCACAACCTCTTGAAAACTATTAACAATCCCACACTTGTCACACTCACACCAAAGCTATCTATCAAACTCAAAAGTACTAGCAACACTGCCCAACCAAAAGAACTAGCAGATCATAGCAAAGGTGAGTGTTTTTATAGGAGAAGGAGTCTCCATGAAATGAGGGAGAGGGAGCTCATCCTCAAGGTAGGTAGCACAAAAGACGGAACTACCATTCTAGAGGGGGAAGGGCGACCCAAACTGACCGAACAACCAAGTCTAGAGACATCCAGAAGGCTGACTGTTGGAATAAATTCACCCAATCTAGATCGTTGCTAGTCGTAAACTAAGTCTCCGCGACGACATCACTAGGAGGCAACGCACACAGACCCATCGTCGTGATATATAGCTCATAGCCTCGCGCTAGGTTTAGAAATTCGACCGTCGTGGGAAACAGATGTACACCTGCGACGGAGTCGCGATGAGACCATTTATGACATGGGATCGTCGCGTATATTAAGGGTTTACTCACGATGAGGCATAAACTTAGGGAATGAGGGTCAACTTGCAACATCAGAGAGCAGTTTCTTAATCTTCTTACACTGGTGGGAAGATATGAACATGTTTATTTGACACATGACACAGCAGAGGGACTGAGGTGAGGAAAGTGACAAATTATTGTGTAACAGATGCCCCCTAAAGCATGAAGCCCGAGAGAGTGGGAGGGGTGAAATGCTTTACGAAACTGTCTGAATTGGAATACCACCTCGAAGATCTTGCAGGTGCAAGTACAACTGATATCTCTGATAGTGAAATAAAAATAGTCTAGGCATGGGCGTAGCCATCCAAAAGACATATGAAACTAGGTCTGTGGTATGGACACAGCCATCCAGTTGATAAGACCATGATAATAATAAAGGTATGGTTGCAGCCATCCATGAAGACTCAGGCATGGTCGCAGCCATCCATCAAAGAGTCATATATGTAATCACGAACCAATCCACGCAGCCCGAACATAAGTAATCTTAATTTGGGGTCTTGAAACCAAACCGATCATAGTACGAATTATAGCATTCGAACAAATGTGCTGAGGTCGAGCATGATAGAAAATCACTTGATTATCGGTCAATGATGAAAACCATTAACAAGCGCGAGAGAAACCACCAATAATGCCAATGGCTCTCAAGGTACTGTGTAGTATAATCCACTAAGTGTGAAAAATGAGCTGAAGTCAAACACCGGTGGAATCACCCAATCGAAGACCAATAATGAAAGTTTGTTGTCAGGTGCGAAGAATTTGCCATTGAGGCATGCAAACTCCAAGGTACTGATAGGGATCTCTAGATCAATCTCCTGGATTATGAGCTGGCGTCGACAGGCGATGACCCATCACAGGACGGCCATAATGTTTCCCCCATCAACGACACGAGATAAGGAACAAGTGGCAGATGGTGAAACAGAGTATCAGAGGAGGAGGTAAGGGCGTGAACTGCAGAAGGATTATACTCTTGAACATATCGGCGACACGACTCCGGAATGTGGCAGCATTTTGGTACCAAGGGATCAGAGGCTTGATGGAGACAACATGGATCAAATGGAATGAGGCAAAATGACAACCCAAAACCGCAGAAGGCCAAATGAAGATGTGTGGATATCCCAACCCGATAAGAAGCAAAAGTGTCAATGTTCAAGAGTGACTAGCTGCCGCAAATAACCAATGATGACTTCCAAATTTTTCCCCCACCATTACTGGCGAGTACCCCAATTATTTTTTAAAACAAGCTTGAAGGGGATAGCATATGCTTGTAATATAAGTTTGACCTTCGAACGAATCCAACCTAGTAATAGTTTAACGAGCCCTAGGGAGGAGAAGCTCGATTCTTGTCATGGTGACAAGTCCAATGTCGTCAGGGTTTAACAAGTCTGACATAGGTAAACTCAGAGTCTTTTTCATGTTTAGAGAGTTTGAAAAAGACACGGAAAAGAAAAATCCAGGGGGGCCTTTTTCGTAAATTTGTGTCCCTCGAGCCTGAAAAAGTATAAAATAATACTCGAGAGAACTGCTTGACCATTACAATCAAGGAGTACTTTTCGTAATTAATGGCTTCGACCCGAAAAAGTAGAAAAGAGATCGAAGACATGACATTTTGTAACCAATATCGAATTTGAAACGACAAAAGTCCGGCAATCTTTTCACGTTTATACCGTCAAAAAAGAGCTTAAAGTGGACCACCTTTTATTTCATTTAACGAGTCGAAAGGAAAAACTTGGCAATCTTTTCGTCTTTTAAGTCAGAAAAGAGATTAAAGAGGAATTTTTGAGAAATACAGACCAAGTGTATATGGATCATGACACGTACTAGCCATCTCTGTTTCTGCACAAAAACATCACACCATAAGATCCATTCGACATAAATACATTATATATGCGGGAATTTGGTTAAAAAACTCAAAAACCTAATCAAAAACTCCAAATTAAATGAAAAACCCTAAACCCTATAGTGTAAAACTTTAATTTTTGGAAAAACACTATAAAAAGGAGGGTATGGTAATTTCATTTTTACATTTACCTTGTGAGTTTTTACCTTTGGTGTTTTGGTGTGCAAACCTGAGTGAAGTTCTGAGCTCGATTCCGACACCAACGATCCACGATTTCTCCTGAGACCTTTACCAAGTAAGTAATCTTTCCTTTGCGCTGCATTTTAGTGGTTTTTTCGTTCAATTTGATGTTGGGTAGGTGGTTTTGGGTGGATTTTAAAATCCAAATCCACCTCTCAGTCGTCGCGGAAGATCCGCTCGGGTTAGCGACGGTCGAGCGTGATAACATGTACCACCATCGGGATTGTCGGGAGAGATAGATGTACTCTCGCGACGATCGCAGCAAAAATGAACGGCTAACCTCGAGCCGTCGATGCTGTTTGAAAAACATCCGTGATGGCACCATAAAGTCAATTTTTTTTTATAATTGACGCATTTAAGCTTATGAAAAGGGCTCTAATCAGTTTTTTCTTTGACGCAGGGCAACATGGCATTTGTGTGGCAGGAAAGAACCCACGATATCAATGACGAACACGAATTTAATGATCCCGGGTGTAGGAGAGCCCTACTTGCATGTGGATTGTTGAAATTCTTCCTCACTCCACATCTTCGAGCACAACCTGATTTGCTAGAGCTGTTAATCCGCTCTTGGAACCCAACGGATGGAATGTTCGTCATCCAGGGAAAAGATATCGAATTTGATGCTATAGATATATATTTTTTGACTGGTTTGTCTCGTCGCGGCGAGAGGCCGATCTTAGAGGGTCAATGGGTCGTCGGCGAGACCTTAGATATGTTGATAGCATGGGTGTGCCTAGGGGCACGCAAGTCGGCCACTAGTGGGAAATTACAGATCCCGACAGTGGAAGATTTGACTCTTCGCTCGGTATTATTCATGGTGACGAGAACAACGGGCTCTCAAGCCCAACACGAGGCAACAAAGACTCACCTCTGGCTAGCTCTTGATTGCCTTAACCCGACCATGTATAACTGGGCCGAAGCAGTGGCCGCGAACATGAAGAGGCAGCTTACAAAGTGCCATCGAGGGGAGACGAAGCAGTTTGGATACGGGTCTATCTTGATCCCACTCATGCTGGAGCGGGTGCCATCTCTTCAACTGCAGGACATGGACTTATACAGGCCTGGGCCACAGGAGACTCGCATCACCTGCTTGGCACATGTTATGCCGCGAGAGGGTGGCGGTCGATCGATATCATGGGGGATGCTGTTCCGAGAGTGGCTAGACTGCCAGAAGGTCATAGTCGAGGATTGGCCATATGCAGGCACGGACTTCCGTGGAGACCTCGACATGTTGCTTCCTGCTGAAGAGCAGTGGGATGACGGAGGTAAAACACTTGATCGAAACACCAAACTATTTTGTGTTTTGTTTTTTTGAATGATGTTTTATAAATTTTATTATGCATATGTCTTAATGATGTCTCTTATGTTACTTGCATATGTGGAACCAGAGAGGTCTGTAGGAGTAGCTCCTGAGACATGGAGGGATCCGCAGGGAAATAGAGAGCTGGCCCTGGTTCTCCCTGGTGGCAATGTAATGGAGGAGATAGCCCGTAACCTTGAGGGCCTGACTGACGAGATCCCAGATTACAGGGCGATCGAGGAGGTCCCAATAGAGTACCAGAGGCACACAGTCGACGTGACACCTAGGGTGCATAGGCTCTTGAGACAAGTTGCACCAACAGTGGTCTGCTATAGAGAGCATAACCCACCACAGTAGATACCTAGGCTTTACTTTTTGCTGATTTTTGAGGGACATGTGTCTTGGATGTATTGGACACAAACTCTATTTTTGACATACACACTTATTTTTTGAGTGCCTCGGTGCGCCACACGATATATATATATATATATATATATTTTTTTTTCCAAGGGAAAAGAGCGCGTAATTTATATTCATAAAATGAAAAAAATTACATGTTGTAGATGCTTGTAAGCATATGCAGATAGCTGTCCATGTGAAGGACTGATACAATAAAAAGAAAAATAAATAAAAAATACCGCAAGCCTATACTTTTCTACCCTTTTTCTTCTCCACCCTACGCCAACCCTGAGAGTCAGGAGAGGGAACAATGATAGCCTGCATGGACTCCAGAGTGTTCACTGGTGGATCCTTGTCGGATTCAGAGCCTTCAGATCCATAAGATCTTTTGATGCCACTTACATCCAGCTGAGGATTTTGCTGCATTTGATTATGGGGTGCTTCCATATGAGGGACTGGAGTATTTTCATTTTGTGTACCCTTCTGTTCCATATTTGTATCAGGTTCCTCTTGGTTTACTGCCTGTTCTGACAGTATGTCCTCTTCTTCCAGCGGTTCCGTATGCTGCCACCCATTGGGCTTTTTTTTTCTGTTCTTGTTTCCTTTAGGATTCTTTTTGACCAGGGGGCAAGAATATTGGAGGTGTCCTGTTTGCCTGCAACTGCGGCATCTGAATGCGGTGTTTTCATAGTCAAGGGGCTGAATCCACTGAGTGTTGTTGAAGTTTAGAGAAATATGATCAGGCAGCCCCTGACTCAGGTCCACTTCAACGCAAATTCTGGCGAAGGAGAAGATTCCTCTGCTAACTCTGTCCTCATCCACTTTTAGGAATTTCCCTAAGGTATTCCCAATGGCAGTTAAAACTAAATGATGCCAGAAGTGTAATGGGAGATTATGAAGCCTCACCCATACAGGCATTGTTGAGATTTTCATAGTGTTTGCATCAAAATCAGCGAACCAAGGGGTAACAAAAAGACCAGCATTACCCCAAAACCAAGGCCCCTCAATGATGATACTATCCCTTTCTTCTTCTGTATGGAAGCTAACTATGAAGAAACCTTTTGAACATAGATGTATATCGCAGTCTGGTGTCCAATTGGAGTAAATCCACTGATGCAAAGCATCGGATTTTGGCCAGAATCCATTGAATCTACATATTACAGCAGTTTTAGTGAGGTCAGAGTGTAGTTCTGTTACCTCTGGCATTGTAACTTGGAGCATTGGGGATTCCAGTTTTTGATCTACTATATATGGACTTGGTTGCTCTGTTGGTATCACTGGTTTGTTCTGCATTTTTTCTTTTCCCTTGACTGCATCACGGAAGGAAGCTGGCGTCTTTGATCCGGATCCGTTGCATCCACCGCGCAGCCTTAGGTTAAGAAATATGGTTGTATCTTGACAGATCCCATATTCCTGAAGAGTAAGATGGTCCTGTAGGCTACGACCTGCACAAATCAGGTTCTGGTGATTTGAGGGTATTCCAAGTTGATGTTGTATTTCTTTTTTAAGCTCTTGTATGTTTGATCCCATACTGAGTCTCATGCAACGGTGGCTGCCCCCAGTTGATTTTATAAAGATTTGGATCCTATTTTCATCCTGGCAGTATGGTTCAGCCACTTTGTGGGAGAGCTTCTGTGGATTGGATGTGTTCTGTATAATATCCATCGCTCCCCTGTGTTTTTTATTTTGTCCGCCCCCTAGGGTCACCAGATCTTGTTTATTCGAGTCATTTTTGGCATACCCTGTCTCAGCTCCCCGCTCTAAGGAAGCCTCTGTGGTCAGCCCCCTTACTATTTTACTGGGTTTCCTCTGTCCAGATGATAGCCAAGATGTCGTCCGGCCCACCTCGCTTTTCCCCTCACACGCCTGCTTGAGTGAGAACGCAGCCGAGCCAGGCCAAAACATATACCGAACAGTCCGAGCTGACAGTTTTGTTCTGGGCGGGCAGAAGAACCAAGCATCCGCCTCTCTGCTCCGAGACTGTGGGTTAATGCGAGACTCCGGCCCAGACAGAGGGCTCCGGAGGATAATGATCCGGCCGAGAAACCCAACATCACGCTGGTAAAAATGAGGAAGGAAAAACCCAAAATGTGGAAGCGGATATTTTAAACTTACCTCAGCCGGCCGAGGATAACAGTTCAGCTTATAGGGCACAACCGGCCAGCACAAGTCCTCTTTCAAACTATCGAGGTCCTTGGGAAGGGGCTCTGCGAACAGGAGGGAGAATGGCGCCATCGTTGCAGAGCGCCGCCGCGTTTTTCCAAATCCTAACTCGAGATATATCTATATATATATATATATATATATATATATATATATATGCTATTTTATGGTTCATTATTGTGTCTAAATGCTTCTATACAATGTTTGATTACATGTTGCGTAAATGTTTGTCTAATACATGATTTGCTAATGCATCAGTTAATATGTTTAATATTCTTGGAATGTGTTGATATGTAATAAAATAAAAATTTCTTTCCAATAATTTAACACGTAAATACAACCTTAAAATCCAATGGCCTCTGATGGAATAACGCCTGTTAAGTCGGTGGACAACAAGTTGAGAATTCAAATTCACAACCAATGCACGAATATCGAGGTTAACAACCTCGGTTAGTAATTCAATGACAGCGCTATATTCAACGACATTGTTTGTGGTACAACTCAAACAAACACCCTGAAGGTCTACTAACTTACCATGAGGATCGTAGATCACCCATGCCGCAGAGGAAGGGTTCCAGGTACTACAGCAGGCACCATCAGCGAAACCAACGTAAGGTGTGGCAGACATCTGCAAAGAAGTAAAAGACACAATAAGCGGCAATTACACCTACAAACCAAGCCATACAAGAAAACACAAGCTGAAAACACACGTATGTACAAATCAGATGCATGAAACTTATGCATAATATTTCTTCAGATAAAGCTCATTTCGGGGCTTATCTAGAGGGTTCCCTTCATAATCGATCAACTCATAGGCCCCTTTTTGCAAAACACATTTCACAATATAAGGCCCATGCCACATAGGATCGAATTTGCCTGCCCCCAGCTTATCACTCGCTTGATCATAGAGCAGGACTAAGTGTCCTTCAACGAAAGAACGAGGATGAACAACTTGGTTGAAGTGAGTTTTCACTCTCTTCTTCTGCGTTTAAATGACTAGAGAGGCTAGTCAATGGGTCTCGTCCAACCGCTCTAGGTAAAGAAGACGTTCTTCTACTGGAGTAGTGTTTGGGAGAAATTCAACGGCTAATTTAAGCAAAGGGATCTCACATTCAATCGGAAGGGTAGCCTCCAGACCGTAAACCAATTGGAACGGGGTGAACCCGGTGGCATCCAAGCCAAATAATTCAAAACTTGAGAAAGCTAGGCCATAAAGCCAAAAATACAAGATTCACTCAATGAAGCCAAAGAGAAAGTACCCTAACCAGAAGCAATTAAAACAAATTAATAGGTAAGAGAAAGACAACAAGGGATTAACCAGACTGGTAAATTTAGGAGGTAGAATTGAAAAAACAATTCTACAGGAATCGTCGCGGGCGTAACACAAACAAATAGGGATGATCAACCACTAGCTGTAGCAACAGAGTGACGTCGTTGCGAGAGTACACGTTTCTTCTACGACGTTTCGATTTCAGGAATCGTCGCAATTGTACGACAGGATTCAGCGATGCATAGAATTTTAAAACAAAGACAAGGCGACGTCGGCGCGACTGTTAAGCTTTTTCCAGCGACGAACTTAAAAACAATGGAAAATGAATGAAAACTCCCAAACAAAGACCAGACTATCCTTACAGACAATAAAGGGATTTCCCAGATTGACCCAGGTAATCCAAAAGACTGATGGTTTAACCCCAAAATTCAAGAGACACTAAATCAAAATCAAGCAAAGTAAACAAGAGAAAAAAATTTGAAGGACTTCCCAGCAGAGTCGCCAACTTGTGAAGTAGGAAAGTGTTCCCTCTGCGGATAGAGGCAACCCCTCTAGCCCTAGAGTGGGTCTAGTCACAGAAAAGACAAAACAACAATTGATTCCCTTAAATAGTCATCGTTGGAGGCCTACCTCAAACTGGTGGTTGATGAAGTTCCGTTGCACAGCTCCAGCTTCCGTTTCCTTCTCCTTAATGAGCAATCAATCTGAAACACCACAAGACAATGACAAAGCACGTAACGAAGAAACAACAATGATATATTTACTCGTAAAGTCAAGAAATCATGAGCTATCAAGTAAATTACATACAAGACATAGGAAATCATCATTGATTGTATTAATACTTAATCAAGAGCAAAGCTTACAACCAAGTCTTGACCTCGCAAGCCTTCTCAGAGGGTCTAGCCAGTATGTTTCTTCAAGCATTCACTCTTCAAGGGTGGATCTCCCAACAAACAAGATCTCTCCCTCACTTACAAGCTTTAATACAAAGTTAAGGGCACTCCACAACCTCTTGCAAACTATTAACAATCCCACACTTGTCACACTCACACCAAAGCTATCTATCAAACTCAAAAGTACTAGCAGCATTGCCCAACCAAAAGAACTAGCAGATCATAGCAAAGGTGAGTGCTTTTATAGGAGAAGGAGTCTCCATGAAATGAGGGAGAGGGAGCTCATCCTCAAGGAAGGTAGCACAAAAGACGGAACTACCATTCCAGAGGGGGAAGGGCGACCCAAACTGACCCAACAACCAGGTCTAGAGACATCCAGAAGGCCGACTGTTGGAACAAATTCGCCCAATCTGGATCATCACTAGCCGTAAACTAAGTCTCCGCGATGTCACTGCTAGGAGGCAATGCACACAGACCCATCGTCGTAATATATAGCTCATAGCCTCACGCCGGGCCCAGAAATCCGACTGTCGCGGGAAACAGATGTACATCTGCGACGGAGTCGCGATGAGACCATTTATGACATGGGATCGTCGCATATATTAAGAGTTTACCCACGATGAGGTAGAAACTTAGGGAATGAGGGTCAACTTGCATAATTAGAGAGCATTTGCTTAACCTTCTTATATTGGTGGGAAGATATGAACATGTTTATTTGACACATGACACAACAGAGGGACCGAGATGAGGACAGTGAAAAATTATTGTGTAACAACAATCGCAACCCTAAATTTGTGTCCTTCCTTCCACACATGTGAGAGAAGCGTCTCTTTCTGCGCAGTAGGATAAGAGCCTCTTTTATGTGCAAGAGAGAGAGATATGTGATGAGAGAGTTTGTCAAAATGAGGAAAATACCTCCTGTATTTATACACAACTATTGATGATTGAATAGATGCAACTGTTGGGCTTCTGAGCCTACATGAGTTGTTGGTAGGCTTGATAATTATTCCATGATTAAAATAAATTCATATATCCATAAATACTTATCAGAATCGGATGATCTTTAGATCAATCCTACACCTCTCGACGAGAGGAATCTAATAAAAATATTATCAGCCATGAATAATGATGAGCCCCAAAAATGGATAATTATTTGGGCTCATTCAACCTCCTAATTCGACTTAATCCACCATTCTCATTAGTTTATTGCATGTTTTTTATTATATTTATGCTAATAGAGTGAATTGGGTTAGTCATTATGCCAACAAGTCTAATGTGTGCTTTGTGTAGCCTTTTTGGTCAATTTGGAGACAAAATCAATGGTTGAAATGAGCACTTGGCAGCCAAATTCGTGGAGAGTATTTTTAGGAAGGTGTTCCCTTCATTTATGGGCCCTTACCTCGAATTCTCCACCATCAGCTCAGAGTTCAAGGGCCACCAAATCAATTAGCACAAGGGCAGACAAGCAAGTCAAGTAGGACTACTGTTAACTACAAGTTTTGGGCAGCCGAGTCCCTAAAGTTTAGGAGGACTGTTGGGGTCCTCAATTTGTATAAATAAGAGGGCTTAGGGCCTCATCTCAGTTAGTCAATTTGTAGCTAGTGGTTAGTCAATTTGTAGCCAATAGTTAGTCACTTTGTAGTCATTTTTGTATTCATTTTGTAGTCAGTTTGTAGTTCGATTTTTAGGCAGTAGATTAGCTTTGCTTTCAGCACATTTTTCAAGTTCTCCTTGTGGACAGTTTTGATGTAACTCTTCTTTTCTTGCTCAATAAAGATGAATCCAGCTTTGCACCAGCTCTAAATCTCTCTTAGGAGGCTATAGATCTTGGGGTTGGGCCCATCTCAAGCGCCCAATACCTCCTTTGATTATCTTTATGTGTTTTTGCTGCATTCTTAGAATAAAATCCGCTATTTAGATCTAAATCTTTTTTTGTTATTTAGTTTGTTTTTTGATGAGTAAAATAGTTTTTCATGCTCAGATTTAGTTGATAGGTTGTTAACAGAAAAAGCTTCAAGAAAAGGGCCAACAAACATATGTGGTTTCACCTCTCCCTCAGTGGGATCAGGAGCTGTGACTAGGATGACTTTGCTGCCCACAAAAACACTGACTTTCCTTTGCCATGCAATCATTAGTGTTTGGTTTTCATTTGCAGAGGTTGGTTACATGTTCAGATCTTTGAATGCTTCATTTCATAGTTAATATACATGGTTTCCTTGCAAATAAAGCTGTTGTCCATTCTTGTTACTGTTAGCTAGATCATATTAGGGTAGCATAACTAGATCTTTGCTTTCTTGCATGTCTTTGTTGGTTTAGCTGGAAACACAAATTGCAGAGCACCTGTACCACTTCTCTATCTGCCCAAACTCCCTCAAACCCATCTTCTCCATCTCCTAACTTGGTTTCTTGCCTCACGTTGCCACATTGCCCTCATAACCCTACCTTTTGTGCAGCATTATTCCAGCCTTCTTGGAACAAGTCCAGCCATCTACACCTTCTCCTCAACTCCATCCTCCAAGTCTTGAACTCCCCTACACCCCTATTTCACCTCCATACTCATTCCTCCACCTTTTTCCCTCCATCCATGCTCCAAAATTCCATTACTAAACATCCTGTAGAAAAATTACAGAACATCCTGTAGAAATCCCAGAACATCCTGTAGAACCCCTGCAGACTTCCTGTAGAAGCTCATAAACGCGGTTTCTTGGCAGCCAAACTTTGTGAAACTCTCTGGAAGGGTGTTAGGGACCCCTTAGACCCTCTCTGAACCTTCCCAACGTTTCCCAAGCATTTCTCCTCCTTGATCCACCTCTGCACAGTAAAAAGCCAGTTAGAAGCACATGCATGATAATTCCAACAACTTAATCAAAAATACAAAAAGATGTTTTCTTCAGATAGAGGTAGTCTAGACACATGCATTTTACCTCCATAGAAGTAATGGCATCTCTTTCAGTAGTTTGCATGCTCTCCTTTGCGTCAGTAGGACTAGCTGGTAGAATTAGGGTTTGCTAGGGTTTGCGTTTCTTTTTGGCTTTCAGTTTCTTTTTGCAATTAGATTAGCTTCCTTCGAGTTAGCTTTCATCCATCAATTAAAAAGCTTCTTCTAAGAGCTCATAGAAGTTGGCTTAAGCTCCTAGTGGACTTGTGCCAGCTGACCAAGTGACAGCTGCGGCAAGAGCTAGTACTTGTGCATACAACACCGTCGCTTCCAAGTTTGTTACGAACTACCGGGTTGATAAAATTAAAGAAGGGAGTTCTAGGAGTTGTAGCATTATTGCTACAATACTGGAGCCCACCAAATAATATGACCCATATGGAGTTTAACCCTAGTTTCCAATTTTAACACTCCCTCTCATCTAGGGAGAACTGCATCTGCAATCTGTCTATCGGTTGCTACTATTCATCCTTCAAATGCACTGCCCTGTACAGCTTGACCCCTGCCCTGCTTTGCTCTATTCTGCCTGCTCTGCTCTGTCTTGTTCTGCCCTGTACTGATCTGCACTGTTATGTTCTATTTTTTTCTACCCTGTACTGATCTGCACTGCTCTGCTCTGTTTTGTTCTATCCTGTACTGATCTGCACTGCTTTGCTCTGTTCTGCTCTGCTCTACTTTGTTATGTTCTGCTATGCTTTTGTCCGAATTATGAAGAAGAAGAAATGATCGAGGATGTATCATATTGACTCAAAGTCAGTCTCAGGGTATGTACCACTGGTGCCAAACCAGTCTCAACCGACCCGAAGTTAGTGTCATAGTGGGTACAACTCCTACCACTGGTCCCAGACCAGTATCATCCTCCATTGACTCAAATTCAGTCTCAGAGTGCGTACCATTGGTCCCAGACCAGTCTCAACTGACCCGAAGTCAACTTAATAGTATGTACCACTCCTACCACTGGTCCCAGTCACTGACCCGAAGTTAGTCTCAGAGTATGTACCATTGGTCCCAAACTAGTCTCAACCAACTCGAAGTTAGCGTCATAATGGGTACAACTCCTACCACTGGTCCCAGACCAGTATCATTTATCCCAGATCAATGAAGGTCATCCTAGCATAGGGAGCACGATAGATACAATGATGCGTCCATCAGTACTACTATGGTCCCTATCTTCATTTCCTGCTCATTGATCAGATGAGAGGTACTTCCCATGAGTCCCGGATTGCATGGGTAGGATGCCTCGATAGGAGAACTTAATCAATTCCGTCCTCAAAAGATAACTAATCATCATGCTACAATTGTCATGGAGAAAACATCATCCAGACCTCATAGGAGAACTAATCATCCTGCTACATTTTTTCATGGAGAACAAATCATCCAGACCTCATAGGGGAACTAATCATCCTACTACACAAGAGAGCGAATCATCTTGTCCACAGGAGAGCGAATCATCCTATCTCACAAGAGAGTGAATCATCTTGTCCCAGTGTGCATCACTAGGGGAGGGTAAGTTACCCTGTGGTCGTATGTTGCTCCAGTGAGAACCGCAAGCCGAAAGAGCTCCTAGAGCTCAATATATGCAACATGCAGGACCGTTTTACAAGGGTCTCTCGATGATTCCAAGTCATTCGGGAAAATCAAAGATTTGATCTTTCCCCGGGCCTTTTTCAAAATGTCAGCAACCTGTACATCAGTCTCAATGTGATGGAGCCTCCTTGCTCCTCGACTTACCACATCCCAGATAAGGTAGCATCTGATGTTTATCTGCTGGAGCAATCATCGAATACGGGATTCCTCTATAATTGAATCCCACCTCTGGTTTTCACAGAGAATCACAGTCATGTGTACAAACAACTCACTGAATAGGTTCCTCAACCAGATTGCCTCACAGGAGGCCATGCTAGAAGCAATGTATTCTGCCTTGGGCGGTGCTTAGAGCCACCGACTTCTGCTTCCTGCTCATCCAGGATATCAAGGTAGATTCCAAAGAGAACCAGCACTGAGAAGTGCTCTCCACACTGTCTGCTCGCTCAACATTCGAATAATCATGCAGTTTCATATTTTTGGCAATGTATCTCAATCCATTAGAGATTGTGCCCCGAATACATCTCAAAAGATTCTTGGCATCAATCCAGTGAGGCTCAACCAAATATGAGCTCACCATGCTTACTACAAAACATATGTCCGGACGGAGGTTCACCAAGAACACCAACACAAATGAGTTTATGAAACTCAGAGGCATTTCTCAAATTTGGTCTGACATCACTACCATATAACTTCTGAAATTTAAGATCCTTGAGGTAGTCACAGGCTTGCAGTCCACCATACCGAATCTTTCCAATATCTTCAGCACATATTTTCTTTGAGATAGGAAAATTTCCCTTGGCTTCTGTCATACTTCAAGTCCTAGGAAATAGTGCATTAGTCCTAGGTCCTTCATTTCAAATTCAGAAGCCAACACCCTCTTACATTTGTGAATGAGAGGGTTTGCACCTGTTAGAAAGAGGTCATCCACATGTAGCACCAATATGAGAGGTTTGTCATCTTCAACCTTAGAGTAAAGGTTAGAATCAGCTTCACTCCTAGTGAATCCCAACTTCATCAAGTAGCTATCGATCCTCTCATGCTATGCTCGAGGTGCTTGCGTCAGCCCATAGAGAGCCTTCTTCAACCTGCATACATGATATTTTCGATCATGGATCTCAAATCCTTCGGGCTACTCCATGTAGACCTCTTCTTTGATCGAACCATGCAAGAATGTTGTCTTGACATCCATCTGATATAGGTTCCATCCTTATGAAGCTGCAAGGGCTATGATTGAGTGGATGGTGGTATATTTGGAAACAGGTGCAAATATCTCGTCATATTCTATACCTTCCTTATGGGAGAAGCCACGAGTGACAAAATGAGCCTTATATTTTTCCGTACTTCCATCTGCTGCATGCTTTATCTTGTAAGGCCATTTGGTAGTGACAACTGTCTTGTCCTAGGGTCTGGGAACTACTTCCTAGACATCATTCTTCATAATAGATTCATACTCTTTGGTCATAGCATCCTTCCATACTTGATGTTTGATGACATTTGAGAATGATGAAGGCTCATTTTTTATGATCGTGCTCATGATGGTCAGGTATCCCTGATACCTGTTGGGTTTCTTACTTTCACGGAAGGTTCCTCGGGGTGTAGTGTGTCCTTTAGCATCATTGAGTAGCCCCCTAAGCCAAGAGGGCCTCTTCTTGGAAGAGGAGGGCTCGAGTGGATCAATAGGATCCATGTGTTCTTCCACATCAGGCATTTTTTCATCATCCTTTTCTTTCGGTTCCCTGGTGTCAGCTTCTTGAGAGCTCCTCATTGTAGGAAGATTGTTCACCTTGCTGAGGGCCATATCTTCTTCAAAGGCGACTTCACGACTAATCACGATTTCCCTTTGACTGGCTACATAGATTCTATAGCCCTTAGTATTTTCTCCATAGCCCATGAAGATTCCTTTCTTTCCAGATGCACCCAATTTATTTCTTTTCTCTTTCGGCACATGAAAATATACAAGGCTTCCAAAAATTCTAAAATGAGATACGTCAGGTTTCTTATTGGTGAACATTTCTTCAGGAGTCTTGGAACCCAATTCTTGATGAGGGCATCGGTTTTGTACATATACGACGATGTTTGTTGCTTTGACCCATAGGAACTTTGGAAGTCTTTGATCATGGAGCATGGCACGAACAACTTCCACAATCATACGGTTCTTCCTTTCTGCCACACCATTCTGTTCAGGATTATATAATGTAGTAGTATCCCTCTTAATGCCAACCTCTTTACAAAAGTCATGAAACTCAATTAGTTTCATATTCAGTCCCATTATTAGTCCTTAAGATCTTGATCTTCATTTCGGTTTGATTCTCGATCAAGGCTTTGAAGTGTCGAAACCAAGAGAACACTTCATCCTTCTTCTTCAAGAAGTATATCCAAGTCTTTCGAGAATAGTCATATGTAAAAGTAAGGTAATATAAATATCCTCCTAAGGAGTTCACAGGCATCATACCAGATATGTCTGAGTGAACTGACTGTAATATATCAGAGGTTTTGCTTTGGCTTGAGGGGAATGGTCCCCTTTTGAGCTTTCCTTCGGCACATCCTGGACATACACCTTCTTTCTCTACTCAAAATTCGGGCATCCCTGTCACCATTTGTCTTACATCGAGTAGAGATTTATAATGAAGGTGGGAAAACCTCTGATGCCTAAGTTCGAACTGAAGAGATGTGTCACAAGACATGACACCTAGCGGACTTCCACTGACTTGATATAATGAATCAAATTGAAACCCAAGAAAAAATGCATCTTTAATTTTAAATAAACTTACCAGTCTATCGTAGATTTCCTTGGAGGTGTTCAACTCAGAAACATAGGCCACCAAGCACTTGTCGATAGAGTCCCGGATGATCTTCTTTGTTTTGACTTTACCGGTTTTCCATTTGTTCCTGGCAGTAGCGGGTACATTTGATGGAGGCTCAACAATATGCCTCTCACATGGTCCAACACTCCTTGATCTTCTAAAGTTAGATCGAGAGACATCTTCCATTCGTGATAGTCAGACTTCTCACAGAGCTTGTCTTTAGCAGGGAAGAGTGTTGAGGACCGCATAGTTCTTTAGGATAGCCTTGCCAATCTTCTCTTCGGTGATTTCTCTTGCTCTTGCTTGGGCTTTGTCTTCACCTCAACTCTGATACCATGTTAATTTATGGTATGTTCTATGCTTAGAGCAGTTTACTTATTTTTATTATTATTATCCATAGATTAGCAATCACCTGTACAGTGAGTAAAGTGTAGATAGAAGATTGAACGATAGACAGAAAACAAGCCAAGACAAGATACCCAAGATGTGGCGGCTAGCCAGGGACAAACCCCAATATGGGGAAACCCTTTGATAAAATCTTCTTTTATCTTTGATAATTCAGTAGAGAGAAATAGTACAAAAATCTGATTTATATTAGCAGTAGCAAACCCTAGATCACCAACATTAGTGGCATTAGTCAATATCTGTCAGATCACCTAGATCAGAGGCATTTGCGACATCAGTGGCATCAGTCAATATCTGTTAGATCACCTAGATCAGCGGCATCAGTCAATATCTGTTAGATCACCTAGATCAGTGACATCATCCAGTATCTGTCAGATGACCTAGATCAGCGGCATTAGTGAATATCTGTCAGATCACCTAGATCAGCGACATCAGCGACATCAATCAATATCTGTCATATCACCTAGATCAGCTACATCAGTATAAAAACTAGGGTAGTCAATATCTTGCAAACCGACCATCAGATCAGCTTGATTCATTCACCAAAAAATGCGGCCTTCTGAGGAGAGCCTTATCCACCTACAGTGCAGTTTAGAGAGAGAGAAATATGGTCAACGCTGGTCAAACTTCTGATCTGCAATTGCAGCCCTAAATCTACGTCCTTTCTTCCACACATGTGAGAGAAGAGTCTCTTTTTGCGCAGTAGTAGAAGAGCCTCTTTTCTGCACAGGAGAGAGAGAGAGACGTGATGAGAGAGTGTGTCCAAATGAGGAAAAGACCTCCTGTATTTATACACAACTGTTGATGATTGAATAGATGCGACTGTTGGGCTTCTGAGCCTACATGAGTTGTTGGTAGGCTTGATAATTATTCCATAATCAAAATAAATTCATATCTCCATAAATACTTATCGGAATCGGATGATATTTAGATCAATCCTACACCTTTCAACAAGAGGAATCTAATAAAAATATTATCAGCCATGAATAAGATGACCCATATGGAGTTTGGCCCTAGTTGCCAATTTTAACAACATGTTTATTTTTCCATGTGCTATATTTCTCTTGTGCCTCATCTTAGAGTACATCTGTTTTTGTATGATATGTCATTGTTGTAGTCTTTATTTTGTATAACATCGGTTATGCTGCATCTTCAATTTTGATATATTTTATGAGCCTTCTTCCATATCTACCATTGGATATATTTTTCATTGAGAAATCCTTCCACGTGTGAGAATTACACAAAATATTTTTACTCATATGATCTATTGACACATGTAACTGGTTTATTTTAATATAAACTTGTGTTTTTTCTTCTTAAAAAAAATATGCATGATTCATTCTATGCAATTAAGTTGAGTTTAACTAAATAAAGGAGATTTAACTCTATTTTACTAGCCAAAAAAAAGGTTAGGAATGATATAATTTTTTCTATTTAAGAAATGATTTTAAAATATTGATATATTATATTCAATTATATTGTTAGAGTTTTTTGGAAATAAATTGTGTCAAAAGTTTCAAATGTCCAACGTTTCGAGTGGACACTCCATCCTTTCTCAAGGAAAAAACAAGTTATAAAGTTTGAAAATAAAGTTGAGAGATAAATATGAGGTAAGGTTAGAAAATCCATCATTAAAGAGTGAACATAGGTTTAGAGATTGGGAGAAAAATTAATTAAGGAAAAGCTAGCTCAAAATAATATAGTAGACATTGTGATAAACAAGGCTATAAAATATAATAGCCATCGAGTAATTAAAAAATAATTTGAAAGAGTGTTTTTATAAAAAAATTAAGGAATAATAAATTCCCAAAATAATATTAAATAAATAAATATTATTGCGTGAACAAGAATAATATTTAAATGAATATTAAAATTAAAATGATAAGTGAAGTGCATGTAGCAAATGAAATATCAAATAAAGGATTAAAATAAAGTAAATATAACAAATATTGGAAAGGAAGGAAATAAGGAAGGCAAGCAAGAAAAATAAGCCAGGTAAACATAGAGCTTGAGGCAATGAATGATGGGCTTCCAAGAATGGCTAAGTATATAGCCATCCTCTTGATTTTATGTTATCCTTATTCTCTTCAATTTGTAGAGTTTCTTGAATGGTGTGAATAATGTAATGGGAAGTTGAGGCCAAGATTTTAGTTTGGTTGAAGCATATAGGATGTTTTGACAATAACATATTTGGATATGTAGTTGAGGTTTGTGTTATGAATATGTTCTTTGAGGTATGCTTTAAATGAACAACTAGTTTGGCCAATATATGATTTTCCACGGGACCAAGGGACTTGGTAAAACCCTAATCCTAACATATGGCCTAACTTATCCTTGGAAGTTCTAAATAAATGTTTGAGATTTTAGTGGGGTTTAAAGAGGGTTTGATATTTGTTTTAGCCAAAATTTTGGAAATACAATCGGTCGTGCCTTGGATGTAAGGTAGTGTAATGAGAGAACAAGGTTGAGAGTGGGTGGAGGTTTTTGAGATAGGATTATAGGCCACATATGTAGCTTTATTGATTTGAGATATAGAGTAATAATTGGCAATAAGAATTTTATTAAAATGATCTTTCTCTTTCTCTAGCAAATGAGGAGCTAAATTCAAATTATTAGAGCAATGAGAGTTTTTAAAATAATGTATTTTTGGGATAGGTGATGATGGTATTGGGAATGAAGGTATCGATCTATATGGATCCTTTTCGTATAATATTGGTGGGTGAAGGATCCATCAAGATGCTAAGAGATTAGAACATATAAGAAGGGGAGAGAATTATCTTTTTCCATTTCCATAGGAAATTGAATATTGGGGGAAATTATATACAAATAGTTCAAAAACAAGATAACAGAAGAATGACCATGAGACCAAACGTTGAGTGTATCATCCATGAAATGATACCAAAAAATTGGTTTTTGATGCTATGAATATAAAGATAAACCTTCAAAAGGTTCCATAAAGATCTTAGCGACCACTAGAGATAAGGAGGACCCCATGGTAGTACTGTTTATTTTCTCATAATAAGTCCATTTAAAGGAAAATAATGTAGAGAAAAGATAGATTTGAATGGGGTTGATGATTTCAAGATCAACCAATTTTGAGTTAAGTTCAATGGATTTAGGAACCGGGATTTTGGTGAGTAGAGGTACAATACTGAAACTAATAAAAATGCATTTCTTATCTAGATAAAGGTTCCTAGTTTCTTAAATTAAATTAGTGGCGTAATTAATGAAGTAGGGAGTTTTTCCAATAAAGGATTGAATTTTGTTATCTAGTTAGCAATTAAAGGTGTGAGTGGGTGCCCCTATAGCACTATCAATAGGTTTGAGGAGGGTGTTAATTTTATCAATCTTTGGTTTCCCAAAGATTTTTAAGCCCCAAAAAAGGACCAAGATAACATTAAAACCCCTTATTAATCCATAGATACTGAATTATCACATTTATATTATTATGTAGGCCATAACCCCTCATTGTACCATTTCAATATAATTATATCCTTTGTCTCATATATATACTAAGAAGTCCTAATCATGCATTATAAATTGTATTAATTATAAAAGGAGGTTGCCCTTTGAAATGGACTATAATTATTGGCTTCTTATCATTTTTAAGGGACATGGTTCATAGCATTTGGTATAAGAGCATATGAAACTCGGAATTTTCTAATTCAAAAATGTCATTTTGGAGTTTTTGCTATAATTTTTTTTTTGAAGATTCAATAGTGAAATTCTGATCATATTTAGGAACTATTTCAAGGTATGTGTGGTAAATTTTTTGGATTCAGGTTCACTATACTGTCATAGATATATCCTACAAAAGATAGGGTTTGTGAATGGCCCTGAAATTAGTTTCACACTATGATCTTGGAATTTTTTCTATAACGTTTTTCCAAGGTAGTTCAAACTATCATTTTTATGGGTTCAAAGAAACAAACTAAATTACCTCAAATAAAAAAAATTGAATCAAAATTCAAAAATAGGAAACATGAAATGATTTATGATTTCACTCTTGGGAAGAGGTCATAAATCAACAGGATTTGGGAAAATTATCATAAATTTCACTTGGCACATAATACTTTGGTCAAATTGGTAGAATTGTAAAGAAGACATATCATAGTACTATGGGCCAAAATTTCGAACTTATAAGGGCTAAAATCTTAAAGATATATCAAGACAAAGGTTGCTCATCTAGATAGTCTCCAAATTAAGGTTTTAAAGGTACATAACTTATAAGTGACTTCACTGTTGATTTGAAGTCTATTATTTGTGATTCAAAATATGTGATAAAGTGGAAAAATAAGAGAGTTATTATTATTCTCACATGACTCCTAAGGGTGCTTCAAAATATACTTCACCAACTAAACCCCCAGAGAGCTTTACTATGACTCAAGAAAAAGGAGGAGAAATTTATCACTATATTGAAGTGGTGGCAAAGAAATTGGAAAAAAAAATAGATGCGAAGGAAAATATGTAAAATAATATGGATTTGAAAACTTCCATGTACACCTTACTATTACATGTTGTATAGTTGGTATTGTTTGTCTGGCTAGTGGCAGTAAGTGTGTTGGAAATTATGTCAACAGTCATGCTGGGAGATCAAGTTGGGAAGTTGACATTGCTTGACAGTTAGAAAGTGTGTTGACATTGATGACAACCAGAATATCATGGATGTATGTGCTAGCATGATGTTAGGCAGGATAACATTGATGTCTACTAAGCTAGTTGTGGTGGCAAGAGATGCTAGCATTTATGTGCTTGATGTGTCAAGCTCAGGGGGAGTCTTATGGTTGCTGCAGCCTCTTCTAGAGAATCATTGTAGTAAAAGACTTATTGGAGAAGCCATAAAATTATGGCTATGATGGTTGGGAGTCCTAGACTTTGGAGGATATTCTTCCTCAAGACATCAATTCAGATACTGTTGGAGTTAGCACAATTGGTTTGTGATCGGAAAGAGATTTCCAATGGTATGTGGAAGTTTGGAGGATATTCTTCCTTAAGAGATCAATGCAGATACTGTTGGAGTTAGCACAATTGGTTTGTGATCGGAAAGAGATTTCCAACGGTATGTGGAAGTCCATGAATGGATCTCGGGATAAAAATTTATTGATAACTGAAATAAGGATCTTGAAGTCCTTAGAAGTAGGCTAAATTTCAGAGGGTTGGAATTTCAGTACCTCAAAGGGTCGGAATCTCGGAAGGATGAAATATCAGAAGGTTGAAATATTAGAGGGTCATAATTTTGAGACCTCAGAGTGTCAGAATATTGGAAGGACAAATGTTGAAAGGTTGGAATATTAAAGGTTTGTTTAAAAAGAAACCTGAGATAACATGGAACCAGGGAAGCAGGCCGATCTTGGAACTTCAAAACTTCGGAACCTTAGAATATTAGAATCTCATAACTTCAGGATTTCATAACTTCTTATAAATTGAATAATTTTTAAAAGCACTGAGGGTTGCAGGAGCAGTGATTTACTAAGGAAATCAGTTGTAAAAAAAAGGATCAAGGGGCCCTTTCTCTTTCCTCAGACAAGACACATGGCAGCAGTCAATTGGCCCTCAGGAGAAGACGGTGGCAGGTGATATCCACATGACATGGTTGTACAAAGGACACGTGGTAGTAAAATTCAACATTATTAAGTGGCCTAATGGGGAAAATCTTGATGACACGAGTCACCACTCAGGAGTCTCCACATAGGATTGATGACAAGAGCATGACATCATCTTGGAAGTATATCAGATGTCAGAGATTTCGTAAATCCTCTCTAATTGAAATTTGAAAAAGCTCTGATACAGGGAGCTTTTGATGTTGATTGGAACTTGGTCATGGAGCCCAAAGAACCAAGGTCGTAGAGAATGGATTATCACCTAAGTGCTATGGAGATGCCATGTGGTATATCAGAGGTCAAATATTTCGTAACTCTATTGTAATTGCATTTTGAGAAATTTATGATACTAGGGAGCTCCGTTGTTGATTGACACTTGATCATGGAGCCCAAATAACCAAGGGTGTAGAGAAAAGAACACAAGGAGATAGGCCCCCGACAGGATCCTGAAGGGATTATCACTTAAGTGATATGCCGATGGTCACAACACCCGATCCTATGGTGAAAAACAATAAGAGGCTAAGAAAAAGGGGATAAAGACCAATGTTGGAAACTCGCAATTTCATGATATCTGCCTTAATAAAGTTCCGAAATGAGAGGCTCTAAAATTTCAGCATAGAGGTCCATGAAGGATGAATGAGTCAAAAACTAAGTAAATGTGCATAGTTAGGTTGGTGTCGCAGGATTAATGGTGAATGTATAGATTGTTGAGTCAATGGTAACTGTCATAGGCAGGAGACAAAGACAAAGAGGACCACAATTGTGCAGGGTGATTTAAATGAGTCTGTCATGAGATGAGACAAGCCATCACTGATCTTGATTCCATGCTACAATAAATTAAATGAAGAATAGTGCCTTAAGGACTAGATGTCTAATCACAGTTCAAAGGATCCATGCCTAAGGTATGAATTTTTCTTTGGAAGACAATTCAGAAGTATGTCCTTAGTGGTAAAGAGCCATACTGTCAATACAAGTTGAATTTAATGGAAGAGCTCCTTGAGTCTATAGTGTGACTAAGATTTATTTCTCGATAGGTTGAAAGAAACTTGGGTGGACAGTCCTTGCATCAATTAATCTTCAACTGCAATTGTTGAAGTAGATGATCAGGAGAAGATGCTCAAAAGTCCATGCTCTGTGTTTAATATGATCATAGTAGTAATGTATCAGATGTAATAGCAGGAAGGACTGCTAAGTGCTAAGTACACTCGGGTAGTGTGAATGGAAGAATTTAAGTAATGAGATGCAATAGAAGGATGGAGAAGCCATGCAGAGGTACACTATGATAGTGTGAATATAAGAGTGATTGTTAATAGAGACAACATCAATCATTGTGTTTATGTGAAACAAAAACCGTGTTTTCAGAAGAGAAAATCGGGGGAAGTAACATTGTTGCTAGTGAGCTATGTGTAGAGATCTGTATGTGTGTGTGTGCTACCGATAAAGGGGCCAAGTCCACCAGTGTTGCAGAGAGAGGATGAGAATTCCTATGCAGATGAAATAGACCCCAAGAGAGCCTTTGCTGCTATGTGAGAGGTCGAGAGAGCCTGTGGAATAGAATGGGCAAAGTGTTGAATATATGTTGTTGAGAGTAGGGGGTCGACTGTGGAATATATGTTGTTGAGAGCAGAGGGCCAAGAGCAGGAGTATGATGCTGCAGTGTGGACAGAGTGATACGTGGGTTATTATGAGTGACTGTCGTTGAGTAGAACAGTGGGTTGTTGCAAAGTGAGTAGAGGACAAAGAATGTTGCGTGGGTGAAGGGATGAGGAGAACAAAGAGCTAAAAATAGACAAAGAGGTTGCCAATTACAATGAGAAGTAAGTTATCTTTTGAGTGTGGGTTGAAGCCTGTATGCAGGAATTTGGTGCTTCAATCTCTAGTGGGTGTCTAAGAAGGCTTGGGGGTTGGTTCCTCCTACAAGTTGGTGCTTGCATAAATCCAAGGAGATGCAAGTCGGTGCTTGCAGCAAATCCATGAGGTTGGTTCTTCCGAGGGTGCCTATGGTAGGATGATTGGGTGTTTGCAACAGGAGGGAGTTGGTGCTTCCTGCTAGTGGATTCCATAAAATAATCGAAGGGAGTTGGTGCTTCTTGTGAGTGGTGGATCACAAACAAATTTACGTAATGGAGTAGGTGCTCTTATTTTTACATCAATAACAAAAACAAGCTTGGTGGTTTTTCTTGTGGAAGGGTTTCCACGTTAAACCTCTCTGTCATATCTCTCATGATGTGTATGCTTGTGTTGATTCATATGGCTATTGTTATGGTTTGTTAATGGTTTCTCTCGTTTAATGGATTCCAAGTTTGAATGAGTAAATATAAATTGGCATAGAAGTTTAAATTAGCCTTAATACTGATTCACCCCCCCTCTCAATATTAACATTGTTTCCAACAAGTGGAATCAGAACAAGGTTCCTTCAGGAATAAATTCATTGCTAGAAGGAAGATCCAAGGGAAACAATGGGTAATCAAGTTTGGCTAATAGTAGAAGGGGTACCATTTCTAAATGGATTAGACTATGAGCTCTTGAAGACTTCCATTTCTAAATGGATTAGACTATGAGCTCTTGAAGACCAGAATGTAGGCCTACTTGATGGTAGTCAATGAAGACATTTGGTTGTCTGTGATATATGGAGTGAGGAATGAGTTCTATAGAGAAGGCAAGGAAATCATCATGAAAGGGTTGTCTAAGTTACATGCTGATACAGTGAGGCATTATGAGTTAGAAAAGGAAATGTTGGACAAATTGTAATGTCTATATGGAGGATAAATCTACAAAACTCAAGAGGAAGCCGAAGAACCTTACTGCTCGAGCAGTGACCCTGAATCTGTGAAGGCTACTAAATAATGAGAAGAAGAGAAGGAAGAAGAAGACAAAGGCATCTCAAAGGAAATATGTTAAAAATATTGAAGATCCTTCTTCCAATAAGGAAGTTGTTGCCCATCACTCTTGAGTTGATGATGATGAAGAATCATATGAAATTCCATGTTGCTCAGGAGGTAAGTTATTTCTTTGTGATAAATGTAAAGAAATAGGTCATTCATTATCTATATGTTCATGTGAATCACTTGAAGATAGAGACAGTCATGAATCTAGTAGTAGTAATGAAGATAGACCCACTTTAGTAAAAATAGAAAATGAGGGATCCTCTAAAAAAGAAGAGAGTCATTAGAGAAATTTTGAGGTCTAAAATGGGCCTCCTAAGAAAAATGTACAACCAAAATAAACTTTATAAGAACCAATAGGATTCAAGATGATGATGTCAACCATCGGGGACAATTCACCATTTTTGGAGTAAAAAAGTAAACATATTAAAAAATAATAAAATAATAAAACTACTTTTTCAACTTATCTCCCTAAGGTTTACTCAACTTTAAAGCAGGAGTACTCTTTGGATGCAAAATTTATTTCCTCATCCAAGTAGTACCCATGTTGCATACTATCGATGGACCCTGCTACACGAAAAATGAGAAATACATGAAAAAAACATGATTACAATCACATTTTTCATGTATTTCTCCTTTTTCATATAGCACTGTCCATTGAAAGTATGCAACATGGGTACTCCTTGGATGAAGAATCAAATTTTGCATCCAATGAGTGTTCTTGCTTGAAATTTGAGTAGACCCATAGGAAGAAAAGCTGAAAATACGAGTTGAATTGAAATTTGAGTAAACCCATAGGAAGAAAAGTTGAAAATACGAGTTGAAAATTTATCTTTTCTTTTTTCCCTCTAAAATTTGATGATGTAATCTAATTTTATTTTATTATTTTCACTATTATTTTATAATTTACTTAGGAGGCCCATTTTAGACTTCAAAATTCCTCTAATTTATATCCTGTGAAGAGAATAGGGGTATCACTAGAAGTGATGAAGATGGAACACTCCTCATACTTGTGGAAGATTCCATGGACACAGACATGGGTATAGATCTCTGTGTTGGCTCAGCTAGCACCTTTGATAGCGAAGAAAAGGATCTATTTTATGAATAAGTTGATCTCTTCTCTAAAAGAGATCAAGGAGATATCAAAAGAAAATCTCAATCACAATTTTCATCCTTAGACTTCTAATTAATTTCTTTTACAACTTAGAGCCTCACTCTACTTATGGAATCCCATGGTCCGCAGACCATGGGTAGATATCTATAGCTGACCTTAGATTACAAAATTGAGGGCAGACAACCTTATGACTCATTTACAAGCTACGCACTCCGCGCCCACAAAATGCGGAGTCTTCACATCGAAGTTACAACTTCTGACCAAAATATGGGCTTTAAGCCCCAAAACTTCCCTTGGGGGATCCCGCACCCAACAGCTTGTGTTAATTCATATGGCTACTATTATGATTTTTTAATGGTTTCTCTCATTTAGTTGATGCCAAGTTTGAATGAGTAAAGATAAATTGGCATAATAGTTTAAATTAGCCTTAATATTGATTCACCCCGCCCCCCTCAGTATTAAAATTGTTTCCAAAATTACATACCCAATAGGAAAAACTTCCTAAAGGAGATGTCAAGATGTAAGGAAATACTAAAAATGTGGTGTAAATAAATATTGACGACCAAAATCTTGAATTTTCATCACCTCAATATTAACGTCATTGGAGATTCAATGTGGCACTATGGAACAACTTCAATCCAAATATCAATATGAGGAAATTTAATGGTAATGATGCTACAACATTGATATTCCAAATGGAGCAATTCTTTAATCTACACCAAGTGATCGCATTACAAAAGGTAAATATTGCATCCATGTTTTTAGAAAAAGATTGATTTTTATAGTGTCAATGGCTTTGTGAAAATAAAAAGAATTATATTGTATCTTGGTCCATTTTACAATGGAATTGATGGTACATTATGGGGATATTAAGAGCAATACATCTTTTGGTCAATTGGTAATCTTCAACAAAAAGGTCAAGTTATAGAGCACATTCAATAATTCCAAAAGTTGAGTCTCAAGGTAAAAAACATTTAAGAAGATAATTTTTAATACCTATTGATAGGAACTTTGAAGGAAAACATCCAAAATTAGGTGCATCCCTTTGATCTTATATCCCTAGAGCATGTTTTTAGTCTAGAAAGGAAAGTTGAATGTAAAAGTATGGCTTTGAGAAGAGTGGTCATTAATAACTATAAATAACATCATGCTCTCTCTCATAACCTCACTCAACTGAAAAGATTAACACCTCAAAAAATGGATGAAAAAAGAGCAAAGGAAATATGTTTCAATCATGAAAACAAGTATAGTAAGGGGCATAAATGTTGTGAGAAGAAATTATTCCACATAAGTTATGAAGAGAAATAAGATCAAGAATTAGAACCATCACAAGATATAGAGATAGAAGAGACTACTCCAACAATATCTTATCATGCCTTAGCCAACATTACTACTCCACAATGTTAGGTAAACTTGACTCCAGGAGGGAGTCAGAGTTGACTAGGTCAAATGCTAGAGGTTTTCGGCAAACATTATTTATTTGCCATGTTTTTGTGCCAATGGAACTCATTTACTAAAGTATTTAAAAGGATATGTGAATACCCTATTGTATGTAGGCCAAGGGATGTGAGTAGTGAAAGATCACTTTGCCATCTTGGCTGGATTTTTGGCCAAAAAATATAATGGAATTTCGTTAGCTGAGTTTTTCATTGGAGTTAGGGTTTTCCCAGTGTAATGCTAATGTTTGAATGTTATGTGTTATATTTTTGTGTTATTTTTTCTGTCATGGTAATGTTTTCACAATTGGTTTCAAAGTAAAATGTTGGCTTTAAGGGGACACATCTATTTCCAAGGGTTTATTTGGCTTGGCTGATGGAGATATTAACAAAAATCCTATTCATATATCTAGGTATAGGTAGTGTGGTGTGAGAAAATGACATCAAGGGGCAGGCCCAGGATGAGTAGCTATGGGCATGCTAGTTTGTGGAGTTATTTCATGTATAATAACAAAGAGGAATATGCTACCATGTAATCCCAAGCCTCATGCTTCCAAGTGAAGGCCACATAGAGGATGGAAGCCATATGGAGGTTGTAGAAATTGACAAGAAATAGTGCGTGGGAATTCCAAGCATAAGGTTGGTTTTAATGACAACTTGATATTTTTCTTGTGCCAGAAACTATGCTCATAAGAATCAACCTAATCCTAATAATGACGGGAAAAGATTGGTTAAGTCAAATGTGGATTCAAGGAATTTTGTCACTAATGGTTTCCCAGTGTCCATTAGAAAGTGCCACTCCTATGATTGGGGGAAGCTTCCATTGGAAAAAAATTATTCAAAATACATGTTTCTATATGGGGTTCTATTTTTGCTATGACAAACACCCTCCAAAAGTTTTCCTACGCTTGAATTTTGGAGCCTCCTTGTGATCTTACGATCTGTCATTTTGAATTGGTCATAGTCACTTCATGGTTAGTTCATGTTTTCAAAGTGTTTTAGTCTTATTTTGGTGTGCCCAACTGTCAAAACCACTTGCTTACACATCCATATCAGTGATCCTCTTCCTAGGAATCCCAGTAATCAATGTGTATCCTTGTATAAAAAAATTGTTTATTTCTTGAGAATAGTTCTTACGCAGTTCCTAATAACAGTTCCTCGTAGTATTAAGAAACTGCACATTGCGTAATCCTCTTAGATAGTGCACTGTGAAACCTATGCTGAAAGTTAATGCATAATATTATTTGGCAGAACCTCTCACTTTGGTTGCAATTGTACTACTATTACATTGAGTTCTCTCAACTATCTCTTTTGCGCACCTTTGCTTTTTTAAGTGTCGCTTTCACTTTCACGGTTGTCATTTTTTCTTGCTTTCACTTTAACAAGTGTCCTTTTCACTTTATCTTTGCTCTGGCATGTGTCGCTTCCACTTTCTTTAGCTTTTGCAAGTGTTGTTTGCACTCACTCGTTGTCACAAGTGTTGTTTTGATTGTTTTCACCCTTGCATGTGTCGCACTTTGGCATATTACTAGAGGAAACTCTAGCCCACTCTTTTTAATTTTTTGATCTTATATATCATAAGAATATGTGCTAGGCACTCTCTCAAATCTTATCGTACTTTCTAGTTTCATTTGACACTTGTTTCCCAACTTTTATTCTAAGTGTCACATTTCTACGTTTTAATTGTCGCACTTAGAAATAAGTGTTGCATTATCATCATTTCAAGGTACGCATGATGATTTCGAGTATTGTGAAATCTCTTGGATTGTGTTTGATGGTCTACAAGTGTGTGTTCATGTTCCATAAATTGTTTGAATGTCTTGTTTCCTCTTGTTTCACTAGCCCCACATTTAGCAATTTTGGGACTTCTCCTGTCCTCACATTTTTCACACCATGACTGTATAAATCCATCTGTATATTTGCAACTTCTCATGAATTTGTAATCAAAATCACTAGACACAAATCTACACTACTACTTTGCGAACATTAATTCACAATTTAGAAAAAAACTAGACATGCAAGAAGGAATAGCACACATGCAACAAGTATTTTTATTTGGGGAAAGAAATCTGCTAAAAACCAGAATTCCTCTTGCATTAAAAAAATGAAATATATATGTATTACAAATGCTTTTCTCAACTGAGATCACCCTGCAAGTGCACAACTTATCTGTCTTCTCACTAAAGGCCTCTGACCCAGACTTAGTCAACTTTTCCCTCAGCTTGAGCTGCTATTTCCTTGCATTGTGCCTTGAGGAATTAGCCCCTATTATTAAGGAAATTCCCTCAATTGAATTGCATAATTACTTTAGGTTGAACATATGACTACATGCAACACCTCTATACTCAATACTAGTCTACAACTGATGTGACATTTGCCTTGGAATCTCCACCTCAAATGGGTAACTCGAATTCTATACATGCACTAGTTATTTTGGGTTGATTGATCAGTCAACTGGATGATCATTGAGTTTGACTGAAGTCCCATTGTTTAACTGACCTTCCAATAGTTCCTCCAAAAGTTGGAACTAAACTTGAGATAACTAACCTTGATTGCTACAAATTAGCAATCACACATGTAGAATTGAACTCTAACTCCTCCAACTCGAATTTATTCAGTAAAATAGGTGAAAAAGGCCATGTCACACAAGTTGAAATCATCCAAGTTTTTTTCTAATGTGGGAATTCAAATTTTCTCAATTTAATAAAGACAAAAGCAAATTGAGAATTTCTTGTTGCATTTTTCAACACTCCCTCTCAACAAGAAAGGGATTATCAACCAACCCTATCCTGAACATGTGGAACTCAAACTTCCCTCTTGACAAGGCCTTTGTCAAAATATCAACATCTTGTTCCTCTCTCATAATGTACTACAAAAATATTATCCTCCTCTGTATACAATCCATTACATGGTGAAACCGAATATCCATATGCTTGGATCGGTTGTGAAAACTAGGATTTTCAAAGAGCTTGATGCAACTCTGATTATCACAGTAGATCATAGTTGGATCCATCATCTAACCAAAGAATAAAATAAGTATATTTCTCATCTAGATCACCTCACATCATGCTTGATTGGAAGCCTATATTATGCTTCTGCCAAACTAAGTGACACAGATCTTTGCTTCCTGTTATACTAAGAAACAACTACAGACCCAACACTAAAAATTCCACGTGATGTACTCTTTTGGTCTTATGGACTCCCAACCAAATTTTCATCTGTGAAGCCATATAGCTTCACTCCCTTTGTCCATATGTACCATATTCCAATCTGGGTAGTGCCTTTAAGGTATTGTAGAACATGCTTAGGTATCCTCCAAAATAATTTGGTTGGCCTAACCATAGCTTGGCTCAGCTAGTTGACTACATAGCACATATCTAGTCATGTGTTCATAAGATACATTAGTGAACCCACCAACTATCGGTAAATAGTAGAATCCACTTCCTCACCTGAAGTGGCATCCTCTTTCCTCCAGTTAGTTTCTAGAGGTGTCTCCATGGGTTTGCAACTATCCATGCAGAATATCTGAATTATCTCATTGGCATACTTTCCCTAAGAGATAAAAAATTGCCCATCACCTTGTCATACTTCCAATATCAGGAAGTAGTGCACAAGACCCATGTCATTCATTCTGAACTCTCATGCAAGGCCCTCCTTACAAGATCTAATAAGCTTCTCATCACTAGTTAAAATAAAGTCATCAACATATAAGACAATAATCAACAATTTACCTTCTACCAAGATATGATAGAGGTTTGCATCCACTTCACTTTTGGTGAAGCCCAAACTGGTGAGATAGTTATCAATCCTGGTGTACCAAGCATGACCTGCTTTCTTGAGACCGTAAAATGCTCGCTTGAGTCTACACACATAAGACTCCTGATCAAAAGTCTCTAATCCTTCTGGTTACTCTATGTACACCTCCTTGTCAATAACTCCATTGAGAAATGTTGTTTTCACATCCATCTAGTGGATCTTCCACCCATATCTGTAGCCAGAGAAAGAATTGATCTAATGGATGAGTATCGCGCTACATGAGAAAAGGTCTCCTCATATGCAATCCCCTCCACTTGACAGCACCCGTTGGCCACAAATCTATCTTTTTAATTTTCTATGCTTCCATCTGTTGCATTCTTTACCTTGAAGATCCATCTTGAACCCAAAACGAATTTATCTATTGGTATTACGACTTGTTGTAGTTGCTACAATGCACTGGAAAATGGAATTTTATTGAAACATTCAGCTAATTATTATCTGCAGGAGAATGGTCTTGTTGAATCCATGAATAAGAACCTAATTCACATTATCAAACCTTCCATAAACACCTCCCCTTACCTCCTGGTATACGAAAAAGAACCCATCCTCTCACCCAACTTCGACTTGTCTGCACTCTCAATAATTCCAAGGCAAGTCGTGTCTATTAGTGTAGCGTAGGATGGACACCTTTCATAAGCTATAGGAAAAATCGTTGAAATCAAAAGAAAAATTTTCACTTCACCATAATCGTATCTGTTAGGGTCCTATAATTCATAGGATCTCAAGGTGATTGAGCATTTCACAGTTTGCAAGTTTCAAATTGTTCATAGATTTCAATATTCAATTGATTTCACAAAAAAAAATAAAAATGAAAAGAGGGTATATGAAAAAAGAAGAAAAAAGAAAACCCCAAAAAGTTGTTCAAATCATATAGTCTAAGCATGATTGAACAAATTTCAATTTCTGTTGATAGGTTAGAAAAGAAAGATCTGCCAAACAGTTTAATCTTGGAAAATCAGTAGCTAGGTAGAAATAAAATTGGTTCAACTATTTAATATGGGCCAAGGGAGAAATAAGTGATAGAGTAGGTTAGAATTTAGAAGAAATAAAAAGAGATAAAAAAGAAAGGGTTTGCTAGTCCAAGTACACCCTGCATAAGAAAATGAGAAAGAAAATGCTAGATTAAAGAATAAGGGTAGGTAGATTGAAGAAAATTCAAAGAAAGAAAAAAGACATGAAAAAAAAACATTTTTAGAAAGGTTGAAAGACATTTTAATGTTGTCCTAAGGTAGGGAGAAAAAAATCAAAAGAAAAGGAAAGGTCTTATGTTACTTTCCAACATTATTTCTCCAAACCTTACCTCATACCCTCTTAACCTATAGTCCACGCCCCTCATTTATTCCCTACCCCACCACACACTCACCTGTCAAATCATATCTAATCTACCCATCATCTATTACTCCATCCCCACACACTCTATCTGATCAGACAACCCTTTTCCCTTTCCGACACCCCCCCCACCCTCTGAAAGTTAATTCCACTTGGGGGGGGGGGGTCCGAAGTGGGCGGTTTCCACCCTCTTACGTGTCACTCCCTCACGAGTTCACACCCCCCTCCCTCTCATACCACTTACCGCTCCCCAGGCCCCCCGAAAATATTTTTACTCCAACTAATCAAACCGCTCACCAATATGACCTTTGGATACTTCCGCCTCCTCATGGCGCCAACCCATCCCATCGCCCAATCATCTTTGTTCCCGACGTTGAGCAATCAATGGGTTGGAATGTTAGCCAATGGGCCCGTGCCAATTCAAACCAACCCAACGACATCATTCCAAAGTCATAAAACCACCAGTTCACGCCAATTTCAAATTTTAATTTCTATCTTCACTTGTAAGCGTCTTCCTATTCAGCCATACATAGAGAGTGTGCAGTGTAGATAAATAACAATAGTACTATGTAGGATAACTTATTTTCCTACAATAATCACAATTCCATTCTTGAATCCCACTTTTGATTAATCCCTTTTTCTTCCCCCCTCACTGAATTCCCTCTTATTCTCATCCCCTTTCTGTTTTAGATTCAAGGCAGGACCGCTTACAGAGATCAGTTTCAGAGAATACAACCATGGCAAGAAAGAAGAAGGAACAAGAATTCTTTAATCCAAAGGTGCAACCACCATTGAATTTAGATCACCTACCATTGGTTGACAAAGATTTTAAAATAAATGAAACACTATCAAAATTTGATTTGTTTGACATATATAGCTGGTGGCAGGACAAATTTGTAGAGGAAACGGATTACATAGGCCTCTGGGACACTAATCTGCCTTTATATATTTTTCCTAAGACAAACAGTTTCCTAGAACTAATCAAGAAATGTCATTCATGTTACAACCCACAACAAAGGGCAGTGATGGCCCCAATAGGACATATTTTGTTTACAATTGATTCCAAGTCCATCATGAAGATGATGCAGGCCTCGATTATTGAAGGAATTACTCCCTTTTCTAATGAGGTCCTCACTGAAATGTATCAAAAGCTTGATTTTTCTAAGAGAGCCAGAACATTAGAACTTTTTATGACTGAGAACACACCTCTTCCAAGAAAGAATCCTCCTTATTCCTCCTCCGTTTTCAATGAAAAAACTAGACACATTGTCATTATTCTTTCCTATTTACTTGGCTATTATTTAGATCAATGGCTTGATGAAGCTATCATAGCTTTCTTGTATATTTTGTCAACAGAATCCAAGCCCTCTATCCTCTTCAATTTCAGCCAATTTTTAGCAGATGCCATCCATGAGAAACTTGTCAATTTCTTCACAGATGAAGTGTTTCATTATTCCTTAGTATTGGTATATATGTTTGTGTATTTTCAGGTAGACAGGTTTTAGTTTTCAGTCAGAAAAATGAATGAAGAAGGTGAACCCCAATCAGTGATATTCTGGACAACATTGGTGATGAAAGAACCAAAATATTTAATCTAAAACACATTTGTGGAGATGTTTGTTCACCCAGTAATGAGCCTCTTCAGTGGGATTGCAGAACCTAGGATCAATGAAGAAATAAGGAGAATTATGCAGCTGTCAGACCAAGCCAGAACAGGTGATTTGTACTTGTACCAAAATTACACTGAAATAAGAGTGTATGGTTGTGAGTTGGCCCCATACAAGCTTCCAAAGTTCTTCCCCATGAGCATCTTTGCACTGGATTTAGACAAATGATTAATGCAGATGAACTGCATTTTGTATCAACTACGAAAAAAGTCCCAATTCAAAATCAAATCTCAGATTGGTCCCTTCATTTGTAACAAGAGAGCAGCAGGGGAGGAGGCAGATTAAAGATTGAAAGAAATGAACTTTACCCACATATTCACATGGTCTTATGATCCATGGGTATCATTTCCAAGGAGAGGCTAGAAAACAAGTCAACAACCTATATCCACACTCAAAGGCCTGATATTGAAAAATGCATGAACCAGATTGAGTGGATGCCTGATACATTGCAGGAGGCCAAGGTACAAACTCCAAGACAACAGGAAAAGCAGAAAACAAAAGACAGAATAGAAAAAGGAAAAGAACAAGAGCATGGAATAACAGGGAAAAGGAACAAAGAAGATCAGTCTCCAGAAACTGATACTTCTATAAGGGGATTCAAGTTGAAATATAGGAAAAAGTCCAGAAATAACATGGAAATAGACAAAGGATCACCACAGCCAACAACAATCAACATAATTGATATTCCAGATTCATCCCCAGTTGGAGGGAATTCTTTTCCTACCACTCCAATTTCAGAAAGGCAACAGCCTCTTCAAGTGTCCTCATCTTCAAAGGTGACTGAAGAAAAAGAAGAGACAATCTTTGATACATTTAGAGAGATCAAAATAAGAAATGAAATACTGAAAAAGAACACCTATAATCAATTTTGGAAGCAGAGTACAACTGCACAAGGCAGACTTCTCTCTGCCTTTGATTCAGAAACGAGAAAAATGCATATGGCATTTCTGGAGGTACAGACAACAGAGCCTAAAACTCCAGCAAACTATAAGCAAACTTATTTTGAGTTTGATGCCAGAAATGTCCATCCAATAGATCAGCTAGAAATTCACAAACAAATGGGGGAAATGATTTCATCTACTCTAACAAGCACTTCCGTGAATTTGTTTAAAATGCAGGTGGCACTATCAAATGCTCAATCCCAGTTGAAAATGGAAAGGACTTCATCACAGTCAAAGGACAATAAAATCAAGTCTTTGGAAGACTCAGTAGTGAAGATTGGGTATGATCCCTCAGATATAAAAGAAGCTGAAGAAGTGATAAAGAAAAAAGAGTTAGATATTGCAGCCCTGAAGATGCAACTCAAGATGCCTGCTACACATGACCCACTGATCAAGGAAATAGAGGAAATAGAGAACTTGAAGGTTGATATGATGAAATTAATAGTGGAGCAGTCTATCCAGATAAAAAACATGGAAACAAAGATGGAGAAGATGGTGCAAGAGAAAGAAAAGGCAACACAGATGGCCAACACAATAATGGAGGCCCTTCCCATAACAACCCTTCCCATAACTACTCCCTCAAGTACAGTCACAGGAGCACGAAGTAGTACAGAACAGTTGGCTAGATCAATGGAAGGCATGAATCTGCAAACTAAGGAGATAAAAAGACTGGAAACCCAAGTCAATGTGCTGCAAGACCAAATCAAAAGAGCTGAAAGCAATCACTTGGTGGAAATGCAAAGGGAAAAGGCATTAATTGAGGCACTACAAAAATCAAAGAAAGAATCATCTATTGGAAACACTCTAGGGAGAGTTAAGGAAATTATTTGGCACAATATAATCAATGGTATGAATGAAATTTGGCCTAGCATCCAAATTATCTTTGAGCATAAAGAATTAGTGGAGAAGGCTAAAGAAGCCATTTCAGCTACTAATGTAGAGTTGGGAGACATGCCAGCAACAACTAACATGATAATCAAGTTTTTGACTGTAAGAAACAAGTATGAGCTAGAAGAGTTTGAAGTGGCAGATAGAACAGAGACTATACTACAAGACAAGAAGGTGCTGACCAAGAAGAGCCTAAATGTGCAACTAGAAGAAAAATGTCAAGTTCTAGACCTGACATTCAATAGGTTCTTTAAAAGAATGGAACCTTTACATGAGAAAGGTCTACCCTCTCTATTTGTTATAAGTGAAAAACTCATGGACAGAGGAGATTATGCCAAGAGACTCCAGGGCATAGCCACAAATGCTGCAAATCTGTCCAACATCAAAGGCAGTATAACAGGAAAGGCATTGTTGGAAGCTATCAGCGATTTAATTTACATTGAGCATGAACTTAAGCACATATTTCTGGTCAAGCCAACATTTTCTAAGTACACCGAGGCTGACGAAATATACCGAAGATTAACTAAAAACAAAGTTCTAGATGAGGAAGCGTGGAGTGAGCTATGTGATTATCAAGAGGAACGAGACAAGGATGATTAGAGTGCCAACACAGACCTGAGTCAGCACCAGCCACATCAACAGAACCGTTGCAGTCAAATTAATGTTTCAAGAAATAGAATCCCTAAAAAAGAGGACCACCTGTCCCAGTTTTCTTAGCATGGCCACTTTGTGGTTACATTTGTCATTTTTCCTTTCACTGTAATAAATAATAGATTGCCAAGTGTACAAGGCAAATTGTTGTAGGTTTTGTTTAAATACTCCATGTATTGGGAGTATTAGGGGTTGGACCCTAGTCATTTTGAATTATCTTTTCTTTGGAGCATTGTAATTTCGAGTTGGACATCAATAAAAGGACCATTTGCAAGATACTTGACCTGTTTTGACCTGGTGATGTCCTTCTTTCTATGTTGAATGTATCTCTGTTTATCAATTCATACATCTTTGATTCTTATTGTAAAGCAGAAATTATAGTTTAAGATATGTTGTTGGAGCACCTTACTACTATATGTGTTTACAATCTAAATGTTTTCCTCTGAAGTATGATTAAAAATACTTAACTTCTTTTTAATCCTGACTAATATCACTTTTCTATCATTTCATTTCTCACTCTACTTTTAGATCCAGTAAAGACAGTTAGCTTTCCTTGCAAACGCTCTATAAAATTGATGTTACCACCTAGCTTTGACTCCATAGCCCAATGGAAAATATTCTATAACGAATTGCCCCAACAAAACAAACAAACAACCAAGCAACCAAGTTACAAATCTCTTTATTTTTATATCTAGCCTAACACATTAAAACATTGAAATTAAAGTTAAATCATAAATATACAGAGAGAGCCCTCTCTGAGTCTAGGAAGGCTAGGTCCTAGACTCATAAGCGATTTAATGTATCTTTTATGAATTTTGTCTTGCTGATCTTCAAAATCACAGAACGATAACTTAGTGTTGACCATACTAGGGACACATTGAAAAATTTATCTTTTCATTCGAATTCCAAGTACCTAGTTAAATAGCTTTGTATGATATTATAACTCCTAAGATTGGTTTATCTGTTGTTTTTTAATATTCAATCTGTCAGTGTGTTAGATATGAACACTTGCTCCTAAAAGAATCTCTACTAGATCCCATCTAGATCCAAATCCTCCTACCATGGTGGACAATCTTGAAAAGATCTCAAGGAAAACCCCTGGAACTGAGAGTCAGACAAGTCACAAATTTCTTCATAGAGCCAAATGACCAAGGATTATTCAGGACCAAATTAGAGAATTGGAAAGATCATATTATCTTTGATCTATCAATCTTCCCAAAAAGCCCAGCAAGAGAACTTTCCTCACAGGATGAATCAGATCTTCAGCTCTTACAACATTTTGATACATTGCAAGATGTAGTGATAGATATCACCTCAGAAATTGACGATGCTTACCTTAAACAGTTAGTAGAATTAACTGCTTTAAACCTATCAACCTCTTCTCTCACATCTCAGCCTGCACATATTTAGTCACCAAGTCCTACTGCCTCCATAATTCCCACCCCTTCCTTCATTCTTCAACACAAGGTTACTCAAATTCCTTTAATTTCATTTCCACCTAGTAGTCCAACCCATCCATTGTTTAGCTCCCTCCAACTGGTCCCCTGCCACTGCCAATCATGGCAGCCATATATGCTCCTTTGGTGTTGCTCGCACCATTGGCTAATATGCCACAAGACTTTCTATATAAAATCACCCTATTTGCTGGTATTGGGCCCTTGACAGCTCAACAACATGAAGATAAAATGAATGATTGTTTCGACTTACAAGAGATAGATGATGAAAGTATTAAGCTCAGAATGTTTGCTCAAAGTCTAGGAGGGGAAGTTAGAAAATGGTTTAAGTCTCTGCCTGCAAATAGTATAAATGACCTCCATGCATTTCACCAAAAAAATTTTAATAGATGGGAAATAAAAGAAGACACCTCTGCAGATTTTATCAGAATATGAAAATATTAAAAGAGAAGTAGGTGAAAGTGTTCATGACTATTGTGCTAGATTTAACAACACATACAATGCTATACCTATAAATCTTAAACCACCTCAGGACTTAGCTTTGATAAAATTCCCAGATGGCTTTGATATAGATATGTCTTAGTAGCTTAGAGAAAGGAATTCTCCAACATTAGAAGCAATGCAAAGAGATGTTGTGAGTGTAGAGGCCAACCTACAAGCTAAAAGAGCAAGGATGAGGACTGAAAAAAGAGTGACTTTTAGAGAAGAAGCATCAACTTCTGCAGCAGAAGCCAAGATTGATTCCTTAGTAAGGACTATGGAAATAATGATGGAAAGGATAGATATAAATGATAGGAATGTTCCTAGGGAGAACCCACCTGTCCAACAGAACTGAAATCCAAACCCTAGGAGAAACAATCCACAAATCAGACAAAGAGATCAAAGAGGCCCAAATCAACAAATTAGGCCACCATTTCAAGAAAATTATGTTGATGATACAAGTGTAGTTGAAGAAGTTGAGGAAAATCAGATAAATTTAATGGGTACAAATGAAGATAATTCTGTTTTTCTTACTCAAGAGGAGCAGGAACTATTTTTATTAACTCAAACAGAACTGGAATCTGAAGAATCTGATGACTATAAACATGGTTTTGAAAATGCTATCTTAGAAGTCCACAAACAATATAATCTCAAGAGCAAGAAAAACAATGATAACTTAAGCAAAAAGGATTCAAATAATTCTGCCAAGAAAACTTTAGAGCTTGATCCTAAGAAAACAACAGAAAGCTCTAAGAGAAATGACAACAATCAAGAAAGGAAGAATACAGAAAGTGTTGCTAAGAAGACCATTGATGTCTCAACAAAAGCTGTCCAAACTGAAGCGCCTACTACAAGTAAACAAACAGAGTTCATAACAAAGACCATAGCTGAAAAGATTGATTTCTCAAACCTGCTTAAAAACCAAGCACCCTTCAGCATTGAGAATGAAATTGCTAAACTCAAGATCTCTATTCCTCTTACTGAATTGGTAAACAAAAATGTGTATAGGTCCCAGGTTCTAAAAGCACTCAATGTAGGGGAAAACACTGATACAGTGAATTTGAATGATGACCAGCCTGAACTGTTGTTTGGGCTAGAAGTTGATGGAAAACCTCAAGAAGGGGGTGTTCCTCCATTTTATGTCAGCCTCAATATTCATGACAAGATCCTTCATAATGTTATGTTAGATTCAGGTGCATCACATAATCTCATGCCAAAAATTGTTATGAAAAAACTTGGACTTGAAATCACTAGGCCATACAAAGATCTATATTCATTTGATTCCAGCAAGATTAGATGTCTAGGTCTCATTTGTCAGGCTAGGCAGTAACTCCATAAGGCAAAAATGGTTCGTGTGTCATATTCCATCAGGTAGGTCTTCATTATATACATGAGGGAGAGACTATTCAGTTCATCTCCCGATGACTGTTCATATTTCTTATTTATCTATTTACATATATTCACCCAATCATAAGGATTAGGTGTCAACATTCCCCCCCTTAATCTGAAGGGATGTTGGTGAGTCCAAGCATCATTCTGAATCGTTCAAGATTTTCTCTTCCAAGCGCTTTGGTGAAGATGTCTGCAATTTTCTCATTTATGGAACAATGATGGAGATGGATTGTTTTGGCCTCAACATCATGTCGAATCAGATGATATTTAGTATTGATGTGCTTCATTCGATCATGGAACTTTGGGTTCTTGGCCAACTTTATTGCAGAGGTATTGTCAATCATGAGTGGAGTTGATTGTACTTGTTTTACCTGCAACTCTTCAAGAATTTTCCTGAGCCACACAATTTCTTTTGTTGCTTCAGCTGTTGCCACGTATTCTGCTTCTATTGTGGAATCTGCTGGAACTGATTGTTTGCGTGATCTCCAAGAGATAGCTCCTAATCCAAGACTCATAGCATATCCTGAAGTAGATACCCTAGTTTCTTTGTCTCCATCGAAGTCTGAATTAGAGTATCCAATCAAGTTGAAGTCGTCCACCTTTGTATACTTGATTCCAAAGTCTTGAGTTCCCTTCAAGTACCTTAGAACTCTTTTTGTAGCAGACCAATGTCCCTCACAAGGCTTTTGCATAAACCTGGAGAGGATTCCAACAACAAACGAAATGTCTGGTCTGGTAGTAGTTAGGTAGTTGAGACCTCCTACAAGCTGTCTATACTTTGTTGCATCCTCAAATTCTTTTCCTTCAATAGATGTGAGCTTTAAGTTTTGTTCCATTGGAGTAGTAAGAGGATTGCACTCTGTCATGCCAAACTTGTTCAACAGATCTCCAATGTATTTCTTTTGAGAAAGAAATATGGACTTCGGATGTTGGGTTACTTCAATGCCAAGATAGTAATGAACATAGCCCAAATCAGACATTTCAAAACTTTTCCCCAATTCCTTCTTTATGGATGCAATGTAGCTTTCATTGTTCCCTATCATCAAAATATCATCTACATATACCACAAGATATAAAACTGTTTTGCCAACTTTCTTGACAAATAAAGTTGCATCATCAAGATCATAATGTTTGAAATTGAGTTTTAGAAGATGCTCAATTAGTTTTTCATACCAGGCTCCTGGTGCTTGTTTGAGGCCATACAAGGACTTCGCCAGTTTGCATACTTTATGTTCATATCCTTTCATAGCAAATCCTTCAGGTTGGGACATAAAAACATTCTCTTTTAGATCTCCATTTAAGAAAGCAGGTTTTACATCCATTTGGTGGACTTTCCAACCGTTATGAGCTGCTAGTGCAAAGAGTGTCCGGATGGTAGCCCATTTTGCTGTGGGGCAAAAGTCTCCTCATAATCGAGCCCTTCCTTCTGTGCAAAACCTTTTGCCACAAGCCTAGCTTTGTGCTTGTCAAGTGAGCCATCAGCTTTATACTTGTTCTTGTAGACCCACTTGCAGGCAATTGGTTTGGTTCCTAATGGAGGATCAACCAGCTTCCAAGTGTTGTTCTTTATGAGGGAATCATACTCCTTTTGCATTGCTTCTTTCCATTCATCATGAGAAGTAGCTTCTTTGAAGGAAGTTGGTTCAAAATTTGTAGACAATTTCAATTCACAATCATAAGAAACATCCATATCAACAGGTGAATTAGAGTCATCCACATCACCTCCATTTTGTCGGTTTGAATTTATAGTTCCTGTCTTTCCAACCTCATCAGGATGAACACTTTCAAGTGTCTTTGTCAGCCACTTTAGGGGACCTTTTTCAGATGGTCTAGGATGTTTCGTTGATTGAGTTGGGACTGAATCAAGATTGAGTCTCCCAATTCTATCATGCACATCAATTAAAGCATCATCCATTGTCGGAGTTTCATGTGGGGGAGAGTGTTCTTCAGAATAAGATTCCACATGTTGATCTAGTATAGGGATCCCCCCTTCAAGATGTGGAATCTGATTATCAAATTCTTGAAATGATTTTTCTTTTGCGAATCTATCCAAACGATCAAGTTGCCGCTCAACAACATTGTCAGTTTTGGATGATTCAAGAAAAAATACATTTCTAGATACAACAAACTTCTTATTTACTTCATCATAGAGGCGGTATGCTTTGGAGGCGTTTGAATACCCTAGAAAGATACACTTACGACTTCTAGCACCAAGTTTGTTTCTATGTACCTTTGGTATCAAGGCATAACAGGTGGAACCAAAGACCCTAAGATGCTTTACTGAAGGAACATGTCCATACCACATTTCATATGGGGTCTTGTTTCTTATAGCAATAGATGGACATCTATTCTTTATATATGCAACACATAGAACAACATCAGCCCAAAACATTATCTTTACATTTTTGAAGAAGAGCATGGATCGTACCATATTTAAGATTGTCATATTCATTCTTTCAGCTACATTCTGTTGGGGATTATAAGGCACAGTTGTTTGATGTTTGATCCCATGTTGGTGAAGATAGTTTTCAAATTCATTTGATGTGTATTCTTTTCCATTATCAGTGCGAATAGACCCAATATGAGATTTTGCATCATTTTCAATCCATTTATGAAAATTATTGAATGTTTGAAAAGCATCATATTTTTTCTTCAATAAATAAACCCAACACATTCTGGTGTAGTCATCAATAAATGTCATGATATATTTATTTCCATTTGCAGAAGGAACAGACATTGGACCACATAAATCTGAATGAATGAGTTAAAGTTTTCTATGTGCTCTTGAATGTGAATCATGAAAAGATTGTTTGCTATGCTTTCCTAGAATGCAAGCATCACATTGCTTAAGTTTCCTAGGAATTGTAGGCAAACCAGCAACACCATTTTTCTTCAACAAGCGGAGACTGTCATAGTTCAAATGTCCAAATCTAGCATGCCATAATAAACTTGATGGAAGTGTACCTTCTTCATGATGAGAATTGTATGAGAAATGTTGTGCACGAGTAGAGGTTCCTTGCAGCTTGAGAAGCCTTTCTTCTTCTATTCCCCTCATGACAAGTGAGTGGTCAGATGCTTTTCTTACCTCAAGCTTGCCATCAAACATATGAATGGAGTGACCTTGCTGGCAGATGTGGACCAAGGACAACAAGTTTCTCTTGAGTTGTGGGAGATATAGAACATGATGCAGAAGAAAGTCTGGAAGACTAGGCAGTTTAAGCCTGATTGTGCCAAGCCCTGATGGCTTGATTTTTATTGGTCTGCAAAGTATACTGCTCCATCAACATTGTCAGTGAAATCTTCAAAAGAATCTTTTCTACGAGTCATGTAGCAGGTTGCTCCTAAATCAAGCAACCAATCATTTTTCCAAGAAGCAAGTGAAGCATTAAATAAATCTTCATTTACTCCAATGTTACATTGTGCCACAACATAGTGAGCGGATTCAGGTGCTTTACCTTTGTCTGTATCATCAGTTTTACCTTTTTGTTGGTTTCTTTTCTGCTCAATTTTTTCCCATGGTAGCTTGCATGTAGAGGCATCATGTGATCCATTTCTTTTGTAGCGTATGCAGTGCAAATCTGCCTTTTCTCCTTGAGAATGTCTGCCCCCTGCCTCTGAAATATCTTCCTCTTCCTCTTCGACCACCTCTTCCTCTTGTAGAATCTTGAGTAGGATGCTTTTCTTTATGAGCAAGGCACACAACCTCTTTAGAAGATTCAGGGGTTGTCTTCTTTCCAAAATATTTCTCTCTTTCAGCAAACTTTTTCACAAGAGAGTCAAAGGTTATATCTATGAGATTTCCATTTGCTTGCAATGACTCAAGATAATTGGAGTAAGTAGGATAAAGTGCCTTGAGAAAAGCGATAAGAGGAATATCCAATTCAACCTTAGTGGATTTGATATCATGCATTATAGACTTTACTTCAGATGCAAGAGCAAGAGGATCATTATTTTGCAGTTCAAGAGTGAAGAGTTTAATCATGAGTTGAAAAACTTCAAGTGCAGAATGTGAGTCATAGAGTTCTTTCAGCTTTTGTAAGGCTTCAAAGGCAGTTGAATATGACAAAATATGGTGACTCACCTCTTCATTTACAGATGTTGTGATTAATGCATAAGCTTTGTTGTTTTTGTTTTCCCAAATGACGAGCTCTCTCTCTGAGGTAGGCTGTACTGGTTCATTTTCTCTGTCTCCGACACACACTCCTTTCCACAACTCATTGAAAATAATGGTGTGTTTTATCATCCGAGACCATTCAGAATAGTTCTCCTTGCCAGTGAGAACTATTCCCACCATGGATATGATTGAATGCATTCTGTAAAAAAAAATATTTCTGTTGATAGAAAAATACTTCTGCCAATATACAGTAAAATTGTACTCAAAAGGGCATTCTCTCCATGTACTGTCTTTGTCTTTAATGAAAATATAAAACATAGATTAGCTATGCATTCTCAAAAAAAATTCAAATCTCTTCCTCATCATTTTTCTGCAACGTTGTTGAATTGTTTTACATGAAAAGGCAACAAAGTTATCTGAATTTGGTCTTCACCAATCTAATCTCAACATATATACTATAAAATTCAATAGAATACATGACATATCCATACTAGAAGTAGCACTCAGCTCCACCTATCACTCAAGATTCATGTCAGATTCATCTCCTTTGATATCGGCCCCCAAGGAACGCGTTTATTTGAATCGATGATAATATGGAACATCAGGCCGCGGTTTATTGTGTGGGCATTTTTTTTTTGTGCGGTGGAAGAAGCACACAGCCAAGGAAATAGCAGCAAAAATTGATGCAGCAACTACAAGCAGAGGGGGAGGAAAGGCGGGTTTAGTTGATCGGCCAATGTTATGTGAAAAACTTCAAAGCATCATTCACGCAGCAGCGTTCTGTCAGTCTAGCGTTAAAAAATACCGGAGCAGCATATGTGTGACAAACATGAAACAACGTTTATATGGAGCATTGATTCGAAAGTGTAAAGATTACCCAAAAAAGGAACCCTTTCCAGAATAGTTAGAACCTTGGCTGAGGCGATGGCTTTCAGTGGTGGCGGCAGCTCGACTCACGCACCAGCGTTCCTCAAATGGATTGCATGGGCTCACGATAATGGCGGAGGCGATGGCTTTCAGTGGAATAAGTTGCCCAGAAGGAACAATCCTGGTTAGGAGGACCACTGTTAATGACTTAATGTGCTTTGATTCCCTTGAACAGTATGGCAGAAAACGTTTATGGACAGTCCAGAGAGCCAGAGAGTGCAGGTAGTGTAGCAGACAAGCGTACAAGCACTGAATTATATGGACAACGAATTATATGGAGGAGCAACGCTTCTATATGGAGAGCAGACTAGGGAGTTACAAGGGACATAAAAGCTAAAAAAAGAAGGAGCTGGCTCTGATACCATGTCAGGCCAGGCAGTAACTCCATAAGGAAAAAATAATTCGTGTGTCATATTCGATCAGGTAAGTCTTCATTATATACATGAGGGAGACACTGTTCAGTTCATCTCCCGATGACTGTTCATATTTCTTATTTATCTATTTACATATATTCACCCAATCACAAGGATTAGGTGTCAACATCATTAAAGACCTTTGTGTCACGCTAGCTCAGATACCAACAAAAAGTCTAGTGATGGATATTGTAGTAGCAGACATCCCTCCTAAGTATGGTATGTTATTATCAAGATCTTGGGGAGCTAAGTTACAAGGGACACTTCAAATTGATATGACATATGCCACAATACTAGTATTTGGTCAAGAAAGAAGGCTGTATAGAGAAACCTTAATGAAGTATATGGTGAGTAGTCAAGAAAATCCTGACAACTACCCCCTCTACTCAGTCCATACTGATCTTGATTCCTTCATACTGTATAATGACAATGATGGAGACATAGATACACAGGTCAAACAAGAAGAAAATGAACTTGATGAAGAATAGGACACACAAATACCCATTAAGCAGTAGAACCCTGAAACAGAACCTCTTTGGAATATGAATTTTGATGGCTCATGTGGTAAAATAGGATCAAGAGCAGGAGTTTGGTTATATAATCCAATGACTAATCAGGCTCAAGGTTATTCTTATAAACTGAATTTTCTGTGTACAAACAACATAGCAGAATATGAGGCATTATTATTAGGCTTGAATTTGCTTTAAAAGGTAGGTGCTAAAAGAATTTCTGTCCAAGGAGACTCTGAACTCATCATCAAACAAATCAAAGGAAAATATTCTGCAAAACATCCAAGATTGAGAGAATACCGAAATGTTGTGATGGATTTTCTTAAAACCTTTGAAGAGTATGACCTTGCTATTATCCCTAGGCTCCAGAATGCCCTAGCCAATGGACTATATTTTTTAGCCAATACCTACAAGTTACCTCACCCAAATGTAAAACATCATCCTACAGTACTTGATAACATGAGATACTGGCAAGTTTTTGGAAGTGATAAGCAGATTGAAATTTTTTTGCAATCAAAAGACGAATTTGAACACAACAACATAGATTTGGAAGATGAAATAGATAGTCAAACTGATGTACATATTGAATTAGATCAAACTGTTGTTTCTGATGAGAAAATTTCTATAAATAAAATTGTACAAAGAACTGAAATACATAAAGATACAAAAAAAGAAGAATTCAAAATACTACAACTCAAAGATAATGTTTTACCTAGAGGGCTTGCCTCTTTAGAAGAATTGTTTGACTTTAATGATGTTGCTAGAAAGCCAAAAATGGAACCAATAGGAACAAACATTGAGGAATGCAACATAGGTAGTGAACTAAACCCCAAAATCATAAAATTGTCAAAATCACTACCTCTCATGGCTAAAAGAAAGTATATAGCTCTGTTCAAAGAATTCATAGATGTATTTGCCTGGAGCTATGAGGATTTAAAAGCCTATGATACTAGCATTATACAACACAAAATTCCGATCAAAGAAGACCAAAAGCCCTTTAAACAGAAACTACGTAGGATAAACCCTATCCTAATGCCTTTGGTAGAAAAGGAAATCAAGAAAATGTATGATGCTAAGATCATAGTCCCAATTAGATATTCTAAATGGGTATCCAATATTGTGCCTACAAGAAAGAAAAGTGGTGAGATAAGATTGTGCATTGACTTTAGGAATTTAAACAAGGTTTCCCTTAAGGACAACTATCCCTTACCAAAGATGGATCACATATTGCAAAGGGTAGTGGGTTCTAGTAGGATTTCCTTGCTAGATGGTTTTTCAGGCTACAATCAAGTTTTAGTACACCCTGATGATCAAGATAAAACTGCTTTTACTACTCCTTGGGGAACTTTCATGTATGTTAAAATGCCCTTTGGATTAATGAATGCAGGTGCTACTTTCCAGAGAGAAATGGACATTGCTTTTTCAGAAGAGATTGGATATTTCATTGTGATTTACCTTGATGACATCATTGTATTTTAAAAAACTGATGAAGAACACTTAGCACATCTGAGAAAAGTATTTGAAAAATGCAGAAAGTTTGGTATTTCACTCAATCCTAAGAAATCATTGTTTGGTCTTGAAGAAGGAAAGTTGTTAGGCCATATCATCTCCAAAGATGGAATTAGAATTGACCCCAACAGGATTGAAGGCATCCTGAAAATCAGTCATCCCAGAAACATGAAAGAACTTCAGTCTTTTATTGGAAAGATCAATTTTTTAAGAAGATTCATACCAAATCTTGTTGAACTACTCAGGAATATAACAAATATGCTCAAGAAAGACACATAAATCAAATGGAATATTGAAGCCAAACAATATTTTGATCTAGTCAAACATGCATTGCAAAAGCACCAGTTTTAATCAACCCAGATTTCACTAAAGACTTCATTATTTTTTCTTTTGCATCTGAACATACTATTGTTGTTGTGTTATTACAGAAAAACAATGAAGGACATGAACAACCAATAGCATTATTTAGCAAAGCTCTAAGAGATGCTTCCCTGAAGTACAATATCATGGAAAAACAAGCATTTTCTCTAGTTAAAGCAATAAAATATTTCAGGGTTTACGTTTTACATTCTCATATCATTTCTTATGTGCCTAATATAGTGGTCAAAGATATTCTCACTCAAAATGGACCAGATGGGAAGAGAGGAAAATGGATAGCTGTGATATTGGAATATGATATAGAAATCAAGCCCACCAAGTTGATTAAAGGACAAGGATTAGCCAAATTGATGGCTGAATCAAATTTCAATGCATTAGACATCAACATGGTGTTTGCTTTGGATGATCTTGAGGAATTGGTGACTCCACCAATCGATGAGGCATATCTAAATTCTCCTTGGTATGCAGACCTTTTATATGTTCTTTTCAATTTAAATTCTCCTCCTGGATTATCCAAAACAAAAGCTAGATTTCTTAAATTGAAAGCAGTCAAATTTTGTATTGTTGATGGTATATTATATTGGAAAGATGTTGGAGGTGTCTTACTCAGATGTTTGTTAAAGGATGATGCTGACAAAGTTATGTAGGAATTCCATGAAGGTGACTGTGGAGGCCATCTTTATTGGAAAAAACTGCTAATAAAATCCTTAGAGCTAGTTATTATTGGCCTACACTATTCCCAAACATCCATAAGATGGTAACTACTTGCCACACATGCCAAATCTTTAAAGAGAAGAGAAAATTATTACCTTTTCCCCTAAAACCCATCTCCGTTGAAAGTCCTTTCCAACAGTGGGGATTAGATTTCATTGGTCAAATTCATCCTCCATCCTCTACTCAGCACAAATGGATCCTAACTGCCACAGACTATTTTACCAAATGGATAGAAGCCACCCCTTCAAGAGCTACTACTGATTCTGTTATAATAAAGTTCCTTGAAACCAATATCCTTTCTAGATTTGGTTGTCCTAGGAAATTGATCACTGATAATGCTGCGACTTTCAAATCAAAGAAGATGGTGGATTTCTGTCATAAATACCATATTTCTTTGGGGCATTCAACAACTTATTACCCTCAAGGTAATGGGTTGGCTGAATCTACCAACAAAAGTTTGGTAAACATCATTAAGAAGATACTAGAGGACAACAAGAAGTCACGGCATAACAAATTGATCTACGCATTATACGCTGATAGATTGACTACAAAGAAATCAATTGGCATGTCCCCATTTCAATTAGTTTATGGAATAGATGCAGTTTTTCCCTCTTCCATGGGAGTGCCAGTTATGAAGATTATTCAGGAGGTACAAAGTGAACCAAATGATATTCAAAGAAGGATATATTAGACAATCCAATTGTAGCAGTCCAGAGAAGAGGTATACAACAAAACTCAAGTTGTCCAGGAAAATATAAAGAAAATTTTTGATAAAAGAACCAAAGATGATGGTTTTAACATGGGAGACAAAGTATTAAAGTGGGACTCAAGAAGAGAAGACAAAGGAAATCATGGTAAATTTTAAAATATTTGGATGGGTCCATATATTATTTAGCTTTCAAAGGAATAATGCATTTTTTCTGAAAGAGTTAGATGGAACAGAATTACCAGGAGGTCTTGTCAATGGTAGGATTTTGAAACATTATTTTTCATGAGAACACAGATCCCCTCACTCCATTGTAAATATCACAATTTTCAACTTTTAGTTGGTTAGTTCATTTGACAAAAAAGAAACCAGATGGAAGGCAAGGTAGATTTGAAGGACTCAAGGCTACTGGTCATGTGTTCTTGACATTTTAAGCTAAGAAGTGTCATCCCCAGCTATAGCCACTGTTAGGGTCCTATAATTTATAAGATCACAAGGTGATTGAGAATTTCATAGTTTGCAGGTTTCAAATTGTTCATAGATTTCAATATTCAATTGATTTCACAAAAAAATGAAAATGAAAAGAGGGTATATGAAAAAAGAAGAAAAATAACAAAAGAAAACAAAAAGAAGGAAAAAGAAAACCCCAAAAAGTTGTTCAATTCATACAGTGTAAGCATGATTGAACAAATTTCAATTTCTATTGATAGTTTAGAAAATAAAGATCTGCCAAATAGTTTAATCTTGGCAAATAAGTAGCTAGGTAGAAATAAAATTGGTTCAACTATTTAATCTGGACCAAGGGAGAAATAAGTGATAGAGTAGGTTAAAATTTAGAAGAAATAAAAAGAGATAAAAAGGAAAGGGTTTGCTAGTCTAAGTACACCCTGCACAAGAAAATGAAATAAAATGCTAGATTAAAGGATAAGGGTAGGTAGATTGAAGAAAATTCAAGGAAAGAGAAAAGACATGAAAAAAAACCTTTTAAAAAGGTTGAAAGACATATTTTAATGTTGTCCTAAGGTAGGGAGAAAAAAATCGAAAGCAAACGAAAGGTCTTATGTTACTTTCCAACATTATTTCTCCAAACCTTACATTATACCCTCTTAATCTATAGTTTGTGCCCCTCATTTATTCCCTACCCCACCACACACTCACCCATCAAATCATATATAATCTACCCATCATCTACCACTCCATCCCTGCACACTCGGTCTGATCTAACGGCCCCTGTCCCTTTCCGACCCCCCTCACCCTCCGAAAGCTAATTCCGCCGGGGGGGGGGTTCCGAAGTGAGTGGTTTCCACCCTCTTACGTGTCGCTCCCTCATGAGTTCACACCCACCCCCCCCTCATACCACTTACCGCTCCCCAGGCCCCCCGAAAAGATGTTTACGCCAACTAATCAAACCGCTCACCAATATGACCTTTGGATACTTTCGCCACCTCACGCCGCCAACCCATCCCATTCGCCCAATCATCTTTGTTCTCGACGTTGAGCAATCAATGGGTTGGACTGTTAGCCAATGGGCTCGTGCCAATTCAAACCAACCCAACGACATCAGTCCAAAGTCATAAAACCACCAATTCACACCAATTTCAAATTTTAATTTCTATCTTCACTTGCAGGCATCTTCTTATTCAACCATACACAAAGAGCATGTAGTGCAAGTAAAGAACATCAGTACTGTGTAGAATAACTTATTTTCCTACAATAATCATAATTTCCCATTCTTGAATCCCCTTTCTATTTCAGATTCAAGACAGGACCACTTATAGAGATTAGTTTAAGAGAAGACAACCATGGCACCGAAGAAGAAGGAATAAGAAGTCTTTAATCCAATGGTGCACCCACCATTGGATTTAGATCACCTGTCATTGGCTGATAGAGATTTTAAAATACATGAAACACTATCAAAATTTGATTTGTTTGACATATATATCTGGTGGCAGGACAAATTTGTAGAGGAAATGGATGACATAGGCCTCTAGGACACTAATATGCCTTTTTATATTTTTCCTAAAACACACAGTTGCCCAGAACTGATCAGGAAATGCCATTCATGTTACAACCCATAGGAAAGGGCAGTGATGGTCCCAACAAGACATATTTTGTTACAATTGTTGCCAAGTCCATCATGGATATGATGCAGGCCCTAGTTATTGAAGGAACTACTCCCTTTTATCATGAGGTCCTCATTGAAATGTATAAAAAGCTTGATTTTTCTAAGAGAGATAGAACATTATAACTTTTTATGACTGAGAACACACCTCTGCCAAGCAAGAATCCTCCTTATTCCTCCTCTATTTTCCCTGACGTAACTAGACACATTGTTATTGTTCTTTCCTATTTACTTGGCTATTATTTAGATCAATGGCTTGATGAAGCTATCATAGATTTTGTTGGGAACGGGATCCCCCAAGGACAGTTTTGGGGCTAAAAGCCCATGTTTTGGGTCAAGTTTTGTAATAAAGTTGTAAAGTCTCCGCATTTTGTGGTCACGGAGCGCGAAGGTGTCATGAGTCATAAAGGGTTGTCCACGCTTATTTTGTAAAGTATAAAGTCAGCTAAAGATCTACCCATGATCCGTCGACCATGGGATTGTATAAAAAGAGCTAAGTAAGCTCTAGGTAGTGATAAGTTTTTGGGAGTAGAATACAATGCTTGGAGTCTTGGTAGAGAAGTCTAAGTTTCGGTTCTTAGCATAGGTAGAGGCTCTATAACTAAGTGTGCAGAGGCCTAGGGTAGAAGTCCGCAGCTGAGTGCGTGGACCTTTGCAGCTGTGTGCGCAAGGTGGATAGAATCTATAATAATATGAAGATATCAATAAAGAGAAGTATTCCACAATTTTTGTGTATTTATTTCCTGTTAATACATCTTGTCAAATTGTGTATTGATTTCATTTACAATGCTTATGGGATGCACAAATGTATGTAATTATGTTGGTTAATTGAACACAAGTAAGAATATCTATTTACACGGTGCTAACTCTGATTGTTTAGTAAGCTAAGTAAAACTCCTAAGATGACTTGGGAACCTATACAATACTTTGTCATAGCAGCATGAAAGTACTTGGACCATAGGTTAAGGCTGCGTGAAGGTCAATCGTACTCCTTCCCAGAGGTACTGAAGGGCAGAATAAAGGGCTAGACTGACAGGGCCTGAGAGCTTAGCGACCTGTGTGAAAGTAGGAACAGAGGGTATAAACCAACATCACAACTATCTCAGGGTGCGGAAACTTGGTTCCAGCATCCCCCCCATACTGCTTCGAGTGAGACTTCGGTTTGTGCTCTATGGGATAATGCCTAAAGGGCCAGTAGTGTAGGGATTTATTGGGCTAACTAACGCTAAACCTGGGTTAGGCCCCACGCAGCCAAAAAATTGTTCCGTTGCCGGGACCAGAATCTGCATAAGAGATGTGTGATGTCGTATCACTGGAATCCAACTAAGAAAGAGATCAGAGATTGGTTGGATAGGAAGATCCATGAATTCACGGCGCAGGAGGACAAAAATCCGCGACTGACAAAGGAATAGTGGCTGGACAGGTAATTGTATACAAAAATTCACGAGATCTTTTTCTATTCCTTTCCAGTTGAGCTATACGATTGGATCACGAAGCTAGCAGATAGCTAAGGAAGGTGGAGACTCGATAGTCCTATTGTCTGGACCCCAGAGTTAGTACAGACACTAGAAGCCTATGAGGATAAAATTGCCCGCGTTGTTGATCATTGGCTCGATCGCATGATAGGAGGATTTGTGACTGAATTCATGGTCGATACCTCAGTTAGTTATAGTGAGGCGGCACGGTGCTTTTTCAAAGGTCCACGAGGTAAGTACTTGAAGTCTTTGAACACCTGGATTAAGATGTTATTGTGTGAAAAACGGGTTATGAAACTACCTTGATGTTCAGAGCTACGCGAAGTGGGAATACTTACAGGAACGAAGGAAGGAATGGTCTTGAATATAGTCCATTTATTTCACCTCCATTTGGTGATGAAGAGGGAGTAGCGCAGGCTTCTCCACGAAGTGAAATTTAGTCGATAAGACAAGGATTCCCATGACTGCCACCTCCACCCACACCACCTTTGACTTCACCACCATCACCTGCGACTTCACCCATACCACCACCACCTCCACTGCAGTTCAGAATGGAAAATTCAGTGAAGTTGCCTTTGTTTAAAGACATGGGAAATGAGGAGCCGAACCAGTTTTGGTTCGTTGTGAAAGATATATGGGAAGCTCATGGCGTTACAGATGATCACATGAAGAAGGCAACATTGCTTAATGCTTTGTAGGATGGCGCTAACCTGTTACATCAAGTACTCTAATGATAACCCAAACATTGGAGTGGCTGACATTCAGACTGTGCTGAATAAGGAATTCAGTAGGCGTAAATCTGAGGCATAGTTGATTGTGGGGTTCAAGGAAATCGCGATGAAACCAGGCAAGACACCTTGGGAATTGGATTAGAGGTTGAAGTGTAAAATCCGTGAAGCTAATATGAACTTAACAGATGGACAGCACCGCGAGTGGTTCGTGGCTTCGCTCCTACCACACCTAAGGGTTGCGCTGTCACAATAGAAGATAATGACTCAGGCAGAGGCCTTGGAGATTGCAATGAGATTGCATGAAACACCGATGTAAGATCCGAATCTGGGGGTTCAACAGATCCATGCGCAGTTGCAAAATATTTGCCTTGAAATGAAAAGTTTGAAGCAGGACTGAATAGTTTGACTGGAGGTGTGCGAAGAGGTATGGTGCCTAAAATGTAAAGGTTAGGGGCACGACAAAGACCATTGCCCGATATTTGCGAACTATATTACAAGAGGAGGGCTGATGCCTTTGAGGCTAGAGGCCCAAGCAGGACCAAGTGTCGGGCCTACATAGTGGTGCGCTATATGTCAGGTAGCAGGGAAACATACATGGATAACTGTCATTTGCTGCAGAAGTTTGTACAAACACCACAACAATTGTTCTGCAACTTCTGCAGGTCGGTAGGGCATGATGAGCGCAACTGCAGAAGTTATGAATCGATGATGGACAGAACACTCGCTTATAGGTTTCAGCCAGAAATGCGGCCCCCTGACCAGAGCGTAGGGATGGCGCGAATAGGCTTTTAGGGGCGCGGATGAGACCGAGGTGGAGGAGGACCTGGCAGAGGTTGGGGAAAGTTAATCTGCTACAATTGCAAAGGACCAGGACACTATGCCCACAATTGCACTAACCCTACGTGTCTGTCATGCAAATATTGCACTCTGTTTGATCATGAAACAGAGGACTGTCCTACATTGATAGCCAGGATACACGACAAAGGGGTGCTACCACCACAGTCGTCTCAGAACCTGTAGATGATGAGGGATGAGCCTCGTGAAGAGGATCCGAATGTGAATATAGTGCTCCAAATTGGAATTGCAACAGGGGATGATAAGGGAAAACAACTTGAAGACAACACCTAGGTTCATAAAGCTCAGGCAAAGGAGGCTGAATTTGGTTTGGAGTACGCACGCGAAACGTTCATGGAAGCAAAGAAGAGCTTCACTGAGGCCTCCACCTCAGGGAGCAAGGATAAACCTGATTAGGAGATAGACCCTTCTATGCTTACGACCTTTCTAGAAACATGCATGAAACTAGTGCATGATAGCAAGGTTGTGAAGGGATTACAGGAGCTTATAAATAGATGCATCAGAAACACTCTGGGTGAACCGCGCGTGGTACGAAAGATTGGTAAACATAAAGCAAGGACAGGACGAGAGATGAGACTGACCGTGTAGATAGGAGAATATGAAATGGATCAGGTTATTTTGGATCTGGGGTCAAATGCAAATGTCCTACCAAAGCAGACTTGGGAGTTGATGGGAAGACCCACATTGCAATGGTCTTCGATGCAGTTAAGGATGAAAAATTAGCAGAAGATCATCTCCATGGGGCGGCTGCAAGGAGTGACTGTAGATATTGAAGGCACAAGCACATTAGCTGACTTTAAAGTAATATAAATTGTGGATGACAGCAACCCCTACCCTGCACTCCTTGGCATTGCTTGGGCTACTGATATGAACGGGGTAGTCAACCTAAATAAGTGAAAGATGATATTTGAAAAGAAATCGCTTTGCGTAATAGTACCCCTAGATCTTGCTAAAGGATCACACTATATTGAACCAGTCTGCGATTATGAGAGCAATGATGATTTAGACTGTATATATAAGATAACAACGCAAGACCAAGATTGGATGAATCCGACAACTGATGGACAAATTACATGGGATCGCGAGAGTTCTTGCACCTTGGACTCTGATGAAGAAGTAGAGTGCTGGCAGAATTGATTACATGAAGTAACCACACTGAGTTGTAACATGATGACCCATTCGCTGCGTTGTGTGTCGTCAGAGGTAAGAAATATGTTCGCTTACGATGGCTTGAATGATGTAGATGTATTTCTGGATGCATTTGAGAGGGAAGTACCATAGAAGCAATGCTTCCAGGCTTTGGACTAGGCACTGTGTGCTACACTCGCCAGGTGGTAGGGTACACACAAGGGTAGCTTTGATGATTGACGCGAGCGTAGGAGGCTAATGAGAACACACTTCGAGAAGTCGAAGGTACGAATGACAGAAAAATTTGATGGGAAGGATGATCCGTGAGCACACTTGGCCAAATGGCTCAGGCTTATGGAGCGAAGCCCCAACTAGAATGGGCGCACTTGTTCTGCCACACCTTGGATGTAATCCCGATGAACTAGTACTTAGAAACAAAGCTCCGCCATGGTACAAGTAAATGGGATATTCTATGTGAAGGATTCATAATGAGATTCATCTTTGAATATGGGTGTGACTGTATTGATGAAGCACTACAAGAAGTGAAAGTAGCAATATTTAGGATACCGCAGGATCCATTGGATCTGATTCAACTCGATTAGACTACTCAGCTGAGTCGCATGCTAGAATGCTATAATGTGACCACTGAAGAAGAAGATGAGGATCCGCAAAAGATTAACATCCCTGAAACAGAGGGTCATTGTGAAGTTGAGGGATCGTAGATTGAGAATCTTGCTATAATCATGCCACTAAAAACGAAGCAGGTGAATATTGGTACGGAGGTGGAGCCCAAATTCGCAAAGATTGGAGATTACTAAGATGACACGATGATGGATAAGTTGTTGAATTGCTCCGCGAATACTAGGATTTGTTCCCTACCAATTTTACGGAGCTAAAAGGGATAATAGGAGACTTGGGCGTTATGAAGATCATGTTAAAACCCGATGCGAATCCAGTTAAGAAAAGACCTTACCACCTCAATTCGAAGTACAAGGAGAAGGTCTGCTTAGAGCTAGACAAGATGCTTGCGGCTGGCATCATTGATCCCGTAGAAGAATCTGATTGGGTAAGCCCAATGGTGGTACAGGGAATCAAAAGGATGAAATAAGGATATGCGTAGATCTCAGGAAGTTGAATGACACTTTCATACATGATCCTTTCCCAAATTCGTTCACTGATGAGGTATTGGATAATGTAGGTGGCCAGGAAGCATATTGCTTCACTGATGGGTTCTCTAGGTACCATCAGATCAAAATCATGCCAGAAGATAGAAGCAAGACGAATTTCGCGACTAAGTGGAGATGTTTTCAGTACATTGTAATGCCTTTCGGATTGAAGAATGCGCCTGCGATATTTTCGCCCGTGGTTATTGCTGCGTTCAAGGAATTTATTCATAAGTTTGTAGAGGTGTACTTTGATGACTAGACTGTGTTTGCGTTGGTAAAATGACATGTGGTAAGTTTGCGCCTAATGCTAGATACTTGTCGAAGGTACCAGATCATGCTCAATCCAAAGAAGTGCCTGTTTTGCGTTCCTTTTGGGACTCTATTGGGTCACTGGTTTGTAAACAAGGACTGATGGTAGATCCCGTGAAGACCATGGTGATACTTAACTTAGAAGTGCCTAGGAGTGTGAAACAGCTACGTGCCACCCTAGGACATACCGGATATTACAAAAAATTTATCAAGGGCTATCCCCATATCACTGCGCCTATGGAGAAATTGTTGAAAAAGGATGTCACATTCTGCTAGAACGAGGGCTGTAAGAAAAGCTTGGATGTATTGAAAGAAAAGATGGTCACCACGCCAATTTTAGTGTTCTCGGATTGGAAGAAGGAGTTTCATGTACATGTTGACGTGTCATGTATAGCACTGGGAGTAGTGCTGATATAGGCTGACGAAGGAGAATTGGATCATCCTATAATGTTCGCAAGCAGAAGGTTATCCAAGGTTGAGAAGAACTATTCCACCACCGTGCGCGAGGGGTTAGCCATGGTATACACACTCCAAAAGGTTAGACACTATTTGTTGGGTGGACATTTTAAGATGTATATGGATCATTTCGCATTACAATACCTGGTCAATATGCCTATGTTGGGAGAATATGTAGATGGTTTTTATTGTTCCAGAAATATTATTTTGAAGTTATCGTGAAGCCTGGATGATTGAACGGGGGACCAGACCATCTGTCGTGCATCGAAATAGGGGATGATATTGTGAAGCCTGGACGACTAAATCCTTCTTCTGCGGATGATTATTTTGAAGATATCATACACTTGCTAACGATAGGAACTGCCCCAGAAGGTTACATTGTCCAACATAAGAAGGAGTTAGCGGTGCGCATGACAGATTTTTTGTACCAGAGTTTGAAAGGAGAAGTATCCTTATGGATGCTCATGGGGGTGCTGCGGGAAGAAATTATCTAGGGAGAGTGACCACGCAGAAGATTCTACATGCAGGGTTGTGGTGGCCAATCCTCCATCAGTATTCAAAATTTTACTGCAAGGTGTGGGATGTATGTCAAAGGATGGGCAGGCCATCGCAAAGGGATGAGCTGCCTCTGAATCCGTAGATGATGTTACAACCCTTTGAGAAATGGGCAATAGATTTTGTGGGACCCATTCAGCCCTAAGGGAAGAAGACGGGACCACGGTACATTATCACCGCGACTGAGTATTTGACTTGATGGGTGGAGGCACAACCTGTGAAGGATTGCATAGGCGTGACTGCTGTGAAGTTCCTCTTTGAGTATGTATTGACACGATTTGGGTGTCCAAAGATTTTGATAAGTGAACGGGGTACACACTTTCTGAACGAGACGATTAACGTGCTGAAAGAGGAATTTCAAGTATATCACCAGAAGAGCACGCCTTGTCACCCACAGGCTAATGGCACGGTGGAAGCATTAATAAGGTGCTAAAAAACACATTGAAAAAATTTTGCAACGCTCACTAAAGTGATTGGGACCTACACATACCCGCAGTACTATGGGCCTATCGGACGACATGCAAGAAGTTGACTGGACAGACACCCTTTAGGCTTCTATATGGCATTGAAGATGTGATGCCCATGGAATACATTATGCCTAGTCTGTGCATAGCAACACTCATGGGTATGACGGATCGCGGAGCCCTAGATGAGAGGCTCGCGCAGCTGGTTGAGCTTGAGGAAGAGAGATTTCTAGCTGGATTTCACCAACAAGTCCAAAAGCAGCACGAAAAAGCATGGCATGATCGACACATTAAGCTATGCACCTTTAAGGTAAATGACCTGGTTTTCTTATATGACAGCAAGTTTAATAAATTTCCAGGGAAATTCAGAATGCACTAGTTAGGACGATATGTCATTAAGGAGATTACTGAAGGTGGAGCAGTTCAGTGGGTTAAATTGAATGGAGATCCCTTCCCAGGAAAGGTGAATGGCAGCCGACTAAAGCCATACACCGGTGGTCTAACCATGTGACTATATGAGGGTAGCACAGTCTTAGCGCTCCAGGCAACTGAAAGGAGGCAAGGGACTATAAACTACACTGCCTGGGTTGGGGAGCTACGTGATTGGAGGATTGTGCGAAGCAAGGAAGTGTCACAGGGTTCGTAACAACGCGAAGGGAGTTGCGCTACCTAGGGATAAATTGCATAGGTCAGTCAGAAAGTGACCGTTAAAGTCAATATTCATGATTTGACAGTAGAAATGCAACCAAATGGAGTGGGCGACCTAAATTTAAGAAGGAATTTATGGGTAAGATCCTTGAAAATATTTCGCCAATCCGACATTAATGAAGAGAATGTGGGGGGAATGGTCAGATTTGAATTCAAAATTCCCTATAAATTACAGGTGGCTGCCTAGCAAAAAACACTTGGCATTTTGAGAATTGAGTTGTTGAGCTCTCAGGCACACATGAACCGAGAATTCTTTGAAGCTCTGATAGCGAGTCCGACGATTGAGTAATTACCAAAGGCAACATGAGAACTGTTGAATACCATTATGTTGACACCTGCCAAAGTTATGGACGTTGAAGCAGTGACAGCCGAGGAGGTTGTGTCGGAAGTTGTTATGGAGGCAGAGGAAGCTGCTCCAGAGGTTGCCGAAGTATTAGCGAAAGTTCCCAAATCGCCACAGACCAAAACCAACCCCAACCAAGGAGAGCACGAAGGATAAGAAAGGAAAGAAGCCTGTAATACTGGTGTGTGCCTCACCGAAATGAAACCCGCTAAAGGACAAGCCCTCCACACAAGAAAAGGGCAAAGAAATCAATATAGAACTGGAGGAGGAAGAAATTTAAGACATCCCGATGGACGATGAGGATGTGGGGATAGATGTGGAGAAATTTGAAGTCTAGGGTGCTGACCCTATCACTCGATTGCTTGAGTATGTCCCTCCACACAAGGGAAAGACCAAGGTGCCAAAAGATATCGATGAGAGCAAGGTCCCCTTGCAAACCCCTCTGCTTCCAGATGAGATTGTCTTCGAAGGACCGCGCTTGGGGTAGGTTCCTCTGTTAAAGCTCAAAGACGAGGACTTAGCTGACCATGAGAAGTTCCCACACTTGGCCAAGCAGTTGAAAAAACCAATAGATGCAGCGCAGCACAAGGAGGCAGTGCCGAAGGCACGACTGAAGCCATAGTTGGATGAGGCTTATGTGGTTACGGCCTCTATTGAAGGAAATCTTGTGACTCTGCAGGCAACTCAGCAAAATCCTTAGGCCAACAGTTCAGGAGCAGTGACCGAGCATATGGTTGAATAAGCAAAGCAGGCGGCCGCACAATGCACTGCCGAGGTGGCGGTCATACAAGTTGAGCTGGGAGGTATTCGCGCTAAGATCTCCGCACCCGCAAAGTGACTCGAGGGCGAGTCACGATGTTTGTGTTGGGGGCTTGTTGGGAACGGGATCCCCCAAGGACAGTTTTGGGGCTAAAAGCCCATGTTTTCGGTCAAGTTTTGTAATAAAGTTGTAAAGTATTCGCATTTTGTGGTCACGGAGCACGAAGGTGTCATGAGTCATAAAGGGTTGTCCGCCCTTATTTTGTAAAGTGTAAATTTGGCTGTAAAGATATACCCATGGTCTGTAGACCATGGGATTGTATAAAAAGAGCTAAGTAAGCTCTAGGTAGTGATAAGTTTTTTGGGAGTAGAAGACAAGGCTTGGAGTCTTGGTAGAGAAGTCTAAGTTTCGGATCTTAGTGTAGGTAGAGGCTCTACAACTGAGTGTGTAGAGGCCTAGGGTAGAAGTCCGCAGCTGAGTGTTTGGACCCCTGTAGCTCTGTACATAGGGTAGATAGAGTCTGTAATAATCTGAAGATATCAATAAAGAGAAGTATTCCACAATTCCTATGTATTTATTTCCTGTTAATACATCTTGTCATATTGTGTATGGATTTCATTTACAATGCTTATGTGATGCGTGAATGTATGTAATTATGTTGGTTAATTGAACGCAAGTAAGAATATCTATTTACACGGTGCTAACTGTGATTGTTTAGTAAGATAAGTAGAACACTTAAGATAACCTGGGAACATATAAAATACGTTTTCATATCATCACGAAAGTACTTGGATCACAGGTTAGGGCTACGCGAAGGTGAATCGTACTCCTTCGCAGAGGTACTAAAGGGCAGAATAAAGGGCTAGACTAATAGGGCCTTAGAGCTTAGTGACCTGCGTGAAAGCATGAACAGAGGTTATAAACCAACATCACGAACATCTCAGGGTGCAGAAAATTGGTTCTAGCATCCCTCCATACTGCTTCGGGTGAGACTTCAGTCCACGCTCCAAAGGCTGATGCTGAAAGGGCCAATAGTGTAGGGATTTGTTTGGCTAACTAATGCTGAACCTGGGTCAGGCCCCAGGCATCCAACAACTTTCTTGTCTATTTTTTCAATAGAATCCAAGCCCTTTATCCTCTTCAATTTCAAAGAATTTTTAGCAGATGCCATCCATGATAAGCTTGTCAATTTCTTCACAGATGAAGTGTTTCATTATTCCTCAGTATTGGTTTATATGTTTGCGTATTTTTAGGTAGGCAGGTTTCAATTTTCAGTGAGAAAAATGAATGAAGAAGGTGAACCCCAATCAGTTATATTCTGGACAACATTGGTGATGAAAGAAACAAAACATTTCATCTACAAGACATTTGTGGAGATGTTTGTTCACCCAGCAATGAGCCTCCTCAGTGGGATTGAAAAACCTAGGATCACTGAAGAAATAAGGAGAATTATGCAGTTGTCGAACCAAGCGAGAACAGGTGATTGGTACTTGTACCAAAATTAAACTGAAATAAGAGTGTATGGCTGTGAGTTGGCCCCATACAAGATGCCAAAGTTCCTCCCCATGAGTATCTTTGCACTGGAGTACATTAGACAAATGATTATTGTAGATGAACTACATTTTGTATCAGGTAAGAAAAAGTCTCAATTGAGGATCAAATCTCAGATTGGTCCCTTCATTTGTAACAACAAATCAGTAGGGGAGGAGGCATATAAAATATTTAAAGAAATGAACTTTACCCACAACTTCACATGGTCTTATGATCCATGGGGTATCATTTCCAAGAAGAGGGTAGAAAACAAGTCAACAACCTATATCCACACTCAAAGGCCTGAGATTGAAAAATACATGAGCTGGATTGAGTGGATGCTTGATACATTGCAGGAGGCCGAGGAACAAGTGATCTCTTCTTCCAGCATACAACTCCAAGACAGTAGGAAAAGTAGACCACAAAAGACAAAACATAAAAAGGAAAAGAACAAGAGTTGGGAATAACAGGAAAAGGAATAGAGAAGACCAGTCTCCAGAAATTGATACTTCTATAAGGGGATTCAAGTTGAAATATAGGAAAAAGTATAGAAAGCACATAGACATAGACAAAGGATCACCACAGCAAACAACAATCAACATAATTGATATTCCAGATTCATCCCCAGTTGGAGGGTAATCTTTTCCTACCACTCCAATTTCAGAAAGGCAACAGTCTCTTCAAGTGTCCTCATATTCAAAGGTGACTAAAGAAAAAGAAGAGACATTCTTTGATACATTCAGAGAGATCAAAATAAGAAATGAAATACTAAAAAAGAACACCTATACTCAGTTTTGGAAGTAGAGTGCAATTGCACAAGGCAAACTTCTCTCTGCCTTTGATTTAGAAAAGGGAAAAATGCATATGGCATTTTTGGAGGCATAGACAACAGAGCCTAAAACTCCAGCAGACTACAAGCAAACTTCTTTTGAGTTTGATGCCAGAAATTTCCATCCAATAGATTAGCTAGAAATGCACAAACAAATAGGGGAAATGATTTCATCTACTCTAACAAGCACTTCTATGAATTTGTTTAAAATGCAGGTGGCACTATCAAATGCTCAATCCCAGTTGAAAATGGAAAAGATTTCATCATAGTCAAAGGACAATAAAATCAAGTATTTGGAAGACTTAGTAATGAATATTATGTATGATCCCTCAAATATAAAAGTAGCTAAAGAAGTGATAACGAAAAAGAGTTAGATATTGTAGCCCTTAAGAGGAAACTCAAGATGCCTGCTACACATGACCCATTGACCAAGGAAATAGCAGAAACAAAGAACTTGAACGTTGATATGATGAAATTAATAGTGGAGTAGTTTATCTAGATCAAACAAATGGAAACAGAGATGGAGAAGATGGTGCAAGAGAAAGAAAAGGCAATGCGGATGGCCAGTACAACAATGGAGGCCCTTCCCATAACTACTCCCTCAAGCACAGTCACATGAGCAGGAAGTAGTACAAAACATTTGGTTAGATCAATGGAAGGCATGAATCTGCAAACTGAGGAGATAAAAACACTGGAAACCCAAGTCAGTGTGCTGCAAGACCAAATCAAAAGAGTTGAAAGAAATCACTTGGTGGAAATGCAAAGGGAAAGGCATTAATTGAGGCACTACAAAAATCAGAGAAAGAATCATTTGTTGGAAAAAATCAAGGGAGAGTTAAGGAAATTATTTGGCACAATATAATCGATGGTATGAATGAAATTTGGCCTAGCGTCCAAATTATCTTTGAGCAAAAAGAATAGTGGAGAAGGCTAAAGAATCCATTTCATATACTAATGTAGAGTTGGGAGACATGCCAGCAATAGCTAACATGATAATCAAGTTTTTGAATGTAATAAACAAGTATGAGCTGGAAGAGTTGGGACTGACGGATAGAACAGAGACTATACTACAAGTCAATAAGGTTCTAACCAAGATGAGCCTAAATGTGCAACTAGAAGAAAAATGTCAAGTTCTAGATCTGACAATTAACAAGTTCTTTAAAAGAATGCAACGTTTACATCAGAAAGGTCTCCCTTCTCTGTTTGTTATAAATGAAAAACTCATGGACAAAGGAGATTATGCCAAGAGACTCCAGGGCATGGCCACAGATGCTGCAAATATGTCCAACATCAAAGGCAACATAACAGGAAAGGCATTTCTGGAAGCTAATAGCAATTTAATTTACATTGAGCATGAACTTAAGCATGTATTTCTAGTCAAGCCGACATTTGCTAAGTACACTGAGGCTGACGAAATATACAGAAGATTAACTAAAATCAAAGTTCCAGATGAGGAAGCATGGAGTGAGCTATGTGATTATCAGGAGGAATGAGACAAGGATGATTAGAGTGCTAGCACAGACTTGAGTCAGCACCAGCCACATTAGCAGAACCACTACAGTCAAATTAATGTTTCAAGCAACATCATCCCTAAAAAAGAGGACCACCTGTTCTAGTTTTCTCAGCGTGGCCACTTCGTGGTTACATTAGTCATTTTTCATTTCACTGTAATAAATAATAGATTGCCAAGTGTGTAAGGAAAATCGTTGTAGTTTTGTTTAAATACTCCATATATTGTTGGACCCTAGTCATTTTGAACTATCTTTTCTTTGGAGCATTGTAATTTCGAGCTGGAGCATCAATAAAAGGACCATTTTCAAGATACTTAAACTGTTTTGACTTGGTGATGTCCTTCTTTCTATGTTGAATGTATCTCTGTTTATCAATTCATGCATCTTTGATTCTTATTGTAAAGCAAAAATTATAGTTTAAGATATGCTATTGGAGAACCTTACTACTATCTGTGTTTATAATCTAAATGTTTTCTATTGAAGTATGATTAAAAATACTTAAATTCTTTTTAAACGTGAGTGGTATCACTTTTCTATCATTTCATTTTTCACTCTTCTTTTAGATCCAGTAAAGATAGTTAGCTTGCCTTGTAAATGCTCTAGAAAATTGATGTTACCACCCAGTTTTGACTCCATAGCCCAATGGAAAATATTCTATAACGACCTGCCCCAACCAAACAAACAAACAACCAAGCAACCAAGTTACAAATCTCTTGATTTTTGTATCTAGCCTAACACATTAAAACACTAAAATTAAAGTTAAATCATCAACATACAGAGAGAGCCCTCTCTGAGTCTAGGAAGGCTAGGTCCTAGACTCATAAGTGGTTTGATGTATCTTTTGTGACTTTTGTCTTGCCGATATTCAAAATCATAGAACGATAACAGTATCAAGAGGTGGTTCAACAAGAAGTATGTAGGGAAGAACAACTTTAGTGTGGGTGACTTAGTCTTGAACTGGGATAAAAACCATGAGGACAAAGACAAACACGCTAAGTTTCAACCCCTACGGATTGGGCCATTCACAGTGCACAAAAGGCTTGGTCGACACCTTTATCATCTTCAATCACTTGATGGGATGATTGAATCTCTCCCTGTAAATTGTCCAAGACTTAAAACATTACTTCCAATGAAGATCTAGGGCAGTGCCCTTAACTGTGTACATAGTCTTTTCTTTCTTTTTTTCTTGAGTTTTGTTTTGTTTTCGTTACGTCAATAAGTGTTGTGTGTGTACATGTTGTGGCTTCTAAGTATGTGTATGGCCAAACTATAAAGAGTCTTGTGACACTTCAACATTTGGCTAGCCTTCTATACATCTTCCTTGTGTTGTTTATATCTTTTGGTTGATGAAGTCCTAACGAAAAATACATTATGTGCGTAAGGAGAGTTTTGGTCCAAGCATGAACTCATGTCTATTCCAGAAACCTCATGCCTACACTCGGTATTTATGTTTCGACGTCTTCATGCTTATCCTACTAGTAGAAACACAAAAAGTGAAAAATCTAAATGAGAAAACCTGGATTAGAGGTCTCTATATGCTTCTATGAAGGAACAACCTCTTTTTCTCTCAATAAGTTGGGATCCCTCTTTTTTCCCAAAATAAATAAGTGTTAATGCATAGTTCCCTTTAAAATAAATAAATAATGGCGAAAGAAGAGAAATGAATTTTGCCAGAGAGGTGAAGTAAGAAACTCCACTGGGGTACTGTCCAGGCTCTCTGGCAGTGAATAAATGTTTATGTTACTGGGCGACTCTGTAGGGCTACTGTCGAGTCTTACTCACATTGGAGCAACACCAAAGATGGCAATTTATACCCTAAAAATCTTAAGCTTGTGAGCTACACATCCCTTCCCAACTCGAAACATTGTGATATTGTTGATTATTTTGTTGTGTTCAACGAAGAAGGCATAAAGGGGAACGGGTCTATTCATTGGGTAAGTGGGAAGACCAAAGTAATCTGCACGATGAATCAATACTCCCTGAGATAGAGAATTTGGAATTCAACCAGTGTGTCGCCAAGTGTTGTAGCCACTACAAAATCCTTCAAAACTTTGGTTTACACTCAATTTCAGAGCCTTCCTTGGTCTTATACATTATTGTCACAAACATTAAAAATTATTTCATGAGCTTTCTTGAAGTGTTTTGTTCCCTTTTGCATGTTGGGTAAATCTTCATCTTTTGGCATGTTTAACTGTCATGCAATGTGTACAAGCCGATTTTGATGTTTTCAAAGGTCTGCCTTTGTGTATATGATTTTTTCTAACTATGTAAACATTGGTCGCCCTCATTTGCAAAGTTCAGAGCATTATCGCACAAGTGTCGCCATGGTCGTCCTAAAGTTCATCTTAGGTGTCGCACTTGTCATAACTTGTCATAAGATTGTCGTGCTGAGGGAAATTATTTGTTCATGTGTTCACAATCAAAGTTCATCACTATTTAAACCAATGTTAATGATCCCACACTTAGCTATTTTCGAAAAAAAATCTCGACTAAGAAACCTAGCTTCATTGGGCCTCTCCTAAGCTGTGCACTATGAAATATCAATCCTCTAACTGTGACCATGTTGCTTGGCACTACATAATGTGCAATTCATGCTTCCCATGACTATTGCACTACACAGTTCTATGCCTAAGCCTCGACGTTGATCTCAAGAATTGCACAATCATGTCCCATTCCATCCTAAACTACGCACTTCAAATCCTCAAGCATCAAGATCATCCCAAAAGTCCTTAAAATCTGCATCTGCACAGTATCCCAAACTCCCTCGACTCCCAAAAATACACAATTAACTCTCTTAGTGTCCAATCAACTAGCTCCATAAACTGCACAGTCTTGTCCCTCAGACCTTCCTAAGTTGCGCACTGTGCAGTATCAAGGCTCAAGATTTCCCCCTGGCTACTGGAACTGCACACTACACAGTCACTGAGTCCCTCTTACCAGCTTACACCTTATTCCGGGCTCATTTGGTGGATCAGAATGCATCATCTTAGAATAGGGGATTTTTGGATTCATGTCGTCTGGTCATGAGTGAATTGTAGGAATAGGTACCCTATCATGTCATGGAAAGATGATGAAAAAGGATAAGGAGGGAAGCATGTGTAAATACTCTCTTGTACTTGAACTTACAAGTTGAACGATCAAGAGAAAGTGAAGGGACATTAGTTTGAGACCACTATCCAAGACTTGAGACCATTGAAGATTCCTTATCACCAAGCCATACAGAGGTGAAAATAAAACATATTCAAGAAGAAATCCAGCACTCAGAAACAGTGGCTTGACATTTCCAGATCATCAAGTAGTCCATGTTAGTAATGTCATGTCATGTTATGTCATGAGTGGTCATATGCCACATCACTATTATGGATCATGTATATTGTATTCAAAATGTATTGTAAAGTGGAAGTCTAAAGGACACACATGGAATGTAAAGAGTCATGGAAGTTGAAAAGTCATAGGAAGTCAAACCTTCATGAGTGTAGTCAAAGAGTCACCCTTGGTTATATATACTCCTTCATTGTATAAGCAAAGGACTTTTCACCTTGGCTCCTCCCGTAAGGCATTAGAGAGATAAAATTGTTCTTTGAGGAGCAAGGAGTGGCTCCAATGCTCCACTACTGGAGCTAGTAATGTACATTATAAACATGTGTCTTCAAACTTTTGCTTAATAATATAATCCTTCAAGGCTAGCATGTTCTTCATGCATGGATTATCAATGTTTTTAAGATGATTATGCGGATGTTTGTATTTCATGTTTTCTTTCACATGTGCTAAGATAGTTGAACTATTTTAGTCATTTTAGTACTTATCTTATTGAGAATGTGTTGTAATGGTTGTTATTGTTGTCCCATCCTTGTGGACTATTCCACAGGATATTAGGCATATATTTCTTCATTTGTTGGTTGTAATGACTGTCACATCCTCTATGGACTATTTTGCTGGATGTTAGACGGATCCTTCTGGTTCATTTGTGTCTCTTATTGGGTGGTACTATTACCTCTCACTTAGAGGGTCACTTTTCTCCCCACTCCATAGTAGAAGATCCTTAACACATTTGCAATTGAAAACTCACCAGGAACACCTTCTTACTTTTTGAGGACACCATTGCTTCCCTCTCTCTTGTTGACAATTAGAGCCAAGGAAAATATTTAAGGACTCGGAAACCATGCCTTTATACCGGATGGGACTCTTAAACCAAATTGTGTGAGATCTAATTGGGACTTCACATTAAGGAGATCCCATAAATGTTAGCAGGTCCAACACCGTCAACATTTATGGCACTAGGAGGAGGGAACGAGAATTGTATGGTTGATAACCCCACCAACCCCAACCTTACTTCCTCTGGTCACGATAATCATATTCCTAGCAACTCCCCTACGCTTGTTCCTGAAGTTGGAAATTCTTCTTAGCCTGAGACTGCATAGAATTACGAACTCACATAGGAACAGCTTCGGGCCATATGCCCCATCACCTGAACGTTTATGAGAGTTAATGGACTGATACCTGGAATAGAGACTCTTCCTTATTTTCTGAAGAAGAATCAAACCAATCCTACTGGGATAGAGGTTTCAACAGTAACTGCAGAGTTGGTTCTCGCCACCCTTGAAGAGTTAGTAGACTCAAAAGAAAACAAAGAGAAACTAGAACAACTTGTAACCTTCAACGATGGTGATGGTGACAACGTAGTTCTCTCAGTCGATACTTCCCATGGGTTGGGCAGAGAAGAAGAAGAAGAAGACCAATCAGACTTTGAAGTAGAAGGGGAAGACATACAAGATTACATGGCAGACCAAGATCTAGATTGGATGACTCAGGGCCCACTTGCACTACCGGGTGTGTTACACAACATGCCAAGGCATCTAGAAAAGCTCCTAACAAAGAATGACCCTGACAGAGTAGTAAAGGCAGATGACTATCTAGACATATGCAAACACCTGAGGTACGATATGATGATGTTGTTGGAAATAATACTGAGAAGGGGGGGGTGAATCAGTATCAAGAATATTTCTTTTTCATAATCAGATTTATATATGCTACTTCAGAGAGGGGAACTAGCGTGTACATGCAACTGTCTTTAAGGCAACCAACGTTTATGTAGTAAACTTATGATTTAGCTAATTCATCATTTGTTTATCTTTAATCAGTGCATCAGTACTTCATCAATCATTAAATAGTGACCATGTGTAGTATAAACATAATAAACCATTACACATAAGAAACACACATGAACACAAATATTTAAGGTGGAAACCCAATGTGGGTGAAAACCACCTGCTGCTGTCGTCTCTGTCTTCTTTTAATAATAAGAAAATTTGTTTACAATCTTGTACTGGTGCAGACTCATACTAGTACGCAGGCTTCTACCTGTAGAAGGTTACAACCTTCTCTCGTTCTCTAGCTTCTACTAGTAGGGAGCTACAACCCCCTAGCTCTTATACTAGCTAATAAGTTTACTAGTACGTAGGTCCCAGCTTACAGAAAACTCCACTCTTCCACCAGGGACCATGTTTCATGAATTTTCAGAATGGATGCTCCTGGCACATATCAAAACATATGAAGACCTTGACTCATCAATAACTCGTCAGAAATTTAGAGACTCAAGCTTCATCAACCAACATGCAGTTAATCTGAAACAATCAGATCACTGTCATCAGAACACTATGTTGAACCCAGAAACCTGTATCAACATTCAGAACCAACTGAAACCTCAAAAATTCATTTGTCAGACTATATACACTACTTCAGTGAAGAAAACCTGCGTGTATACGCTACTTCCTTCAGCCCAACCTGCGTATACCTCTAAATATTTTGAATCATAAAATCTCTGAATCACAAACTGTACCAACCAGTAGTGTACTGAAAATCTACTGTCAACTTACAGAACTTTACATAGGCAGGAAACAAAAAACACTTCTTCTCACTTATACAATCAATCAAATATCAACCTCCTTATGCATTCACATTTACACCAGTTCTAAGAAGACTTCATTGACAGACAACAGTAAAATAGTAGGAGCAATAAATCAGCAATACTGATCTGATAGATCAGTCATCTCTGAACATCAAGTCTTTCTTTTGCATACGCTACTTGAAATAATAAAACCTGTGTGTATACGCTCTTTTGCTGAGACGAACCTGCGTACATATATGCAAATATTGACTTATAACTTTGCTGCAATTCTAGACTTCAAATAAACCCAGATCGTGATAGATAACAAATAAAACAGACACAAAACATCAGATCTAGCCTCAACCAATATCAGATCATTCAAGAATAAGTCATTTTAGGACCCATGGTCCTGATCCAATATTAAACTCAAGGTGCACATAAATATTTTAGACCTACCCCCAGACATAACCCTGCAACATAAAATATACTTTAGATAGAAGTATTCCTTAGAATCTTATTCACTTGCACATCTGGCCTTATGATACTCTCTTCTTTATATAGTTTTTGGCCTTTCTCAATACCATGGACCGAATCCACTTATGACCAATACCTTGGATCAAATACGACGGACCGAATACCTTAGACTAAATACCTAGGGTCAATATCATGGTCCAAAGATACCTTGGACCAAATACCTCATACCAAAACCATGGTTTTCAACATGTACGCGCTTTTCCTTTTGTGGGAGTGTGTGTGTACATTATACGTTATTTCTGTTCTGAGTACCTACGTGTATATGTTGCTTGGACTAAGTGAACCTGCGTGTATCTCGTAAACTGCTCTTACATCATCTTCTTCCTTCAACTTCTTTATTCTGATCAAAAGACCTTAGTTCCATCTTCCTGATCCTCTTTGCCACTGCCCTATTGCCTCTGAATATTCCTATTAGCCTCTTATCAAAACTGAGTTAACCTGTAGAGTTGCCATCAAGGACAATACTTGTATCATATTGCCAACAATCTCCCCCTTTGGACTTGACGGCAACCATGATGGTGTTGACTACTGCAAGTTGTAAAGACTATTAGAGATACCATACAACACCAAAACACCAAAATACTCTCCCCATTTGACATCAAGGGCAAAGGGCGGACCACTCTACTCTCCTCCTTTGCATGATGCTATCCATACTCCCCCTAAGTGCATGACGAGTCTGCAGAGGGATGATTCAATATAATAACATGACACTATAACTCAACAAAGTGAGTATGACCTCCCTATGACCATGAACTCATACATACATCAATCACCCAACCAAGTGGGGATACACCATAATTGACTCATCTACCGAACCAAGTGGGGATATACCAAAGTCTATACATGATAGAAATACAACAATTATTACATCATCCATCCCAAGGATATTTGGGAAATAAATTACATCATATGACCAATAGAACTCATTGAAATACAGACCATGATAGAAGAAGTTATATCACACTAATGACTGATGCAACTAAGAAATAGCTAAGTTCAGCAACCATAATGCCCACAATGTGGAATGTGAACACTCCCCCTGAACCTGTGCTACCACTGTTTTTTTTGTTAGAAAAACATATAAGCGCTTTCATCTAAGGCAACCCGTGTGTACCCACGTATATACTTCATGAAACCAGCATGTAGTAAAATTCATCTGAAAAACTGGATTTAACAATAGGATGATGCAACGAAAACTCCAAGCTTTTGTCTGAGATATTCAAAAGTTTCTCTGGGTAGTGGTTTAGTGAATATATCAGCAACCTATTCTTTGCAGGGGACATACTACAATTTGACCTTTTGTTCAAGCACTTTTTCTCATAGAAAATGGTACTTGATGGGTATGTGCTTGGTCTTGGAGTGCATGAATGGATTCTTTGAAATCCTGATGTCACTTGTATTATCACATAGAACGGAGATGGGTGGAGGACATGTGATCTAAATGTATTGTAAAGTTTGCATCATCCAAATTAGTTGTGTGCAGCAAGATGCAGCAGCCACATATTCTGCCTCAGTTGTAGATAAAGCAATTGAACTTTGTTTCTTGCTGAACCAAGACACTAACTTGGAACCCATATAGAATGCACCACCACTAGTGCTTTTTCTATCATCAACACTTCCTACCCAATCTGCATCTGTATATGCATGAAGAGTAAGATCTGCATCTCTAGGATACCATAGTCCAAAGTCTTGAGTTCCTTGAAGATATTTGAAAATTCTTTTGACTGCCTGAAGGTGTGATTCCTTTGGATTTGCTTGGAATCTTCCAACTATTCCTACTGCATGCATGATGTCAGGTCGAGTACCTGTTAGATAAAGCAGACTGCCAATCATGGATTTGTAAGTTGGTTGATGTACTGTTGTTGATTCATCATTTGAGCTTAGACTGCATCCTGTTACCATTAGAGTACATACAAGTTTAGAATCTTCCATCCGTACTTTTTCAAGATCTGCTTGAGATATTTGGTTTGGGAAAGAAAAATACCATCTTTAGTTTATTGAACTTGTAGACCAAGAAAATAGGTAGGTTCACGAAGCAAGGGCATTTCAAATTCTTGCTGCATTACTGAAGCAAAATTCTGACTCGTGGATTCTTCATTGCTACCAAAAATGATATCATCAACATAAACAATAATAATTAGCAATTTATCATTTTCAATCTTTGTATATAAATTGCTATCTGCAGAACCTTTTGTAAAACCTTATTGGTGTAGATATTTTTCAAGGCGGTAATACCAAGCCCTTGGAGCCTGTTTCAGACCATAGAGAGCCTTTTTGAGTTTGCATACATGTTTGGCATCATTTCCAAGAATGAATCCTTCTGGTTGTTCAATATAAACTTATTCTTCTAAATCTCCATTAAGGAAGGCTGATTTTACATCCATTTGGTATACTTTGAATTTCCGAAAATTGTAAAGAGCAAGAAACATTCTTATGGCTTCAAGTCTGGCAATAGGTGCAAAAGTTTCTTCAAAATCTATAACTTCTTGTTGAGCATACCTTTTACAAACAAGTCTGGCCTGGTTTCTAATGACTTCTCCATTTTCATTTAGCTTGTTCTTGAATATTCATTTAGTTCCTATAACATTTTTATCATGAGGTCTAGGAACTAATTCCCAAGTGTCATTGTTTTCAATTTGCTCAAGTTCTTCATCCATGGCCTTGACCCAATGTTGGCTTAGTGGGGCCTGACCTAGGTTCGGAAGTGATTTAGCCAAGCAAATCTCAGTACTACTGGCCCTTTCGACAATAGATCGCGGAGCGCAAACTAAGGTCTCACCCGAAGTAGTATGGGAGGGTACTAGAACGAAGTTTCCACACTCTGGGGATGTCTGATATGAGGTGATTGATACGCGGTCCAACCTTTGCACTTACTGCGCTACGCGCACCTGTGGGTACCCTGCACCCTGTGATACTGTCTTCGTGCAGTTCTAGCCGCAGAGCGACCTATGTTATTTGCCCAAGTCTTCCTTAATTAGTTTTCCTTAGCTGATTACTTAGATTAAATTCACATATAAGCATTCATACGAGTATTCATCAAGTGCGTGCAGTAAATAAACAGAGTAAAAGTAATGAATAACATCAACATAAAGATTCCAAAACAGATGCATAGAATAAACTTCTCTTTATTATCTTTCAATCCCAAGTATAGACCCGACTCCGCCCTGCACACTCAGCTGCAGGGGTTCGTGCACTCAGCTGCGGACTCTACTAGGCCTCTGCACACTCAGCTGCAGAGCCTCTTCCTACTATTACGACCCAGTACACTTCAACTTTCACTTTGTGCTCTTACCATGCCTTCACTATTCTATCTATTCTCTACTAAGCTTCAAAGTATCTTTACCCTTAGAGCCTCGCTCTATTTTTACAATCCCATGGTCCGCGGATCATGGGTAGGCCAACAAAACTTTACATTAAACTACAATATTTTAGGGCAGACAACCCTATGACTCGATTGTACACTTCGTGCTCCACGCCCGCACTTCGCAGAGTTCTACACCATCTGTTAGGGTCCCACCCTAACCCCCTTATTTATGTAATAGGATTGAGTCATAGTTATAGTTAAGTAAAGAGTCAATAAAGCCCATATTAATAATTGTATGTGGTTAACCCGCATTTAATGACGGGATTATAGTTAGTTGCAAATGGGCCATGGTATTAGATAGATGGTATTAATAAGAACCATGGTATTTCCCCATGGTATTGCATGTATGAATCCTATATAAAGGATAGAGACTACCTACGAGGAGGATCGTGTCATATTTTGTAATCGAGCTCAGCTCTATTGGAGGTTGCCCCCTCGAAGAGGCAAGTGAAATTTGCTTTCTGAATAATAAAATACTTGTTGTTATTGCTCATTGTTCTATGTTCTAGGTATATTTCTTCGCATATTTGGTATTCTGGTATCATCTTGCAAGTTAAGAGCATAACAAGTGGTATTAGAGTGCTTTCCAGGGCTGGTGGGATCTCCAATTTTTAGCAATTTTTTTTTTTTGGCTAGAGACGTGTTCTGGCATCTTTAAACCATGGGATCTATTGTTGAGCACATAAACTTGCGGATTTGGGGAGGCATGCATGCAGGAAATACAAGAGGTGGTCACTCTTGTTGGACTCCCTTGTAACCCCTGTGAGTACCCCTTCGAGTAGTAGCGCATTAGACAGAACCGCGCATGGATTGTCTTCCAAGTACCCTCTGGGTATATCAAAAGCCCCCTAGCTCCCTTGAAACCTCGCCATAGATAAACCGTCAGCCATCTTGCTGCTACAGTACAGCGAGAACAACACTCGAAGAGATTACTCGCCCGTACGATAGGGTAGTCGGGTTGTACGGCTAAGGGTACGGTTGATCCTCCTTAGTTAGCGCCCTGAAAAATTGGGCTGAGTACTACTATCAGACCCTTATGTATATTGCGATCTGTAGCACCTGACACTCCTGGAGACCATAGTTCCCTTCTCTATCTCGGGATCATGTATAATCTTTGCTAGATCAGATCTCATAAGTGGGGTTTTGCAGTAGTAGCAGCAATCAGTTCCACCATTCAGATTTATCCGAACAACCATTCAGATCTATTAGATCCATCAGATCCACAGCAGCAATCAGTTCCGCCATTCAGATCTATCAGATCAACCATTAAGATTTCTCAGATCCATCAGATCTGCCATCTAGATCTGAGTAAGTTGTGAGGGTTCCTATACCGGGGTGCGATTTTCGCAAGACTTTTGGCAACATTGACATTTCCGGGATTCGGCGACTTTAGTATTCCTAAGCAAGGAGTAAAACTCCGTTAGGAGTAAAAAAAAAGTCTGAGACCCCCCGGGGTGCTTATTGGTGATTTAGCCCATAAGAATCAGGACGACGAGCTGAGCAAGGTGGTACCATTCAATTATTAGCGCCAAAAAATTCGGGCAGTCCCAAATTTCAAGTAAATCAGCTCGGTGCATGGTACAAACTAGAAATCAAGCTATGGAAAATGAGAGGATGGACAGCCTTGAATCATCCTTGAAAGACATCCAAGTGCAGCTGAAGGAAATAACTACAGCACTCTCTAAGGGCAAGGTGGAGGCACGCGAGGAGGCATATATTGGCAATGAAAACAGTGAGGGTGAGTCTAGCCAGTCTCTTCACCTCTTTGGCACCCCCCAACCATCCCATCCGCGACCTCCCAAGTTGGACATGTATAAATTTGATGGCTCTAACCCGGCCGCATGGATAGCACAAATGGAGCAATATTTCACACTGAATTACATCCTGGATAATGCGACTCAGCTTAGTGTGGGTATCATGTACTTGGACAATGAAAGATGGCAATGGTGGCAATGGCATCAACGTTGCTATGGAAGGCCCTTGACGTGGGATACATTCAAAAAATCTCTTATGGATCACTTTGACCATGAATCTAACTTTTTGGGCCGTCTCACTAAGCTCAAACAGACAGGAACATTGGATGAATATATTGCAGCCTTTGAAGCCTTAGCTTTCCGCACTGGAGGTCTACAAGATGAGTTCTACACAGAATGTTTTGTCAGTGGTCTCAAAGAAGCCATACAAGCCCATGTTCGACTGCACCACCCTCCCTCATGGATGCAGGCTAGTAGGATAGCTCGTGAAGTAGAACGTGCGTTAGCGGCCCAGTCCAATCGCCCAAATTTCACCGCCAAGGGTCGCCCCCCACAGGCTCACAGCACTACCCAAACACTCAAGGTTCAAAAGGTGTCACCTGCAGAAATGGTGGAAAGAAGAAAGCAAGGATTATGTTACTACTGTGATGAAAAATACTCCCCCGGGCATAAATGCAAGGAGCCCAAATTCTTTCAAATTGATGCTATTGAACACAGTTCATCAGAGGAAGCCCCGCCACTTGAGGAACCAGAGGAGGAAGAAGAGGACAACCAGAATGGCAATGTACCTGAAGAACCATTTATTTCGCTGCATGCTTTGGCAGGGATTTCTTCGCCTCAAACTCTCAAAATCAGAGGTTTTATTAAGCATTTCCTAGTAGTAGTCTTGATTGATAGTGGAAGTACACATAATTTTATCCATCAAAGAGTCGCGGAAGCAGTGCATTGTTTTGTACAAGCAGTTTCTAACTTCCAAGTCCAAATTGCTGATGGGGGAACAATGAAACGTGAAGGCCGTTGTGAAAATGTCAAACTTCAAATGGGGGATTATCAGTTAAATACCCACATGTTTGCCATACACATGGGAGGGTGCGACATTGTCCTAGGTGTTGAATGGCTTCGCACACTTGGCCCAATCACAATGGATTTCCAGGAGTTATATATGAGCTTTAAGTAGAACAACCACACACATACCCTCCGTGGACTCCAGGCGGGAGCTCCCTCTATCATCAGCTCACATCGGATGGAAAAATTGTTAAAAAAGGGCCATCATGGAGTTATAGCTCAATTTAATGCCATCCAGGCCTTCGAACCCCATTCTCTTCAGATTCATCTGAGATGCAACAGATCTTAAATAACCATCTGCCAGTCTTTGACAAGCCTCATGAGCTTCCACCCTCGAGAGGGGAACATGATCATAGCATCACTTTGGTCCCAGGGGCCCAACCACCAAATGTGCGCCCATATAGATATCTGTTCGCCCAAAAGAATGAAATAGAAAAAATAATCAAGGAACTTTTGGAAGCAGGCGTCATTCGTCCCAACATTAGTCCTTATTCATCACCGGTGGTCATGGTGCTCAAGAAAGATGGGGAATGGCGTATGTGTCCAGACTTCAGGGCCCTTAATAAGTTGACAGTCAAAGATAAATTTCCCATCCCGGTTGTTGATGATTTGCTGGATGAACTAAATGGGGCTCAATTCTTCACTAAGCTAGATCTTTGCTCAGGCTACCACCAAATTCGCATGAAAGAAGTCGACATTCCAAAGACTGCTTTCCAAACTCATGAAGGCCATTATGAGTTCCTGGTCATGCCCTTCAGTCTTTGTAATGCCCCATCCACTTTTCAGAGCCTTATGAACCACCTGCTCAAACCATATCTCAGAAAATTTTTCCTTGTTTTCTTTGATGACATCCTCATCTACAGTCGCACTTGGGCCACACATCTTTAGCATGTCGATCTGCTCTTGCAACTGCTCCACGAGAATAAATTATTTATTAAGATGTCCAAGTGTTCTTTTGGCATGGAAGAAGTTGAGTATTTGGGCCACATTGTGGGGTGTGAAGGTGTCAGGGTGGACCCCAAAAATATCCAGGCAATGCAGGATTGGCCTCAACCTAAGACCTTGAAGAGCCTGAGAAGATTTTTGGGTCTCACGGGCTACTATGGCAAATTTGTTCGCAATTATGGTCGCATTACGAGGCCCCTCACTCAACTCCTCAAGAAAAATTCATTCCTTTGGAATGATGAAGCACAACAGGCCTTTACAGCTCTCAAAAATGGCATGTGTTCCACTCCAGTCTTAGCACTACCTGACTTCACCAAATCTTTTGTCATTGAATGTGATGCTTCAGGTACGGGTATTGGGGCGGTCTTAATGCAGGAAGGTCGACCCTTGGCCTTCACAAGCCAACAACTAAGTGGGAAGAATCTAGGACAATCTACCTATGAGAAGGAGATGATGGCCATCTTACATGCAGTAGATACCTGGAGACCATACTTATTCGGGCGACGCTTCCAAATCCGCACAGACCATCGAAGGCTTAAATATTTTTTGGAGCAATGCCTATCCTCACGACAACAAAATAAATGGCTCGCCAAAATGTTGGGATATGATTATGAGATAATTTACAAGAAAGGGCGTGAAAATATTGTAGCAGATGCATTATCTCGCCAATTTGAGGAGGAAAGTACCCTGCTCGCAATTTCTCTTCCCATTCCAAAATGGATTGAAGAGGCTCGCAAGGAATGGTTTTCACATCCCTGGCTCTCCCAACTCATTACTCAATTGCAGGCGAATCCAAATTCCACCGAGGGCTACTCGTGGCAGGATGAGATTCTTCGCCACAAGGACAGAGTCGTAATATCACCAACATCCACCCTCAAAAGCCGCATTTTGGTGAAGTTGCACTCATCTCCCACTACAAGACATTTAGGCTTTCAGAAGACGTATGCTCGCACTCGAAGATCATTTTTTTTGGACAGGCATGAAAAAGGACATTCTTACTTTTGTAGCTGAATGTGACGTCTGTCAGCGCCACAAAGGAGAGACAGTCAAAGCACTAGGCACATTACAACCATTGCCCATCCCGACATCAATATGGATGGAGGTTTCTATGGATTTCATTACAGGTCTTCCAAAGTCAGGAAACAAGTCAGTCATCATGGTGGTTGTGGACAAACTTTCTAAGTATGCTCATTTTTGTGCCCTACCCCACCCTTTTACATCGACTTTGGTCACTCAATATTTCATGGATCAGATCTTCAAATTGCATGGCATGCCCACTTCCATTGTGTCTGATCGTGACCCGGTCTTCACCAGTAACTTTTGGCAGGAACTCTTCTGGCTACAAGGTACCCAACTACAACTCAGTACTTCCTATCATCCACAAACTGATGGTCAAACTGAAGCAGTCAACAAATGTCTAGAAACCTACCTTAGGTGTTTCACTTCAGAAAAGCAACATCTCTGGGTACAGTGGTTACCTCTAGCTGAATGGTGGTATAACACCAACTATCATGCCACCACCAAAATGACTCCATATGAAGCAGTTTATGGTCAATGCCCTCCTTCCCCTACTTCTTATATCAAGGGGTGCTTGAAGGTACAAGAAGTGGATCAACTCCTACAGAACCTCACAACCATGCTGGCCCATCTTAGAGAGAATCTTCATCAAGCTCAAAACCGCATGAAGCAACAGGTAGATCAGCATCGCTCAGAATGCCAATTTCAAGAATGGGATCAGGTATTTTTGAGGCTGTAACCATATAAGCAAACATCACTCAAAGACAAGGGTTGTTAGAAACTATCTCCAAAATTCTACGGACCGTATCAAGTACTTCAGCATTAGAGAAGTGGCCTACAAGCTAGCTTTGCCACCCACTGCAAAAATCCATCCAGTTTTCCATGTCTCATGCCTCAAGAAAGTGATTGGGAACAATTGCGAATTCAAACCAGTCTACCTAAACTGGATGAAGAAGGGTCAATCTAGCTCCAACCTAAATAGGTCCTGGACACATGAGAACAACACCTGCATGGCCGCATGATCAAGGAAGTCTTCGCCAAATGGAAAGACACCTCTCCGGAAGATGCAACCTGGGAACCAGCCACTATTTTTCAGCAGTTTCCGCAGCTTCAGCCTTGAGGACAAGGCTATTCTTATGGGGGAGGGCATGTTAGGGTCCCACCCTAACCCCCTTATTTATGTAATAGGATCGAGTCATAGTTATAGTTAAGTAAAGAGTCAATAAAGCCCATATTAATAATTGTAAGTGGTTAACCCACATTTAATGACAAGATCATAGTTAGTTTCAAATGGGCCATGGTATTAATAAGAACCATGGTATTGCCCCATGATATTGCACGTATGAATCCTATATAAAGGATAGAGACTCCCTACGAGGAGGATCGTGTCTTATTTTATAATCGAGCTCAGCTCTATTGGAGGTTTCCCCCTCAAAGAGGCAAGTGAACTTTGCTTTCTGAATAATAAAATACTTGTTTTTATTGCTCATTGCTCTATGTGCTGGGTATATTTCTTTGCATATTTGGTATTCTGGTATCGTCTTGCAGGTTAAGAGAATAACACCATTTTTTACCAAAACTTGGGCTTTGAGCCCAAAAACCTGTTGCAGGGGATCCCATGCCCAACACCCAACATTCATCTTTGCATGCTTCATTTACATTTTGAGGTTCGATGAAGGATAGTAATGCTAGATAGCTTGAGGTCCCTGTAATAGTTCTTCTTGTCTGTACACCAACCTCCCTTTCTCCTAAAATTTGAGTTTCTAGATGATTTTTCTGAACATACCTGGACGAAGTCTTTTCTTCTACCATTATCTCTTCTTCTGGTGCTTCATTGGTTTTTTCTTCAATATAATTTTGATTTGATGTGGGAAAATAATCCCCGTCTTCCTCATTGTCATAATCTTCTGTTGATTTTATCTGTTTTGGATTTATGCATGCTTCATCAACTACAACATCAATGCTTTCAACAATTTTCCCAAGTCTTTTATTATAACATTTATATCCTTTACTTCTATAAGAATAACCAAGAAGAATCCCTTCATCTACTCTGGGTTCAAACTTACCAAGCTTTTCATCCGTCCTTTTGATAAAACATTTGCTTTCAAAAACTTTAAAGTATTTTATAGTAGGAGTCTTACCATACCAAAGTTCGTGTGGAGTTTGAGTGCTATTTACCTAAACATTTTCTTTGTTGAGAATAGTCATGGTAGCGAATGAAACTTCACCCTAGAAGGTTGCAGGAGTTCCAGATTGATCTAGCATGGCTCGAGCCATTTGTTGAATTGTTCTGTTCATCCTTTCTACTACACCATTTTTATAAGGTGTTCTTGCAGTGGAGAATTCCCTTTTTATTCCATGTTGTTCACAAAAGTCAAAGAATTCATCTGATATGAATTCCCCTCCCCGATCAGATATGAGGCATTTGATTTTTCGATCGGATTCATTTTCAACCAAAGATTTGAAGGCTTGGAACTTTTCAAATGCTTCATCTTCTTTCTTTAGAAGACCTATCCAACACATTTTGGAAAAATCATCAATGAACAAAATAAATTATTCTTCTCCACGAGGTGACTTTTTCCTTGTTGGTCCACATAAATCAGTATGAATAAGTTCAAGAGGCTTACTAGATGACCCTTCTTTTTCCATGAAGTGAACTCTGGTTTGCTTACCGATTTGACATGGTTTGCATATTGTATTTTATGGGATGCTGATATCTGGAAGATCACGAACAACCTTGAGTCTGTATGCTTTTCTTATTTGAGAAAAGCTTAGATGTCCCAATCTTCTATGACACAGCCAATTTTCATCATTTTTTCTTAGTAGCACTATTGTTCTCCTTTGAGTATGTATAAGTTTTTTGGAGTTCTTGTACCTTTGATCATGGTATCTCCTGTATCAAGCTCACGAACAACACATCCGTTTGATCGAAACACCACTTCATTTCCTTGATCACACATTTGACTGACACTCAACAGGTTATGCTTTAAACCATCTACATACATAACATTTCCAGCTTTAACATTTTCGTTCAAGAAAACAAAACCTTTACTTTTTATGACAGCTGGAGTGTCATTTCCAAATGAGACATTCTTTTCCTTTTCTAAGGCATTATATGAGTGAAGTTTCTCTTTGTCACCTTTTCATATGGTTGGAGCATCCACTGTTGATGTACCACTGATTTTCTTGTTCTTTTGCATACAAGGCTATACCACATCTTTCTGTTTGAGATTCTTTCCTTCTCCATATCTTGGGTTTTAATGGTGTTTGCTCCTTTTGAGGTGTTTCCTGAAATTTGCTCCTGCATTCAGATTCTTCATGACGAAAGTTGTTACAAATTGAGCATTCTATTTCATTTTCAAGAGGAGAAAAGTTATTATAGGAACTTATCTTGATCCCTGTTACGTTCCTTTGATTTTGTGCTTCTCTAGTCATGATGGTTTTGTAAGCAACGCATTGAGTAGCGTTGTGCCCAAAATTATGACATGAAAAACATTGCCCATTAAAGAAGTTTCTGTGACTATCGAATATATTTACCTTTTGATTGTAGTTTCTATTGATATTCATCTTTGGAGCAAATTGATTATGATTTGCCTAAGGTTGGTTGTGTCTTCTATTGATATTCATCCTTGGAGCAAATTGAGTATGATTTACCTGGTGATAAGCTTTATGCCTTTGCTGACGATTGTCATACTGTTCACTGGTATTTGCTGCATCAAGATAGCTTTTGGTGGAGGTTGACGGCTTCTGTGATTGAGATGCTTCTTCAATATATCTCAAAAGTAGTTAGGATTCCGTGAAGTTGTGTCATAGTGATATTCTGCAGATCTTGTTTTTCTTCTATGGCAGACACTTTTGATTCAAATTTAGTAGACAAGGATCTCAAAATTTTCTCAACTAAGGTAACTTCCTTTAATTCTTCACGTAGATTCTTCATACAATTAACAACCTCATCTATACGTAAGAAGTAACTAGCTATATTCTCATCACTATGCATCTTAAGAGTTTCATACTAAATTCTGAGAGTTTGAAGCTTAGCACGTTTTACCTAAGAGTCTCCTTCGTAGCTCTGAATGATTTTGTCCCATATCTCTTTGGCTGATTTGAGCTGCATGACTTTGACAAACTCCGATTGTGACAAACTTCCCAAGAAAGTATTGACACTTTTGGCATTAGTTTCAAATTGCTTTTTATCTGCAATGTCTGTAGGAATTGTTCTTGGAAATTTATATTCTCCTTCCACAATTCCCAGACATATGTTCCAATAGATTGTAGATAGGCTGTGGTTCTTATATTCCAATAGATTGGTGGTCTGATGGATACCATGCTTTCATGATTATTCATCTTGATGGATCTTCCTTCAAGTGATCAAGCTTCTTCTGAAGGACCTGCTCTGATACCAATTGTTGGAAATAATACTGAGGGGGGCGGGGTGAATCAGTATCAAGAATTTTTCTTTTTCATAACCAGATTTATATACGCTACTTTAGAGAGGGGAACTAGTATGTACACACAACTATTTTTAAGGAAACCAACGTTTATGCAGTAAACTTATGATTCAGTTAATTCATCACATGTTGATCTTTAATCAGTGCATCAATACTTCATCAATCATTAAACAGTAACCATGTGCAGTATAAACATAATAAACCATTACAGATAAGCAACACACATGACACCAAGCTTTAAGGTGGAAACCCAATGTGGGTGAAAACCACCTGCTGCTGTCATCTCTGTCTTCTTTTAATAATAAGAAAATCTGTTTACAATCTTGTACTAGTGCAGACTCATACCAGTACACAGGCTTCTATCTGTAGAAGGTTACAACCTTCTCTCGTTCTCCAGCTTCTACTAGAAGGGAGCTACAACCCCCTAGCTCTTGTACTAGCCAATATGTTTACTAGTACGTAGGTGCCAACCTACAGAAAACTCCACTCTTCCATTAGGGACCACGTTTCATGAATTTTCAGACTAGATGCTCCTGGCACATATCAAGACATATGAAGACCTTGACTCATCAATAACCCATCATAAATTTAGAAACTCAAACTTCATCAACCAACATGCAGTTAATCTGAAAACATCAGATCACTATCATCAGAACACTGTGCTGAACCCAGAAACCTGTATCAACATTCAGAACCAACTAAAACCTCAAAAATTCATGTGTCGGACTATATATGTTACATCAATGAAGAAAACTTGCTTGTATATGTTACTTCCTTCAGCCCAACCTGCGTATACTTCTAAAGATTTTGAATAATAAAATCTATAAATCACAAACTATACCAACCAACAGGGTACTGAAAATATACTGTCAACTTACAGAACTTTACAAAGGCAGGCAACAGAAAACACTTCTTCTCACTTATACAATCAATCAAATATCAACCTCCTTATGCATTCAGATTTATATTCAGATTTAAGAAGACTTCATTGACAGACATCAATAAAATAGAAGCAACAATAAATCAGTAATATTGATCTGATAGACCAGTCATCTCTGAAAATCAAGTCTTTCTTTTGTATATGCTACTTGAAAGAACAGAACCTGCATGTATACGCTCTTTTTCCAAGACGAACCTGCATACAAATCTGCAAATATTGACTCAGAACTTTGTTGCAATTCTAGACTTCAGACGAACCCAGATCATGATAGATAATGAATAAAATAGACACAAAACATCAGATCTAGCCTCAACCAATATGAAATCATTCAAGAATAAGTCATGTAAGGTCTTATGATCCTGATCCAATATTGAACTCAAGGTGCACATAAATATTTCAGATCTAGTCCCAAACATAACCCTGCAACATAAAATATACTTCAGATAGAAGTATTCCTTAGAATCTTATTCACTTGCACATATGGCCTTATGATCCTCTCTTCTTTATATAGTTTTTGGCCTTTCTCAATACCATGGACCGAATCCACTTAGGACCAATACCTTGGATCAAAAACCATGGACCAAATACCTCAGACTAAATACCTAGGGTCAATATTATGGTGCAAAGATACCTTGGACGAAATACCTTGGACCAAAACCATGGTTTTCAACATGTACACGCTTTTCCTTCTGTGGGAGTGCGTGTGTACGTTATACACTCTTTTTGTTCTGAGTACCTGTGTGTATATGTTGCTTAGACTAAGTAAACCTGTGTGTATCTCTTAAACTGCTCTTACATCATCTTCTTCCTTCAACTTCTTTATTATGATCAAAAGACCTTAGTTCCATCTTCCTGATCCTTTATGCCACTGCCCTATTGCCTTTGAATATTCATGTTGGCATCTTATCAAAACTGAGTTGACCTGTAGAGTTTCCATCAAGTACAATACTTGTATCATAATGCCAACAATCTCCCCCTTTGGACTTGTTGGCAACCATGATGGTGTTGACTGTTGCAAGCTGTAAAGACTGTTAGAGATACCATACAACACCAAAATACCAAAATACTCTCCCCATTTGACATCAAGGGCAAAGGGCGGACCACTCTACTCTCCTCCTTTGCATGATGCTATCCATACTCCCCCTGAGTACATGCCGAGTCTGCAGAGATATGATTCAATATAATAACATGACATTATAACTCAACAAAGTGAGTATGACCTCTCTATGCCCACGAACTCATACATACATCAATCACCCAACCAAGTGGGGATACACCATATTTGATTCGTCTGCCCAAACAAGTCGGGATATACCAAAGTTTATACATGACAGGAATACAACAATTATTACATCATTCATCCCAAGGATATTGGCAAAATAAATTACATCATATGACCAATAGAACTCATTGAAATATAGACCATGACAGAAGAAGTTATATCACACTAATGACTGATGCAACTAAGAAATAGCTGAGTTCAGCAACCATAATGCCATAAATGTGGAATGTGAATGCTTCCCTTGAACATCTGTTTCCACTGTTCTTTTTTTTTAGTTAGAAAAACATATACACGCTTTCAGGCAAGGCAACCCGCGTGTACCCGCGCATATACTTCATGAAACCAGTGTGTAGTAAACTTCCTTGAAAAATTGGATTTAACAGCAGGATGATGTAGCGATAACTCCTATCTTTTATTTGAGATATTCAAATGTTTCTCTGGGCAGTGGTTTAATGAATATATCAGCAACCTGTTCTTTGGAGGGGACATACTCCAATTTGACCTTTTGTTCAAGCACTTGTTCTCGTAGAAAATGGTACTTGATGGGTATGTGCTTGGTCTTGGAGTGCATGACTGGATTATTTGAAATATTGGCACTTGTATTATCACATAGAATGGAGATGGGTGGAGGACATGTGAGCTGAATGTCTTGCAAAGTTTGCATCATCCAAAGTAGTTGTGTGTAGCAATATGCAATAGCCACATATTCTGCTTCAGCTGTAGATAAAGCAATTGAACTTTGTTTGTTGCTGAACTAAGACACTAACCTGGAACCCATATAGAATGCACCACCACTAGTGCTTTTTCTATCATCAACACTTCCTGCCCAATCTACATCTGTATATGCATGAAGAGTAAGATTTTCATCTCTAGGATACCATAGTCCAAAGTCTTGAGTTCCTTGAAGATATTTGAAAATTCTTTTGACTGCCTGAAGGTGTGATTCCTTTGGATTTGCTTGGAATCTTCCAACTATGCCTATTGAATGCATGATGTCAGGTCGGGTACCTGTTAGATAAAGCAGACTGCTAATCATGGATATGTAAGTTGGTTGATGTACTGCTATTGATTCAACATTTGAGTTGAGACTGCATCCTGTTACCATTGGAGTACATACAAGTTTAGAATCTTCCATTCCATACTTTTTCAAGATCTGCTTGAGATATTTGTTTTGTGAAAGAAAAATACCATCTTTAGTTTGCTGAACTTGTAGACCAAGAAAATAGGTAAGTTCACCAAGCAAGGACATTTCAAATTCTTGTTGCATTACTGAAGAAAAATTCTGACTCATGGATTCTTCATTGCTACCAAATATGATATCATCAACATAAACAATAATAATTAGCAATTTATCATTTTCAATCTTTGTATATAAATTGCTATCTGCAAAACCTTTTGTAAAACCTTGTTGGTGTAGATATTTGTCAAGGCAATAATGCGAAGCCCTTGGAGCCTGTTTCAGACCATAGAGAGCCTTTTTGAGTATGCATACAAGTTTGGCATCATTTCCAAGAATGAATCATTCTGATTGTTCAATATAAACTTCTTCTTCTAAATCTCCATTAAGGAAGGCTGAATTTACATCCATTTGGTATACTTTGAATTTTCAAAAACTGGAAAGAGCAAGAAACATTCTTATGGCTTCAAGTCTGGCAACAGGTGCAAAATTTTCTTCAAAATATATACCCTCTTGTTGAGCATACCCTTTACAAACAAGTTTGGCCTAGTTTCTAATGACTTCCTCTTTTTCATTTAGCTTGTTCTTAAATATCCATTTAGTTCCTATAATATTTTTATCATGAGGTCTAGGAACTAATTCCCAAGTGTCATTCTTTTCAATTTGCTCAAGTTCTTCATCCATGGCCTTGACCCAACATTCATCTTTGCATGATTCATTTACATTTTGAGGTTCAGTGGAGGATAGTAATGTTGGATAGCTTGAGGTCCTTGTAATAGTTCTTCTTGTCTGTACATCAGCCTCCCTTTCTCCTAAAATTTGAGTTTCTGGATGATTTTTCTAAACATACCTGGATGAATTCTTTTCTTCTACTATTATATCTTCTTCTGGTGCTTCATTGGTTTTTTCTTCAATATAATTTTGATTTGATTTGGGAAAGTAATACCCATCTTCCTCATTGTCATAATCTTATGTTGATTTTATCTGTTTTGGATTTATGCATGCTTCATCAACTACAAAATCAATGATTTCAACAATTTTCCCAATTCTTTTATTATAACATTTATATCTTTTACTTCTGAAAGAATAACCAAGAAGAATCCCTTCATCTGTGTTGGGTCCCTATAATACTAGTGATTACCCCATTACTATTGTAGTTATACCCCTTATTTATATTGTTGTGCCCCTATTACCCCCATATTTTTATTTCTGTGCCCCATAGAATCCCTCTATTGTTATTTTTGTGGCTTTATATTATTATTGTTATGTCGGCTAGATTATATTGTGACTCCTTAGACTCCTATATATAGAAAGGAGGTTTTGTCATTTGAATCATCCAAGAATTGTTCATTTATGTAATGTAAAGGAGGTTGCCCCCTCGAAGAAGCTGAACTCTAAGGTGTTGATCTATCTTTTCTATCTTCTCTTGAGCTGGTTTCATAACATTTGGTATCAGAGCTTTGGATTCTAGGGTTTCGTTGCTCCAAACAGGTCATCGTGGCATTTTCACTATAACTTTTTTTCTGTGATGTTTCAGAAGTCGCAAAAAAAACCCATTTGAGAAAAAATCGCGCTAAACCTTGGGTCCAAATTTCAGAGCTTTTCGCGTGATATTTGCGGAGATATGATCTGAGGAAGTTGGTCTTTTTGCTGACTCCTGAATTACATTCAAAACAGGTGACCTGGGGAAAATCGTCATAACTTTCTCTCTGGGAATCAGATTGAAATCTCATAAGAAGGTACAGAAAGAGGACGGACCGTAGTTTCTTGTATATCTTTTTCAGAACCAAATATCCAAAATTGTACACGTGGCACTTCATACAACTTCGCTCTTCTGGAAAGGTCTATAATCAGGTCATCTTGGGGGATTGTGCATAACTCTTCCTTGGAGAATCCAATTTGGATCAGACTGGTGGCATTGGAAAGAGGACACAAAGAGCTACTACAGGTCACAAATTCAGAACTAGATGATTGGAAAGTACAGAGATACATCAGAGGCAATATCGAGCTCCTACAAAGAGAAAAAAGGTGGTGTAGATTTTTTAAAATTTTTGCTTAAGCTTGGTTTGAAAATTTATTTTGAAGGAATTCAAAGGGCATAGTAGAGCATTATTATCGGTAACTTATGCCCCAAGGAAAGAAAATGCAAACACCTAGTAAGGAACCTGAAAGCTCTAGCATGACTCATGAAGAAGAGGAAGAAATGCTACATGATATATCAAAATTACAAGAACAAGTGCAACAAATGTCACGCTCACAAAAGTTAACAGAAGCTAAGATAAATGGCGTGGAAGCTAAGATGAATGGCATGGAAGCTAAGATGGAAAATTTGAAGATAGATTTCAACACAAATTTGAAGACAAACATGGCAGATTTGAAGACAGATTTGACAAATTTTCTACAAGAAATACTTACTAATGGTGAAAAGGTAGTAAAGGAAACTCATGATGAGAACAAAAGAAATGTTAATCATGATTCCATAGACGCTAATGTTGGATCAAAGAATCACCATATTCCAAAAATCAATATGAGGAAGTTTGATGGCAAGGATCCCGCCACATGGATATTACAGATGGAACAATTCTTCGATCTCAATAATGTGCAAAAACGCACAAAAGGTACGTATGGCAACTGTATATTTGGAACCAAATCAGTTTGTATGGTATCAATGGCTTTTTTCTCGTAAACAATTTATCACTTGGGCAATTTTTACGGAAGAATTGATAGCACATTATGAGGATACAAAAAGCAACACTTTTTTAGCCAATTGATAAGTCTCAAACAAAAGGGTTCAATAATGGAGCACATTGAGGAGTTCTAAAAATTGAACATAAGGGTAAAAGATATTCCAGAGGAGCATAGGATTGATGTGTTCATAGGGTCTTTAAAGGATAATATCCAACATGATGTTCGCCTTTGGGAACCTGATTCATTAGAGAAGGCATTCAGGTTAGCAAGAAAAATGGAAAGCAAAATTATGGCAACTAGGAAGCATACCACTCACAACTATAAAGACGGAAGTGTTGTTGCCCCTAGTCTTCCACAACCTACAAGGTTGACACCACAACAATTGGAAGAAAAAAGAGCAAAAGGGCTTTGTTACAATTGTGATAGAAAATACACAAAAGGTCATAAGTGTGCTGAGAAGAAATTATTCTACATAGATTGTGAAGAGGAAGAAGAAAAGGAGCAAGAAAGGTCAAAAGAAGAGGATATACTCCAGGAACAAAGCCTATATGAAGAACAAATAAATCCGACCATATCTTGTAATGCATTGGCGGGAATTACCACTCCTCAAACCATCAAGATAGAAGGACAAATCAAGAAGAAAAAGGTAATAGTGTTGATTGATTCAGGAAGCACCCACAATTTTATTCATTGTAGGGTAGCAAAAGAATTGAATTGCTTCCTATATCCAGCACCAGAGTGTCAAGTGATGATTGCAAATGGAGGAACAATAAATTGCTCTGGAAAGTGCCATAATATCAAGCTATCCATGGGAGAATATGTATTGACTAGCCCAATGCTTTCCATTCCAATGGGAGGTGCTGATGTTGTACTAGGAGTCCAATGGCTACAATCCTTGGGTACAATAGCTTTTAATTTTCAAGAACTTTTCATCAAATTTTCTACGGAAGGAAAGGAAGTTGAATTAAGGGGTATTGCAAGGAAAACAGGAAAGATAATCAACTCTAATGGCATGACTAAGCTTCTAAAAAAGAGCAAAGAGGTGTAATTGCACAATTATGTTCGCTAGATGTTTCCACATTGGAATCATCTATTTCTCCAGATCTCCAAAAAGTCCTGGACAATCATTCCAAGGTATTTGAGACTCCCAAAGGTCTCCCACCTATGCGTGATCATGATCATGCTATTCATCTGATTCCAGGAAGTGTTCCTCCAAACATCAGGCCGTACAGATATCCCTATGTCCAAAAAAGTGAAATTGAACGTATGGTTGCAGAAATGCTAGAGGCTGGTATAATTCAACCGAGTCAAAGTTCTTTCTCAGCTCCAGTAGTATTGGTGCACAAGAAGGATGGATCATGGCGCATGTGTCCAGATTATAGGGAGCTCAACAAGCTCACTATTAAAGATAAGTTCCCCATTCCTGTCATTGATGAATTACTGGATGAATTGCATGGATCAATTTACTTCACCAAGTTGGATCTTCGTTCGGGATATCATCAAATCAGAATGAAGATTGAAGACATTCTAAAAACGGCATTTAGAACTCATGAGGGTCATTATGAATTTTTGGTCATGCCTTTTGGCCTTACCAATGCACCTTCAACATTTCAAGGTTTGATGAATTCAATTTTCAAACCATTCCTTAGAAAATTTGTGTTAGTATTTTTTGATGATATACTAATCTACAACAAGTCTTGGAAGGATCATGTTGAACATGTTGAAAGGGTGCTACAACTATTGGAGGAGAAACAATTATATGCAAAAAGATCCAAATGTTTCTTTGGAGTCCAGGAGGTGGAATATTTGGGTCATATTGTATCTCATGAAGGAGTTAAGGTAGACCCTAGCAAAATTAAAGCCATTAAGGAATGGAAAATCCCCACATCCATAAAGCATCTGCGAGGATTTCTTGGGTTGACAGGGTATTATCGCAAGTTTGTTAAGAATTATGGGAGAATAGCAGCACCTCTAACAACATTATTGAAGAAAGATTCATTTTCATGGACTCCGGAAGCAACAAAGGCCTTTGAACATCTTAAAGAGGCAATGTGCCAAGCACCGGTCTTAGCTACACCAGACTTCACAAAAACCTTTATTGTGGAATGTGATGCTTCAGGAAATGGAATTGGTGCTGTTCTAATGCAAGATGAAAGACCCATTGCTTTTGAAAGTCGTCCAATCAAGGGAAAGTTTTTAAGCAAAGCTATTTATGAGAAGGAAATGTTGGCAATACTCCATGCACTTAAGAAATGGCGACCCTACCTAATGGGAAGACACTTCAAGGTAAAAACGGATCATGATAGCCTTAAATACTTTTTAGAACAAAGATTATCCTCTGAAGAGCAACAAAAGTGGGTCACAAAGATGTTGGGTTATGACTTTGAAATCATCTACAAAAAAGGGAAGCAAAATGTGGTGGCAGATGCACTCTCAAGAAAGGATGAGGATGTGGAAGCATTGTTGTGTGCCATTTCTATTATCCAACCAGATTGGATAAACAAAGCAAGGGAGGAATGGAAGAATGACGAAGAAGTGTGGGCACTTATTCGAAAGCTACAACAAGATTCCAGTACTTCTGATACATTTAGCTGGAAAAATGATTCGTTATGGTACAAAGATCGCTTATACCTCTGTAAGAATTCCCAGCTAAAACAAAAGATTCTTATGGAATTGCACACTTCTCCCTTAGGAGGGCACTCAGGATTTTTAAAAACTTACCACAGGGTTAAGAAGGAATTTTTTTGGGATGGCCTTAAATCAGATATTCAAAAGTTTGTGGCGGAATGTTTGGTTTTCCAACAAAATAAAGTTGAAACAATTAAGACACCGGGTCTATTACAACCTTTATCCATTCCAAGCCAACGTTGGGAGGAGGTTTCAATGGATTTTATCACAGGTTTACCCAAGTCTGAGGGAAAGAGTGTCATCATGGTGGTAGTTGACAGACTTACCAAGTATGCACACTTTTGTGCATTATCACATCCATTTAAAGCCAGTACAGTTTCTACTGCATTTATGGAAACAGTTCAAAAGCTACATGGAAACCCAAAGATTATTGTAAGTGACAGAGATCCCATTTTCACTGGAAATTTTTGGACAGAATTATTTTCTTGTCTTGGTACTCAGTTAGCTCATAGCTCATCTTATCATCCTCAATCTGATGGGCAAACTGAGATAGTAAACAAATGTTTGGAAGGATATCTTCGTTGCTTTGTATCTGATAAACAGACACAATGGGTCAAATGGTTGCCTCTGGCTGAATGGTGGTATAACACTTCCTTCCATACAACAACAAAAATGACCCCATTTATGGCACTTTATGGGTATCAACCACCATCCATCACATCATATTTAAGAGAAAATTCTAAGGTTCAGGCAGTGGAACATCACATCGAACATAAACAACAAGTCCTCCAACTCTTAAAGGATAACCTCGTGTTGGCACAAAATAGAATGAAACAACCATATAAGAAAATATTGGGTTGTAGGTGATTGGGTATTCCTATGGCTACAACCATATAAGCAAATGTCCCTAAAGCAAGCTAAGAAGGATAATAAATTATCACCAAAGTATTATGGTCCGTACAAGGTGTTGCAAAAGATTGGTACTATGGCATACAAATTGGAGCTTCCTGCAGCTTCTCGATTGCACCCAGTTTTCCATGTTTCATGTTTAAAGAAGGTTATAGGCGACAAGCTCCCAATTCAAACAATATTGCCAGAACTTGACGAGGAAGGAAAAATTATATTGGAACCAGAAGCAGTCACAGAAACAAGAACTCGACAGCTACGAAATCGATCAATTTCAGAGTATCTTATCAAGTGGAAGAACTTATCCGCTGAAGATTCCACATGGGAGGATGAGAATTTTATGCAGAAGTATCCAGAACTACTCAAGCGTTGAGGACAACACTTTTTTGAAGGAGAGGGGCATGTTGGGTCCCTATAATACTAGTGATTACCCCATTACTATTGTAGTTATACCCCTTATTTATATTGTTGTGCCCCTATTACCCCCATATTGTTATTTCTGTGCCCCATAGAATCCCTCTATTGTTATTTTTGTGGCTTTATATTATTATTGTTAGGTCGGCTGGATTATATTGTGACTCCTTAGATTCCTATATATAGAAAGGAGGTTTTGTCATTTGAATCATCCAAGAATTGTTCATTTATGTAATGTAAAGGAGGTTGCCCCCTCGAAGAGGCTGAATTCTAAGGCGTTGATCTATCTTTTCTATCTTCTCTTGAGCTGGTTTCATAACAATCTGCTTTGGGTTCAAACTTACCAAGTTTTTCATCAATCCTTTTGATAAAACATTTTCTTCCAAAAACTTTAAAGTATTTTATAGTAGGAGTCTTACCATACCAAAGTTCATATGGAGTTTGAGTGCTATTTACCCGAACATTTTCTTTGTTGAGAATAGTCACGACAGCAAATGCAGCTTCACCCCAGAATGTTGCAGCAGTTTCAGATTCATCTAGCATTGCTCGAGCCATTTGTTGAACTGTTCTGTTCATCCTTTCTACTACACCATTTTGCTGAGGTGTTCTTGCAGTGGAGAATTCCCTTTCTATTCCATGTTGTTCACAAAAGTCAAAGAATTCATCCGATATAAATTCCCCTCATCGATCAGACCTGAGGCATTTGATTTTTCGATCTGATTTATTTTCAACCAGAGATTTGAAGGCTTGGAACTTTTCAAATTCTTCATCTTTATGCTTTAGAATACCTATCCAACACATTCTAGAAAAATCATCAATGAACAAAATAAAGTATTCTTCTCCATTAGGTGACTTTTTCCTTGTTGGTCCACATAAATCAGTATGGATAAGTTCAAGAGGCTTATAGCTTACCCTTCTTTTGCCATGAAGTGAACTCTGGTTTGCTTACCGATTTGACATGGTTTGCATATTGTATTTTTTGGGATGTTGATATCTAGAAGATCACGAACATCCTTGAGAATGCGTGCTTTTCTTTTTTGAGAAAAGTTTAGATGTTCCAATCTTCTATGCCACAGCCAGTTTTCATCATTTTTTCTTAGATAGAACTATTGTTGTCCTCCTTTGAGTAAGTATAAATTGTTTTGAGTTTTTGTACCTTTGATCACAGTCTCTCATGTATCAATCTCACAAACAACAAATTTGTTTGATCGAAACACCACTTCATTTCCTTGATCAAACATTTGACTGACACTCAATAGGTTATGCTTTAAACCATCTACATACATAACATTTCCAACTTTAACCTTTTCTTTCAAGAAAACAAAACCTTTTACCTTTTATGACCGCTGGAGTGTGATTTCCAAATGAGACATTCTTTTCCTTTTTTAAGGCATTATATGAGTGAAGTTTCTCTTTGTCACTTGTCATATGTTTGGAGCATCCACTGTCGATGTACCACTGATTTTTTTGTCCTTCTGCATACAAGGCTATACCACATGTTTCTGTTTGAGATTCTTTCCTTCTCCATATCTTGGGATTTAATGGCGTTTGCTCCTTTTGAGGAGTTTGCCGAGATTTGCTCCTGCATTCAGATTCTTCATGACCAAAGTTGTTACAAATTGAGAATTCTATTTCATTTTCAAGAGGAGAAAAGTTATTATAGGAACTTCTCTTGAGCCCTGTTACATTCCTTTGATTTCGTGCTTCTCTAGTCATGATGGTTTTGTAAGAAACGCATTGAGAATATTTGTGCTTAAAATTATGACATGAAAAACATTTCCCATTAAAGAAGTTTCTGTGTCTATCGAATCTATTTACTTGTTGATTGTAGTTTCTATTGATATTCATCTTTGGAGAAAATTGAGTATGATTTGCCTGACGTTGGTTGTGGCTTCTATTGGTATTCATCCTTGGAGCAAATTGAGTATGATTTACCAGGTGATCAGCTTTATTCCTTTGTTGACAATTTTCATACTATTCACTGGTCTTTGCTGTATCAAGATAGCTTTTGGTGGAGGTTGACGGATTCTGTGATTGAGATGATTCTTCAATATATCCAAGACCTGTCTTTATCAGAGGAGAACACTGAACTTTGATAATTTCATTTAAAGTTTCTGATCCTTTAGCAAATCTAAGATTGAGAGATTTTGTTTTCTCAAGATCTTTTCTTAGACCCACAATTTCACATTCTAGTTTTTCATTGTGTTTTTCTTTTTTAGCAAGTTGGTATGTCAAGGTATCTATGATCATATTCTTTTCTTCTAAACATATTTTGAGTTTAGAGATTTCTTCATGAAAGTTTTCCTCTTCTAAAGCATCCCAAAAATCATCATTGTCATAATCCATGAGAAGTCTATAATCATCACTATTAGATAAACCATCACTATCCTCTTCTAAACTATCCCAAAAATCATCGCTATCATAAGCCATGAGAAGTCTGTAATCTTGACCAGTTTCATCTTCATCACTATTAGATAAACCATCACTATCTTCATGAGTATAGTAACTCCTTCTATTCACAACTTGTTTCCTATTCCCTTTTGCATATTCCTTTCCTTTTTCATATTTATCTTTATGAGGACATCTGGCAGCATAATGACCAACTCTACCACAAGCAAAGAATTTGAAAGGTAGCTTACCTCTGAACCTTCCAGAACCCCATTGAAGCTTCTTGACAAAATTTACCTCATCTTCTTCTTCTTAAATGTGTCCTGATTCGTTGAGTTCTTCCTTTTCTTTTCCTTTCGCTAAAGCTTTAAGTGTGGCTTCTCTCATATCTGATAGACCTCATTTTCTCATCTCAAAAGCAGTTAGGATTCCGTGAAGCTGTCATATTGATATTCTGCAGATCCTATTTTTCTTCTATGGCAGACACTTTTGATTCAAATTTAGCAAACAATGATCTCAAAATTTTCTCAACTAAGGTAATTTCCGTTATTTCTTCACCCAGATTCTTAATACAATTAACAACCTCATCTATACGTAAGAAGTAACTAACTATATTTGTTGGAAATAATACTTGGGGGGGGGGGGGGGGGTGAATCAGTATTAATCAAGTCAATAATCTTTTTCTTTTAATACTCAAATTTCTATACGCTACTTCCATGTGGGTAACCCGCATGTACACACAACTGTGCTTAAGGAAACAAGCGTATATCCAGCAGACTAATGATTCAGTTAATTCATCATATATTGATCTTTAATCTGTGCATCAGTACTTTATTAAACATTAAATAGTAACCATATGCAGTTAATAATAGAGTGAACCATCACACATAAGCAACACACATGAACACCAAGATTTAAGGTGGAAACCCAATGTGGGTGAAAACCACCTGCTGTTGTCGTCTCTGTCTTCTTTTAATATTAAGAAAATCTATTTACAACATTGTATTGGTGCAGACTCATACCAGTACGCAGGCTTCTACCTGCAGAAGGCTACTACCTTCTCTCGTTCTCCAGCTTCTACTGGAAGGGAGCTACAACCCCCTAGCTCTTGTACTAGCCGATATGTTTACTAGTACATAAGCGCCGACCTATAGAATTCTATGACCTTCTCTCTTCCTCCAGGGACCACGTTTCATAAATTTTCAGACTAGATACTCCTGGAACATAATAACATAATCCAAAGGGCCACGTTTCATCCAATTTTCATACTAGACCCATCAACAACATTGAAGTTCAAAATCAATCACCACTGCAATACAACTATCAAATACATCTACATCAACCAATCACTGAAACTTAATCATTACTTTCTGAATCAACCAAACTCAATCAATCAATGACAACCTCTGAACCCTTGACACAATTGAATCAACCATTCGTTCATACTTTAATCAAATTCAACAAATCAATTGGAACAAAGAGATCATTGTAGCCAGTACACAAATTTGTACCCAGAACACTGCATCATTATTCAGAACTAGCTGTAACCTCAAAACCATGCATCAGATTGTATATGCAACTTCATCAAGGTGAACCAGCTTATATATCTGCAAATACTTATTTATAACTTCGCTGCACTTCCCAACTTTAGACATACCTAGTTCATCATATATAAAGGGTAATACATGTGTTAGTAGCCAGATCTAGCTCACCAGATCACATAATGATAAGTCATTATGATTCTGATCCATTATTTGATCTCAAACATCATTACTGAAGCAAATCACAATCAATCAATCTGAACACTGTTACCAGAATGTAGTCATTAGAACAAAAGGCAAAACCCAAAACTTTGCATCAACAATCAGAACCAATTGCAACTTCAACAATCATAGTTCACAAGGTATACGCAACTTTGATGTGTCGAACCTGCGTGTTTACGCACTTTTACCAAAGTCAACCAGCGTATACATTTGTAAATATTCATTCATAATTTTGCAGCTATTCCAGACTTCAGTTATAACCAGATCATAGTATTTACAAAAAAACACATGCATCAGTATACAGATCTAGAATAAACATGATCAAACCATATAAATATTATTCATTCCAAGCCTTAAGATTCTAATCCATCATTAGATCTTGTCGTTCATCAACCGCTAAGGCTCCTCCTTGGTTCAGATCAAGAAGAGCATCATAAACCCATAACCTGCATACTAGATCTCATACTTCATCAGATATTCGATACTTGCACACCTTGACCTAATGATCTTCTCCTCGTTTTATAGTTTTAGGCATTTCTCAATACCATGGACCAAAACCACTTAGGACCAAATGCCTGGGGTCAATACCTCAGATTTGATACCCTGGACCAATACCATGGATCAAAATACCATGGACCAAATACTTTGGACCAAATGCTTAGTTTTCCAAGGTATACACGCTTTTCCTTTTGTGAAAGTGCATGTGTACGTATACGCGACTATGTATACATTGAACCCGCGTGTATACGCGGCTTGGTCAATGGTGAACCTGCGTATACTGCTATTTCTTCATTCTGTGAACACTGATCTGTAATTATTTGTTGTTTACCTGCTATACTGTGATCTTTCAAATGAGTGAGTTGCCTTCTGAACTGATTCCTTGAAGTTGCCCTGCAATTCATCACATCTATAAATACTACTACCATGCATTCTTAAAAATTTGATATCTCTTCTGTAGATTCATCTAGTTACCATGTATTTCATCACATCTATAAATACTACTGCCATGCATTTTGTCACATCTGATATCTCTTCTGTAGATTCATCTAGTTACCATGTACAAGTTAGTTGTTCTGCTACAAGTGGGTTGCCATCAAGTACAACACATGCATCATAATGCCAACAATATTCTCATCACTATGAATCTTAAGAGTTTCATACTGAATTCTAAGAGTTTGAAGCTTAGCATGTTTTACCTGAGAGTATCCTTCGTAGCTTTGAACGATTTTGTCCCATATCTCTTTGGCTGATTTAAGCTGCATGACTTTGACAAAGTCTGATTGTGACAAACTTCCCAATAAAGTATTGACAGCTTTGGCATTGGTTTCATATTGCTTTTTACTTGCCGTGTCTGTAGGAATTTTTGTTGGAAATTTATATCCTCCTTCCACAATTTCCTAGACCTCTGTTCCAAGAGATTGTAGATAGGTTGTGGTTCTTATTTTCCAATAGATTGGCGGTCTAATGGATCCCATGCTTTCGTGATTATTCATCTTGATGGATCTTCCTTCAAGCATTCAAGCTTCTTCTGAAGGACCTGCTCTGATACCAATTGTTGGAAATAACACTGAGAGGGGGGGGTGAATCAGTATCAAGAATTTTTCTTTTTCATAATCAGATTTATACACGCTACTTCAGAGAGGGGAACTAGCATGTACACGCAACTGTCTTTAAGGCAACCAGTGTTTATGCAGTAGACTTATGATTCAGTTAATTCATCATATGTTGATCTTTAACCAGTGCATATCTACTTCATCAATCATTAAACAGTAACCATGTGCAGTATAAACATAATAAACCATTACACATAAGCAACACACATGAACACCAAGATTTAAGGTGGAAACCCAATGTGGGTGAAAACCACCTGCTGTTGTCATTTCTGTCTTCTTTTAATAATAAGAAAATTTGTTTACAATATTGTATTGGTGCAGACACATACCAGTACGCAGGCTTCTACCTACAGAAGGTTATAACAATCTCTCGTTCTCCAGCTTCTACTAGAAGGGAGCTACAACCCCCTAGCTCTTGTACTAGCCAATATGTTTACAAGTACGTAGGTGCCAACCTACAGAAAATTCCACTCTTCCACCAGGGACCACGTTTCATGAATTTTCAGACTGGATACTCCTGGCACATATCAAGACATATGAATACCTTGACTCATCAATAACCCATCAGAAATTTAGAAACTCGAACTTCATCAACCAACATGCAGTTAATATGAAACAATCAGATCACTATGATCAGAACACTATGTTGAACCCAGAAACCTGTATCAACATTAAGAACCAACTGAAACCTCAAAAATTCATATGTCAAACTGTATACACTACTTCAATGAAGAAAACCTGCGTGTATACGCTACTTCCTTCAGCCCAACCCATGTATACCTCTAAAGATTCTGAATCATAAAATCTCTGAATCACAAACTATACCAACCAGCAGTCTACTGAACATCTACTGTCAACTTATAGAAACTTTACACAAGTAAGCAACAGATAACACTTCTTCTCACTTATACAATCAATCAAATATCAACCTCCTTATGCATTCATATCTAAGAAGAATTTATTGACAAAGAACAGTAAAATAGCAACAGTAATAAATCAGCAATATTGATCTAATAGATCAGTCATCTCTGAAAAAAAATCCTTTCTTTTGTATACGTTACTTGAAAGAATAGAACTTGCATGTATACACTCTTTTTCCGAGACGAACCTGCATACAGATCTACAAATATTGACTCAGAACTTTGTTGTAATTCTAGACTTCAGACAAACCCATATCATGATAGATAACAAATAAAACAGACGCAAAACATCAGATCTAGCCTCAACCAATATCAGATCATTCAAGAATAAGTCATTTCAAGTCTCATGATCCTAATCCAATATTGAACTCAAGGTGCACATAAATATTTCATATCGAGTCCCAAACATAACCTTGCAACATAAAATATACTTCAAATAGAAGTATTCCTTAGAATCTTATTCACTTGCACTTCTCGCCTTATAATCCTCTCTTCTTTATATAGTTTTTGGCCTTTCTCAATACCATGGACCGAATCCACTTAGGACCAATACCTCGGATCAAATATCACGGATCGAATACCTCGAACTAAATACCTAGGGTGGTCCAAAGATACCTTGGACCAAATACCTCGGACCAAAACCATGGTTTTCAGCATGTACGCACTTTTCCTTCTGTGGGAGTGTGTGTGTATGTTATATGCTATTTCTATTCCGAGTACCTGCGTGCATACGTTGCTTGGACTAAGTGAACCTGCGTGTATCTCTTAAACTACTCTTACATCATATTCTTCCTTTAACTTCTTTATTCTGATCAAAAGACCTTAGTTCCATCTCCTTGATCCTCTATGCCACTGCCCTATTGCCTCTGAATATTCCTATTAGCCTCTTTTCAAAACTGAGTTGACCTGTAGAGTTGCCATCAAGGACAATTCTTGTATCATAATGCCAACAGATGTTTCATGCAGACTATTTCTATGTACCTTTGATGGTAGAGCAACTGTGTGGTATCATGGTATTCCTCTGAATTCCATCCAAAACAGGAGGGGGTTTAAGAAAATTTTCCTTGAGAAATTAGTTGATGACAAGACCCCTGCCATGTGATTGAAAGAGATGAGTAGTCTCAAGATGGAGAAAAAGGAAAAAGTGAAATAATTTAATTGGAAGTTTAACTGCATTTTGAGCAACTTATCAACAAACACTAAACCTCATGACTCCATCACCATTGATTATTACATGTTTGGCTTCCTGACCAACATTGCATAGTTTATAAAGAGAACTGCGAAACAAACACTAACCGAAAATTATGAAGAGGAAATTGTGGTTGAAAAATACTTGTGTGTGATTGGAGTCATTTCAAATGATTAACCAGCTAAAGACTCCAAGAACACCGGTAAAAGGTATCGGGTTTCTATAAGTAAGGCCAAAGAGAAAGAAATTGTTGATCTTGAGAGCTTGACTCGTATTGTTAAGACTCTATCAATTTAGTTGGTAGAACTGAAGCAAAGGTCAAGTAAGATCACCGTGAGCAACAAGGACTGCAACTTTCGAAAGAAGAAGAAACCAACCCACTAAGTCTCCACAAAGCTCCAATGTTGTATTGAATTTTGAAAACTTGGGCACAGATAAATATTGTTTGTATCATTAAGAATATCATTCCGAGAAAATGTGCCCACAATGGAATCATACCATGAGAATTATTGTTACGAATCTTGTTGATGTGGTAATGAAAGAGGATCAGACTGAGCCTACAGAAGAAAAGCCAGAATCTACTGCAACTGAAGACACTCTGAGTGTGGGGCACGTAGTAAACATGTTCAACTGCATACTCACAACCCAAAAGAGTATTGCTGATAAAAATCCTCTGAGTGATGGTATGACCCAAAAGAAAACTAAGAGATACAATTTGAGAAGCCAAGGGCTGGCGACTGCACCAGAGTTGACGAAGTATAAAATCAAGGAAAAATTGTTAATGAAGATAAGTCCACCTGTCAACTCAACACATAACATTCGGAGAAATTATAGGAGCTTAGCTACAACGAAAAGTGCTTCCTTAAGTAGTAAGAATAAGGTTGGCATTCTGGAAGTCTCAAACCAAGTTAAATCCCCAAAAATTTTGGCAGTCCTTCCCACTGTAGATTACAACATAGTTGACGACATGAAGAAGGTTTGTGTGAACATTTCAATGTTTGAGCTAACAAAGATCACGAGCCAGCAGAACATCCTCTTACGCGCACTTAGGCAGTGCACTGCAGGTAATGATACTTCCTCTAACAAGGGATATGGTATGTCTTTTGGTTCCCTCAAATTTGTACTTAATTCTTTAACAATGGATGCAAATACACTTTGCCCTCCTTTTCTGTTAACTTTTGAAATCTTTAATTTCAATGTACACAATTGCTTGGTTGATTCTGGTGCATCGGTGAATGTAATGCCATTATCGGTTGCCAAGAAGATTAATGCAAAACGGGACAAAACGAACGCCCAAATTATTCATATGGATAGAACTCATGTTCATGCAATTGGTGAACTCAGATATGTGATCATCCGTTTATCGTCTGATGGTTGAGTCCACCAATGTATCAACATAGTGATTGTGGACATTCTAGAAGCATATGGAGTGTTTTTAAGAAGAGACTGGTCCAACAAGATACAAGGGTACTTTGCTACAAACTCGTCACATTTATTGCTTTTGTATAAGGGCAGAAATAATCAGATTTAGGCGAATTTAGAAAGATACATGAAACATATTATCACTCCCTTGAATGGACCAAATGAACCGATGGATTTCGCAGAATTAATATTCGACAATTTCTTCTTGGAAACTCAACTGGGGTGTTATCTTGCACAACCATCCCCAATCCCACTAGATATACAATTGGAGTTCCTTTCTAGGCCAACTCGTGAAAACGACATTTGTACAATTAGCAATTGTAGTAATATTATTAGTGTATTTCCTAGTCCTTGTACATATGATATGTGGAATTTGTACTTCACTGGTTCCAAAATGCGAGAGGACTCTGGAGCTAGTTTCATTTTAATAGACCCACTACAAAGAAAGCATTTGATCTCTAGTTGCTTGGAATTTGAGTGCACAAACAACATTGCAGAATATGAAGCACTCATCTTGGGCTTGAAAAGAGACATTGACCTCAACGTTGTCATCCTGAAAATAGTAGGTGACTTATAAATTTTGGTGCGATAGGTACACAATACCATACATTGTGTGTCACCTCCTCTTAGAAGCTATCAACAAGAGGTATGGCGTCTGATTTCACATTTCCACGATTTTAATATTATTTATGTTCCAATAATGCGTATGTTGGGTGTGGAGCCTGATTATCTTCTGTATTCAAAGGTATTGCCGCATTGGACCCCAGTTCGTAATGGGGTGGCAACGCCACCCGTAAAATATTCATTGCAGGGGGGTCCAGGGGGGTTAGCTACGACCTTTGGGAGCCCCTCCCCCTGGCAGTGGGATCAGTGGCAGCGCCCCTGAAGCTAAGAATAGATGTAAAATTGCCTTGTAAAATGTTGTAATTTCGTAGTCAATCTGGGCCGTTCATTAGGCAGAGATTGGACGGTAGAAGTTATGTTTAATTTAGGGTTTTTTGCCCTATAAGGCAACCCCTCGCTATATATGAGTGAATTGTATTGCGTCTATGTAGATCTGTATACTGAGTGAGGACGAGATAGGAGATTGAGAGCGAAGAGGGAATTATAGCGGATCTGCTATAGGTTTTATCTCTTTAGTTTGCTGGATAATATAAGAAAAAGGACTCGTTGTTTCTCCGTGGACATAGCCCAAACTGGGTGAACCACGTATATCTGTGTCTCTCTTGTTTTATGCGTTTTCAGTGTTTATATTTCTGCAATATTTTATGTGTTCCATTGCTCTATAATATATAATTTTCTAGCAACTGGTATCAGAGCCGAAGGTATTTTTTGGCTAATAAACTCGCAGGAGAGAAGGGTTCCTGGTTCAAGTGGGAGCAATGGCAAAAGATGGTAGGTTTAGGGTTGAAAAATTTAACGACCAAAACTACTAGCTGTGGAAGATGCAGATGGAAGATTATCTGTATCAGAGAGATATGTACCAACCATTGAGCGGAAAGACAAAGAAGCCGACAAGTATGATAGACACAATGGGATATTCTTAACAGAAAGGCACTTGGAACAATACAGTTGTGCCTAGCGGCATTGGTATAATTTAATATTTTAAAGGAAATGACAACAGAGGGTTTGATGTTGACATTGGCCAAACTATATGAAAAACCCTCAGCGTCAAGTAAGGTATTTCTTATGAAGCGTTTATTTAATATGAAGATGTCAGAAGGTGGATCTATTTCTGATCATTTAAATGAGTTTAATGCAGTTACCAATTAGTTAAGTTCTGTAGGGGTAACTTTTGAGGATGAAGTTAGGGCTCTGTTATTTATGTGCTCATTGCCAGAAAGTTGGAATGGTTTAGTTATGGCTATTAGTAACTCTGTCTCTGGATCTAGTACTTTAAAGTTTGATGATGTTGTCAGTGCAATCCTTAGTGAGGAAATGTGATGGAAAAGCTCCGATGAGACATCAGGTAATGCTTTGACTGCAGAGACTAGGGGAAGAAAATGGAAAGAGGAAAAATCCTTGGATATCGCAGTAAGTCAAGAAAAGGCAGATCCAAGTCCAGAACGGGGATAGTGTGCTGGAAATGCGAGAAGAAAGGACACCTAAAGAAAGACTGCAAGTCTCGAAAGGGAAAAGGAGGAGACGCGCAACAAGAAACTAATCATGAAGAAAATGTAACAGGTGATGTGTTGCAAGATGCTTTGATTAATTCATTAGAAAATATTATTGATGCCTTGGTGGTAGATTCAGGGGCCTCATTCCATGCCACACCTGATAGGAAACATTTTTATGATTATGTTCAAGGAGATTTTGGATAGGTTCGATTGGGTGATGATAAACCCTGTAAAATCATTGGAATGGGTACATTTTTCATAAAACAACAAAATGGAAATCAACGGCTATTGAAGGAGATAAGGTATGTTCCAGATCTGAATAAAAATCTGATTTCAACAAGGCAGTTGGGAGGTGAAGGTTGTATAACTGCTTTCAGAGATAAAACCTGGAAGGTCATTAAAGGATCCTTAGTAATAGTGAAAGTAGGAAAGGTTGGTACATTGTATTTATGCAATGGTATTTCTAATTATGTTAATGCTTTAACCTCTACAGGAGAAGATACGGCATTGTGGCATCATAGGCTCGGGCACATGAGTGAGAAGGGGATGCAAATTCTTCACTCAAGAAATTTTTTGCCAAGTTTGAGGCATGTTGATTTAAAATTTTGTGAGAATTTTGTTTATGGAAAACAGAAGAGAGTCAGATTCCTTAGAGTTGGGAAATAAAATAAGAGCGAAAAATTAGAGCTTGTGCATACAGATGTATGGGGACCTACTCAGGTATCATCTCTTGGTGGCTCTCGTTATTACGTTACTTTTATTGATGATGATGAGCCCCATAAATGGGTAATTATATGGGCTCATTTTGCCTCCTAACATAGTTAAATCAACCATTCTCTTAGCTTATTGCATATTTTTTTATTATATTTATGCTTATGGAGTGAGTTGAGTTAGTTATGATGCCATGTGGTCTAATATGTGGTTAATGCAGATTTTTGTTGAATTTTGAAGACAAAGTCAAAGATTCAATGGAGAATTGGCAGCAGTAATTCGAAGTGGACAAAGGAGAGGATTTATAGGAGGCAATCCCCCTTATTTATTACTCCCCACTTCGATTTCCCCTTCATGCAGCTCGGAGTACAAATAGCCAAATCAATGCACTAGGAGGCAGTCGAGCAAGTGGAGGATAACTGATGGTTATTTCGAGTTTTGGGAGCTAAGCCTCCTTGATTTTAAGGAAGTTGTTGGGAGCTTCAGTTGTATAAGTAGAGAGGCCTAGGGCCTCATTAGGGTCAGATTTTTGTTGTACTTTTTCTATTGTAAAACTCTGCTCAACTTCGAGCTTACTTTTCTGGACAGTTTCATGTAATCTTATTACTGTTTTGATATTAAAGATGAGATCCTTTTTGAGCTAGCATTGAGTTACCTCAGAGGGCTAAAGCTCTTGGGTTAGGGCCCAATCCAAGCAGCCAAGCTCCTCTTTGTTTGTATTTATATGCTTTGTTTCAGTTTATGGATTAGTTGCTATTAGATGAATTTCTTTCTTCGTTAAGAATATGTTGTTTTTGATGGTCTAGTAGTTTGCTTTCACTTGTGTTTTCTATAGCAGGTTAAGTAGTGATAGAAAGAAGATTCAAAAAGCTAGCAAGAGTGATCCGAATTGGATCCATGAAGATTATCACGACACCATGACTGTATCAAATCAGGACAAAACTTCAAATTCAAAGAGCACAGAGCGATCAGGAAGACCTCTAAACAGTGGGAGTTGGCAGCGAGCGAGGAACGACGAGGACCTCGGTCAAAGCCCGTTGACCGAGGCCCATGGAGACTGCGCAGGAGGCCAAACTGCACTTAGGAAGCTCGGATCGGGAAAAGGAAGCTATTTCTGATTAATCGCGCATCGCTGGGCAAAAACCCTTGAGAAGGAAAGCCCCGAAGTGCTCGGTCGCATGGAAACCGGCAAAACCATGGGGAAAGTGCTAAAGGCTAAAGGCGGGACCCGCACTCCAAAACCGGCAATATATTGGGGGCACCCTTGGCCGGTAAGTGGATTTGGAGAAAAACGAGCGATTCAATTCAGTGCCTGATGCGTGGCAGGTGGATGAGAGAGAAAACCACCACTCATCGCACGCTAACGGTCGAGCAAGTCAACCGCGCAAAATGAGCTAATGACGTTGGATCTGGGGGTTCCAGATTTAACGGCTGAGAACACGCCCGATGAAAGAACCAGATTTGACAGGGGATTAAGCTACGATCTATAAGGATTTGAGGTCTGATTTGACCACTAAGGTGGTGGATGAGTCATTTCCCGACGTAACTAAAGAACCAAATCGACGAGGAAGAGCTAGGGCAGTTCGCGAGAGGAAAAGTGGCCACTCCCTGTGAGCCAATGACCATGACGCAGAGACAGGGAATTCCAAGTGAATAGCAGCAGACGATCTGACGGAGGTGGAAGGGGAATCAAACAGTCCTGATATCGATTGGCCTTAAAGCCATGAACAAAGAACAAAAAAGACAGAGAAGACTCCGAGAGGAAGAACCAGAGAGAAGAAGACGAAGTCAGAGAAAGAAGAGACAATGAAGCAATAAACAAAAAGACAGAGAGCCGAGCTGACCTGCAGCACAAGGCAACATCGAGCAATTCCTAAGAGGATCGGTCGGGAACTGAGCACCATATTGAGCTCCTCCTATTAAAGACCAAAGAGGTCAAGACTTGGATAGGAAAAGAGTCTGTGCACTCTAGTGGCTTGGGGAATCCAAGGACCACCCCGCCAGGCAATTCTATTTTAGGAGACTCAAATTGAGCTCTTCATTGTAATTCTCTGCTTTAAAGATACAATAAAAGAAGGCCACCACTGAAATCTGGACCGGAGATGTAGCCCTGGAGAATAGGGTGAACTCCTTATTAATTGTTGTGTTCTTGTATTTGCTTACTGTGTTTCTCTGTTGTTTTCAATATTTCCAGTGTCTGTGTATTTCGCAATCTGATCGATCCATTGCCTAAATAACATAGACACACACCAACACATGAGTCTATAATACCTTCACTCATTCAATAAATTAACTGAGGTCACTCAAGGGTGATTTTCAGATCAAGTGGTATCAGAGCTTTAGGTTGTTAAGGTTAGACAAGCTTGTGTTGGTTTAGCTGTGAATGCTCACTAGATCAAAGCTCAAATTAGGAGAAGGAGAGTTGGTCGAAACTAATCCTGAAATTGGGAGAGTCTATACTCGGAAGAAAATGTCAGAGGAAGGTTCTATGGGGCTAGACCTTCAATTCATAGAAAGTTTCATAGCCATAAAGTCCATGGTAGAAGAAATGTATAGGGACTTTAGAAAACATAAGGATGAAGATTCATCAGGATCTAAACAAGACAAAGGAGAAGATGAATCACATTTCCGTGACCACTCAAAAGGAAAAGGGCAAGAGGAAAGCTTTCTCACACCTCCTAATAACTTTGTACATAACAAGAAAGCATCTTTGATCAAGATAGATGTTAAATTTGATTTTCCTATATATGATGGAGAGTTAAATGCAGAAAAGTTGGACAATTGGATTAGACAAATTGATGTGTATTGCAGAGTGCAGAAAATCAACTCAAACAAAAGCAAGATTCAGCTGGCAAGCCTATGCCTTGGAGGCACTGCCTTGGTTTGGTGAGAAGACAGAACCCAAGCTGACATGAAAAGACACAGTAAGACTATCTCTGTCTGGAGTGAATTTGTGTCTGCAATCAAAAAGCAGTTCTATCCATTAGTCTACATGCAACAAGCCTGTTATGAAACCAGCCTAAGAAAAGATAGAAAAGATAGATCAACGCCTTAGAATTCAGCCTCTTCAAGGGGGAAACCTCCTTTACATTACATAAATGAACAATTATTCGATGATTCAAATGACAAAACCTCCTTTCTATATATAGGAGTCTAAGGAGTCACAATATAATCCAACCGACCTAACAATAATAATATAAAGGCACAAAAATAACAATAGAGGGATTCTATGGGGCACAGAAATAACAATATGGGGGTAATAGGGGTACAACAATATAAATAAGGGGTATAACTACAATAGTAATGGGGTAATCACTAGTATTATAGGGACCCAACATGCCCCTCTCCTTCAAAAAAGTGTTGTCCTCAACGCTTGAGTATTTTTGGATACTTCTGCATAAAATTCTCATCCTCCCATGTGGAATCTTCAGCGGATAAGTTCTTCCACTTGATAAGATACTCTGAAATTGATCGATTTCGTAGCTGTCGAGTTCTTGTTTCTGTGACTGCTTCCGGTTCCAATATAATTTTTCCTTCCTCGTCAAGTTCTGGCAATATTGTTTGAATTGGGAGCTTGTCGCCTATAACCTTCTTTAAACATGAAACATGGAAAACTGGGTGCAATCGAGAAGCTGCAGGAAGCTCCAATTTGTATGCCATAGTACCAATATTTTGCAACACCTTGTACGGACCATAATACTTTGGTGATAATTTATTATCCTTCTTAGCTTGCTTTAGGGACATTTTCTTATATGGTTGTAGCCGTAGGAATACCCAATCACCTACATCAAAACTTCTTTCGCTGCGATGTTGATTCGCCTGTTGTTTCATTTTATTTTGTCCCAACACGAGGTTATCCTTGAAGAGTTGGAGGACTTGTTGTTGATGTTCGATGTGATGTTCCACTGCCTGAACCTTAGAATTTTCTCTTAAATATGATGTGATGGATGGTGGTTGATACCCATAAAGTGCCATAAATGGGGTCATTTTTGTTGCTGTATGGAAGGAAGTGTTATACCACCATTCAGCCAGAGGCAACCATTTGACCCATTGTGTCTGTTTATCAGATACAAAGCAACGAAGATATCCTTGCAAACATTTGTTTACTATCTCATTTTGCCCATCAGATTGAGGATGATAAGATGAGCTATGAGCTAACTGAGTACCAAGACAAGAAAATAATTATGTCCAAAAATTTCCAGTGAAAATGGGATCTCTGTCACTTACAATAATCTTTGGGTTTCCATGTAGCTTTTGAACTGTTTCCATAAATGCAGTAGAAACTGTACTGGCTTTAAATGGATGTGATAATGCACAAAAGTGTGCATACTTGGTAATTCTGTCAACTACCACCATGATGACACTCTTTCCCTCAGACTTGGGTAAACCTGTGATAAAATCCATTGAAACCTCCTCCCAACGTTGGCTTGGAATGGATAAAGGTTAATAGACCCGGTGTCTTAATTGTTTCAACTTTATTTTGTTGGCAAACCAAACATTCCGCCACAAACTTTTGAATATCTGATTTAAGGCCATCCCAAAAAAATTCCTTCTTAACCCTGTGGTAAGTTTTTAAAAATCCTGAGTGCCCTCCTAAGGGAGAAGTGTGCAATTCCATAAGAATATTTTGTTTTAGCTGGGAATTCTTACAGAGGTATAAGCGATCTTTGTACCATAACGAATCATTTTTCCAGCTAAATGTATCAGAAGTACTGGAATCTTGTTGTAGCTTTCGAATAAGTGCCCACACTTCTTCGTCATTCTTCCATTCCTCCCTTGCTTCATTTATCCAATCTAGTTGGATAATAGAAATGGCACACAACAATGCTTCCACATCCTCATCCTTTCTTGAGAGTGCATCTGCCACCACATTTTGCTTCCCTTTTTTGTAGATGATTTCAAAGTCATAACCCAACATCTTTGTGACCCACTTTTGTTGCTCTTCAGAGGATAATCTTTGTTCTAAAAAGTATTTAAGGCTATCATGATCCGTTTTTACCTTGAAGTGTCTTCCCATTAGGTAGGGTCGCCATTTCTTAAGTGCATGGAGTATTGCCAACATTTCCTTCTCATAAATAGCTTTGCTTAAAAACTTTCCCTTGATTGGACGACTTTCAAAAGCAATGGGTCTTTCATCTTGCATTAGAACAGCACCAATTCCATTTCCTGAAGCATCACATTCCACAATAAAGGTTTTTGTGAAGTCCGGTGTAGCTAAGACCGGTGCTTGGCACATTGCCTCTTTAAGATGTTCAAAGGCCTTTGTTGCTTCTGGAGTCCATGAAAATGAATCTTTCTTCAATAATGTTGTTAGAGGTGCTGCTATTCTCCCATAATTCTTAACAAACTTGCGATAATACCCTTTCAACCCAAGAAATCCTCGCAGATGCTTTATGGATGTGGGGATTTTCCATTCCTTAATGGCTTTAATTTTGCTAGGGTCTACCTTAACTCCTTCATGAGATACAATATGACCCAAATATTCCACCTCCTGGACTCCAAAGAAACATTTGGATCTTTTTGCATATAATTGTTTCTCCTCCAATAGTTGTAGCACCCTGTCAACATGTTCAACATGATCCTTCCAAGACTTGCTGTAGATTAGTATATCATCAAAAAATACTAACACAAATTTTCTAAGGAATGGTTTGAAAATTGAATTCATCAAACCTTGAAATGTTGAAGGTGCATTGGTAAGGCCAAAAGGCATGACCAAAAATTCATAATGACCCTCATGAGTTCTAAATGCCGTTTTCGGAATGTCTTCAATCTTCATTCTGATTTGATGATATCCCGAACGAAGATCCAACTTGGTGAAGTAAATTGATCCATGCAATTCATCCAGTAATTCATCAATGACAGGAATGGGGAACTTATCTTTAATAGTGAGCTTGTTGAGCTCCCTATAATCCGGACACATGTGCCATGATCCATCCTTCTTGTGCACCAATACTACTGGAGTTGAGAAAGAACTTTGACTCGGTTGAATTATACCAGCCTCTAGCATTTCTGCAACCATACGTTCAATTTCACTTTTTTGGACATAGGGATATCTGTACGGCCTGATGTTTGGAGGAACACTTCCTGGAATCAGATGAATAGCATGATCATGATCACGCATAGGTGGGAGACCTTTGGGAGTCTCAAATACCTTGGAATGATTGTCCAGGACTTTTTGGAGATCTGGAGAAATAGATGATTCCAATGTGGAAACATCTAGCGAACATAATTGTGCAATTACACCTCTTTGCTCCTTTTTTAGAAGCTTTGTCATGCCATTAGAGTTGATTATCTTTCCTGGTTTCCCTGCAATACCCCTTAATTCAACTTCCTTTCCTTCCGTAGAAAATTTGATGAAAAGTTCTTGAAAATTAAAAGCTATTGTACCCAAGGATTGTAGCCATTGGACTCCTAGTACAACATCAGCACCTCCCATTGGAATGGAAAGCATTGGGCTAGTCAATACATATTCTCCCATGGATAGCTTGATATTATGGCACTTTCCAGAGCAATTTATTGTTCCTCCATTTGCAATCATCACTTGACACTCTGGTGCTAGATATAGGAAGCAATTCAATTCTTTTGCTACCTTACAATGAATAAAATTGTGGGTGCTTCCTGAATCAATCAACACTATTACCTTTTTCTTCTTGATTTGTCCTTCTATCTTGATGGTTTGAGGAGTGGTAATTCCCACCAATGCATTACAAGATATGGTCGGATTTATTTGTTCTTCATCTAGGCTTTGTTCTTGGAGTATATCCTCTTCTTTTGACCTTTCTTGCTCCTTTTCTTCTTCCTCTTCACAATCTATGTAGAATAATTTCTTCTCAGCACACTTATGACCTTTTGTGTATTTTCTATCACAACTGTAACAAAGCCCTTTTGCTCTTTTTTCTTTCAATTGTTGTGGTGTCAACCTTGTAGGTTGTGGAAGACTAGGGGCAACAACACTTCCATCTTTATAGTTGTGAGTGGTATGCTTCCTAGTTGCCATAATTTTGCTTTTCATTTTTCTTGCTAACCTGAATGCCTTCTCTAATGAATCATGTTCCCAAAGGCGAACATCATGTTGGATATTATCCTTTAAAGACCATATGAACACATCAATCCTATGCTCCTCTGGAATATCTTTTACCCTTATATTCAATTTTTGGAACTCAATGTGCTCCATTATTGAACCCTTTTGTTTGAGACTTATCAATTGGCTAAAAAAAGTGTTGCTTTTTGTATCATCATAATGTGCTATCAATTCTTCTGTAAAAATTGCCCAAGTGATAAATTGTTTACGAGAACAAAGCCATTGATACCATACAAACTGATTTGGTTCCAAATATACAGTTTCCATACGTACCTTTTGTGCGTTTTGCACATTTTTGAGATCGAAGAATTGCTCCATCTGTAATATCCATGTCGCGGGATCCTTGCCATCAAACTTCCTCATATCGATTTTTGGAATATGGTGATTCTTCGATCCAACATTAGCGTCTATGGAATCATGATTAACATTTCTTTTGTTCTCATCATGAGTTTCCTTTACTACCTTTTCACCATCAGTAAGTATTTCTTGTAGAAAATTTGTCAAATATGTCTTCAAATCTGCCATGCCTGTCTTCAAATTTGTGTTCAAATCTATCTTCAAATTGTCCATCTTAGCTTCCATGCCATTCATCTTAGCTTCCACGCCATTTATCTTAGCTTCTGTTAACTTTTGTGAGTGTGACATTTGTTGCACTTGTTTTTGTAATTTTGATATATCATGTAGCATTTCTTCCTCTTCTTCATGAGTCATGCTAGAGCTTTCAGGTTCCTTACTAGGTGTTTTCATTTTCTTTCCTCAGGGCATCAGTTACCAATAATAATGCTCTACTATGCCCTTTGAATTCCTTCAAAATAAATTTTCAAACCAAGCTTAAGCAAAAATTTAAAAAAATCTACACACCTTTTTTCACTTTGTAGGAGCTTGATATTGCCTCTGATGTATCTCTGTACTTTCCAATAATCTAGTTCTGAATTTGTGACCTGTAGTAGCTCTCTATGTCCTCTTTCCAATGCCACCAGTCTGATCCAAATTGGATTCTCCAAGAAAGTGTTATGCACAATCTCCCAAGATGACCTGATTATAGACCTTTCCAGAAGAGCGAACTTGTATGAAGTGCCACGTGTACAATTTTCGATCTTTGGTTCTGAAAAAGATATACAAGAAACTACAGTCTGTCCTCTTTCTGTACCTTCTTACGAAATTTCAATCTGATTCCCAGAGAGAAAGTTATGACGATTTTCCCCAGGTCACCTGTTTTGATTGTAATTCAGGAGTTTGCAAAAATACCAACTTCCTCAGATCATATCTCCGAAAATATCGTGCGAAAAGCTATAAAATTCGGACCCAAGGTTCAAAGCGATTTCTTCTCAAATGGGTTTTTTTTTGCGATTTCTGAAACGTCACAGAAAAAAAGTTATAGCGAAAATGCCACGATGACCTGTTTGGAGCAGCGAAACCCTAGAATCCAAAGCTCTGATACCAAATGTTATGAAACCAGCTCAAGAAAAGATAGAAAAGATAGATTTGGCCTTAGAATTCAGCCTCTTCGAGGGGGCAACCTCCTTTACATTACATAAATGAACAATTGTTCGATGATTCAAATGACAAAACCTCCTTTCTATATATAGGAGTCTAAGGAGTCACAATATAATCCAGCCGACCTAACAATAATAATATAAAGCCACAAAAATAACAATAGAGGGATTTTATGGGGCACGGAAATAACAATATGGGGGTAATAGGGGTACAACAATATAAATAAGGGGTATAACTACAATAGTAATGTTGTAATCACTAGTATTATAGGGACCCAACATTTCTGTGACCACTCAAAAGGAAAAGGGAAGGAGGAAATCTTTCTCACACCTCCTAATAGCCTTGTACATAACAAGAAAGCATCTTTGATCAAGATAGATGTTAAATTTGATTTGCCTATATATGATGGAGAGTTAAATGCAGAAAAGTTGGACAATTGGATTAGACAAATTGATGTGTATTGCAGAGTGTAGAAAATCGACTCAAACAAAAGCAAGATTTAGCTGGCAAGCCTATGCCTTGGAGGCACTGTCTTGGTTTGGTGGGAAGACAGAACCCAAGCTGACATGAAAAGACACGGTAAGACTATCTCTGTCTGGAGTGAATTTGTGTCTGCAATCAAAAAGCAGTTCTATCCATTAGTCTACATGCAACAAGCCATGATGAGTTGGCAAACTCTTCGACAATTGAAAGGGAAAAGTGTGCAAGGGTACACTCAATCATTTAGAAAGAGAGAATTGATTCTAGGAATCTCATTAGACTCACCAGAGACTCTGTTGAAGTACATTGGTGGTATACACAGCTACATGAGGCACACCATCCTCATGTTTAATCCCACTAGTATAAATGAGGTATCTGTACAAGCTACTCATCTAGAAGCCAGAGGAAAGAATGGAAATCCAGAAGTTGGGGGACCATCCCAACCCACTGCAAGCAAGAGCAAGGAGAAAAGAAAGCAGAAGTGGAAAGCAAGGAAGGCTAACACTGCATAGAAGAGCAAAGCTTCATGCACTTACTGTAAAAAGGATGGGCGTGATGATGAGCATTGTTGCATTCTGCATCCAGAGCTAAGACCTAAGAAGTTCGAGGGCAATAAGAAGAAGACTGATGCAGCTATTCAGAAAGATTTGGGGTCAGACTCGGGAGATGAAACAACCATTGCGGCCACAGGTATAAAAGGTAAGAATTCTGAAGCATCTACTAGTAATTCTACACAATATCTTACTGATGAAGAAAATGAGAGAAAAAACATGAGCTTTTCCATATTCGAGTTATTTCCAAACATCAAAATATTGATACTTTGTTTGATAATGGATCACAAGTAAATTTAATTTCTGAAGTAGTTGTAAAGAAATTGGGATTAGCAACTACACCTCACAAGAAACCATACCCATTAGGATGGTTGAATGATAAAGCACAACTACAAGTGAATAGACAGTGCAAACTCAAGTTTTCTTTTGGGTCAGCATTTGTAGATGAGATTGAGTTAGACATAATTCCTTTGGATATATGTGGAATTGTTTTAGGAAGTCCTTACTTGTATGATAGGAAAGTTATTTTCTATAGAGCCGAGAACAAGTATCTACTTGTTAAAGATGGAATCGAATACTTTGTAAGAGCCCATAAGCTCAAGAATAATCATACTCTCATAAACTCAGTGCAGATGAAAAGAATGATAAATTCATGCAAACAATTCTTACTGATGGTTGTAAAGGAAAAGAAACCTGAAAAAACCAATGTATTTGAGGGTTGTGATGCTAAACAGTAAGCTGATTTAGAAAAGGTTGTTTCAGAGTATGATATCTTGTTTCAAGAACCTAAAGGTCTGCCACCCAAAAAGGAAATAGTACATGATATTATTTTGCAACAAGATGATCCTTTGCCTAACATTAGAATGTCCAGGTTGTCTGCTTTAGAAAATGCGAAAATCAAGGAGCAGGTGCAGGAGTTTCTCGAGAAGGGATTTATCAGGCCTAGCACATCACCATGTGGGTCACCAATCGTTTTGGTGAGAAAGAAGGATGGCTCATGGAGAATGTGCATTGATTACCGAGCACTCAATAAGATAACAATCAAAAATCATTATCCCCTTCCTCGCATAGATGATCTTTTATATCAATTGAAAGAAGCTGTTTATTTCACCAAGCTAGACTTGCACAGTGGATACCATCAGGTCAGAGTTGCAGAACAAGATGCATGGAACACTACTTTCAAAACAAAGCAGGGATTGTATGAGTGGTTGGTTATGCCTTTTGGCTTAACTAATGCTCCTGCTGCTTTCATGAGATTAATTAATGATGTACTTAGACCTTTTCTTAATGATTTTGTTATTGTGTATCTGGATGACATTCTGATTTTTAGTAAAACGTGGGAAGAGCACTTAAAGCATGTTAAGTAGACATTAGATGTTTTGAAAAGAGAAAAACTTCATGTCAAACTCTCAAAATTTGAATTTGGCAAAACATCTCTGAATTATTTGGGTCATATAGTAGGGGGTGGTGAATTGAAAATAGATCCCTCTAAGGTGGCAGTCATTGTAAACTGGCCTAAACCCAAGTCTGCTACAGAAGTGAGAAGCTTCTTAGGGGTAGCACAATATTGGAGGAAGTTCATTTCTAACGTTTCCTCAATTGCAGCTCCCTTACATGCTTTAACATGATTGAACAAGGTGTTTCAGTGGGGAGACAAACATCAGAAAGCCTTCGACACCTTGAAAGAAAAGATTAATACAACACCTGTAATAGCACTGCCTGATCTGCAAAGACCATTTGAAATCCAAACAGATGCCAGTGACTATGTCATGGGAGCAGTATTGACACAACACGATAAACCCATATGTTATCATTCCGAGACTTTTAATCCTGCAGTAGTTAACTACCCTACATATGATAAAGAATTATATGCATTAGTTCAGAGTGTGAAAAAAAGTGGAAACATTATTTAATGGGCAAAGAGACAGTAACACATACTGATCATTAACCACTTCACTATCTACACTCCCAAACTAAGTTGCAGTAATCAAGACACTATAGATGGATGGGTTTTCTACAACAGTTTCATTTAGTCATCAGATATAAAAAGGGCATACACAATAAAGTTGCAGACATGTTATCTAGACCTATTATAAATGCATCTACTATACTTAAGCATAATTCTGTGCTACATGAAAGCTACATTGAACAATATGCTCAAGATATAGACTTTAAAGATGTATATGCAACTTTGAGTCAAGGCAAATGGGTAGAAGAATTGGATTATCATGTGAAGGACGGACTCTTATATCATTGTGGGAAGTTATGCATTCCACAAACTGAGAGAGTAAAGATAATTAGAGAAGCACACACTTCTCTGATATTAGGTCACTTTGGTGTAAGTAAAACAGTTGCACAGCTGCAAAGATTTTGTTGCTGGCAAAAAATGAATGAGACAGTTTCTAGATATGTAAGAGGGTGTACTGTGTGTGCTAAAAGCAAGACTAGCAATAGAAAACTAGGCTTATACACTCCATTACCAGTTCCTTCTCACCCTTGGGAAAGTATTTCCATGGATTTTGTTGGAGGACTGCCTAAATCTAGGAAAGGTCATGATTATCTATATGTTGTTGTGGATAGGTTCAACAAAATGTGTATTTTGATACATTGTAATAAGAAGATTACAGCTGAACAAAATGCAAAACTGTTCTTTGAACATGTATGGGTTCATTTTGGATTACCCACTTCCATTGTATCTGATCCCGATTTGTGGGAAAGTTTTGGTCAAGTCCGTGGGAACTGATGGACACCAAACTGAAGAAAAGCACAGCTTTCCATCCACAAAGTGATGGCCAAACAATAGTAGTTAATAGGAGGAACCCTTCCCATGGGCCATGGATATGGCTATGATCTTCCCCTTACTTTGAGAGTGAACCAAAAAGAAAATGAATTTCCTAGGCTCTGAGATGATCGTACTACATTTCTTAGTAGAGATCAAAGAGGTGGTGGTACGTGGGGCTACCTACGATATGTTGTATAATGAATTACCCAAAGAAATAATAACAGCGCGAAGCCTTGACTCATACACAGCATGTCACTTCCACAAGTATGTTTGGCCTAATAATACATCACAAACATCAAGAGATGCAACATCACACAATACCTCATCTGTGAAGGGCTTGATGTTGTAGGGAAGGCAGCACTGTTGGGGGACTCGGAGATCTCGTCCTTGGTAAAGCCACCCGATGTTGTATGGTTGTGGGTGTCGAATGGTCAGTAGGCCTAGCCTTCACAATCTCTGTTGAAATGAGGTTCTTTTGGCTCCCACTGTTGACAATGAATTGCAGCGGCGAAACCTTCACCCACATTTGTGAGTGGAAAAGACGCTCACCCTCCTCTGGATCTTCAAGCTAATTCTTATCGATCTTGGCGGTGGAAACAGTGGCATTGGGCTCGGCATCAATGATCTTCTTCCCTTTGTCATTCATCTTGTCGAGATCTGACTCAAAGTCAAAACATGCATCTGATTCTGAAGCCTTCAACTTGGCCATTAGAGACTTCTTGGCCTGACACTCACTTGTGTTATGAGTGGGGCTCTTATGGAACTCACACCACTTTCTTGTGTCCTTCTTTAACTTCATGGTGTTCTTATTTTATTGCGGCTTCAACGGGTTGTCTTAGGTCACACCGTCTTAGCTTTGTCCTTGGTTTTGCGGTTTGGGGCAACCTTTCCCTTGCTTTGGATTCGTGGATCCAAAGTCTCGCGTCTTATGTTTAAACTTTTTCTCGATTTTGAGAGTGCATCTGTACGTCATGCCAAGCGAGGAGATGTCCAGGAACTCCATCATCATCTTGGATCTACCTGTGTAGGAAGTCACAGTATTTAAGTACCAAATGCCACTCAGAATCCTTGATACCCAACTTTGTGCGAAGGGTATGAAAAATATTGGTAAACTCCGACACGTCTTGGTCCCTTCCCTGCCGTCGTGTGGTCCACTTTATGTATTTATCCTTGTTGACACCTAATCATAGGGATTGGGTGAACAACTACAATTAGTGTAAATAAATAATAGAGAAAATGAAGAGTCATCAAGAGATGAACTGAATAGTCACTCCCTCTTGTATATAATAATGAACAACCTGAATGAATTATACGATTACATTTGAGGAGTTACCTCCTAGTCTGACATGGTATCAGAGCTAGCGCCATTTTTGGCTTCCCTCTCTGCTTTGTAACTCCTCTCTGGCAACTGCTGCCCCTCTTTGGCAACTGCTACCCCTTTCTGGCAATTGTTGCCCCTCTCTGGCAACTGTTGCAGACGTTCGGATGGTTATGTGAGGCAACTGCTCCACAAGCACAGTTGAGGTATCACTCTCTTGGTTTCATAGTGTTAAACACGGGTATTTTTATCTGTTTATACATTTTATTTATAAATCACAGTCAATTAGTCTTAAGCATTAACACTAAGTTTAAGCGCTAAATCTTTTCTTAAGCATCTTTATTAAAATATGAGTTAAGCACATGGGTAGTCTTCGACAAGTGGTAAGCGGTATCTCACACGCCCTAAAGGCTGGAAGTGGTATTCCTAAATTTTATGCGATTAACCTTAATGATTGACACGTAGCACAAGAAAACCACTTTTCTCACGCAGACTCGACTTGTTATGCATCGTGAAAAATTTCACGCGAGATTACGCGATAGCCGTTGGATCAAGTGGGATTGATCGATGGTGGAGATCGGCCAAGCTAGTTGGTGAGCAGATGACGCGACAACCGTTCGATTAGTCAGGTCAAATCTGACGGTGATCGCGTCGGAAGATGCATGTGAGTTAATTTAAATTTTGGACGCGATCTGGTTATTAAAAGGAGTTTAAGGTTCAGAGTGATTGAACCATCCGTTTAATGGGTGATCAAACACATATCACTTCCGAAAGTGTGCGTAGGTTAATGTTAGAAATGGACGTGATAAGGTTACGAACTGAGGTTTTTATTCCTTTTGGTTCCGTTATGAGATCGTGCGACAACCGTTCGATTGCACGGGTCACATTGACAGTGGAGATCGTATGGGTTAGTTGGTGAGCAGACGACGCGATATCCGTTGGATCTGGAGAAGTGAGATCAACGACGTGGATTGAAGCACTTGATAAAAGGAGAATTCAACCAGGGACCGACAGTGATTGGTCAGATAAGCAGGACCCTCAAGGGAAAAATCCATGAACATAACCAGATTTAAGCGTATCTGATTGGTTACAAAGTTAACCAGTAGTTGAATTACAGACCACCACTCATTGATATCTATTGTGGGAGTGGTTCTCACTGGGAAGGAGAACTATCTTGAATGGTCATGGAAAATCGAACACACTCTCATTTATAATGAGTTGTGGAAAGGAGTGTGTGTTGGAGACGGAGATAAAGAGCCAGAACATCCTACCTCAGACAAAGAATTCACCATTTGGGAAAATAAGAATAGCAAGGCTTATGCATTGATTGCAGCATTAGTAAATGAAGAGGTGAGTCGCCATATTTCACCATTTTCAAATGCTTTCGAAGCTTACAAAAACTTAAGGAACTCTATGACTCACACTCTGCACTTGAAGTTGTTCAACTCATGATTAAATTGTTCACCCTTGAATTACAAAGTGATGATCCTCTTGCTCTTGCATCAGAAGTAAAATGTATTATGCATGATATCAAATTCACTAATGTTGAACTTGACATACCTCTGATAGCTTTTCTCAAGGCACTTTATCCCACTTACTCAAATTATCTTGAGTCATTGCAAGCAAATGGAAACCTCAAAGATATTACCTTTGACTCCCTTGTGAAAAAAATTGTTGAAAGAGAGAAAGTTTTTGGGAAGAAGACAACTCCTCAGTAAACTGAAAAGGTTGTGTGCCTTGCACATAGAGAGAAGAATCTTGCTCAAGATTCTTCGAGAGGAAGAGGTGGTCGAAGAGTAAGAGGAAGAAATTTCAGAGGTAGGGGGGGCAGACACTCTCAAGGAGAAAAGTAAGATTTTCACTGCATATGCTGCAAAAGAGATGGATCACATGATGTATCCACATGCAAGTTGCCTTGGGACATAATTGAGCATGAAAGAAACCAACCCAAAGGTAAAACTAATGACAAAGAGAAAGGTAAAGCACCTGATCTGCTCACTGTGTTGTGGCACATTGTAATATTGGAGTAAATGAAGACTTATTTAATGCTTCACTTGCTTCTTGGAAAAATGATTGGTTGCTTGATTTTGGAGCAACTTGCCACATGAATTTGAGAAGAGATTTTTTTGAAGAATTTTCTGACAATGTTGATGGAGCAGTATACTTTGCAGACAAATCAAAACTCAAGCCATCAGGGCTTGGTACAATCAGGCTTAAATTGCCTGGTCATCCAGACTTTCTTCTGCATCATGTTTTATATCTCCCACAGCTGAGGAGAAACTTGTTGTCCTTGGTCCACATCCTCGAGCAAGGACACTCCATTCATATGTTTCATGGCAAGCTTGAGGTGATAAAAGCATCAGATCACTCACTTGTCATGACGGGGATAGAAGAAGAAAGGCTTCTCAAGTTGCAGGGTACCTCTGCTCGTGCACAAAATTTCTCATACAATTCTCATTATGAAGAAGGTACATTTCCATCAAGTTTATTATGGCATGCTAGATTTGGACACTTGAACTATGACAACCTTCGCTTGTTGAAGAAAAATGGTGTTACTGGTTTGCCTACAATTCCTAGGAAACTTAAGCAATGTGATGCTTGCATTCTAGGAAAGCATAGCAAACAGTCTTTTCATGATTCACATTCCAGAGCACATAGAAAACTTGAACTCATTCATTCAAATTTATGTGGTCCAATGCCTGTTTCTTCTGCAAATGGAAATAAATATATGATGACATTTATTGATGACTACACCAGAATGTGTTGGGTTTATTTATTGAAGAACAAATCTGATGCTTTTCAAACATTCAAGAACTTTCATACATGGATTGAAAATGATGCACAATCTCATATTGGCTCTATTTTCACTAATAATGGAAAAGAATACACTTCAAATGAATTTGAAAACTATCTTTGCCAATATGGGATCAAACATCAAACAACTATGCCTTATAAAACCCAAATAACGGAGTAGCTGAAAGAATGAATAGGACAATCTTAAATATGGTACGCTCCATGATGTTTTTCAAAAATGTAAAAATGATGTTTTGGGCTGATGCAGTTCTATGTGCTGTATATATAAAGAATAGATGTCCATATAATGCTATTAGAAACAAGACTCCTTATGAAATGTGGTATGGGCACATTCCTTCGGTAAAGCATCTCAGGGTCTTTAGTTCCACATGTTATGCCTTGATACGAAAGGTACATAGAAACAAACTTGGTGCAATAAGTCGTAACTGTATCTTCCTGGTGTATTCAAACACCTCCAACTCATATCGTCTCTATGATGAAGTCAATAAAAATTTTGTTGTATCTAGAGATGTAATCTTTCTTGAATCATCCAAACCTGACAATGTTGTTGAGCGACAACTTGATCGCTTGGATATATTCACAAATGCAAATCATTTCAAGAATTTGATAATTAGATTGCACATCTTGAAGGGGGTATTCCTATACTAGATCAACCTCTGGAATATTCTTCTGAAGCACTCTCTCCCCCGCATGAAACTCCAACAACGGATAATACTTTGAGTGATGTGATTGACAAAATTGGGAGATTCAATCTTGAATCAGTCCCAACTCAATCAACGGAGCAGCTTGGACCATCTCAGAAATGTCCCCCAAAGTGGCTGACAAAGACACTTGAAAGTGTTCATCCTGATGAGGTTGGAAAGACAGGAACTAGAAATTCAACTCGACAAAATGGAGGTGATGTAGATGACTTTGATTCACCCGTTGATATGGATGTTTCTTATGATTGTGAATTGAATTTGTCTACAGATATTGAACCAAATTCCTTCAAAGAAGTTGCTTCTCATGATGAATGGAAAGAAGCAATGCAAAAGGAGTATGATTCCTTGATAAAGAATGGCACTTGGAAGCTGGTTGATCCTCCATTGGGAACCAAACCAATTGGTTGCAAGTAGGTCTACAAGAACAAGTATAAAGTTTATGGATCACTTGACAAGCACAAAGCCGGGCTTGTGGCAAAAGGTTTTTCACAAAAGGAAGGGGTCGATTATGAGGAGACTTTTTCCTCCACAGCAAAATGGGCTACCAACCAGACACCCTTTTCCCTAGCGTCTCAGAACGGTTGGAAATTCCATCAAATGGATGTAAAAACTTCTTTCTTGAATGGAGATATAAAAGAGAATGTTTTTATGTCCCAACCTGAAGGATTTGTTGTAAAAGGACATGAACATAAAGTATGCAAACTTGTGAAATCCTTGTATGGCCTCAAACAAGCACCGCGAGCTTGGTATGAAAAACTAACTAAGCATCTTCTAAAGCTCAATTTCAAACATTATTATCTTGATGATGCAACTTTGTTTGTCGAGAAGGTAGAAAAAACAATTGTATATCGTGTGGTATATGTAGATGATCTTTTGATGCCAGGGAACAATGAGAGCTACACTGCATCCATAAAGAAGGAATTAAGGAAAGGTTTTGAAATGACTCATTTGGACTATGTTCATTACTATCTTGGTATTGAAGTAACTCAACATCCGAAGTCCATATTCCTTTCTCAAAAGAAGTACATTGGAGATATGTTGAATAGGTTTGGCATGATTGAATGCAATCCTCTGACTACTCCAATGGAACAAAAATTAAAGCTCACATCCATTGAAGGAAAAGAATTTGAGGATGCAACAAAATATAGACAGCTTGTAGGAAGTCTCAACTACCTAACTACTACCAGACTAGACATTTCGTTCGTTGTTGGAATCCTCTCCAGGTTTATGCAAAAGCTTTGTGACAGACATTGGTATGCTGCAAAAATAGTTCTAAAGTACTTGAAGGGAACCCAAGACTTTGGAATCAAGTATACACAGGTGGGCGACTTCAGCTTGATTGGATACTCTGATTCAGACTTCGATGGAGACAAAGAAACTGGGGTATCTACTTCGGGTTATGCTATGAGTCTTGGATTAGGAGCTGTCTCCTGGAGATCACACAAACAATCAGTTCCAGCAGATTCCACAACAGAGGCAGAATTTGTGGCAGTAGCTGAGGCAAAAAAAGAAATTGTGTGGCTCAAGAAAATTCTGGAAGATTTGCAGGTAAAACAAGTAAAATCGACTCCACTCATCATTGACAATACCTCGGCAATAAAGTTGGCCAAGAACCCAAAGTTCCATGATCGAACGAAGCACATGAATAAAAAACATCATCTCATTCGACATCATGGTGAGGCCAAAACAATCCATCTTCGCCATTGTTCCATTAATGACCAGATTGCAGATATCTTCACCAAAGCGCTTGGAAGAGAAAAGCTTGAAAGATTAAGAACAATGCTTGGACTCACCAACATCCCTTCAAATTAAGGGGGGGAATTTTGACACCTAATCATAGGGATTGGGTGAACAAATATAATTAGTGTAAATAAATAATAGAGAAAATGAAGAGTCATCAGGAGATGAACTGAATAGTCACTCCCTCTTGTATATAATAATGAACACCCTGAATGAATAATACGATTACATTTGAGTTACCTCCTGGTCTGACAATCCTCATAGCTTCCGACAGGGTAGTACTTCTCCTTGATGGCATCTCAGAATGAATTCCAAGTGGGTGCGAATGAAAACAGTTAGGTCATAATTTCATCCTTCTGCTCGCAGTAGGTTTCCCACCAATCCTTGACGTGGGGGCGGCTTTAAGAAGTGCAAAAGTGATCTTTTCCCTGCAGGAAAAATCATGAACAAAAGAATATCCTTCTAGTAGATTTAACCATTTAGATACGGCATCCACATCTATCTGACCCTCAAATATGGGAATGTCAAAATTAACTTATACCTTAAAGGGTGTGGTGCTTCCAGAGTAGCTGCTAGAAGTAGATGTATCGCCCTTGGGTAGCCGCTGAAAGATCTGGGCAAAGTTGTCCATCATCGCGTTCCTTTGTCGCTCGAGGGCTTCTTCGAGCAAGATTTTGATAGGATCTCCTTCCCCCTCGTCTTTCTTTTTGTCCGCCATGGGAGGCCGTCGGTATTTGCAAGGCTGACCTTGCAAAGGTTCAACCAGATCGAGCCCTAACTCCTTATATCCCGACCTCATTGGGGACATGCAAAGAAAAACAGAGAAAGAGAAGACTGCTCTGATACCACTGATCCGGATTTAAACAGGAACGCAAAAAATTACAGAAATAATATTTCATTTCATTAATGTAAAACACTGAAATGTGCTTACAAACAGAAATGAAAATAAACTAGCTCGGGCAATGGTAGCTTATCTCTGAGGAGGGATGTGGTGGCTACATTCCTCTTAACTGTGTTACAATGAGGCTCGAAGTCCTATTTATTTTTTAGAAACAATGGAAAACCCTAAACATCCAAAAACCTAACCCTAGGAGATGAAGCACCAAACTATGGGCCCTGTTTGGGTAAATTAGTACATCAACTTCCCGGGGTCGTAACTTTGGCATATGATCTCCTTTTGACACGCACAATACCTCGTTAGAAAGATCTATCTGAGGAATACAACTTTTGAAAGGAAAATTTCAATTTATTACCCATCTTAGCCCCCGTTTTCCCAAAAAACGTCATTTAGGGCCTCAAAACGGCTCTAGAAGTTCAACCCAAAATAGTAAATTGTGGTATAATTAACTAAACTGAAAATTTGAAAGACACAGTTGTGGGGGTCCAAGTGGGATAGGTGGGTGGCCACCAACATCCACCTGCATCATTCCTCCCCCCCTTAGGAAGCAATGGTCCCCATTACATTGAGTGCCTCCATGAGATGGGGAAACTTCTGCTGAATTTGATCCCTAATGAGTTGTTCTGCAATCTCTAATGTGTCTAGTAATGGTGGGAAGCATGGTTGAGGGTAGTCCACATTGAACACTCGGTGCAAGTCAAGGAATGGGGAAATGTTGTGCTCCAAAGCATTGTTTCCCATAACCTTGGTAATGGTGTAATGGCCATATCAGAGTGGTCTGAGCTTTCGATGGGCTCTTGTAAGGCGTTCTTTCTGCAAATGCAACCAAACTTTGTTGCCCACCTGAAACTTGTGTGGCACCCGATGTTGATCATGTCGTTGCTTGTACTTGGCATTTTCCATAATGGAGCAGCGATATATCGGCATGTTGGGTAGTGGTGTTCCAGGAGTGAGATCGAACGAATGCTTGACCTAACAGTGCAATGGTACCCTTGTGGGTGAGGAAAAGATGTTCCTGTATTCTTTCATGACCGTATCCACCTGCTAATGCTGCATGGAGGAACCCTTCCCCGAGGCCATCGATGTGGCTACGATCTTCCCCTTACTTTGAGAGCGAACCAAAAAGAAAATGAATTTCCTAGTCTCGGAGATGATCTCACTGCATTTCTTAGTAGAGATCAAAGAGGTGAAAGTAGGTGGGGCTACCTCTAGTATCCCGTATAATGAATTACCAAAAGAAATAATAATAGTGCAAGGCCTTAACTCATACATAGCATACCGCTTCCACAAGTATGGTTGGCCTAATAATACATCACAAACATCAAGAGGTGCAACATCACACAATACATCATCTATGAAGGGCTTGATGCTGTAGGGAAGTCAACACTGTTGGTGGACTCGGAGATCTCGTCCTTGGTGAAGCCACTCGATGTTGTACGGTTTTGGGTGTGGTATGGTCAGTAGGCCCAGCCGCTTCACGACCTCTGCTGAAATGAGGTTCTTTTGGTTGTCACTGTCGATAATGAATTGCAGCGGCCAACCGTTCACCCACATTTGTGAGTGGAGAAGATGCTCGCCCTCCTCTAGATCTTCAGGCTCATTCCTTTGGATCTTGGCGGTGGCAACATTGGCATTGGGCTCCACATCAATGATCTCCTTCCCTTTTTCATTCCTCTTGTCGAGTTTTGACTCAAGGTAAGAACATGCATATGATTCTGAAAACTTCAACTCAACCACCAACGACTTCTTGGCCCAACGCTCACTTGTGTTATGAGTGGGGCTCTTATGGAACTCATACCACTTTCCTGTGCCCTTCTTTGACTTCGTGGTGTTGTTATTTTCTTGTGCCTTTGACGGGTTGTCTTGGTTCACACCTTCTTGGCTTTGTCCTTGGTTCTACGATTTGAGGAATCCTTTCCCTTTCTTCGGATTCACGGATCCAAAGTCTCGCTTCTTCTGTCTAAACTTATGATTGATCTTGACAGCGTATCAATACATTTTGCCAAGAGAGGGGATGTCCAAGAACTCCATCGCATCTTGGATATACCTATGTAGGAAACCGCGGTATTCGAGTACCAAATCCCACTCAGAATCCTTGATACCCAACTTTGTGCGAATGGTATAAAAAATATTGGTAAACTCTGGAACGTCTTGGTCCCTTCCCTCCTGCAGCGTGGTCCACTTTATGTATTTATCCTCATAGCTTCCGACAGGGTATTACTGCTCCTTGATGGCATCCTGGAATGAATTCCAAGTGGGTACGTGTGAAAACAGTGAGGCCATACTTTCATCCTTCTGCACGCAGTAGGTTTCCCACCAATCCTTGACGTGGGGGGCAGCTTTGAGAAGTGCAAAAGTGATCTTTTCCTGGCTGGAAAAATCATGAACGGAAAAATATCCGTCTAGCAAATTTAACCATTTACCAACGGCATCCGCATCTATATGACCCTCAAATATGGGAATACCAAAATTAACTTGTACCTTAAAGGGTATGGTGCTTCCAAAGTAGCTATTGGAAGTAGATGTCTCGCCCCTGGGTAGTCATTGAAGGATCTATGGACAGTTGTCCATCATCGCGTTCCTTTGTCACTCGAGGGCTTCTTCGAGCAAGATTTTGATAGTATCTCCTTCCCCCTCGTCTTTATTTTGGTCTGCCATGGGAGGTCGTCGGGATTTGTGAGGTTGATCTTGAAAAGGTTCAACTAGATTGAGCCCTAACTCCTTATATCCCAACCTCATTGAGGACATGAAAAGAAAAACATAGAAAGAGTAGACCGCTATGATACCACTGATCCAGATTTAAATAGGAACGCAACATATTATAGATATAACCATAAATACAAAGATGCAGTAAATTGTGCTACAATTAATGAAACTCAAACTTTGAAAGAGACAGTTGTGGGTGTCCAAGTGGGATAGGTGGGCAGCCACCAACATCCACCTAGATCATTTCTCCCCCATTAGGAAGCAATGGTCCCCATTGCATTGAGTGCCTCCATGAGATGGGGAAACTTCTGTTGAACTTGGTCCTTGGTGAGTTTTTCTGCAATCTCTGATGTGTCCAGTAATGGTGGGAAGCACGGTCGAGGGTGGTCTATATTGAACACTTGGTGCGAGCCAAGGAATGGGGAAATGTTGTGCTCCAAAGCATTGTTTCCCACAACCTTGGTAATGGTGTAAGGGCCATATCGGAGTGGTCTAAGCTTTCGATGGGCTCTTGTAAGGTGTTCTTTCTGCAAATGCAACCAAACTTTGTTTCCCACCTAAAACTTGTGTGGCACCCGATGTTGATCATGTCGCTGCTTGTACTTGGCATTTTCTAGAATGGAGCGGTGATATATCGGCCCGTTGGGTAGAGGTGTTCCGGGAGTCAGATCGAACGAATGCTTAACTTGACAGTGCAACGGTACTCCTGTGGGTCAGGAGAAGATATTCTTGTATTCTTTCATGACCATATCCACTTGCTTCTGTTGCATGGAGGAACCCTTCCCGAGAGCCATGGATGTGGCTACAATATTCCCCTTACTTTGAAAGCGAACCAGAAAGAAAATGAATTTACTAGTCTGGGAGATGATCTTACTACATTTCTTAGCAGAGATCAAAGAGGTGGCAATAGGTGGGGCTACCTCTGGTATCCTATATAATGAATTACCCAAAGAAATAGTAACAGCGTGAAGCCTTGACTCATATACAACATGTCGCGTCCACAAGTATGGTTGGCCTAATAATACATCACAAACATCAAGAGGTGCAACATCACACGATACCTCATCTGTGAAGGGCTTGATGTTGTAGGGAAGTCGGCACTGCTGGCGGACTCAAAAGATCTCGTCCTTAGTGAAGCTACCTGGTGTTGTATGGTTGCGGGTGTGGTATGGTCAGTAGGCCCAACCACTTCATGACCTCTGCTGAAATGAGGGTCTTTTGGCTGCAATTGTCGATAATGAATTGCAGCGGTGAACCCTTCACCCACATTTGTGAGTGGAGAAGACACTCGCCCTCCTCTAGATCATCGGGCTCATTCTTCTGGATCTTGGTGGTGGCAACAGTGGCACTGGGCTCCTCATCAATGATGTGTTTCCCTTTTTCATTCCTCTTGTCATGTTCTGACTCAAGGTCGGAACATGCATCTGATTCTGAAGCCTTCAACTCGGCCACCAATGACTGCTTGGCCTAACACTCACTTTTTTTATCAATGGGACTTTTATGGAACTCACACCACTTTCTTGTGCCCTTCTTTGACTTCGTGGTGTTGTTATTTTCTTGCAGCCTCAACGTGTTGTCTTGGGTCACATCATCTTGGATTTGTCTTTGGTTCTGTGGATTGGGGAAGCCTTTCCCTTGCTTCGGATTCGCGGATCCAAAGTCTCGCTTCTTCTGTTTAAACTTCTGCTTGATCTTGACAGCATATTCGTACATCATGCCAAGCGAAGAGATGTCGAGGAACTCCATCTCATCCTGGATATACCTTTGTACGCAGCCACAATATTTGAGTACTAAATTCCGCTCATAATCCTTGATACCCAACTTTGTGCGAAGGGTATGAAAAACATTTGTAAACTCTGGCACGTCTTGGTCACTTCCCTGCTGCAACGTGGTCCACTTTATGTATTTATCTTCATAGCTTCCAACAAGGTATTACTGCTCCTTGATGGCATCCTGGAATGAATTCCAAGTGGGTGCGGCTAAAAACAGTGAGGTTGTACTTTCATCCTTTTGCTCGTAGTAGGTTTCCCACCAGTCCTTGACGTGGGGGGCATCTTTGAGAAGTGAAAAAGTGACATTTTCTTGGCTGGAAAAATCATGAACAAAAAATATCCTTCTACCAAATTTAACCATTTATCTACGGCATACGCATCTATCTGACCCTCAAATATGGGAATGTAAAAATTAACTTTTACCTTAAAGGGTGTGGTACTTATAGAGTAACTGCTGGAAGTAAATGTGTTGCTCCTGGGTAGCTGATGAAGGATCTGGTCAACGTTGTCCATCATCGTGTTCATTTTTCGCTCGAGGGCTTCTTCGAGCAACATTTTGATAGGATCTCCTTCCCCCTCGTATTTCTTTTAGTCCGCCATGGGAGGTCGCCGAGATTTGTGAGGCTGATTTTGCAAAGGTTCAACCAGATTGAGCGCTAACTGCTTATATCCCTACCTCGTTGTGGACATGCAAAGAAAAACATATAAAGAGAAGATCGCTCTAATACCACTGATCTGGATTTAAAAAGGAACACAACAAATTACAGATATAACCATAAATACATAGATGCAACATAGATAATACTTCATTTCATTAATGTAAAATAATGAAAAATGCTTACAAGCAGAAATGGAAATAAACTAGCGTGGGCGATGGTAGCTTATCTCTGAGGACAGATGTGGCGGATACATGCTTTTGAATTGTGTTACATTGAGGCTCGAAGTCCTATTTATTGTTGAGAAACAATGGAAAACCCTAAACATCCAGAAACCTAACCCTAGGAGATGAAGCGCCAAACTATGGGCCTTGTTTGGATAAATTGGTACATCAACTTCCCGGGGTCGTAACTTTGACATACGATGTCCGTTTGATGCGCAAAATACCTAGTTATAAATATCTATCCAAGGAATACAACTTTTGAATGGCCAACATTAGTTGAAAATGCACGTTGGCCTCCGTTTTCCCAAAAAATGTCGTTTAGGGCCTCAAATCGAATTCAGAAGTTTAGGACCCGAAAAAACTGCCAAAAATAGTAAATTGTGCTACAATTAAGGAAACTGAAAAACTAAAAGAGACAATTGTCGGGGTCCAAGTGGGATAGGTGGGTGGCCATGAACATCCACTTGGATCATTTCTCCCCCTTTAGGAAGATATGGTCCCCATTGCATTGAGTGCCTCCATGAGATGGTGTAACATATCTGACTTGCAAGTATATGATAATATAAATAAACCCAAGAAATAACAAGATCTAAATATAGAAATGCTTCTTTATTGATCAAACGCTTGAGGTAGGGTAACACCATACAATCCCTCCTTAAGGAAGAAGAACACTCCATAAGCCATATGCTTGTCCATATAATAATTCTTGACATATCTCAATGGGGAGTCTCTAGCCTCTATATAGACCTCATACATACAATACCATGGGTCATTACCATGGTTCTTTCAATACCATATACCTAATACCATGCGCTTACCAATTAACTATGGTCCATCCCATTATTACATTATTCCCTTGTGTACCTTCCTCTGTACCCCATACTATCCCCCCTAGGTATACTACATTCCACCCCCCTTAAACATGTTTTGTCCCCAAAACATAAGAAGAACACAAATAATAAGATTCACTCAAAAGAGTAGTCCACTGGTACCATCCACGCGCGTCTAACCATCCAAGAGAAAGGTGAACCCTTGATCTAGCTAGTGCCTCGCTCGCTTGAGATGGAAGTTGACCCTGGCGGTTCTTCTGTGTTGATGTGTTGTGGGTGGATCTTCGCCCCTCTCTATCTATCGTGTGAGGGTTTTTGTCCTTGTGGCTAATTTTTTGCCATCGTGTTGGTTGTTTTCTTGTTGGGAGATGTGGGTGTTGATATGTTGAAGTTTTAACCAATGGTATATCTTTCTTTAATTCACCACCTAATGGAGCCTAATGGGTATATGGTACATGTTGTGGCACCTGCAATTATTGCTTATCTTCCAGTATTACTTCAACCACTGATTCCTCATCTGATGTGTTTGTACCTGCAACATCTTCTGCTTCAGCCTCCTTGAACTCTACTTGTTTATTGACGGAAATATCCTGGAATGTAATTTTCTTCTTTTTATACCAGAGCTTAAGGAATTTCTTCTACACATTAATATTGATAGCACCCACAGATTCCATCCAAGGCTATCCTAAAACAACATCCACATTATCCATATTTGAAACATAAAAATCGGAATACAATACATACTTATCCATAGAAATCCTTAAATATTTATAAACTTGAACATCCTCATTATCAACCTGTGTGTTTTCCATGTGTTTTGTTGGAACTTGTAATTTTTTTTCCAAATTAACATTTATAAGATTTTGTTTGCAACTAGGATTTATAGAAACAATGATTTTCTCCTTCTGAATACATCCATGAACCTATAACAAGGGGATATCAGTAGAAAATAACCCTGCATGTTTCTCATTAGCTTATTTTCCAGCATGAGACCATTTGTCTAAAATGAGTTTTTCAAATTCTTCATCTGAAAAGTTATACTTCTTGCTGTCACGTGAGCTCCACCATATGGCATCTTCATCTTGCAAACCCCTCCATACGCAACCTTCCCAATGTTTTGGCCATAACCAATTTTGGCTGTCTATGAATTCTTCAATAGTAGGACCATTATCGTTTCCTGTAAAAAAAAATTGGCTAGAAGCCATCAAGAGAGTTTTGAAAAAAAATCACTTACTTGGCGAAAAAATTACAATGGCCACAGTTTGGCCAATATTGCTCAGAATATTTATTATGACCTATTCTTGGAAATGGAATGACCATTTTGCATTTTCTCGTGTGATAAAAATCCCAATCTAGGCAATCTGGAGTTCAGATTTGTGTTGCAACTGTCCCGCCGTCCCCAAAAAAGTCTGAAAAAAGAGTTGATTTTAAATCAGCGATATCTTCCTCATCCGGACTCCGATTCGACCGATTTGTTTTTTGAAATTGGGTAATTTTTCAAGAGGATCTCACATCTACAGTTAGTTTCTCAAAATTCCCCACAAAACAACAAAAATTAACTGGAGATCCGCTATCCACAAATTTTCGTCAAAACAATTCTGCAACACAGGTGATTTTTAAATCAGCGATATCTCCCTCATCCAGACTCCGATTCGACTGATTTTTTTTTTTGAAATTGGGTATTTTTTGCAAAGAATCTAGATTTTCAATTTATTTCTTCAAATTTTGTACCAGAAGTTACATATCTGATATGCAAACTCGCCGACCCAAAAAATTCCTGCAAAAAAAAAAAAAATCTCCGCTTTGTCCAAGAAAGTGCTCTGATACCACTTGTAATAGATCTTACTTGAAAATATATGATAATAGAAATAAACCCAAGAAATAACAAGATCTGAATATTGAAATGTTTCTTTATTGATCAAAACTTAAGGTAGGGTAACACCATAAAATCACTCTTTAAGGAAGCAGAACACTCCACAAGCCATATGCTTGCCAATACAATAATCTTTGACATCTCTCAATGGGGAGTCTCTAACCTCTATATAGGCCTCATACATACAATACCATGGGTCATTAACATGGTTCTCTCAATACCATATGTCTAATACCATGGGCTTACCAATTAACTATGGCCCATCCCATTATTAAATTATTCCATTGGGTACCTCCCTCTGTACCCCATACTATCCCCCCTAGTAAATCCAAAAAATTCCTGATTAAAAAAAAAAAAAACTTCCGCTTTGCCCAGAAAAGTGCTCTGATACCACTTGTAATAGATCTAACCTGCAAATATATGATAATAAAAATAAACCCAAGAAATAACAAGATCTGAATATAGAAATGCTTCTTTATTGATCAAACCCTTGAGGTAGGGTAACACCATAAAATCACTCCTTAAGGAAGGAGAACACCCCCCAAGCCATATGTTTGTCCATACAATAATTCTTGACATATCTCAATGGTGAGTCTCTAGCCTCTATATCCATGATTCTCTCAATACCATATATCTAATACCATGGGCTTACTAATTAACTATGGCTCATCCCATTATTACATTATTCCCTTGGGTACCTCCCTTTGTACCCCATACTATCCCCCCTAGGTATACTACATATGGGGAAACTTCTATTGAACTTGGTCCCTAGTGAGTTGTCTACAATCTTTGATGTTTCCAGTAATAGTGGGAAGCATGGTCGATGGTGGTCCACAATGAACACTCAGTGAAAGCCAAGGAATGGGGAAATGTTGTGCTCCAACAAATTGTTTCCCACAACCTTGGTAATGGTGTAAGGGCCATTTCAGAGTGGTTTGAGCTTTCGATGGGCGCTTGTAAGGCGTTCTTTTTGCAAATGAAACCAAACTTTGTCACCCACCTCAAACTTTTTTGTCACCCAATGTTGATCATGTCACTGCTTGTACTTGGCATTTTCCAGAATGGAGTGGTGATATATCAACTTGTTGGGTAGAGGTGTTCAGCGAATCATATCGGACGAATTAATGAGCTGACAGTGCAACGGTACCCCTGTGGGTGAGGAGAAGATGTTCTTGTATTCTTTCATGACCGTATCCACCTGCTTCTGCTGCGAGGAGGAACCCTTCTCAGGGGCCATGGATGTGGCTACAATATTCCCCTTACTTTGAGAGCGAACCAGAAAGAAAATGAATTTCCTAGTCTCGGAGATGATCTTATTGCATTTCTTAGCAGAGATCAAAGAGGTGGCTATAGGTGGGGCTACCTCCAGTACCCTGTATAATGAATTACCCAAAGAAATAATAACAGCGTGAGGCCTTGACTCATACACAACATGTCATTTTCACAAGTATGGTTGGCCTAATAATACATCATGTTGTTCCTTAAGAAACCAATTTCCTGGATGTGGGGAAATTATGCTTAAGACATTAATAAATATTACTTACTGTCACTTATTGTTTGTTGCGTTCTCAAATGAAGAACCTAGAAAATTTAGTCTTTTAACTCTTAATACATGTATGACCAGAACATCTCAGAATGCCACTTGTTGCTAGATATAAATGATGAATAAAGAAGGTTTAAAGGGGAAGTTAAAGATAATATGCTGATCTTTTACAGAAACTACTATCTGTAACTTAGAGGAATTATGATAATGAGAACTGAAACATAGACAATATGCTGACCTTTCACATAAACTACTATTTATAATTTAGAAAGGAAGTGAGGACTTCAAGTATAGGAGTGCTCTTTTAAGGAATTTATCCTTATCTACATAAGCAAATAAAAACCTGCAGCTTCATTACTATACTTGAAAAGAAGAAAACATAGCATGACACATGACAGAGAAGCTTACAAAACTATAGGCAACAACTGATGGAACTTCTGATTCTTTCATTAATCAACGATGATATCAGGAATACAGTGGCCTAGTCTCTGGATTCTCCAAAATTCGAACCCTTTCTTAGTAAAATTTCCTCTTTTTATACATTGTGGAACAGTTGTTGATTTCTAAAACTACCCAAACTATCTAATTGTTTTTCTAACTATATGAAGTAAAAACTATTACAAAATTTTACAGAGGGTAAAATACACCTCCAATAACATGAAATAACAAAAACATAACTGGATTTAGAAGGGAAAGATAATTGCTAGCCTGTTCTGTTGATTCGCTGCCAAATTCCTCTATAAATGCCCTAATGATGCTTAATTCATTTTAGCAATAATAAAATACATTTAGTTTGTGTAATCCTGGCTTACATGGGCATTCTGATTGGCCAAAATACCAAGAAACATATCAGCTTATCTTCCTCTTCATCTTCGGCTCTAACCCTGTTTTTCCACTTTACACAGCGAAATTAACACGACCTTTGATTAATACAAAACTCAAAAGAGTTAATCCTGCTTCATAAACCTGTCAAATCTGCCCATTCAACGCTTCGTTGACTTCCATCGCAAATCGCCATTGGCCCGAAAATCATTGTAAAACCTTAACTTATGTACCCTTAGGCCGCATAACTATGGAAATATCGGACTTTGGCGTAAAACCTTTATATCTACGCTTTCTATTGTAAACCTTTTATAATGAAAATATATGATAAAACACGCTTTTTTCACCTTCGCACAATTTTCAAGGAATACTTCCTGCCGATTCATCCCCACCATTGATCTATGCTTTTCATATCGGACAGTCTGTAAAGGTTTCAGGCGATACATAATCCCGAAGAATACCTGCCCGAAATGGGCGGTTTCCTCTCTCCGCTTGACCACTATGTGTTGAATGCTGAGTGAAATCGGGTAAATTCCAAATAAAACCATCTACTGCTCTTGCTCTACCCGAAAACTCGCCTTTTCTTCGAATTCGGCTTTAACACTAATTTTCCATTTATACAGCAAAATCGATGCAAAACACATAAAGCAGAACTGAAAAGGAATTATCGCAATTTAATAAACATATCGGGTCTGGAATCCAATCGCAAACCGCAATCGGTGCTGTGGACATATACATAAGGCACTTAACGGACCCGCTAGAGTTATTAAACACATTATATATCATTTCGGGTCTGGCCCACCCATATCGCAATCAGCATAGCCACACATATATATATCAAGAGTTATGCAATATCGCGGACCCGCCGAAGCTTATAAATCATAATGTATATATTTTGGGTCCGGCCCGCAATCGCAAATCGCAATCAGCGGTGTCCAACGTTCATAGTTCTACAGTGCAGCGGACCCAATGCGCTTTATAAAGCATAGTGTATATATTTCAGGTCCGGTGTTACTGTTTAACACTTGCTTCCTTTGTAAAACTCGATATATTTCTTCATTTCTTTTATATTTTGATTTCCGATATACTTGCCTTATCTTTTCCAAAATATTTTTCAAGTGATTTTGAATGGAACAATGAATAAAACAAACAACAAAATACATGTTACAACATTTGGCTCCACCTGGGGATAGTGCTTTTGCCACAGAAGCGCTAAGAACCACAGATTAGTGCCTTCACCTCGGGCATGGAGTCATATATTGCTTTGCATAAACTGAAATACTATGGCATTTGTACGATGATTTCACTCCGGTATTCACAATGAAATGATGCTTATTCTTTAGAACTGGAATTAGTGCTTTAAGTATTGCCCATTTACAGGCAGCTATAGAGTTTTCCCATCAAGATTCTCAAGAATGAAGGTATTATTGGATCTCACTTCAAAAATTCTAAAAGGACCATACCAGAGAGGATCAAACTTCCCATGTTTTCCCTTATCTTCTCTTCTGGTATCCCATCTCAATGCTAAATCTGCAACTTTGAAATCAATTTCCTTGGCTTTCCTGTCAAAAATATTTTTCATCTTGGATTGATACATGATCAAGTTGTCTCTTACTTTGTCCCTGTTCTCGCTTAGCTCCACCACTTTGTTCATTCTTCTTATCAAAGCATTTGGTTCTTCTTTCGCCTCTTGAATCATTGCAATCAATGGCTTTACAAGTTGACTTGGAAACAGAGCCTGAGTTCCATATACTAATTCAAAAGGTGATATCCCTGTAGATCTTCTTGAAGTTACTCTAGCAGCCCACAGAGCAAACTTTAACTTAGAATCCCAATCTCTTTGATTTTCTATAATGGTTTTCTTAAGGATCTTCATCAAAGTTTTGTTAGTAGATTCAGCTATTCCATTTCCCTGAGGATGGTAAGTTGTTGAATGAGACAAAATAACATTATATTTGTGACAAAAATCAATTAACTTACTTGAGTTGAAGACTTGAGCATTGTCTGTTATAATTTTAACGAGACATCCGAATCTGCTGAAAATATTTTCTTCCAGGAACTTCATTACTATCTGATCATTTGCTCTCTTAGTAGGAATTGCCTCTACCCATTTGGTGAAGTAATCGGTTGCTGTGAGAACTCACCTGTGTTGTCTGCTTAAAGGTGGATTGATTTCTCCAACAAAGTCCAATCCCCATTACCTAAATGGCTCCTCTATGAAAACTGGAATCAAAGGTAAAGGAGCTAATCTCTTTTTCTCAGCAAAAAGCTGGCACTTCTGACAACTTCTAACAAACTTATATGTATCACCAAATAAAGTAGGCCAATAAAATCCTACCTGAAGGATATTATGTGCAGTTACTTTCCAACTGTAATGTCCTCCACAAAACCCCTCATGATAATCTTTGATTGTTTCTGTAAATTCATCCTCCGTTAAACATAGCAATAGGATTCCAGCAAGATCCTTCTAGTACAATCTCCCTTCCACAATTACATATGGTTGTGCCTTGATCTTTAGTGCCCTATACTTTGTTCTATCTAAGGATTGAGGACAAGAAAGAAAGCACAAATAATGAATTATATGCTTATACCATTTTAACACAAAAATGTGTACCTGATCTTCATACCTAGATCTTGCTCCCCTTCACTTTCTCCAGCTACTTTTTCATCCACAGGTGCCAACAAATTAATCCCCAATACCTGAAAGTTTGATTCTGTTAACCTTTTTTCCAATCCTTGTCCTTTCACCAACTTTGTAAGTTTTACGTCCAAATCATATTCTTGGATCTTGGCAATCCACTTTCCTCTTCTGCCTTCTACATCTCCCTGTAATAATACATCTTTCACTGCAACATTTGGCACATAAGCAATGATTTGGGACTGCAACACATAAGTTCTAAAAGCTTTTAGGGCTTTTACCAAAGCATACACCTATTTCTCAAGAATATTATATTTCAGCTCAGAATCCCTAAGAATCTTACTGAAGAATGCAGCTGGCTACTCTCTCTCTTCATCATTCTTCTGCAGTACGACAGCAGCTATTGAACTTGATGAGGCAAATGAAAAAATTTGGAAAGGCCTCTAGTAATCGGGGCTAATTAAGACTGGAGCTACCTGTAATGCCTCTTTAATCCTGGAAAATGATTCTCTAGCTTATTTGGTCCAACTCACTTCATTCTCCTTTTTTAGCATATTAGTAATTTCTTTTAAAATATATGCATAGTTGGATACAAATCTTCTCAGGAAGTTTATCTTTCCTAGAAACTTTTGAATATCCTTTTTACTCTTAGGTAATGGTATTTTCTGCACAGCTTGTACTCTGGCTGGATCTATCTTCACTCCTTCTCTGGAAACAATGTGTCCCAATAGTTTTCCTTCTTCCAAAGCAAAAATGGATTTCTTGGGATTTCAGGAAAGTCCAAATCTTCTACATTTATCGAAAGTTCTCTTCAAATGATCCACATGTTCTTCATCAGACTTTGAAAAATAGTAATATCATCCAAATATATTACTAAAAACTTATCTCCAACAAAAACATTGTCCATAGCCCTTTGAAAAGTAGCACCTGCATTCATCAATCCGAAAGGCATTCTGGCATACATAAATGTTCCCCAGGGGGTTGTGAACGTTGTTTTCTTCTGATCCTCCTTATCCACAGCCACCTGGTTATAACCAGAAAATCCATCTAGCATTGACATTCTAAAAGATCCTGTTACCTTTTGCAGCACATGATCCATCTTAGGCAATGGATAGTTATATTTCAAAGAAGCCCAGTTGAGATTTCTGAAGTCCACACACAACCTTATTTCTCCATTTTTCTTTCTCATAGGTACTAGATTAGCCACCCAATCAGAATACCTGAGTGGGACTATGATTTTGGCATCAAGCAACTTCTTGACCTCCTTTTCAATAGATGGTAGAAGTAGAGGATTTATCTGTCTAAGCTTTTGTTTGTAGGGTTTAACCCCCTCCTTCAAAGGAATCTTATATTGAATAATATTTACATCATAGGTTTTGAGATCTTCATAATACCATGCAAAAACATCAACATAATTCTTGAAAAGTTTAATATATCTTTCTTGAAAATTAGGTGAAACTCCAGCGTATAATTTGAGTAACCTGGGATTCTCCTGAGTTCCAATGTTATGATCTTGAATATGTTCATCCTGTGAGATTTTCCTTGAGTCCACAACCACATCATTGGAATTAAAAAGCCTTTCAAGAGGAACAAGTCCCTTTGGCAGAATATTATCTTTTAATTGAAAGATCTTCTGATTTGTTATTGAATCTTTTAAACCACTGGCTCCTGCAATTTCTGTTGTCTCTTCTTCGTCCCGATCAATTTCTGTGCCCTGGAACTCTTCAACCATAGTCAAAAACTCCTTAATCTGCTGGTCATCTTCAAAAACTTGCCGGTTCTTAACATTATTAGGAATAGAAGGTCTGTGTCTCATTTCTACCTCATATCTTAGTCTTGGATTAATAGGAGGCTTGAAAGTGCTAGCAGTGACAGCCAATGAATCTGCCAATCTATTCTCATCTCTTGGAATGAATTGAATGTTAAAAGCTTCAAAGAAGTTTTCAATCAAATCCCATACCTCATTTCTGTATGCACGGAGCTGCTTTGTTTGGCAGTGATCTTTTATCTGCTTAATAATTAGCTCCAAATCTCCAAAAGCAGAAGTTGACTTGACTCCCATCTGTTTGGCTGTTTGTAGAGCAATAATCAAGGACTCGTATTCTGCCACATTGTTAGTTGCCTCAAACTCTAACTTGAAAGAAAAAGGGAACATATTACCTCCAGGTGCAATTAGAAAAAAACCATCACCTATTCCTTCTCTAGAATAAGCTCCATCAAAGAAACATTTCCACACTTCTTTCATTTGTAGCTCTGTAATTACATTGGCTGAAGCAAGCTTCTTCTGATTATCTTCAGCCAGCTCTACATTATCATGCAGTGTGAAACAAGCAAAGTCATCCTTCTCCTGACTATATACAGGTGAATTGCTTGCTCCATTTTTTGTAATTGTTTTTACAAACTGTTATAGACATTTTTGTGCCTTACAGCATTGAGCATGAAATGTCCATAATCTAAGGGATCCAAAGTCCCTAAACATGTTGTTCCTACCCCTAGAGGAACAAGGCTAACAAACCACAGCAATTCACAGAAGTTCTCCACCAGAAACTGCTCAAAAACAAGTCAATTCAGGATCAATTCAGTGGCTCCACTAGCTGTCTGCGTTGAATGTCAAGGCCAACACTGGCTACCTGCACTGCAACGCAGGTAGAAGCACTACCAGGGTGCGTTGAGCGAGAATTGCCAAATGGCAAGTTCATTCCAAGAGGTGTCAAGACCCAGGAAGCTTCCAGAATCTTCCTCAATGACACTTGCCTCAGTGAATTCGACTGGTGATGAGTAAGGGGTTCCAAATCTCCAAGTGGAAGCAAGAACCTCCAAGTGGAATCAAGAACTGACAGAGGGAGAGGACACTAGTCAGATCTCAAGCTGACTCATCCTCTCTCCAAACATATATATATGGATCTCTCCTCCATGAGATCCAGAGGCTGGAATTTTGTTATTGCAAAGAATTGTTGTTGGTTTGAGATTGGGATCATTGGGTGCTTAATGCTTTGAAGGGGGTGAAGATAGGAATTCCATTTGCTGGGAAGGAGATGCTGGATTGGAGCCCTCTGGGTTGTATCTCTTCCTGAACCTTGTTATTCATCAATAAAGCTATCTTGGTTTCTCCTATATACTGATGTATCTTTGATGTATGATTGCATTAGTATGTTTAGTTTATTTCTAATCCTGAACTAGTTATGAATATGAATCCATGTCTTGTGTAGTGTTCTCTTCTTGTGATCTTGCAGAAACCTCTTGAAGCTGGGTGAGCGAGAAGGCAAGTAGCTGGGAACCCTCAAAGAGAAGAGAGACCAGATCGAGGGACAAACGGAAGACATCGGTTAGTCCATCTATCTCTCTTCATTCTTAATTCATAAAAGAAGAATACTAGAATAGTTGTCTCTATTTGTTGCTAAGGCACTGTCACACCTTAGGTGGATAGGATCGTCCTGCATAGGCATTTTTCCCCACAACAATTTGGCGACTCCGCTGGGGAAGATCTGTTTAGTCATTTTATTTGTGTTTCTATCATTGTTTGTTTCATAGACTCGACAGCAACTATCGAACTGCACCTGCTATTCCCAGATGCAAAGTAGACAGTTGCTGCTTTGATCCAACCACTGGACTTGTCTATGATCTGAACAATGGACTCACAAATGATTTGATGATCCTTTGTGATAGATCTTAGTACCCCCTCAAAGCATCCCTTTGATTGTACCTTGCTTGTTGCTTTGATTTGGCCTGAAACTGTAGATTAAATAGCAATCTGTGACCCAGAACCAGTGAGAAACTCTCGTTTCTCCTTCAGCGCGACCCCTGTGAAGAGGTTCTGCATTTCAACGCAGGTCCCGTGAAGGCTACCTGCGCTGAATGTCAAAACCCCTGTGTTGAGGTTGCGCTGATCCAGTTAGGCCTTGTGCAGCTGGGGTTCTCTGCTCTGTTTTGCCTTGTTTTGATCTCTGATTTTTGCAGCCTGTAACCAGCATAGGTACCAGTCTGATAACTCCTTTTCTCTGCTTAAATTCCGCCTCCTTTTGTACAAAAAGACTGTGAGTGTTTTTATGTGTTTTTGGCGTCATTTGCAGTTTTCCTTTGCAAGAGTGAAATAGTCATCCTGTAGCCCTTGATTCAGATCTGTTGATTGTGATCTTAGAAGAGATTTCATTGGCTGTTTGCAGTTGATTATACATTTACTTTTGCATTTGGTTTGAGTTTGTCTCTTTTAAGTGTCGAAACAAGTATTCATTTCGAAAATCGTTAAGTGTTGTAATCTCTTCTACCCTCTCTGATTTCAAAAAAGTAAACTTGTTTGTACTTGTCATTTAAAAGCAAATTCAAAGTTGTACAAAAAGCTTTCTTTGTAGGCATCAATACTAAGAAAGCGGAAAAACAAACACCTGCATTGTGCATTTGCATCTTGATAGTTTGCATGTTTGATTTAGGAAAAGTGCATTAGAGTGTGTTGATTGCTCTTTGAGAAAAGATGGTGTCTTTCTTTTCCCTTAGTAGCTAGGATTTTCAAAGTTGAAAAGATATAAAGCTTGCTTATCATCTTTAGACTGCATTTAGGAATTGTATCATACATCTCGTGGTGAACCTCAAAAGGCAAACTTCTAAAAAGATCAACCTAAAATAAATTGAATGAACTTAACAACGCTTTGTAACATAACGCACAACATAGAGGTCTAGGCTAGAGACGTATTCCGGCGTCGTAAAGCCTGGTGACTGTCGATCTCGTTGATGGTGGGTGATTCCTCCTGAGGGACGATAGCGCAAGTACAGATTGTGCTCCCACGTACCGTCGCGTATATATTGGGAGACCCCTATAGGCATAAAACCTTTATCCTTAGGAAGCCGTGTCGGCCGCCCTACTGATCGCAATGCACTGAACACAGCATTCAGGAAGATCGACCGCCCGTACCCTAAAAAGTATTCTGCGGTTTTGCGAGAAGTTTGGCACACCCTCTGCCTAGAACTCCAGAGCAGTTCCTTTTGGCCTTTTTCAGACTCTATAACGGAAAAAGTCCATCCGAGCATTTGTCACTTCGGGCTCGTTAAAACATCGAAGGAGACTAGAGTCATCTTTAGCTTTTTCTCGACTCTTTAAAATTGAAAAAGCAAGTTGTGTCTAAAGCGTCGTTAAAATTTATTTTAAACGGAACAATCACCCTTTATTCTTGCGTTGATCTTTAGGTTGAAAAAATGGAGCACACCAACCAAGGAATTCCCCTTGGTGGAAATCCTAGTCCCTTCTCCTCTTGGGGAGATGTTGGTGCGCCCCATATGGCCACATTGTCGCTTCCAGGACTGACAATTGGCCTGTCGGTCTGGCTCTTTTCAACCAATGTCATTCAGAACACCACCATTCCTGAACAGTCGAATCAACAGTTAGACCAGACCAGAGTTGCCCACCAGCCTTCTACTTCATCTAATTCTTCCTCTCCTCCTTCCTCTTCGCTTGACGGAACTGGTAAAACAAAAAACCAAGTTCCTAAGGAGAAGAAGGAAAAGTGGAAGAAAGAGAAGAAGAAGAAGGATCCAAAAGCGACTGGGGGCAAACAAGTGTCGTCTGACAAAAATCCACACACAGCACTGACTAGGCCTAAATCGCCATGTGTCATATGCAAGGGAGACCACTTCCACAGAGATTGTCCCTGCATCCCTCGGATACTAAGGGACTGGTCTCCCCGTTTGCACAATTCGGTGGCGTCAACCTCTGATAACCATGTTGACAGCACACCGTCAACTAGTGGAAGTGAAGCCCCAGGACAGAGAGGGAAAGCTAGATTTCCCTGCAAACTCTGGGAAGGCGACCATGCCATCCACCGTTGTCCCTTCTTAGACGAGGCTAAAAGAGTTTTGGAAGATCGCCCGATTTTACGAGCGCAACTTCCTCCTGGATATCAAAAACTCCTGCCAAGTCCTTCACTAGTTGAGAACCCGGCTGGCCCGCCCAGGTGGTCAGCCGAAGCACCTATCATTGAGGATGAACCGTCTGAATCCATACCTGACGAAAGTCAAAAGGTTGAGGCGGCAGTTGACCCGGTTTTGCCTTCAGAGGCTCTATCTTCGAATGATACCATCACAGAGGAGAATAAAGACGACACCGTCCAAATTCTCTTCATCAACACAGACTCCGACAAACAAGGGGGCAATTTGCCCATTCCTTTATCGCAGGAAGGAACTTCGTCAGAGTCATACCCGGCCGTCTATTCGGTCCCACCACCAAGCAACCTAGTTGTCTCGTTCGACTGGAACCAACTAGGCAGACCCCGGTTGCCAGCAAGCATACCATTCAGAATTATCGTTCAAATATACAGAATGGTAATGGCTGGCACTATCATTGATGAGGGGGCATCTGTGAGTATCCTTTCCTCTATTGCTTGGAAAGCGCTTGGTTCGCCAGCGCTTTTGCCTGAAATGAGAAATCTATCAGGCTTTGATAAAGGAACCAGTCGACCTTTAGGGATCCTCCCCAATGTGCCAATAACATTGAAAGGGAAGACCGTTCAAATGAACGTGATGGTCGTTCAAGGACCCTTGGATTATAACCTACTCCTTGGACGAGACTATATATATTGCATGGGAGCCATCGTCTCCTCACTCTTTAGAGTAATGTGTTTTCCGCATGAAGGAAGAATGGTCAAGCTCGTAGACCAACTTTCATTCCCCGGATCACGCATCGCAAATAGCCATATACCATCCCTAAATGGTCTCTTCACGCAAGAAGTGTCTCAACCCACGGTCCGTCCTCCTGATGAGCGCGAGTAATCCGGGAGGATATGACTGGAACCCAGGGGGCATGCGTCCTGGTCTGCTTCGGCAGGAAAACTTTGGGTATAGGGTAGGTTTCCGCGGGAGAATATGAGTAGTCCGTACCCCGTCCGTCTAGGAAGAGGGGTTGTTCTAGAATAAGATTCTTTTGTCAAAGTTATGTGAGTTGGCGGGCATCGTCGCTCACCTTTGTCTATTTCGGTAGACATTGCCGAGGAAGTGTCTTGTTTGAAAGATTAACGAGATAATCTTTGGGTAACCTGAAAGAGGTAAGCCTCTCTCGTTAAAACAATTGTTTTGACGGAAAAGAAGTAGAGGTAACCTTGAAATCGTACTTTATGCCTGGGGGCATGCAAACCTTTTGGAGTGCAAGCAAGGGGCGGCTATTTATTTTTTAAATTTTTAGGTCCTCCCTTTAAACCTGTAGGTCTAACCCTTTAAACTCGTAGGATTAGTCGTTTCCGAACTTGCATAATGAAAGGATGCGGGGCATAGCTTTATAAGATGAAGCTCCATAAAAAATAGAATCTTAATGAGACATTCTTATCATATGACTGGGTAATTGAGCAGTTTTAGCACACAGTTCATGCTCATTAAAAAATAAACGCAAGATCTGAGAAGTTTTAGCAAATAGTTCATGCTCGTTAAAAAATAAACATAAGACCGAGCAAATGTTTCCACCCGCGTTTAAGCTCGTTAAAAAATGAACTATCCCGGTAAATAACCACTGTGAATGTAATATCATCAGCCATTAAATCCTTGGTCGTGTTTGCCCGTCACCTCCACTTTTCCATTGGCCGATCGTTCACCTCCATATGTTTGTTTACCCATTTTGAGGAACAGCTGCGAAGAGTGATTTCACTAGCCATCCTTGTGACACTGCCGTGATTGGAAAATTCCAACCTGTACCTGGAATCAGCTGCTAACCTGTTTCATCACTCGTTCCTCAAAAGACGAGTCTTCTTTAAGCTCTTTTCATCTGACTCGTAAAATATGAAAAGATTGCCGAGTCCTTGGCCTTCCAGCTCGTTAAAGGGACAGGAAGTGCTATCCCTCCTCTAGATTTTAATTTTTTTGGACCTGAGGGATTATTGCACAAAAAGATCGAGCGCTTGTTTTATTCGGCTCGTTAAAACTATCGAAAACTCATCCCTTCTGTATTGTTTTATACTTTTTCGGACCTAAGGGATTAGATGACAAAAAAGGACTTTTGGAGTTAACTTTATGTACCTTTTCAGACTCTCTAAAAATGAAAAGGACCGAGTTATCTTTGTCGTTAGACTCGTTAAAATCATTAAATAGCGACAAACTTGTCTTTAGACGAGAACGAGTTTCACTATCGCTAGGCTCGTTAAAACATAGCGATGGGCTTGCCCGAAGGGTAGGTTATAGAACAAGCATATGTTATCCTCCTCAAGCTTGACAAAAATAAAGAGGTACTGGTCAGCAATGACTGGGGAAAAATTGGGAGAAACTCAAGAAAGCTTTGATGGTAGCAAGTCGCTCTTGAACATGACACTTTTCCTCCGTACCACAATCGGGTTGGGTTGTTTCATTCACCGGTCACATCCATGGTCTCGCCATACCATCCATATTTGGGGTAATGCTACCGATCTATCGCATCAGTGTCGCCATATGTTCAAGAGAAGTCGTTCAGAAAAGTCAACCGTGTCCCATCCACTGCCGTACATTATCCTTCATCCTTTCATGACCGCCACCTTGAATCATATGTCACAGATCGTTTTCACCTCCATCAAAATCATTAGCTCCGTTCCGTGTCATTGATGTGGGATTCATTAAGGCCCTCCTTTGACGGATCGCTTCTTGTCGACATCAGCTCATTATCCAAGAAGTTGATCTAGGAACAACCCCTTTAGTACTTTGAAGCTTGCATGCCTCAATGGCAAGTTTCTCACTTCCGGCGACAGGTATACATCAATGACCTTCGACCGAAAGATTTTGCGTGGTGTTCGACGCCAAGTCCTTTATTCACACCACGTGAATTGTACTGCAGTACCTTGAGGGTCATTATCATTATCGGTGATTCCTCTCGCGCTTGTTAACGGTTTACGTCATTGACCGGTAATCAAGCGATGTCTTTCCATGTTCGACTTCAGAACATTTCTCACATGGATCGACTTGTACTTAGAGTGAAGATCAAACGAGTTTGAAGACCCCGGATCTAGTTTCATCCATCCGGGCTGCGATATATATTCAGAAAGATAAAGACATTGACATGTACACCATTGCAGCAGATAATCATCCTACCCAAAGGATGATAATTTCATCAAAATTATCAGTCTACCATCAGACGATTGTCTGTTCTATGTACAGAAAAATGAATTTATAAAGCTGAGCATGGGAATGCCCGCCTCAGCTAGATCATGAAAGCAGTATGAAAAATAATGTATTGTATTGTATCTTATTACAGGTCTCCTCCCAGCATTGGATGAACTTCGGATCCCCCTGATAAAGCATTTCACCCGATAAACGGCCTCATACTTTAGGGGGCAACTGTTATAGACATTTTTGTGCCTTACAGCATTGAGCATGAAATGTCCATAATCTAAGGGATCCAAAGTCCCTAAACATGTTGTTCCTACCCCTAGAGGAACAAGGCTAACAAACCACAGCAATTCACAGAAGTTCTCCACCAGAAACTGCTCAAAAACAAGTCAATTCAGGATCAATTCAGTGGCTCCACTAGCTGTCTGCGCTGAATGTCAAGGCCAACACTGGCTACCTACACTGCAACGCAGGTAGAAGCACTACCAGGGTGCGTTGAGCGAGAATTTCCAAATGGCAAGTTCATTCCAAGAGGTGTCAAGACCCAGGAAGCTTCCAGAATCTTCCTCAATGACACTTGCCTCAGTGAATTCGACTGGTGATGAGTAAGGGGTTCCAAATCTCCAAGTGGAAGCAAGAACCTCCAAGTGGAATCAAGAACTGACAGAGGGAGAGGACACTAGTTAGATCTCAAGCTGACTCATCCTCTCTCCAAACATCTATATATGGATCTCTCCTCCATGAGATCCAGAGGCTGGAATTTTGTTATTGCAAAGAATTGTTGTTGGTTTGAGATTGGGATCATTGGGTGCTTAATGATTTGAAGGGGGTGAAGATAGGAATTCCATTTGCTGGGAAGGAGATGCTGGATTGGAGCCCTCTGGGTTGTATCTCTTCCTGAACCTTGTTATTCATCAATAAAGCTATCTTGGTTTCTCCTATATACTGATGTATCTTTGATGTATGATTGCATTAGTATGTTTAGTTTATTTCTAATCCTGAACTAGTTATGAATATGAATCCATGTCTTGTGTAGTGTTCTCTTCTTGTGATCTTGCAGAAACCTCTTGAAGCTGGGCGAGCGAGAAGGCAAGTAGCTGGGAACCCTCAAAGAGAAGAGAGACCGGATCGAGGGACAAACGGAAGACATCGGTTAGTCCATCTATCTCTCTTCATTCTTAATTCATAAAAGAAGAATACTAGAATAGATGTCTATGTTTGTTGCTAAGGCACTGTCACACCTTAGGTGGATAAGATCGTCCTGCATAGGCATTTTTCCCCACAACAAAACCTAGTTTCTCTGTACAATCTCCTCTCCTCCCCACCAAAAACCGGTATAACAACATATGTAAAATCTAGTTTCAGAATAACTCCCAATTTAGCCCCCCAGGACCTAGATAGAAGCATTCCAAATCTAGCAGGAATATCTGCTACTACAACATCCATGACCAAGCTTCTAGCTGGAATTTGGGCTAGTGACATTGCCAGATCCTTAATAACTCCCAGACACTTGACCTTGTTTGAATCAAAAGAATACAAATCCCTGTAAGGTTTGGTCACTTGTAGATTTAGTTGCTTCATCACTGACAGAGGCATAAGATTATGTGAAGCTCCCGAATCAAACATACAATTATGCAGGAGGAAATCATGAACCAATAGGGAAATATAAAAAGGAGGTATTGAAGAATCTACTTCCTCTACATGTGGACCAAAAACCACTACTGGTTTATCTTCTTGTAGATTTACAGTGTCACTCTCATTTTCTTTTAAATTAATAAACTCAGCAATCTCCTTTTGATAAGTAGGTGTTTTTGCCAATTCTGTAAGAGGAAATTGTGTTCTTACCTTTTCCAACTCCTTGGTAAGACTAAATAAGTGACCCTGTTTAGCAATCTTTTCATTCTTATCTTCACCTTTCTTCATGACTAGAATTATTTGAGGAATTGAAACAAGTTTCTCCAAAGGAATTTTTCCAGTTTGATCTTGAGAAGACTCACCTCGAAGTATCTGTGTCTTGTCATTTGCATTTTGTTGTTGCTTTCCTTTATTTACTTGTTTTGCAGGCTAAGATTCTTGTGGAGTCGCCCTTGGTGAGGAAGTTGAAACTTGCTGCTCACTTTCATTTTCTTGATTTCTTGATCTTTTCCTAGATCTCAAGTCATATTTCTTATGTAGTTCAGCCTGCATAAAATCAGAGAATCGTTTCCAGTATTCATCAATTTCATTTTCATCATGAATAGCATTTGCTTCATCATACACATACTCTTCTCCTTCAATGTCGTGTTCATCTTCATCAACTGCATATAATGTAGAATTTTGATCTTCGGGTTGTTCTTCACCAAGATCTACTTCTATATATAATGGTGCTTGAATTTGATTTTGATATTTTCTTTCCTTTTGCAAGATTTGCAAAGGTTGTTTTCTGAATTGTGGATTAAAGTTCTTATTATACTGTGTTTGTCTCTGAGAGTTCTTATTCTCTAACTCTAACCTATTTAACTTATCTGACATAGTTTTAATTACATTACACATATCCTCCAATGATTTACTTTGAGAGGATTCTATCTTTGCCTTTCCCTTGTCTTGGGTAGGCTGTGTTTTTGGTACTTTTCCTGTAGCCACTAGATTCGCTTCTATCTCTAAAGCATATATTTGGATTTGATAAAGGGTTGGAGCTCTTCTTTCCCTTAATGTGAATCCAAAATTTGATTCAAAAGCCCCTGCAAAAGTTATTTTTGCACCAGCAGGAGGAGGCTTAATCTCTGCTGGGAGACTATTGTACAATTTGTTAAATCTTCTGACAAATTCGGTCATAGTTTCATCAGATTTCTTCTTTATGGCATTAAACTCTGTTAATGAATATCCATGGTCTCTTTTTTCTCCCCATCTCTGAATAAACAAATGTTCCATCGCTTCCCAAGAAGGAATGGTATTATTGGGAAGTCCTTTGAACCATTTCCTTGCTTCTCCATCCAAGGTCTGAACAAAAAGTCTTAGAACAACATCTAAATGTTCAACATTTAGGCTTTCTGCAAAATTACAAAATACCACTACATGATTCTCAGTTGTTTGTTCATCTTCTCCTGAAAAACGTGGAAGAGTTTCGAGGTAATCCTGTGGCATTTGATTGAAAGGTTTTGGTAATTGAAGAGGTGCATACCTATTCACTAAGAATGCAGGTGTTGCCATGTTTGCTGAGCTTTGATTACCAACAGATGTGGAACTTGATTGAGAGGTAAATGGAATGTGCAAAGGAGGTAAGGTAGTTATTGGTTGAGGTTGAATAATTACAGCAGGTAAATGAAAAGTAACAGACTCAAAAGATTGGTCTTGATAGCTAGGTTCCTGAAATGAAGATGATGAAAAAGATTACTCTTTATCAGATGAATGTTCAAGTGAATTGTTGCCTGATGTAGACAATGTAGGAATTGATGTAATTGGAATCTTAGACCTTCCAACCCTCTTAGAAAATAGCCTTTCAGGATCTGAAAGAGCTTGAACCTTCTGTTGTGAAGTGTCTAATCTTGTATGGGGTCTTCTTAAAGCCAGAATTATTACTTTGATTCAAAACAGCCAAATATTTCCTCCTCACTGAACAACCAAAGGAAAATATTGAAAACCCAGGGAAAAGTATTCTTGTCTTCTCTCCTCGGCAACGGCGCCAATTAATGTTGTTCCTTAAGAAACCAATTTCCTGGCTGTGGGGAAATTGTGCTTAAGAGATTAATAAATATTACTTATTGTCACTTATTGCTTGTTGTGTTCTCAAATGAAGGACCTAGAAAACTTGATATTTTAACTCTTAATACATGTATGACCAGAACATCTCATAATGCCACTTGTTGCTAGATATAAATGATGAATAAAGAAGGTTTGAAGGGGAAGTTAAAGATAATATGCTGATCTTTCACAGAAACTACTATTTGTAACTTAGAGGAAATTATGATAACGAGAACTGAATCATAGACAATATGTTGATCTTTCACAGAAACTACTATCTATAATTTAGAAAGGAAGTGAGGACTTCAAGTATAGGAGCGCTCTTTTAAGGAATTTTAACCTTATCTACATAAGCAAATAAAGACCTGCAGCTTCATTACTATACTTGAAAAGAAGAAAACATAGCATGACACATGACAGAGAAGCTTACAAAATTATATGCAAAAATTGATGGAAACTTCTGATTATTTCATTAATCACGATGATATCAGGAATACAGTGGCCTAGTCTCCGGATTCTCCAAAATTCGAACCCTTTCTTAGTAAAATTTCCTCTTTTTATACATTATGGAACAGTTGTTGATTTCTGAAACTGCCTAAACTATCTAACTGCTTTTCTAACTATATGAAGTAAAATCTATTACAAAATTTTATAGAGGGTAAAAGACCCCTCCAAGAACATGAAATAACAAAAACATATTTAGAAGGGAAATATAACTGTTGGCCTACTCTATTGATCCGCTGCCAAATTCCTCTATAAATTCCCTAATGAAGCTTAATTCATTTTAGTCGTAACAAAATACATTTAGTTTGTGTAATCCTGGCTTACATGGGCATTCTGATTGGCCAAAATGCCAAGAAACATATCAGATTGTCTTCCTCTTCAGCTTCGGCTCTAACCCTGTTTTTCCACTTTACACAGCGAAATTAACACAACCTTTGATTAATACGAAACTCAAAAGAGTTAATCCTGCTTCATAACCTTGTAAAATCTGCCCATTCAGCGCTTCATTGACTTCCATCACAAATCGCCATTGGCCCGAAAATCATTGTAAAACCTTAACTTATGCACCCTTAGGCCGCATAACTATGGAAATATTGGACTTTGGCATAAAACCTTTATATATGCGCTTTCTATTGTAAACCTTTTATAATGAAAATATATGATAAGACATGCTTTTTTCACCTTTGCACAATTTTCGAGGAATACTTCCCACTGATTCATCCCCGCCGTTGATCTACGCTTTTCAGATCGGACGGTCTGTAAAGGTTTCGAGCAATACATAAGCCTGGAGAATACCTGCCCGAAATGGGCGGTTTCCTCTATCTGCCTGACTGCTACGTGTTGAACGCTGAGTGGAATCAGATAAATTCCAAATAAAACCATTTACCGCTCTTGCTCAGCCCGAAAACTCGCCTTTTCTTCGGATTTCGCTTTAACACTAATTTTCTGTTTATACAGCAAAATCGACGCAAAACACATAAAGTGGAACTAAAAAGGAATTATCGCAATTTAATCAATATATCGCGTCTGGAACCCAATAGCAAATCGCAATCGGCACTGTGGACATATACATAAGGCGTTAACGGACCTGCCGGAGTTATTAAACATGTTATATATCATTTTGGGTCCGGCCCACCCATATCACAATCGGCATAGCCACACATATATATATTAAGAGTTATGCAATATCGCGGACCCGCCGAAGCTTATAAATCATAATGTATATATTTTGGGTCCGGCCCGCGATCGCAAATCGCAATCAGTGGTGTCTAACATTCATAGTTCTACGGTGCAGCGGACCCGATGCGCTTTATAAAGCATAGTGTATATATTTCAGGTCCGGTGTTAATGTTTAACACTTGTTTCCTTTGTAAAACTCGATATATTTCTTCTTTTATTTTATATTTTGATTTTCGATATACTTGCCTTATCTTTTTCAAAATATTTTTCAAGTGATTTTGAATGGAACAATGAATAAAACAAACAACAAAATACATGTTACAACACATCACAAACATCAAGAGGTGCAACATCACACAATACTTCATTTTTGAAGGATTTGATGTTGTAGGGAAGCTGGCACTGCTGGTGGACTCGGAGATCTCGTCCTTGGTGAAGCCACCCGATGTTGTATGGTTGCAGGTTTGGTATGGTCAGTAGGCCCAGCCACTTCACGACCTCTATTGAAATGAGGTTCTTTTGGCTGACACTGTCAACAATGAATCGTTGTGGCGAACCCTTCACCCACATTTATGAGTGGAAAAGACGCTTGCCCTCCTCTGGATCTTCGGGCTCATTCTTTTAGATCTTGGCGGTGGCAACAATGGCACTGGGCTCCACATCAATGACGTGTTTCATTTTGTCATTCCTCTTGTCGGTTTTTGACTCAGGGTCAGAACATGCATCTGATTCTCAAGCCTTCAACTCGGCCACCAACGACTGCTTGGCCCGACACTCACTTGTGTTATGAGTGGGGATCTTATGGAAATCACACCACTTTCTTATGTCCTTTTTTAACTTCGTGGTGTTGTTATTTTCTTGCGGCTTCGACGAGTTGTCTTGGGTCACATCATCTTGGCTTTTTCCTTGGTTCTTTGGTTTGGGGAAGCCTTTCCCTTACTTCGGATTCGTGGATCCAAAGTCTCGCTTCTTCTGTTTAAACTTCTGCTCGATCTTGACAGTGTATTGGTACGCCATGCCAAGCGAGGAGATGTCCAGGAACTCCATCTCATCCTGGATATACCTATGTAGGCAGCCACGGTATTTGAGTACCAAATTCCACTCATAATCCTTGATACCCAACTTTGTGCGAAGGGTATGAAAAACGTTGGTAAACTCTAGCACGTCTTGGTCACTTCCCCGTCGCAATGTGGTCCACTTTATGTATTTATCCTCATAGCTTTTGACATGGTATCACTGCTCCTTGATGGCATCCAGGAATGAATTCCAAGTGGGTGCCACTAAAAACAGTGAGGTCGTACTTTCATTCTTCTGCTCGCAGTAGGTTTCCCACCAATCCTTGATGTGGGGCCAGCTTTGAGAAGTGCAAAGTGACCTTTTCCTGGCTAGAAAAATCATGACCAGAAAAATATCCTTCTAGAAGATTTAACCATTTATCTACGGCATCCACATATATCTGACCCTCAAATATGGGAATGTAAAAATTAACTTGTACCTTAAAGGGTGTGGTACTTCCAGAGTAGCTGCTGGAAGTAAATGTGTCACCACTGGGTAGCCGATGAAGGATCTGGGCAAAGTTGTCCACCATTGTGTTCCTTTGTCACTCGAGGGTTTCTTCGAGCAACATTTTGATAGCATCTCCTTCCCCCTCGTATTTCTCTTGGTTTACCATGGGAGGCCGTCGGGATTTGCGAAGCTGATCTTGCAAAGGTTCAACCAGATCGAGCCCTAACTCCTTATATCTCGACCTCATTGGGGACATGCAAAGAAAAACAGAGAAAGAGAAGATCGCTCTACTACCACTGATCCAGATTTAAAAAGGAACGCAACAAATTACAGATATAACCATAAACACAGAGATGCAACAAAAATAATACTTCATTTCATTAATGTAAAATAGTGAAATATTCTTACAAATAGAAATGGAAATAAACTAGCTCGGGCGATGGTAGCTTATCTTTGACGAGAGATGTGGCGGATACATGTCTCCGAATTGTGTTACAATGAGACTCGAAGTCCTATTTATTTTTGAGAAACAATGGAAAACCCTAAACATCCAAAAACCAAACCCTAGGAGATGAAGCACCAAACTATGGGCCCCGTTTGGGTAAATTGGTATATCAACTTTCCGGGGTCATAACTTTGGCATACAATCTTTGTTTGACGTGCACAATACCTCGTTAGAAAGATCTATCCGAGGGCAGTCCACATTGAACACTCAGTGCAAGCCAAGGAATGTGGAAATATTGTGCTCCAAAGCATTTTTTCCCATAGCCTTGGTAATGGTGTAAGGGCCATATGAAGCGAACAAAGTTCCTTCTACAGATTAATTACTCCAAAAGACTTGGAATATCAAATTATCCATTAAAGATATAAATATTATATTAAATTAAATGAATAAGTATAAGAATGTTGATTTACAAATGAGAACGAGAGGCTTGCTTATATACCAAGCAAGTGTCTCTTCATGAAGAGTCATGTCCTATTAGACATGCCTCTTCAACCTAATTACTAGCTTAATTAACTATTATTTATGATTATTATCTTTTACATTATATTTATATTATTTATATATTTTATTCGTTACATTGCCTTCTTCCTCAAAAAGCTTTGTCCTCAAAGCTTGTTGATGAAAAAGACTTGATCTCTTTTTTAGCTTTGAACGTCTTTTTCTCTCAGAATAGTCATCCTCGTTGATACAAGTTGATATGATCTTCTTAGTGACAAACAAAATTATCGCACTGAGAAGGGATCAGACCATCCCAGATTAATCTTCTATATCGTACTCTGATCACTAGAATTTTGTAACGATTTGTTAACATAAGACTGGATTGATTTTACGTCATTATTCTGTGAAACATCAATTTGTTGTTTCTGGTCTAAATGGTCCCGATACGTAGCATGGTTGAGTTGTCTACTCTCATGATTCAAATGTCGATATAAAGTTTTTAGATTTTCTTATGGCAAAGATGTTGTTGAATTGGTTATGGAACATTCACTTGGGATGTCTATTATTTGAACTGCAACATCTACGTGTGTCGTTTCTTCAATTGAATTGTCTTCTTGAGCTGTCATATTCATAGGATCGGTATTCGTTCCCTTATTTTCAACTTGAACGGTTGCGACTGGAGATTCTGATACTTCTACTTGAGTGACTTGTTCCAACTTATCTTTTAATGCTTTCTTATCCTCCTTAAGTTTCTTAGTTTGATTGAGCAGACTTTGATTATGGTTTCTCAAACGTATAAGTTCTTTGGTTTTTTATTCATCAACCTTATTTTCAGTGTTTTGAATTTTAAGTTTTTCATCTTTTAGATCTCTGATTTGTTCTAATAAATTTTTATTAAGGTTCTTTAAACGTAAATTTTCCTCTTCTTGTTCTGATAAATGCTGCTTGAGTTCTTTCTTTGAGACTTTAGTCTTCTTCACTTGTGCTAGTAATTTTTCGACGTGGTCCTTGAGACGAGAAATTTCTTCATCTTTTTCCATTATTTCTTTGTAATGTATATCCACAAGATTTTTATGTTCGCATTCTAACACTTCCTTGCTTTGTTGAATTTTGGCTATTTTGTCATTCTCTTGATCTTTTAGATGCACTTTCTCGGTACACTAGATAACATCATTTTGTGGAAGTGATGATGGATGTAGAGAATCGAAGAAGGAATCCATTCTCTTTCTCTTCTCAATCTGTCGCTCAAATATTGTAATTAATTGTTCTATATCTCTTGCGATTGCTTGTTTTTGTTCCCAACTCAGGGATTCCATATTTTTTTCTTTTTTTCTTTTTAAATTTATTTCTTTCTTTTAAAAATCTAATATATATATATATATATATATTCAAATATTCTCTTCTTCTTCTTCTTCTTTTGTTCACTCTTTTAATAAATTTTTTATATAATAATAATTTTTTTAAAATATATAATTATAAATTATATATATTATATAATTTTAATTTATATATATTATAAAATTATAATTATATAAAATTTATATATACATTTTTGAAACCCGCTTTTCCTTTTATATGTAACTATATAAGGTTTATATAGTATCCCTTTTTATAATTATAATAATTTTTTTTTCTCAGAAAATTTGGATGAGACGTGACTCTTGGTACGGTCACAATCTTTAGATTTGAACGATTAAAATTATTTAAATGACACCTTTTTCTCCAATGTTATCAAAATATCTTTTACTTTTTAAAATACCATGGGCTATTACCATGGGTTGTTTTTAAAACCTCTTGTAAAAAGTAATATTTACCTTTCACGTAAGAGTTTTTGTATCCTTGTTTTTCTTTAACTTTTAAAATACCATGGGCTATTACCATGGGTTGTTTTAAAACCTCCCTTAAAATGTTCTCCACGTAAAAAGTAAAACATATTCCTTTTGTTTTTTGTTTTTCCTTTTTTTTCTTCTTTTAACTTTTTAAAATACCATGGGCAATTACCATGGGTTGTTTTTAAAACCTAGAGCACCGAACTGCTCTGATACCACATGAAGCAAACAAAGTTCCTTCTACAGATTAATTACTCCAAAAGACTTGGAATATAAAATTATCCATTAAGGATATAAATATTATATTAAATAAAATGAATAAGAATAAGAATGATGATTTACAAATGAGAACGAGAGGCTTGCTTATATACCAAGCAAGTGTCTCTTCATGAAGAGTCATGTCCTATTAGACATGCCTCTTCAACCTAATTACTAGCTTAATTAACTATTATTTATGATTATTATCTTTTACATTATATTTATATTATTTATATATTTTATTCGTTACACCATATCGGAGTGTTCTGAGCTTCCGATGGGCTCTTGTAAGGCGTTCTTTCTGCAAATGCAACCAAACTTTTTTTCCCACCTGAAACCTGTGTGGAACCCAATGTTGATCTTGTCACTTCTTGTACTTGGCATTTTCCAAAATGGAGCAGCAATATATCGGCTCGTTGGGTAGAGGTGTTTCGGGAGTCAGATCAAACAAATGCTTGACCGACAGTGCAACAATACCCCTGTGGGTGAGGAGAAGATGTTCCTGTATTCTTTCATGACCATATCCACCTGCTTCTGCTGCATGGAGGAACCCTTCCCGAGGCCATGGATGTGGCTAAGATCTTCCCCTTACTTTGAGAGCGAACCAGAAAGAAGATGAATTTCTTAGTCTGGGAGATGATCTTACTGCATTTCTTAGCATAGATCAAAAAGGTGGTTGTAGGTGGGGCTACATCTAGTATCCTGTATAATGAATTACCCAAAGAAATAATAACAGCGCGAGGCCTTGACTCATACACAGCATGTCACTTCCACAGCTACAAAAGTTCAAGACCCAAAAAAACTGCCAAAAATAGTAAATTGTGCTACAATTAAGGAAACTAAAAACTGAAAGAGAGAGTTGTGGGGGTCCAAGTGGGATATGTGGGTGGCCACCAACATCCACCTAGATCATTCCTCCCCACTTAGGAAGCAGTGTTCCCCATTGCGTTGAGTGCCTCCATGAGATGAGGAAACTTTCGCTGAACATGGTCTATGGCGAGTTGTTCTGCAATCTTTGATGTGTCTAGTAATGGTGGGAAGCATGGTCGAGAGTGGTCCACATTGAACACTCGGTGCTAGCCAAGGAATGGGGAAATGTTGTGCTCCAAACCATTATTTCTGACAACCTTGGTAATGGTGTAATGGCCATATCAGAGTGGTCTGAGCTTCTAATGGGCTCTTGTAAGGCGTTCTTTCTACAAATGCAACCAAACTTTGTCGCCCACCTAAAACTTGTGTGCCTCCCAACGTTTATCATGTCGCTGCTTGTACTTGGCATTTCCAGAATGGAGATATGATATAGCGGCCCATTGGGTAGAGGTGTTCTAGGAGTGAGATCAAACAAATGCTTGACCTAACAGTGAAACCGTACCCCTGTGGGTTAGGAGAAGATGTTCCTGTATTCTTTCATGACCATATCCACCTGCTTCTGCTGCATGGAGGAACCCTTCCCAGGGGCCATGGATGTGGCTACGATCTTCCCCTTACTTTGAGAGTGAACCGGAAAGAAAATGAATTTCCTAGTCTGGGAGATGATATTACTGCATTACTTAGGAGAGATCAAAGGGGTGGCAGTAAGTGGGGCTACCTCCGGTATCATGTATAATGAATTATCCAAAGAAATAATAACATCGTAAGGCCTTGACTCATACACAACATGTCACTTCCACAAGTATGGTTGGCCTAATAATACATCACAGACATCAAGAGGTGCAACATTACACAATACCCAATCTTTGAAGGGCTTGATGTTGTAGGGAAGGCGACACTACTGGTGGACTCGAAGATCTCATCCTTGGTGATGCCACTCGATGTTGTACGGTTGAGGGTGTGGTATGGTCAGTAGGCCCAACTGCTTCACGACCTCTGCTGAATGAGGTTCTTTTGGCTGCCACTGTCGACAATGAATTGCAGCGGCGAACCCTTCACCCACATTTGTGAGTGGAAAAGACACTCACCTCCTCTGGATCTTCGGGCTCATTCATCTAGATCTTGTCGGTGGCAACAATGGCATTGGGCTCTGCATCAATGATTTTCTTCCCTTTGTCATTCCTCTTGTCGGGTTCTGACTTAGGGTCGGAACATGCATCTGATTATGAAATCTTCAACTCAGCCACTAGCAATTGCTTGGCCCAACACTCACTTGTGTTATGAGTGGGGCTCTTATGGAACTCACACCACTTTCCTGTGTCCTTCTTTGACTTCGTGGTGTTGTTATTTGCTTGCGGCTTCGATGGGTTGTCTTCGGTCACATCGTCTTGGCTTTTTCCTTGGTTCTGCGGTTTGGGGAAGCCTTTCCCTTGCTTCAGATTCGCGGATCGAAAGTTTCACTTCTTCAGTTTAAACTTCTGGTTCATCTTGAAAGTGTATCGGTACACCGTGCTAAGCAAGAAGATGTCCAGGAACTCCATCTCATCCTGGATATACCTGTGTAGGAAGCTGGGGTTTTTGAGTACCAAATTCAGCTCAGAATCCTTGATACCCAACTTTGTGTGAAGGGTATGAAAAATATTGGTAAACTCTGGCACGTCTTGGTCCTTTCCTTGCCGCAGCATGATCCACTTTATGTATTTATTCTCATAGCTTCCGGCAGGGTAGTACTGCTCCTTGATGGCATCTTGGAATGAATTCCAAGTGGGCGCGGCTGAAAATAGTGAGGTTGTACTTTCATCCTTCTGCTCGCAGTAGGTTCCCCACCAATCCTTGACATGGGGGCCAGCTTTGAAAAGTGAAAAAGTGATCTTTTCCCGACTAGAAAAATCATGAATAAAAAATTATCCTTCTAGTAGATTTAACCATTTATCTACGGCATCCGCATCTATCTGACCCTCAAATATGGGAATGTCAAAATTAACTTGTACCTTAAAGGGTGTGGCACTTCCAGAGTAGCTACTGGAAGTAGATGTGTCGCTCCTGGGTAGCCGCTAAAGGATCTAGGCAAAGTTGTCCATAATTGTGTTCCTTTGTCGCTCGAGGGCTTCTTCGAACAATATTTTGATAGGATCTCCTGCCCCCTCGTCTTTCTTTTCGTCTGCTATAGGAGGTCGTTAGGATTTGCGAGGCTAATCTTGCAAAGGTTCAACCAGATCGAGCCCTAACTCCTTATATCCCAACCTCATTGGGGACATGCAAAGAAAAACAGAGAAAGAGAAAACAGCTCTGATACCATTGATCCGGATTTAAACAAGAATGCAAAAAATTACAGATATAACCATAAATACAGAGATGCAGCAGAATTAATACTTCATTTCATTAATGTAAAATACTAAAATATGCTTACAAACAGAAATGGAAAAAACTAGCTCGGGGGACAATAGCTTATCTTTGAAGAGAGATGTGGCGGCTACATGCCTCTGAACTATGTTACAATGAGGCTTGAAGTCCTATTTATTGTTGAGAAATAGTGGAAAACCCTAAACATCCAAAAACCTAACCCTAGAAGATGAGGCGCCAAACTATGGGCCTCGCTTGGGTAAATTGGTAGATCAACTTCCCAGGGTCATAACTTTGGCATACGATCTTCGTTTGATGGGCATAATACCTTGTTAGAAAGATCTATCTGAGGACTACAACTTTCAAATGGCCAACATCGATGACTTCCACATGTTGGCTCTCATTTTCCAAAAAAAATGTCGCTTAGGTCCTCAAAACAGCTCTGGAAGTTCATGACCTAAAAAAACTGCCAAAAATAGTAAATTGTGCTACAATTAAGGAAACTGAAAAACTGAAAGAGACAGTTGTGGGGGTCCAAGTGGGATAGGCAAGTGGCGACCAACATCCACCTAGATCAACCACATTATGTTAAAAACTATCCCTACCTTAAGGGAGCATAAACGGTAGCCCATATTCAAGAAGCGTCTACAGTAGGAGATGTAGCGAGAAGCCTTCCCATAATTAATGTGGCATTGGAGGAATATCAGGCGGAGTATCAACCAACTATGATAGAATTCGAAGGTACAATTTTTAACCATGATGTGTCTATTTTAATTGATCCAGGGGAAAGTCTAAGCTATGTCAGCCCCAAGATAGTGGATAAATGTCAATTACAAACAATAAAATTTAAGAACCCATGGTTGGTACAGCTGGCTACAGGGGATAAGAGAAGGGTGACAACAAAAATAGATAATTTTCCAGTGGTATTGGAATATCAACCAATAACTGCAAACTTAAATATTCTACCCCTAGGATCATATGATGTTTTAATCAGCATGGATTGGTTAGAAAAGCATTGGTATCTTGTAGATTGTAAGGACAAAATGATTAGTTATCTAAATAAAGAAGGTAGAAGATAGGAGGTGCAGGGAGTAAAAATACCTCGAAAGTTGAGACCTATTACAACATCACAACTGGAAAAATGTATAAGAAAATGGTGTCAAATTTATGCAGTGTAGGTGGGATATACCAATTCAAAATAAAAGACTGCTACCTTAGAACTTGCCTATTGTGTAGGATTTTTCATATGTATTCCCTGAGGATATCCCAAGACTACCCCCTAAGAGAGACATAAACTTCAATACTGAACTTATTCCTGGAGCTGCTCTTGTATCCAGAGCACCTTATCATATGAGTGTCCTAGAATTAACTAAGTTAAATATGCAACCGCAAGAATTATTAGGAAAAATATATATTCGTCTGAGCGTGTCACCTTCGGGAGCTCCAGTGCTATTTGTTAGGAAGAAGGATGGCACTTTGAAGTTGTGTATAGATTATAGACAGTTAAATAAATTAACGGTTAAAAATAAATATCCCTTGCTCTGCATTCATGATTTATTTTAGTAGTTGAAAGGGGCAACTGTATTTTCCAAAATTGGCTTATAATATGGTTACCACCAGATAAGTATAAAAGAGGAAGATATTTACAAAACGACCTTTAGGAATCGGTATGGGCACTACAAATTTGTGGTGCTACCTTTTGGGTTGACTAACACTCTAGCAACGTTCATGTGTCTCGTGATCAATATATTTCACCAGTATTTGGACAAATTTGAGTTGGTTGATTTTTATAGATGATATCCTTGTTTACACCAAGAACATGGAAGAACACAAAAAACATTTGCAGATTGTTTTACAGACCTTGAGGGAACATCAGCAGTATGAAAAATACAAGTGTGCGTTTTTCAAGGAGCTAATTCAGTACTTGGGCCATGTCATTACTAAGGATGGAATATCAGTTGATCTGTAAAATATAAAATCCATAATGGAATGACCTATATCCAAAAATGTCGCTGATATAAGATCATATATGGGTTTGGCTGGATATTATAGGTGGTTTATTGAAGGATTTTCAAGGGTAACATATCCCATTACTTCTCTGCAAAAGAAAGGAAGAACCTTTAAATTGATTCTCAAGTGTCAAAATAGTTTTGACCAATTAAAACACTTGCATACCACTACTCCTATTTTAAGGATTGTTGACTTAAGCAAATAATTTATTGTTTATATTGATGCCTGCAAGGAGGGAGTGCGAGGAGTTCTAATGTAATAAGACAAGGTTGTAGCCTATGAATCCTGGAAGCTTAAAGAACATGAGCATAAGTATTCACCATATGACTTGGAAGTAACGACTGTAATCCACGCCTTAAAAATGTGGTGACATTATTTACTTGGGAAAATATTTACACTTATGATTGATCATAGTAGTTTAACGAAATATTTTAAGTAGCCCACTTTGAATGCTTAACAGGTGCACTAGGTTGCATTTTAAAGTGAATTTGAATTTGAGATTAAACATCTGAAAGGTAGAAAAAATCGTGTGGTGGATGCTTTAAGTAGGAAAGTGAACTGTGTTTATCAAATTTTGTTTTGTAAAACAGAAACTATTTTTAAAGAACAGATTACAGAAGCTGCTAAAGCTTATCTAGAATATCAATTCTTGTTACAACAAGAAAAGGACCCAAATAGCATTAAACGATGACTCCGGTATGAAATTAGTGATGAAAACATGTTATTATACTAGGTTCAAATGTGCGTGACCAATAAAGGAAGTATTAAACGTGTTATATAGATGAGTATCACAATAGTCCTTACAAAACTCATCCAGGCTATCAAAAGATGATCACTTCTTTAAGAAAAGAATATTTCTGACCAGGCATGAAGAAAAAAGTGGCTGAATATCTAGCTAGATGTTTGGAATGCCAGCAGGTGTTAGGCTCTAGAATTGGCACATTTTCTTACTCTGTTTCCTTATCCTTTTATTAGTTTTCAGAGTCTTTTATGTATATAATATGGTAATTTGTGTGTTGTGAACTTTAGAAAGCAGTTAATAAATAATTCATCATTTTATTCTCTAATGAATTGATTTGACCATGAAAAGATGAGTTATGCGTACAATTCAAAATGATAACTGACAGGGATTCTGAAATGCAGATGTTGTTCCTTGGATAGTTGGAGAAGAGCGAGTTACATGGAGTTGCTCGGGTTAGTTGTGACCTGGATAAGTAAAGGTTAATGATCATCAAGGAAAGACCAGCTGTGAACGAGATTTTTTCCATCTATTTCGAGGGAACTTGAGAGATTTTGTAACTCGTCCTGAGAATCTTTAGATTCTTAATTATAAAAGTGAGGAATAAAACCTCGCTAAGGGATACTTTTTACTGTTACTCTCATGCATATGCTTTGAAGTTTTACAAATATTGTAATACTGTTGTTGATTAATATAACGGAGACTTATAGGATTTAGCTTTCATTCTTGCACTAATTTCACTCTAAGGCGATTGAATTCCAGTGATCGTGCGCCTAATCCTAGAGTGACTACTGCCCTATTTGTATCATTAAATTTAAATTTCAACATTTTCTTTCTTGATCTACAATTATTTGATTTCCAGAATTAAGCATTGATTTACTGAGTTGTTCATTACAACGATAGTTGCTACAACAGTTTGAGTAAATATCATTAGGATTAGATTTAATAGTTGATTTTTTGAAGCATTATTCATTTTGTCACTTCTTATGATTGATAAATAGTTGTTAAGAGTAAGGTGTGATATTTCCTTCAATAGATTTCATTCTAGTCAAGTGTGTTGTTTCTTTCCTGTAGTTGCAGTTTCCTAGGAAACAACGTGTGCTTAACAAAATTGTTTTTAGAAGGTTTAATGTTTTGATTATCTTGAATAAGCTTTTTGATTGCTTTGAATTTATGAAGTTGTGTGTAAAGTGTTCTTTTAAGAAATTCTAGTTGTTTCTTGTAGTTTCATGCATTTACCTTTCAATAAGACTAGACAGACTAGGTTACATCAAAATTATTCTTTGCACACACAGTGTGGACAACCTTGAAATAACTAGACAAGTTCCGGGTTGACAATTTAAGGTTTGTTGGTCTTTTTAAAGAGAAAATAAATAACACAACATTTTGGCATCATTGCTGGGGAGGTTTTCAAATAAGTGTTAGTTGTATCCCTATAGGGTTGGTATTAAATACGAAAGGTAAGAACTTGTGCACGTACCAAGTAAAAATCTTGTGCCAGTGCCTACCCTCAGCTGATACTTTTAGAATTGTTTAGTGTGCATGACTAGGAAAAAGCATAGGACTGTAAATCAAGAAGTTATAGATTCAAAACCTATTTCAAAAACCACCAAAACTCAAGGTCACTCTGGCCTTGGAAGAAATACCTTTATAGACGAAATCATTCACCATTCGGAATCTCAAGCATTGGTATTTCCCCGAACAACATCTAGGAAGGGTTTTATTGTTGCCTCTCAAGCGGCAAGATCATCATTTGTAGCTCACGCTGAGATTCACGATAAGATTGTGAGGTCTAAGGAGAGTTTCCAAAATACATTTATTAATAACCCCAGTCCTTCCAGTAAAAGAGAGGGGCATTCTTGTAACCTAAGAGAGGGAGGAGGTGAAACAAGTGAGCCACAGCTACAATCTTCTGAATTTCTAGCAACACCTGTTGCAAAGGGGGAATCTGAAATTCCTGATCTAAGTAGTGTTGTAAGACCTACTCAGAACCTAGAACTTAGCTAGCACATTGTTATTTGGATAATATCCCTAACCACGAAATACCTAAGGATTATTGGAAAAAAATTTATTAAATGGAAAATGCAGCACCAGGAACCCATAATTCGACCATAGAATACCCTATTGTCAATATGTAGGCTAATGCACCAACGAAAGATATCCCATTACAGAATCTTCCAAATTTTCATGGAATGGCTTCTAAGGAACTTGATGCATTTCTGTTTGAATTTTACTTCTGATGTCAAGGTTATGACTATACCACTAATCCTCAAAAACTGAAATTATTTCCTTCCACTTTAAAGGGAGCAACTCTACGTTGGTTTATGGGATTAGGGGGAGGTACCATAACTTCGTGGGATCAGATGAAAAATGATTTCCTCACCAAATACCAAAACTATTGTTGATCTAGGGATCTGAAAGAATAAATAATTAAAATGATGTCTAAAGAAGATGAGACTTTAGAAGCATATGTTGAAAGATTCCAATACAACTTGCAAAGATCACCTTATACCACTCTACCTAAAGAAGTCTACTTCTTTAATTAGAGGAATGAAAGATGAATGGATATAGACACTTAATTTAATGGTAAAAGGTGATATTTCTAATGAAGAATATGATGACATTGTAAATTTGTGTAACAGGTGCTCGCGAGGAATTACATGAACCAAATCCGAAGTTTGGTACCACCTTAATAGAACTAGTAGAACTATGAGAGGAGGGGTGAGTCGCGCAGAGGGTAAAATAGAAACAAGCAGAGGAAAAAAAAACCTTAGCTATTTTTTTCCCTCATTTTCGGAAGAAGCATAGTCGCAAAGAGTGCCCGATGGATGCAGTCGAAATATGTGCCATATGTGCCAAAGATCACTCCACAGAATGTAGTCCCTTTCTCTCAGGATTGAAAGTCGTGTTCAAGGAGGCAAATGAAGATCCTGAGTTGGCATACCTTATGGTGCAACAACGACAGTGGGAAACACGCCCTCCAAGTATGATCAAAGATCATGCTTTGTTTCATTTTGGACAATATACCCAACAACATATTCCTAGATCATAGTGGAAACAACCTTTTAATACCTCTTGGCAATCCCAATCATACTCTGCACCTACATGGGCACATTAGCAATTTGCTAGACCTTCATGGCCTAATCTACAATATCCAACACCCCCATGGAAATCTTCTTCAAATAACCAATACCTGTCCCATTGGGAAAATTCCTCCACGTAGGGATCAATGTGGTCCCAGAATTTGAAATTCCCTACGGGACCAGTCAACCCATCCATCGAGTCATTGCCTCAATCGCAAGCACCATTGCAAACTCCTCTCCAATTACCCCCAAATGTTCCACCTCCATTGCGCCCTCAGCTACCTACCCAGCCAAATCCTAATCCTAATAATAGACTTGTCCAGTATGTGGAACTTATCAAAAATCCACAGTATGACTCTACTTCCTTCGAATGTAATGAGTTGCGGTTAAGATCTGGACGAACAATCTTCCCAGAAGATGATGTAGGGAAACAGGGGAAGGTAGGCAATGAAAACCTCACTGAATAGAAACCTTTAACAAAACACTCTTCATCACCCATAGTTATCACTAAAACAGAAACGCCTAATAAATTAGTGAAACAACAAGAGTCTGCTACAACTACAGATGTTGCTCCACCATACCCCGAGAGACTTACTGTAATTAAACGGTCGATTTATTTTGATTTTGATCTCTATGGGAATTGAGAAATTTATGCATTAAAATTCTTTTTCTCCGGGTTATTCGAGATGTTCCCATTTATGCCAAAATTATTAAGGAACTGTGTGTTAAGAAATCTGGGAGAAAACCAAAGGACACTCCTATAGTCCATGTGTTAGGAACATTTTCTGACCTTATCATAGGAAATAAAGTACCTATTAAGTATGACAATCTTGGAAAGCTAGTAGTTATCATTCAAATCCAGGGGCATAACTTTTTGAACACCCTTGTGGACTTAGGATCCGCAATAAATATCTCGACTATAGAAAATTGTGGGATCCTTCGAATTACAGCATGTAAACCAACCACCATTATGCTGGAATTGGCCAACATATCGATAGTCATACTAGAAGGCACTCTGGAGGACATTATCATCTCTGTGGATTCCTGGGAATAACCAGTAGACTTCCTGGTTATTAACCCTAGAAATCAATTGGATGGACACCCTCTGATACTAGGAAGGCCATGGTTGGAAAATGTGGATGTGTATATCAGGTGTCAAACAGGAAATATGACAATTTCAAAAGGGACTTCTATTAAAAATCTCATCCTATATCCACCCACCAGACCTATCCTATCCATTAATAATTACCAATCGTCTCCTCCAAAATATCAAGAAGAAAAGTTGTGTCCTCCTCTTACTTTAGATGAAGCTCTTACTCTTAAAAGGAAAATTGAGGATGATGTGATTAGTGGTTTTATTAACCATCCATCTACTCTTGGGAATCTAGCGTGCCAAATGTTAAAATATATGTTCGATAATGAGGCCATGGGAGACCCATTAAATGTTCAAAATAATGATCATATACTCACAACTATGGTTCACAACAGTACTCCCATTGAAATTGAACCAGGGAAGACTTTGAACATCAACGCTAATCTGGATGAACGACAGCGTGAAAAATTGATTCAGGTCCTCCAAAAATATAAACATGACTTCACTTGGGAGTATTCTCACATGAAAGGCATTGACCCTCAATTATGTACACATCATATTTCCATTGAGAAATATGCCCGTGCCATTCGCCAACCATAAAGAAGATTAAATCCACACCTTAGGGACATAGTAAAACAAGAACTGCAAAATCTTCTTGATGTTAATTTTATATATCCTATTTCTGACAGTCAGTGGGTTTCACCTCTGGTTGTGGTCCCCAAGAAAAATGGCAAATGGAGAATTTGTGTGGATTACAGGGAATTGAATAAAGCTACACAAAAATATCATTTTCCTCTTCCTTTTGTAGATCAAGTCCTTGATACTCTTGCTGGGAAGACATTTTTTTTATTTCCTTGATGGTTTTAGTGGATACAATCAAATCCAAATTTCTCCTAAAGATCAGGACAAAACCACATTTACCTGTCCATGGGGAACCTTTTCATACAGGGTTTTACCATTTGGGTTGTGTAATGCGCCAGCCACCTTCCAGAGAGAAATCCTGAACATTTTTTTTATTTAATCAGTGAAGGACTTGAACTCTACATGGATGATTTTACCCCCTACAGTAATGAATTTGAGAAAGCCTTATAGAATTTGGATAAAGTTCTTGAACAATATATTACCACCAGACTATGCCTTAGTAACAAAAAATTCCACATGATGATGACAGAAGGCGTAGTTTTGGGGCATTATATCTCTGTTGCAAGTATTCAAGTCAATCCAGAAAAAATTGAGGTAATTCTTATGTTGCCTACTCTGTGTACACAAACAGAGGTACACAGTTTCCTTGGTTATGCTGGTTATTATCGTCGCTTTATAACACATTTTTCAAAGATAGCAACAACTTTGTATGTTTTAACGGGAAATGTGGGATTTGAATGGACTTAAAAATGCGATATTGCTTTTGCAGATCTTAAGAAGCCGATCTCAACTCCCCCTTTGTTACGAGGGCCAAATTGGAGCTTGTCATTGCATATTTTAGTGGATGAAACTAATATGGAAATAGGAGCCGTACTTGGGAAAGAAGAAGATAAAAATCCATATGCTATCTATTATATTAGTAAGAATCTTACACTAGCAGAGATGAACTACACAGTGACGGAAAAAGAAATTTTAGTTGTTGTTTACTCTATCAATAAATTTTGTCACTATATAACATGATATCCTATTTTTTTATACACTAATCATTCAACCATTAGATATTTAGCCAATAAACCTGTTACTAATGGTCGAATAACACGTTGGTTGTTGTTATTATAGGAATTTGACATTACCATAAAATATCAGCTAGGGAAGGAGAACCTGGTCACAGACTTTTTATCCAAAATCCCTGTAATAGCCAACTCTTCACCTGTGGAAGATCAATTTCCAGATGAACACTTGTTTGTTGTAACGGTCAAAACACCATGGTATGCATATGTGGCAAACTACCTGGCAACAAGAAAACTACCAGCACATTTACCATCTCGGGAAAGGAAGCTTATTGTTCAACGTAGTGCACGATTTTCCTGGATTGACAAATATCTCTTTCACACGGGGTCAGATCTTCAAATTCGCAGATGCATCAGGGAAGATGAGATTTATGATATCCTTAAAGCTTGCCACAATGAACCATGTGATGGGCATTTTGCTGATTGCAGGATTGGGCATAAAGTATTGCAGATGGGCTACTATTGTCCCACGATATTTAAGGATGCAAAAAATTATGTCCAGGGTTGTGATAGCTGTCAGAGGATGGGTCGTCCCATTCAAGCTGATGAAATTCCCCTACAAACTCAATTGTACTTGAACCCTTTGAAAGATGGGAATTAGATTTTGTGGGCCCCTTTAATGCACCTTCGAACCAAAAGACATATTTTGGGATGCACAAATTATGTGACTAAATGGGTGGAAGCGGTAGCTCTCTCAAAAGCCACAGAAGAGGCAGTTATTAACTTCTTGTTTGAACTATTTGTGCGATATGGATTGCCCAAAGAGATCATCACAAATGGAGATTCAGAATTCATTAGCCACAAGATTTTTGCTACAATGAAAAAGTATCACATCAAACATAGGGTTACTTCCCCTTACCATCCTCAAGCAAATGGACAGGTGGAAAGTACCAATAAAGTTTTGGAGGCGATTCTAACCAAAACTATATCCACCAACCACCGGAACTGGGCCGCCAAGCTTCTTGAGGCCCTATGGGCTTACTGAACAACTTGGCGCAATACTACTAGTTATTCACCATACCAGCTCGTTTTTGGGAAGGAACCCATTTTCTCGATAGAATTCAAAATTAAGACTCTCAAAATCACAAGGGAAGTCAAACTGGACTTGACAGAAGCACAGAGAAACCGCTTGCAACAACTTAATGAATTGGATGAAATATGCTTGACATCCATATAGTGCACAACAATTTTTCAACAACAAAGGGCCAAATGGCATGATCATCTCATTAAGAAGAAAGCTTTCCAAAAAGGCGATTGGGCACTATTGTATGGTTCTATATTCTAGGATTTCCCGGCGAAGCTTCAAACTAGATGGTTGGGACCATCGAAGATCATGAAAATGGTACAGTGAGCCTTACTACCATTGATGGGTCTGGCATATCTATCTCTTCCAATGGACACTGATTATACCTATATCACCAGCCGCTTACGCGGGAGTCTTTTCTTCATGAGGTAAACAATGACTTAAATTTGTAGGTTTTAGCTGATCGGCGAGGTAACCCCACAAATACAACCCACTAAAGCATAATTTTTCAAAATTCTTTCCATTTTGTACATAATGTATATATTTGTTGAGGAAATCGTTTATATATATATATATATATATATATATAGATATAGATATAGATATATATAATATATATAGATAGATATATATATATATATATATATATATATATATATATATATATATATATATATATATATATATATATATATATATATATATATATTAATAATAAGTAAATAAATAAACCTCACAATACAATAATAAAACATGAGGGAATGTTGTTTTCTTAGGTCGTAGTTGTTGTTCCCTTAGGCCACAGTTTTTGTTCCCTTAGGTTGCAATTGTTGTTCCCTTAGGTCGCAATTGCTATTTCCTTAGTCACAGTTGTTGTTCCCTTAGTCGCAGTTGTTGTTCCCTTGGTCGCAATTGTTGTTCCCTTGTCATAGTTGACGTTCCCTTAGTCACATATTTTGTTCCCTTAATCGCAGCTATCATTCCCTTTATTGCAGTCGTTGTTCCCTTGTCTCAATTATTGTTCCCTTGGTCACAACCGTTATTCCCTTAGTCACAATCGTTGTTCCTTTGTCACAATTGTTGTTCCCTTAGTTGCAGTTGTTGTTTCCTTAGTCGTAGTTACTATTCCTTTACTATAATTTTTGTTTCCTTGGTTGCGATTGTTGTTCCCTGTAGTTTTAACTATTTTTCCAACATTAAGTTTTTTTTTAGAATTATTTCTTTGATTTTGAATCCCTCATTTGAATCATGCTAAAATTAATAACTTTCTTGAATTATTTCCATTAGAAAATATATTATAAGAAACTTTTAAAGTAGATTTCAAAAAACTCACAAACCTCTCAAACAATCCTTATATTATAATTTTATAAAGATATTTATCCTACACTTCTCAAAATACCACTGGAAGAGTTTTTTTATGTTCAAAAGTTTCCTATAATTCTTTGATCTCATTAAAAATAAATTTTGGGTAGCAAAATGGAAAACTAAAAAGGTAATCATTGTGATTCTTTTTACACCATCCCTAACTCTTAAGGAGTTGATAAGCCACCCCATTCACTGATCTTTTATCATAACAAGACAATAAAGGAAGAAAATTGACAAAGGATAGGAGATCTCGTCACGAGCCGACCTATCATGATCATAGGATCTAATGTGGCAACATTACCGTTCTGGTCACCAAGCCAAGGTAATGGCCTCTGATCATTAGATCACAAGACAAGAGGTCTCATCACGAGCTGGCTTGTTCATCTCATTATTTCTAATGAATGGCATTGTTATCAACTGGTTACCACACCATAACAATGGCCTTTTGTCAATAATTAAAGAAATACTAAAAAGTCGTGAATCTTTTAAAAGTTAAATGGGATAGTGGTGAATCGATGGGTTAAAAGGAAATTCTGTTGAGGCTATAGGCACTTGCTGATAGCAGAGGACATGCTTGTGGTATTGAAGTACATGAAAAATTGCCATTAAAAAAAATAGCCATTTTGCTTTCCTTTAACCATAACAAAGGAAAATCACTAAATTACTATAGGAGCTTATTTTTTTCCCTTGGAAGATGGTAACGATGAATGTGTATCAATAATTACTTCATATTCTACATGTCAAGAATGTAACGCTTGGGGAATTAGTAAATTTACTTTAAAAATTATTTTATGTTTTTCCTCTAAAGGCAATCTTTCAATTAAAATATTTAAATTTATTTTACCTTTTTCCTCTGAAGGCAATCTTTCAATAAATCCAATTTACCCATGATCAGAGCCTAAAGGTCTCTTCCACACACTTTTTTGTGTTTTTTTATATACCTTGGGTATCACAAATCTCTTGTTTTGTCAACATGATCCACGATAAATCCCCCCAATAAATGAGTCATGTGCCTCACCATTATTTCCTTTTCCTTGGCAGTTAATCCATCATGCTAAATTAATGTGTTCCTATCTCCATAAGTCATGTCAGTTATCTATCGAATTATGTATAATAAATGGTTGAGGACGACATTTAATTGCCTTGGGGGGTGGGGGGGATGAAAATATTAAAAATATAAGATATTTGTAAACTCTGCCACAATCATTGTATGTTCTGGTCTTTTGAAGTTTTTACTACACAGTATTTCTGACCTTGGATTTGCTAAGCCTTATGTTTCTAGTAGCTTCCAAGATTGCTCCTTGCAGAAATAGTGAAAATGGGTGGTCACTCAATATGCAGTGAACCTGTACAATTGCGGGTTTTGAAACAGGCACGAAGCATTTTGGATCAGGTGGGATGGACAAAATATGTCCTCCAATTGCAAGGTTTTGATTGTGAAGTTGTTAGGTCCCTATAATACTAGTGTAACCCCTTATTGTTATTAGTGCAACTCCCTTATTGTATTATTGTGCCTATATAATCCCCATGTTGTTATTATTATGCCCCATAGAAGCCCACTACTGTTATTGTTGTGCCCCTACAATATTATTGTTATGTAGGCTCTGATTGTATTGGGACCCCTTAGACTCCTATATATAGAAATGAGGTCTTGCCATTTGTATCATCCAATAATTGTTCATTTGTGTAATGTAAAGGATGTTTCCCACTCGAAGAGGCTAATTTTGAAGTCATTTACCTATCTTTTCTTCTATTTTGTGAGTTGGTTACATAACATTTGGTATTAGAGCTTTGGATTCTAGGGTTTCGCTGCTCCACACTGGTCGTCGTGGAATTTTCGATATAACTTTTTCTCTACGAAGTTTCAGAACCTAAAAAAAAACCATTTGAGCTGAAATCGTTCTGAACCTTGGGTCCGAATTTCAAACCTTGGAGATCTGAAATTACAGAGATACAACAGATTCAATATCGAGATCCTACAAAGTGAAAAAAGGTGTGTAGTTTTTTAAGTTTTGCATAAGTTTGGTTGAAAAAATAGTTTTAAGGAATTCAAAGGGTGTGAAAGCTAAGATGGATGGTATAGAAGAAAAACTTAAAAGCAACATGGAAGATTTGAAGATAGATTTGACGAAGTTGTTACAAGAAACGCTTACTAATGGCGAAAGGGTAGTAAAGGAAACTCATGATGAGAACAAAAGAAATGTTAATCATGATTTCATAGACCCTAACGTTGGATTGAAGACCCACCATGTTCCAAAGATCGATATGAGAAATTTTGATGGCAAGGATACTGTAACATGGATACTACAGATGGGGCAATATTTTGATCTCCATAATGTCCAAAACACACAAAAGGTACGCATTGCAACTTTACATTTGGAACCAAACAGTTTGTATGGTATCGATGGCTTTTCTCTTGTAAATAATTTGTCACTTGGGTAATTTTTACGGAAGAAATAATAGCACATTACAAGGATACAAAAAGCAACACCATTTTTATCCAATTGATAAATCTCAAACAAAAGGGTTCAATGATGGAACACATTCAGGACTTCCAAAAATTGAATATAGGGGTAAAACATATTCCAGAGGAGCATAGGATTGATGTGTTCATAGGGACTTTAAAGGATAAAATCCAACATGAGGTTCACCTTTGGGAACCTGATTCATTGGAGAAGGCATTCAGGTTGGCAAGAAAAATGGAAAGAAAAATTATGGCAACAAGGAAGCCTACCACTCACAACTATAAATATGGAAGTGTTGTTTCTCCTAACCTTTCACCACCTACAAGGTTGACACCACAACAATTGGAAGAAAAAAGAGCAAAATGGCTTTGTTACAATTGTGATAGAAAATACACTAAAGGTCATAAGTGTGTTGAGAATAAATTAATTTACATAGATGGGGAAGAGGAGGAAGAAAAGGAACAAGAAACATCAAAAGAAGAGGATATACACCAGGAACCAATCCCAGAGAAAGAAGAAATGAATCTGACCATATCTTGTAATGCATTGACAGGAATTACCACTCCTCAAACTCTCAATATATAAGGGCATATCAAGAAGAAAAAGGTAATAATGTTGATTGATTCGAGTAGTACCCATAATTTTATTCATTGTAAGATAGCCAAGGAATTGAATTGCTTCCTATATCCAGCACGAGAGTGTCAAGTAATGGTTGCAAATGGAGGAACCATAAATTGCTCTGGAAAGTGCCATAATATCAAGCTATCCATAGGAAAATATGTCTTGAATAGTCCAATGCTTTCCATTCCAATGGGTGGTCCAGATGTTGTACTAGGAGTCCAATGGCTACAATATTTGGGTACGATAGCTTTTAATTTTCAAGAACTTTTCTTGAAATTTTTTTGGGAAGGAAAGGAGTTTGAATTAAGGGGAATCGAAGGGAAACCGAGAAAGATAATCAGCTCTAACAACATGACAAAGCTTCTAAAGAAAGAACAACGGGGTGTAATTGTACAATTATGTTCACTAGAGGTTCCCACATTGAAATCATCTATTTATCCAGATCTCCAAAACATTTTGGACAATCATTCCAAGGTATTTGAGACTCCCAAAGGCCTCCCACCTATTTGTTAACATGATCATGCTCTTCATTTGATTCCATGAAGTGTTCCCCCAAACATCAGGCCTTACAGATATCCATATTCCCAAAAGAGTGAAATTGAATGTATGGTTGCAGAAATGCTAGAGGTTGGTATAATTCAACCTAGTCAAAGTTCTTTCTCTGCTCCAGTGGTATTGGTACACAAGAAGGATGGATCATGGCACATGTGTTTGGATTATAGGGAGGTCAACAAGCTTACTATTAAAGATAAATTTCCCATTCTTGTCATTGATGAATTATTGGATGAATTACATGGAGCAATTTACTTCACCAAGTTGGATCTTCATTCAGGATATCATCAAATCAGAATGAAGACTGAATACATTCCAAAAACAACATTTAGAACTCATGAAGGTCATTATGAATTTTTGGTCATGCCTTTTGGCCTTACCAATGCACCTTCTACATTTCAAGGTTTGATGAATTCCATTTTCAAACCCTTCCTTAGAAAATTTGTGTTAGTATTTTTTGATGATACACTAATCTACAGCAAGTCTTGGAAGGATCATGTTCAGCATGTTGACACGATGCTCAAAATATTGGAGGAGAAACAATTATATGCAAAAAGCTCCAAATGTTTCTTTGGAGTACAAGAGGTGGAATATTTGGGTACTCAGTTAGCTCATAGCTCATCTTATCATCCTCAATTTGATGGGCACACTGAGATAGTAAACAAATGTTTGGAAGGATATCTTTATTGCTTTGTATCTGATAAATAGACACAATGGGTCAAGTTGTTGCCTCTGGTTCAATGGTGGTATAACACTTCCTTCCATACTGCAGCAAAAATGACCCCATTTATGGCACTTTATGGATATCATCCACTGTCCATCACATCATCTTTAAAATAAAACTCTAAGGTTCAAGCATTGGAAGATCACATCGAGCATCAACAACAAGTTCTCAAACTCTTAATGGATAACCTCACTTTGGTGCAGAATAGAATGAAACAACAAGCAGATAAACATCACAGCAAAAGAAGTTTGGATGTTGGTGACTGGGTATTTCTATGACTACAACCATACAAACAAATGTCCCTCAAGCAAGCTAATAAGGATAATAAATTATCGCCAAAGTATTATGGTCCATACAAGGTTTTAAAAAAGATTGGTACTGTGGCATACAAATTGGAGCTTCCTGCATCTTCTCGAGTGCACCCAGTTTTCCATGTTTCATGCTTAAAGAAGGTTATAGGTGAGAAGATCATAGTTCAAACAATATTGCTAGAACTTAACGAGGAAGGAAAATCATATTGGAACCAGAAGCAGTCAAAAAAACAAGAAATCAACAGTTACGGAATCGTTCAATTTTAGAGTACCTCATCAAGTGGAAAAACTTACCCGCTGAAGATTCCACATGGGAGGATGATAATTTTATACAGAAGCAACTAAAACTACTCAAGCATTGAGGACCACATTTTTTGAAGGAGAGGGGCATGTTAGGTCCATATACTACTAGTGTAACCCCTTATTTTTATTAGTGCAACCCCCTTATTGTATTATTGTGCCCATATAGTCCCCATGTTGTTATTATTATGCCCCATAAAGCCCACAACTGTTATTGTTGTGCCCCTACAATATTATTTTTATTTAGGCTCTAATTGTATTGAGACCCCTTAGACTCCTATATATAAAGGAGGTCTTGTCATTTGTATCATCCACAAATTGTTCATTTGTGTAACGTAAAGGAGATTGCCCCCTCAAAGAGGCTAATTTTGAAGTTGTTTACCTATATTTTCTTCTATTTTGTAAATTGGTTGCATAACAGAAGTGGCCTTAGAATTCATAAGTAACCTAAACGATGGAATGACGACAGTCAAAGGCAGACAAATTCAAGTGAATGTAGAAGTACTGAGTGAAGCAACAAGCCTACCTCCGGAAGGTGAGAAATGGTTTGAAATGCACACTCCAATACAGAGCGCAACATCTATGTTTCTAAATCATGGGGAAGACTTGGTAAGGAAAGGGAAGGGGTACATCGCTACTTCATTGTTGGAACCATGGAAGGAACTAGCAAGAGTGGTCCAAAGATATATCACATGTGACGGATGTTATGATGTGGTAAGAGGATGACACCTAAAGCTGCTGACAACACTAAGACAAAAGGTGACTCTGAACTTACCCTATTTTCTGAGTTCACTTCTGCATGAAATCGCTATGAGACTTAAAAGGTACAAGGAGCTGCTTTTGGTGGTAAGCACCATGGACTGATAAAATTAATAATTTTCAAAATACTGAACCAATCACAGTTAAATTGGGAGAAATTCTTGGGAATTCCAAAGGCTTTACCAAGAGAGGAAGCACCCAGCGAAGAACCTAAACATATTATAGTTGATAATAAGCAACCGAAAGAAGCTGAAGAAATTGAGAATGTCATAGTGGAAGGGAATCCAAAGACCCCTGCTTCTCAAAAATTCACGAGGATAGAAAAGAGGATGGCCTCTATCCTGGTCTCTTTACCTAGAAAAATGAGAAGTTCAACCAGGTTGGCTAAATATTGGGACTCCATAGACACTGCGAAAAGTTGTTGGAAGAAACTAAACCTCAAACTCATGAGGAAGACCCTCCTCAAGAACATGAAGTGGAAGTAGCCCAAGTCTTAGAGAGGTTGGAAATTTTTTTGAATTCAATGGACCTTGAAGCTACTACAGGTTGTTCAAAGGATTCGTCACTACTGTTATTTTTGAGCCTTCAGGAGAGCCTGAAAATATTAAAGAACACTATGTTGACTCCATCGCAACCATTCGGGAACCATCCCCTTCTGAAGAGGTACAGTCTACTCAGGAACCATCCGCTTTTGAAGAGGCACAGTCTCCTCGGGAAAACATGGAGCAAAAATCCAATGATGATTCTCCCAAGGGACCCCAGGATGGTAGAAACCTTGTTGAATCCATAACTAAGGATATAATTGAGCTTGCTGAGGAATTGGTGACTAAAAAACCAGCAACCATTGTTGTTGTTCCCTCTCTTCCAGTTACCTTAGCTAGAAATTTTACACAGAGGATTAATAATGGACTAAGAAACAAATGAGAAGACAAGGTTAGTAAAGAAATGGAGCGGTTAAAGAAAGAAAATAAGAAATTACAGAGAAGGGTCCGACAACTCAAAATATGGTCTTGAAATAGTAAAATTCAGAGGCAGTTTGAGAAAAGGAAAGGAAGAAAGCAGGGAGTTCAAGAAATCGAGACCCAAACTGAGTGGAAATATTGTTGTTTCTTCTACTGTAGGGACTCATACTGAGCCAGAAATATCTACCATTGAAGTGGAAACTCAGAAAGAGATGCCAACTTCTACTACAAGAGGAATATAGACTAAACTTGTCGCTTTATGTACTCCTCTGGTTGTGGAAGACACAATCCAAGTCTTGAATAGGAAAATGGAAGAACAACGAGACACCATAACACAATATCAAAGGGATGTAGTTCCCCAGAAAGAAAATTACGAGTTATTGTATTGCAAAAATTTAAGGTATTAACAGTCATAAAAGATGAAACGTATGCCAAATTGTGAGCATCAAAGTGGAAGATTAAAACTCTGGAAAAATGGCTTGGAAAAACTATAGAACAAATAAAAGAGGTTTGTTCTTTATACTTAGACGCCTTGGCATGTAGGTCCCCAGCTAGGAACTATGCTTTAATTTTGTTGGAGAGATACTTATTGCTCAAGGTCAAAGATATCTGGTAGCTCTAGTTTGACCTATAAAAGAAAGCCATGGGGCAACATTTCAAGGGAAGAAAACATAACCCTTCCAAGGGTACACAACAAAGAAGGGTTTGATTTACTGAAAAACCATGCGGAGTTGGGGTTAACCACTATAGAGAGAAGTAGCTATAGAGCATTCCTCGAGGGAAGACACCATCATCCATACCAACTTACGAATGCCTTTCTTAATACATTGCCTAGGCTAGTAGTGGGGGTCGACTCTTAATAGCGGTATACATGGTTCAAGAAATATGATTCTATTTGGTTGGCGGACACCATTTTATGGTTACTAAGGGTTATTCATATCACTCTAGCAACACATATGTCTATTCATTCTCTCATATGTTGCATGGGGGAACTCTTTCTTTATCGGGAATTGAATGGGCAGTTATGTTTGAACACATCGAATAAAGCCTATAACACATCAGATAAAGCACTCTCACTCAAGTGCCCTCTACTTCCTTTTGCTCAGGGCGTGGTGGGAGAATGAATGGAGGATTTATTGCTAGCACTTTAATTTTGGTGTGTCCATCGCTCCCCTCGTTTCTCTTGATTCCACTTTTGATTATATAAAAGGGATGGGTAGGGCTTGGGGGGGTCGAAGCGAATGTGAAGCGCAAAAGTAGCAGAAATAGGGCTTTTCATTGTGAAAGAAGGGGTAAGAAGGGGACACCAGAGTAGGCTTTTACTAGGAAGAAACCATATATGTCACATTTTCATATATTTTGCAACCTAGTGTACTACCATGTACCAGCAGAGAAAAGGAAGACCTTGGAGCCCATAACAGAGAAAGGAAACTTCATGGCCTACATCAAGACATCCAAGGCATATGGGATATATATTCAAACAATGAAGAAGGAAATCATTAGGAGAGATATAAATTTTTAGTAGGGAAGGGATTTGATAAATTCCTTAGAGTCTGAGCAATATATAGTGCAGGAGGAGGAGTAGGAGGCTCATCCAACACCTCAGACTAATTTGTACATGTTGATGGGTGGGCCGAGCATCATAAGGATGAGGGGGACATGCAATTAGAGGAGAGAGTGGAGCTCACTCAAGAAATGAATTCCAACACAGGGATAACGAGAGTGAGATGGGTAGATCAGTTGATCCAGGCGGTGCAAAAGCAAGTTGGTGCTCCTAGCACATTAGTTAGACAAAGAAGACAACCATAGAAGTGCATAGGATATATGGCACTTGTGACCAATTTGTTGGATTCTGAGCCTTACACTTACTATGAGGTAGCCACTCAGTAGGTGGGGGTAGATTCCATGGTGGAGGAGTATGCCTCCATCATGAAGAAGGATGTCTGGGAAGTCGTGGCCAAAAGGAAAATATATGGTGGGTTCCCTTTGGGTCTGTAAGATCAAGCATGGGGCTAATGGGAGCATCGAAAAATGAAAGGAAATATTTGTGGCAAAGGGGTTCTTGCAAGTAGAGAGGATCTATTATAACAAGGCATTTTCCCTAATGGCCATATATTCGCCTGTCAAAGCTAATGAAACCATTGCAGCCCGAATGGGGTGGAAGATCTACAAATGTACATTAAAAAAACATTTCACATGGAGGAGGAGATTTATATTAAGTAGCGAGATGGATTTGAGACATGCAATAGAGAGACACACGTGTGTATGCTCAAGAGAGTCTTTTATGGGCTCAAATAGACTCCAAGGGCATGGTATGCTCGAATTGAAAATAACCTTCATGGATTGGGCTTCACCAAGAGTGAAGTAGACCCCAACCTCTACTACATTATTGTTAGAGGTGAGCCTCTTATTGTGGTGTTATATGTGGATAATATGATTTTTGCATGTGCATATAAGCTCATTCAAGAGTGCAAGAGAGATATTTAAAGTGAGTTTGAGTTGAAGGATATGGGGTTGATGCATTATTTTCTTGGGTTGGAGGTTTGGCAGAGTGACGGAGATATCTTCTTGATGCAAGGGAAGTATTCCCTGAAGTTTCTAAGGAGATTTCACATGCACGATTGTAGGCCCATGACCACACCTCTATTCAAAAACCACAGGAAGGTGAATACATCCAGATTGAAGCAAGTAGATCCCTCACTTTACCATTACTTGACTAATTCGTTATTATATTTGGTAAACATGTGGCAAAACGTATGTTTTTCAACTAACTCTTTGTGCTAGTTTATGGTTAAGCCTAACAAATTTGTTATGAAACCAACTCACAAAATAGAAGAAAATATAGATCAATGACTTAAGAATTAGCCTCTTCGAGGGGGTAACCTCCTTTACATTACATACATGAACAAATCTTGTATGATACAAATGATAATACCTCCTTGGTATATATAAGAGTCTAAGGGATCACAATATAATAAAAGCCTACATAACAATAATAATGTAAGGGCACAACAATAACAATAGTGGGCTTCTATGGGGCATTGATACCGCTCAAACTAGCAAGGGGCCTAAGGGGAATCTCTAAAGGGAAAATTCTAGGCCAAGGGAACAAATGGAGACTTAGCCCATTGTCACCTCATCTAAGGCTCCCTTCTATTTATGGACTTTCACCGATGGGAGGAGACTCGGTATGTACAGAATCACCAATGAAAGATAAGTCAGTGAGTGGATATGACTGACCCCCCTTTCCCAGAAGATTTTGAAGGATGGAGCTTGCTTGCTTTCTAAGCAAGGTACTATGTATTCTAGGGAAAGGAAGAGAGGATTTGAGGGTTATGTTTATGGGATAAGACTTTTCAAGGAGTTCCCCAATCCTAAAATCATTATTGGAATAGGTATCATGGATGGTTCTTGAATAATGATCTTTCAAAGGAACAGGATCACAAGGGGCCAAGTGGACCCAGTCTAGGGTATGAGGAAAGAATGTAGCAACCAATGATATTATTACCCTAGAGAAGGTGGGGAAAGGATTAAAGAAATCATTTTCATTTGAAGATGTTGTTTTGAACCTATGAGATATTATCCTTAGGGATGGCAGGGCAAGGTTTGATCCCGGAGTTAGGGCTTGGATTTTCTCCCAACTCCACCATAAAAATGGATTCAAAATTGGAGGAGAGATTGAGGAAACGCCAGTGCAAGAGACCCCAGGAGATCAAATGTTTTGGAGGGCTGGCTTGTCGAGAAATGGATGCCCTAGGTACCCCAACTTGGTTAGACCTGGAAGGAGGTGAAAGAATATGATTTTTAGTGACCACCCTTGGTATATCAGTGCCTTTATATTTGGGAGAATGGATTTTATGATGAATATGACTAGGATTTCTTGGTTCCCAGTCAAGGAGGCCTTAAGATCACTTCGCTAGCCTTCTAGGTCAAGAAGAAGCAACCTTGTAGCTTTTATACTTCGACATGCAAACTAAATGGCTTATCAAGGTCAAATTCATTGATAGAATTACCCCTAGGATATTTTTCTCATATTACATGTCTCATACATTAGGATATGTTAGAATAGAAACAAATTCCACAATTTTAAGCAGTAAATGCATGCAACAATTAGCCCTAGAATAGCGAAAATCCTAGTCCAATGTATATGACAAAAGTAAACAAGAATAAAATAAAAAATCATGTACTTACATGTAAAAAAATATATCCAACCATTCACAATTGACAAGAGATAATATCCAAGAGAAGATAGACCAATATCCACGCATCAAAACTCATCCATAAAGCTCTAATTCATCCTCTAGAAAAAGTGCGAAAATCTAAGGAGAGATAAATGATCCAAGCCAAATTGATGATGAGAAAATGAGCTCATCTCACTTGTATTTATACATAACTTAGGAGTTTGAATTAGCCTCATTGGCCTACATAAGCCCCAAATACAAAATAATTCAACTTTTGGTGACAAGCCCACCAAACTAGCTCATAAATGAAAAAGTAAGCCTTTCAAGAGGTCAAATAATAATCTATGCCTGTAGTAGGGCCCTCTAAGAGGCCTAATGAGGTCTATGGGTGCCAAAATGAAGAATAGGACCCTCAAAAGTAGTGGAAAAAGGGTTGGCCCCTTGTAATAACATGTCGTACTCCGAATGACATGTGGGGGCACACAAGTGTCCTCATGGGTCTCCAAAAAAATTGAACATTCTTGTAGATCGTCTGCCAGGGCTAAGATGATGGTGTAGGTGATGCAACATCATCGCACAAGTCCTGGATCATCTGCCAAGTGTATGGTGTAGATCTGGGGCCAACTGGGCATGATGGATCAGGTGCATCCTCCTCGTCCAATAAGTGAACCACGAGCAATCTCTGAATGGTTGTGGGGATCCATGGAGTGTTTTCTGCTACTGTGGAGGCCCGTGGATCTCAACACACACCCTACAATTGCCAATGTATCCCTCTGAAGGATTTGGACCCCGTATAGGGAGACCAAACCCAAAATGGAGACCATCTGCAATCTTTCATAAGATCCAATGTGTCCCCTTGCCTTCCAGTATAACAAGTCATTAGATAAATCGAGTAAATGAGTTTACCAATCATGGACCACAGGTGGGGACTTCATAATGGTATGCCCTTCCATAATGGGCTTTGGGATGTGCCAATGTCTCCTAAACTCCAAATGGGGTTAACCAAGTATCTTATTAGGTGGTTTCTACTTCTAAAGGAGATAATATATTCAAGGTACATCCTTCAAAAGGTGGGGTCATGTTGCAGATAGGTGAATGAAGTATGGGATGAGAGGGGGTAGCCCTGGGCCACATGCTGGTGTACAAGGATAGCTAATAAAAGGGAAGACCACACTTGGGTTTATAATGTATAGGAATCATGGTACAGGAGATGCCCCGACCTAGATTTTTTCACCCTTCTTTATATGCCTTTTTCCTTTTTTATGATTTTCTTTGATTAACTACTCGGGTTCAAGGGGTAAGAGCATGATGTATAAGATATAGTAGTGAATATGCCCCTTCAAGGTAGGGAATTTCATTGCCCACCAGGGGTTGGGACAATCATGAGTTCCTATATGATGAAGGAGGTTCATAGAACCTGTAGGAATCAGGGTGATGGTTGTGATGATAGGGTAGAGCTCATGTATTGGATTTTTCCCACGTGCTAAATGTGTTTGTCCTGGCCATATTTTTCATTTTGTGGTACATTTACCTGTTGAATGTGGCCAATATGTTTTTATCTTTTGTTTTAGCTGCATCAAGCTCCGAGGATCATTCTAGGCCATGACCCAAGGTGTGCACCAAGGGAAGGGGTGAGCTAATCCTATGTGGACCCAATGGAGGAATGTAGACCTAGGTGGGACGAATGATGAATGGAGTAATAATGAGTGGAAAGGGGGTAATATAAGTCGATAAGGAAGCGGGACCACGCAACCAAAATCGAGTTTTCCCATGGAATACCATTCCTAAAGCCAAATGGTCAGTAAAAGAGATCCCATGGGACTAGAATGCAAGGTTAGTATCCAAAATGGGTCTAGGGGACAAGGGCACAGACCTATCCCCCCAATAATCCATACCCAAAAGTGTCCATGATAAGAAAAATGCAATACTCAATTACCAAATGACAAGGCATACCTTTAGGTTTGGGAGGCCCACCTTCAAACATATGATTATAGCATATGGGCGAGGGACCACATGGCTGGCTCAGGTGGTGGAGAAAATTCACAACAAGCTAGTTGGTGGCTACAAGGGGTTGTTGGTTGCAGGTTGAGGACTCTCTTAGAGAAAAAAATTATCCTAGCGATATCACCCACAGATGGTGGGTAACATCTGGCTCTAACTGGGATGTGATCTCTCGTAGAAGTGGGAAAAGCTACTCGAACGAGAGGTCATGAGAACTCCAACAATCTCTTGGTTGTCATAGACCTTCCACCTGTGCATATAATGGATGGAAAATAACAAGGCAGCATGCTTTCATGGCGTCTCATGATCGCACATGCTATATGTTAGGACATAAAATCAACAGAAAATAAAATATGCAAATATGCATCTATCTACTATTAGAAATATCATATGAAATTAGTTATAATGCAAAAATCATCATGTAATGCATCCTACTCTAACATGCATGTAGTAATCCTAATACTAAGTGTAATCATAAAGCCAATGCAACTAACATATCATCAAGTCAATATAAATGTGTATGCCTATATGATTACTCATGTAGAAAATCCCAAAGCGAATATAAACCCAAACACATGGAGGATGTTGTGGGCCGAAGGTGGGAAAATATGATGCCTGCACATAGATGATTACGTGAGAAGAGGTAAGAAAAGGATGTAATCTAGTCTGCGAGATCTTCTCTTGCAACCAAACTATAGAGATGTCAACAACCAAGCTCAAAAACTTTTGATGGATGGAAATCTCTGACATATCACTTCCCTGAGAATCCAGTCATGAATCTAATGAAGAAGAAGTCAATTTCATCAAAAAGATAAAGAAGGGAACGATGAAGTTTAAAGGTAAGCTTCCTTTTAAATGCTTTGAATACAATGGAAGAAAAAGGCATTATTCTTCTAAATGTCCTTATGTAAAAATGTATGATAGTGGCGATGAAGCGAAATTCAAGTCTAAGGATCAAAAGAAAAGATGAAATGCCAAAAATAAAAACTTCTTCTCAAAAGAAGAAAGTGATTACGAAAGAAATGAAAGTGTGACTGATAATGAAAGAGGTGAGATATTGTTCTCTGTTGAAGCATAAGAAATTGAAGCAAAAATAGATTATGAATGAGAAATCAGAAGTGCATTAAAAGAAATAAAATATCTTAGAAAGATGGTGGGTCAACTATAGCAGCAGTGCAAGATAGAGACCGATATATAGATTCCATTTTCTATCTCAAAGTCAAACTAGAAGAATCTAAAAGGACAAAAGACTTTCTGTCAGAATAGTTGAACAAAAGAGAAGAACATTGTGAAAAATTAGAAGAAGAAGTTCTTTTGAAAGAAGAATTGGAATAGTTCAATAAAAAATTGAAGTTTATCAAAGGGTATGAGTCATTTGTTCACATTCTTAACATCCAAAGATATCCTCTCATTAAATCAAGTCTTGGTTATCAGGAAAATTGTGGGACATCCAAAGATGAATATATCACAAGGACATCAAATGAAGAATAGCCTAAAAACCATGTGCCTACATTCATTAGATCCAACAACAACTTATTTGAATTTTCCAAGTAGGTGATGAATCATACCAAACATGTTCAATTCAACATTTTATATGTCTCCTAGAAAGGCTCCATTATTTAGCAAGATCCATCTAGCTCAAGTAAGAAAAATCAAGTATAAACCCCCCCATGATAGAAAATCCTCTCAAAGGATCCACAAGTAGCAATGGAATAGGAGTCACAAATTAGCAAAGAAATAAAACACTTCCAAGAAACAACTTCAGAAGATATGCCCCATCAAGTCAGCCTCATGCAACTAAGTATCAAAATATGTTTTTTGGTCAATGTTTCTCATGCACGAAATTTCGATATTAAGCATGAGATTGCAGAATCTGTGATGATTATGTTAGGTATAAAGGATTTGATCAAACTCACTGGCTCAGAAATATATGAAATCAAATTAGGAGTTATGATAATAGGTCATATGGATCATTCCCACTAATGTTCAATCTCAATACATAATGTTACGAGTGTCATAATAAAGAACACATCGCACATGACTACAAGATCAATTTGAGATGCTACAAGGAAGAAGGACTCTCTAGTATCTCAAGAATGAACACCAAGGAATGGAGAATGAAATAGGAAGAACCAAGGTTAGTTCTAACCTCTCAGATCTAATCTAATGGTGAAAGCTTCTTCAAGAATATAGCTGGTTGAAATAAAACTTGAAACAATAAGTTTATGTAGGCAGGGTGACTAGTGAAGGAAATGTTTATTGATAGAAGAAATCAGGGAGACAAAGAAAAACATATTGTAAAGGGAGTATCGATCATAAATAGTATTTAAGAATTTAAAGGAAGTTGAGAAAATTATATTGGAGATCACAAGATTTGTATCTTAGAAGGAGTGGTTCACAGATATCAGTCGAGGATTATAGGGCTATCCTCCAACCTTTGACAGGAGTAATATGTATATAAGTAAGAATAAGAGAGGTTATTTGACAAGGGGAGACTTGCGTGATATGGAAGCAAATTCTTAGGGGGAGAATTATTTAACAAGAAAATCAAGTTTGTAGGAAGATCCAGGAGCAATTATGTAGCATGGAAAAGTAGTCACCTTGTAAGCATCCATCCTTGGAATGTCTCTTTACCATTGGTATCAAAGGGGAAGAGAAAGAAAATAGTAAAGCATTAGGAGGATTTTGCGAGAGAAAGAAGATATTGCAGTAGTAAGAGGATTTTGACGACAAAGAAGACTTTCTCCAGCAACTTGGCTGGGAGAGTTCCCAACAACATGTTGGGTGGGGGGGTCAGTCCATTTCCAACAATGACCATCAATGTCTACTGGTGTTGCCATAAATGAAAAAGGGGGATATTCTTAGAAAATTTTATCGTTGATGTCAAAGGGGAAGCATAAGGAAGCAATAGTGTCATTAATGAATCAAAGGAAGTAGTATGATAGTTCGATCTCTTGACAAAATCTCACCAAATGATGTCAAATTAGCATGAATTTTATTGATATTTTGTCAAACTTATGGTGTTCAAATGAATCTATGGATAGTGTGGTTAGATATTCCTCTTCAAGACCTTTCCAAAGGTATATCACACTTGTTAAAATTCCTCCCAGATAACAAGATATGTTAGTTTGAAGTTAACAACTACATTGAGGGAAAAAAACACCAAATTTGTTAAATGTCGAGCTTCTTCAAATCATATCCATGATCTTGTGGTGAAATCTAGGAAGGTGGTGCATGGAATTGCACATTGTTTAGTAAGTTAAACATCATACATCTTCTGGAGAATCAAAAGGTGATGAATGAATGGAAAGGTACCTATGGTGGTACAAACTTGTGCACTAGTTAACGATAGGCATACCCCCTCATGGCATAACACATAAATGAGTTGATGACGTTAGTAATGGCCTAGTTATAAATTGACACATCAACATGATGAATTTAGTAGGGTGTGTGAAAATATAGTTGATTGACATATGGCAGGCTTATATGGAAGTTTTAGGTAGCAATCAATTTGTTTGTAGGTGACACATGGCATCATTCACTGGGAACCACATGGCATGATGATGTCATGCTCACATCATCACGTGCTAGGTCAATGACCCCCCTAAGGCCAAGTCATATGGAATACAGGGTCAACCCTAGGTGACTAAAGATCTTTGTGTAAAATAAAGTCATGATCACATGGAATGGTTATATGGTCGGCCCCAAGGCCCAACCAATGGTTTGATTGTATATATACATAGCCTAGCCATGGCATGGTGAATATAGAACTCGGATTTGGATTCAAGTAACACAAGTTGGTTCGCGTTGGTGCTTTTGGTTTGAGTTGGTGTATTTCCTATGTGATTTACATGGTTCGTTGGATGAACATTAGTGTTAGATTGCGAAATTTGTGGCTTTGTGGTTTGCGTTGGTTCGTTGCTTCGTTAGAATTGTGGTTTCCATTGGTTTGTTCGCACTGTGGTTTGAGTTCGTCTATTGGCTCTATGGTTTACGTGATTCGTTGGCTATGTCATAGTGTTGGTTCGCCAAATCTATGGCTCCATGGTTTCCATTGGTTCATTGGATTTGTTGCCACTGTGGTTTGCATCGGTTCGTTGGAGATATGGTTTGATTTAGTTTATTGGTTTTGTGATTGACATGGTTCATTAGCTTTGTGGTTGTATTGGATCATCAACTCCATGACTCTATGGTTTGTGTTGGTCCATTTGCTTTGTGGCTTTGTGGTTGCATTGGTCCATTGGCTATGTGGCTTTGTGGTTTGTGTCAGTTCATTGAAGGTCTATGGTTTAAGTCTGTAGAGGGCTTCATTTTTGTGGAAAGAACATATGGGCCACAAGTAAAAGTAGTTGGGAGCCAAAGGATGACACAATGCATTGTGTATCCAGATTGGTTGTTGGCACTAGCTTGTATGTAGGAGGTCATGGGTTTGATACCCATACAACTTTCCTTATGTATTTTTTAACTAGGGATATTGGCATGCCAAAAAATGGTTGTTTTGTAACACCATTAAAATATTTTGTAGATCCCTTAAATGGTCATTCTATAAAATACACCCATAATTTACTATTTTGTCAAATAATTATCTTTTATATAGTTTAATATGGTTTTTGGAATGATTTTTTAAGCCAAACTGAATTCTGGAAAAGGGCTCATGACCATAATTCAGTTGTGATATTTCCAACGGATATGAAGATGTATTGATGTTGTAGAGATATATTTTTCATTTTAGAGCTTATTAGTAGATTTCAGGGTCTATGAGCAAATCTTGTGTGTATGACCTAAACGATATTTGGAAAAGATTTTATGGTATAGGATTGATGAACAGGTTGTTGTGATGAATAGGTTGATTGTTGAATCAGGTATGACAACATTACAACTTTATGAATAGGTTATGACAGCTTGATGAATAGGTTATGATAATTTGATGAATAGGGTTGTGACAACAATGTCATGATCAGTTTTTGAAGACATATTGTTTGTGATGTTTTTTGATCTAGTCTAAAATATTCTAAAAAAGTGGTCCATATCAAGTTAAAGAGGGAGGTGGATGCCTCCATTGAGGTTGTAGCCTCAATCAAGTTGAATCCTATTACAAGTCGATGTTTGCACATTGTCGAGGTTGGTGCCTCAATCAAATTGTAGCTTATTGCAAGTCGGTGCTTGCACATTTTGGGGGTTGGCGCTCCAACAGGTTGGTGCCTACTTGTGAAAACTCCAATTGTTTGTACTCATGTTTGCAATGTAGATACTTTTATAAAAATATATATGGGTTGAATTATGGGACACGAATTCCAAACACTGAGGAGGTTAATTATTGGGATTTAATTTCTATGAAAACCAAGGAGGCTGGTAGGTATGCATTCTAATTTAGCTGGAGCATACCATTAAAGAGGAGGTTGGACAATAAGGTAGAGGCCATGCTTCCTTGAATGAAAATGCATGCAAGAGAGGACAAAAAAATAAATGGCATGACAACATTGTTGATGAGTGATGTCCAGAGCACACAAGCACAAGAGGGTCGTTGGACTGCAATCAACAAACAAGGGAGTGAGGATACGTGTCACAACTCTACAGGTCAAGAAGATCTTGCACCGCTTGTCAAACAAAAGGTTAAAGAACCATTGTGGACAAAAGCGGAGAAGAGAATGGGAACTACATGAGATGGGTAGGAGTGCGAGAGGGAGGAGGAACACGGTCGAACATGGTGATAACATTGAACTTGGAAGAGAAGCTTTCCAAAGGAGAATGAAAAAAAAAGAGTAGGGGGGGTAATTTTTCAGTTGGAAATAATTCACTAAGGGGATCATTCCAAGTGGGAAAGAAATTACCTCTCGAGTCCCCAGTAACCAAGGGGTTGAGAAGGTGATTCTCAGCAAATCCTGAAGGGCTGGGGTGGATGAATTATTCCTGGGAAATTCTTGGAGGGCTTATTTGTTGTGTGATTGATTGGTTGTGGTTATGGAGTCCCCCAAGCTGGGTGGAACCATGGTGTTGAGTTTGAAGGCTGGAGATAATGAGTCTCTCAATTCCCTATGCATTTGTTACTTACAAATCAATTGAAGGGTGGAGGTAGAGAGATCTCTAGAGTGCCAATAGAAGCTGAAGATTGTGGCTCATCCCTTGAGAAAAAAACCCCTTAGTCTTTGTAATTTGGCTCGGGGGTGATAGCTACAAGAGATAATTGGCAGCAATTAGCTATGGTTGGGTGGAGAGTCTTAGTCCCAGGCTTAGTTGCCCAAATATTTACAAGATAAGTGTTTCTAATGTATATTCTCGGAAGATAAATGTGTGATGCATTTCTGGTTTGAAATGGTATTGTTGTGCAAAATACATTATTGTGTTACTATTATTACAAAATTGGCTAATATAAAATGCATTGGAGTAGCCTACAAGAAACATGATTTTATTGTAGGAATATTTAGCATAAGAATTCATTCTTATTACATTATGATGATTACATTGGAGACAACTTGCATTGACATGGTTTATGTGCAATGTGATAATATTGAGGATTTCCTTCTCTCTTATTCTTATTGACTTGTGATTTTATATGAGAGGATTCTACAAGCCTTCAATGATGTGTGCCTTGGTGATGGGTTTACACATCTATTTTACCCAGGACTTGGTCCAAAGGATTTATGTACTCTATTTTGTATGGCACAACTTCATGAGTTGGGCTTGCTTGATTTTGTATCCCTGCAGTTTATACAAGATTGAAGCTCTGCTATGAATTCTTTGATATGAACCTCATAGGGTGGAGCCATATTTGTTGCTACATTCCAACTCGTTGCATAGGAGAATGTTTATATACATATACCTATGCATATGGTCACTGAATTGTTATAATACGTACTGCGTAGCACTATGGCATACAGTGTGTGTTATAGGCCCTTCAAGAGTCACCAAGCCTATAGCAGAGGGTAGTTGATAATCATTGGTGCAATTATGACTAGAATTCCCTATCCATAACAAGGGGATGCTTGTAGGTTCAGGATGTTATCCATCACTTGCCTATGCATAGGGTTCATGCTTGTAGTTGGACTTAAAAAGAGGAATCCATGTTTCCTTGAGGAGAGTTTATCTCCTTGCAGTCATTTTGTCACCATATGCTTCATGGTTGCTCTTATATGCTTACGATGCATATATTATCTTTAGAAGAGACTTATAAATCTCTAAGTGGAGATGTGTTTGATTGTTGTAAGATGTTGAAGACGCAAGGGACCATAGATCCTTAACAGATGTTGTCACTCAAATTGTACAAGCGAATGTAACAATGACTCAGGACGAGGGTTGTCACTCTGATCACTGGCCTCTCTATTCTAGTTGTCTCCGAACAACATGCTATAGGGGGTATGCCTATGAGATGTGAGGATGAAAGACCTATCAGAAACCGATAAGTCCGGGAGACACAACTAGATGGCCTAGCAACTTCGTTAATTATGATTAACAAGTTAAGTTATTAGCATAATTAGATTAAATTACTTGAGAGACTAGTGCCTTAATGGAGTCGAAATACTCACAGAACATGAATTATCTACCAAGCCACCAAATGAACAGTTGCTACTTTAGGATGCTCACCATCATATATGAAATGTGATACCTTAATCTATGTGAAGTGAAAAATTTTGGTTTATTTTAAATTAGATGCCTATCTAAATGAATCCTTACTCTCAACTATTTTGAAGCTAATCTCTAGTGTAGTTTGTGAGAGCGAATCCCAAGGAAAGATAGCAAAGGCTATACTAACAATACATTCCCTAGAATTCTAGCCACACGGTACCTCTAATTTTGCAGAGATTGTGGCTCTTACGACTACAAGGTCATCGTGTTAACCACAAAAGAGGGTCTAGACTTCGCAAGTTGGATGAAACAAGTGGCCCTAGAGTCTTTCAACCAAGCTTATGCTTCGAGGTAAATTAATTAACACAAGACTACTCCTAAAATGCATGTGCAATATGAATGATTATCTTTAGGTGAAGTTGTTAAATGTTTTAAGTAGATTCAATTTAGAGAAATGAAGAGAAATACTTAACAAATTACAATGACAATCTTCACCAAAGGAAAGTGTTCAACCAATCAAATAGATGGCTCTAGAAAATGTTATCTAGATTACTAATATCACAATAGACAATTGCTCATGAAATAACAATAGATATGTGAATCCAATGCTTCTTTCAACAATGCCAACTAGATGATGATGATATTTAAATGCAATTAGAAAATTCTTAAGATTACTTAGATTATAACAATAGAAAGTCAGTGTGTCAGTTAGATACAAAAGATAAAAACTTGAATTCCTTATAAACACAATTAGCGATTTCTTAAACAATCACAAGATTATTCTTATTTCAATTATGATGACAATCAACTGCTTTAAGAGTGACTTGATTTGCAAGACTATAAACTTAGATGTGAAGCTCACTTGCGAAATACAATGTTAGTGTACTTATAATGTTATGGCGATGAAAAGAAATATAACATTTATCCAATAGCCAACCTCTTTAGAAATATGATGACAAATAAGAATTTTCTTCAAATACCAATGTCACAACAATGCTAGCTATCAATGAGAAAAAGAGAGCATTAATCCACAATATTAGTCTTTAGAGGAATAAGCCAATCTTATCCAACAATTACCAATTCAATTATCCTTTTAGAGCACTTATGTTCTTATTTAGATGAGGATGCAAACCATGAAATTTTTATTCAAGAATGAAAATGTATGCAAATGAAAACAATGGTATGCCAATGTATGCAAGAGATGCCAAAATTCAATGAAATGCAAGATGGGGAAACCGAGAGACCAATGATTGCAGTAGTAAGAAAAAACCCAATGACACAAGAGGGCACTTACCAAATACGTTAGAATCAAATGCCCAATGAAATTAGATGATTGTCCACCACTTTTTACACCCTTGTTATGTTTATATCAAACCTTATGATGCATATGATAGTCCCCTGAAAATCATAAGAGATGTTAAGAAGTGCAAACCCAATGAGTGAAAATGATATGCCAATGAGAAAATATGAATCCAAGCTACTTATTATACCATTGTTACGTGATTTTATCATTGTTGCAGGTGATTCCATATGCTTGTAGCAAACATATCATACCTTGAATATACCTAACAGTCTTCCAAATTTCACTTATATGCAATCGATTCAACCATAAGATCAATGTTTAATGCCTTATATGATTAATTAATGAGATTAGGACTATTTTAGATGTGTTTATGCCCTGAATACACCATTGTTATTAATATGCTTTAGAACTCAAATGAAATAGTGATGAGGCAAAGAGGGTTAGAGGGAAAATCACTAGGCCAAATGGCCTTGTAGATGACTAGTTTGGCTTGCAATGAACTTGTCCACTTGCAACCACAATGTTAGCTCGACAATCGCTGCAACAAAATGTATTAGAGACCAAAAACTAATTCAAACCAACTCAATGATTGAAGAGTGACCGAATGAGGGCTAGAAGGATATGTTAGGGCTAGCAGATGGGCTACAAGGGTCGATGATGAGGCTAAGAGGCTAGAAGAAGGGCAACGAATGAGAGAAACAAGGCCTAAAGGCCTGCGACTAGGGTAGAGAAAGTCCAATAAGGGTATCGACTCAAGGGAAGAACCCTATAAGGATCACAACCAGGCCTCAAATGCCTACGTCTTAGAAGAAAGGTCCTTAAAAGGCCATGACATGGGGATAGGAGGCCCTAAAAGGGGTTGTGGCAGAGGGACAAGGCCCTAGGAAAAGGGGCACGACTAAGGGGAATAGGCCTGCAGCCTAAGGAAAAGACGGCTGACGATAAGTGAAAATCCCTCTAGGATTAACGTCTAGGAGGAAAAAAGTTGCAACTATGCCTTAGATGCCTTAAAAAAACTTGAAACCCCTACAAACACAAAAATAGTTAGAAAAACACCAATATTTTACCACGAAAATGCCAAGAATCACCTTGATAGGGTTAGTGTATTCCTTTCTTAGTTGGAAGTTGAGCTTGGAAAAGGTCTAGAGGGTAAATCTTGCCTTCCAAGGCCTAGATCTGCCTCAAAGCCCCAATTATTTTCCTTAAAAGGGCTAGATGTTTTCTTTGAATGATATAAACCCTTCAAACCCTAGCCTTAAGGTTAGATATCTTCAGAAAAAAACTTGATTTCCTTGAGGGCTTGAAGATTCACATGCGAAAAATGAATGAAAGAATTCCCAAAACCCTAAATATATGCAAAAAATTCAAAACCCAAAAAAACCCAAGTGCTACAAAACAAAATATTCTAAATTCTAAAATACAAGGGTTAGAATAATTTACAAAATAAAATTATTAGCTCTCATTAGCAAATTAAATCTTTGTAGCATAAAATCAAAAAAAGTTTTGAGTATTTTTTAAACAAATTTATGGATGAATAATTATGAAAGATAGACCAACCACAACCCTCTTGCAAAATAATTCATCACAATGAAATCTTAGAGCCCAAACAAGGTTAGCTCTTCCCCACAGTCTGTGAACTTGGAGCCCAAGGGATATCATACTGTAAATATCTACTAAATCTTAGTATAAATTGTTAAATCATATAGTGAATCAGATCACCTAAGATAACTCATACCAATAGAATGTTCTTATCACCAAAAAATGAAATAACAGTTAGATATGCAACAAAGTATAGAAGATAAACACAAAGCACATACCATAGATCAGCAAATAGAAGAACACCATGAACTGAACCCCAAAGTATTTTTATTATGAGAAAAATGATTCAAGCAGAACAAAAGCTCAGTACGTGTTACACAATCACCTCATCAAAAAATGGGATATAGAAGATAAATGGCTTCCTTATATAGAGAAAGCCCCTTGAAGTGGAAAATAACGACTAGTTGGCTTGATCCTTGTCAAAATAATCTTAACCATCGAATTTTTATTTTTGAGGAAAATTTTGAATTTCTATTAAAAACCATTTTTTATTAATCCAAAAATTAATATGTTGGATTAATTTCCTCAAAAATTTGACTTTGACTTAACCAACTGTCAATTTTTCTTAGGGCTATATTGTTCTTTGCTTTGATAATTGCATTTCTTCATTAACACATTAAGTTCACCCCATAACATCATAACGTTATTCATATTTACATCATTATTCAACAGCATATGCAACTATGTAGAAATAACAATATCATCATCATTAATGTAGTGAAACATAAAAGAACAATAGAAGAAAAGAATTCACACGCAGAGACACCAAGATTTGTTGGAGACCAGAGCAAAACCCACTATGGGGAAAACCCTTTCAAATTATTCTTCTTATTAGATCGTCATCAAATGATTCAACAAAAGAGAGTAAAATGATCCATATCTTCATCTATGCAAATAACCAACAAAAACAACTACAATATCCATAAATGAACCCAACAAATCTTATACTCAAAGATTTGATTCTGAAGTTTGTAATGAACTGTCACTATCTGCAGTCATCTATCGAACCTAAGGTCACTTAGTGAAATCTTCGAAAGATTGAGATTTCATCTTTTAGGTCTTAGTCACATGGAGGAGATGTCATGCGAGCGACTATAGCTTGTCCAGTCGCTCCCTTAAGCCTGGCATGCGAGTGACTGGGGTTAGATATGGACTGTGAAAACCCTAAACCAGTAGTCGCATGGATGGAGATTTGTCAGTGCGACTAGAAGGCTCCGTCACATGGATGAGCTTTTGTGCAAGCCACTGCAATCGAATCCTTCATGTGTTGTGCCTACGACTGAGGCCTAAAACCCTAAATCAAAGAGGCGAGATTCAGACCCTGCAATTTCACCTTAGAGCAAACCTATTCCTCTGTAGACGAGCCAAAAACCAAGATATAAGAGTGTCTCTTCTTTGTGTCTAAATGAGGTAGAGGTCCCTTGTATTTATAGCCTTCCAAGGTGGTCCACTTTGCTTTAGGGCCAATCTTGACAAATGTGCAAATGTAGGATTTTATTCATAAGTACACGTTCCCTTATTCGATTTGAGTGATCTTTAGATCAATTTTTGTCCTCTCGAAAAGAGGAATTCAATGCAATCATTATCTCCATCATGTGAGCTCTCCAAAGTGGAGTTTGACCATAGTTGCATATTTTTAACACTACCTCTCAACTAGGGAGAATTCCACATGCCAATATCTGACCATCGATCAACATGTCATACCGTCATCATATCCTATCAGTCTCAAGTATCTCATCATCTCGTATCATCATTGATCATCTCAATTCATCTCTTGCTCATTCCTGCTTATCTCTTCATTTTCCCTACTCATATGTTGAATATTCTCAAATCTAAAAGAAGAAGAATTTTGACATTGGAAGGGAGCTCAATCTACCACCCTCTGTCCATTGAGATACTACCTCAAATATCTACCAGTGGGCTACTACCCGAAATCTCGGCGGGGAGTCAGATCTACGACCTACATCATCATTGAAGAGCATATCATCAGGGAGCATATCTCAACGTAGAATCATATCGGGGAGCATATCTCAACCTAGAATCATATCAGGGAGCATATCTCAACCCAGAATCTCATGGGGGAGCTACTACTACGACCCCATATCGAGCAATAGGATATCCAAACACACAAAAGAGCACATCTCAACCCTGGAATCACATCGAGGAGCTCATTCTCAACTAGGAACCACATAGGGGAGAAAATCTCAACCCAAACCTATTGCATGTTGATCTTCTTCCCATCGATGACTCTAGGCATTCATGTGGAAAAACACCTGCATCATAATCGACTTGGATTGTACACCCCAAGTACACTCTCAACCTGTTCGCCAGACAAGGAGAGGTATTCCCAACAAGCCCATCTTGTGGGTATGATGTCAACTCGGGTATACTCTGTAGAGACCAAGATAGGGTGAGTTACTACTCCAACCATAAGCGTAACAGATAGGGGTGATACCCTATTGTATAGAGTTCCCTCAACCCCAGGAGCCCTTCTATCTCAATTCCTCACCCTGGGAGCTCAGACAGGGGGGAAGAGTTGGCTCAGTGTCCTCAATCAATGATTCTCTATATCATTATGTTCATATCGAGTATCAGTTTGATCATCATGTAGAAATAGAAGCAGACTCTTGTTCATGCAAGTCATGAAATCAAATATCATATTAGAACACAAATAATCATATATATCACAAAAAAATGATACCATATTCATCCTCCCTCTCAAGGAGGTGCCAACCACAAACCTGATCTTGTCTCGTACAACAACATTGTCTTAATATATGAAGGTATCTCAATCCCAACTATATGCTAGATTTGTTTTCAATCAGTTCTCACTCTTTGTCATCATAATCTATCCATGTCATATCCAAATCCTGCTTAGACGACTCTCTAAGGAACTTTTTCATCCTACCTCATAGTTATCCATGCTAGCAACATCGTACTCAACCTTGGTCGTGTTATGGACCTCTCATCCAAGATATCATGGAAGATATCATACTAAGGCAAGATCAAAATGTGCTCATCAATAATAAACCAAACATCATCAGTACATCCATGTAGTCACATATCGTAGCATGAATATTTTAGATCAAAAATTGATCATCCCATGCAAGTATCTCAAAGGATGCTTGGTGGCAACTTAATGTATATGAAGCGGCTCAATCATGAATTCACTCAAGTTTTGTGCACATCAAATATATACGAATGGGTGTTCAAAATGGAACATCAATAATTAAATCAACTATTGATTTCCAAGATGAGTTCAACAATATTTCTTCACAACATCTTGAAATTCAATCGAAGTGTCCAATGATTTGAATTTCCACTTTCTAATGCTTCTTCCATAGATTCAAAAATTGATTCATCATTTCGAGCTTCAAAAACCATCTCCCTCTTACTTAGATCATCATAGGCTCATTACTTGTCAATAGTAGACTGTCAGCATATAAAACCAAAACCAAAACCAAAATTAAAATCATACCTTGGAACACTTCTGGAGTAGAGGTTTGGATCAACATATCATCCTAACTTCATCAGATAACTGTCAATGCGGACACATCAAGATCAAGAAGATTTGTTTATACAGTGCTATCTGCAAGCATAAAACTTTTCCAACCAATATGTACAATCAAATCAAATAAGTCATCTTATCAAAGTTTATATGCCAAATTAGAACCAATCTCAAAATCAACACAATATCACCGTATCAGATTCTTTAGACCGGGTGACAGGTATAGCTCTCATCAAGTCATGACTTCGTCTATTAACATGCCAACAAGTTGTCATTAGCAATATCAATCCAAATTTCATCAAGTCATCTTCATGATCATAGTATAAGTCACTAGATGCAAACGCATACCCCAAGGATAAGTCATGCAAGTTCCATCATTCGTTGAGAGATAGCTTCATACTAAATTGCAATTGTCAATACTTCAACCAATGTGCTAAGAATGAGGAGGCCAAAACAAAACCATTATCGAATACCAATATTGGTCATTGGAATTTATTATGCTCATATAGCATTCTCATCAAGGCAAATCATCAGTGGTCAAATCAAATTTTTAGTCATCATGTCAAATCCCAAATTCGTTATCATAGTGAGATCTATAGTCTTGAACATATCTAAACATCAAGTCAAATTTCTAAGTCATTATCAAGCATCATATCAAAGAACCAACCACTGCTCATCTATATCAATCAGTGAATTCTAGTCAGACTTTTGTAGCACAAACCTCAATAGTTAAATCATAATGACATATGCATATCTCGGTCACTTTAAAAACACAAGTTCAGTTAGCATATTCACATTATAGCAAGTCATTCAAACTTTCATATTCAAAGAACTTCTTGTTGTCTACTTCATGTATGTAGGACTAACTTCCTTCAGGTGAACATCTAATTTCATGAACAAAACTTCATTTTTGTGTCTTGCATGCATAGTCGCACCCATAGGCCTTCCTCTGTGCAGTTGGGAGATTATAGTCACACCCTTCAAGATGTTATGCGAGCGACTGTGGCCTCCCAACTACCAAACACTAGCTCAGAACTATCTCAATGCCTCAGTCTCACTCTTCAGCTTGTTTCTGTGTGGTTGGGAGGCTACATTCACACCTGTAGGCTTTCTTCTGTGCGACTGAGGCTCAGAGTAGGAGAAAATATCTCTCCTCAGATCAGAACTTTGTTGCAGATCAACAATGTCAAATATTTTTCTATTCATGCCCATAAATCATACTTCAATAATAAAGAGTATATAATGAAAATGACAATAGGAGAAGGGATCTTATGGAGAGGTTCTCCCTCTAAATGGAAATCTACTTCAGTCATCTTCATTCATGCCATCAACCTATCTATAATGTTATCATGCATCAACAAATTTGTTAGATCATAAATTCAGACCATATCACATATTCATCATGGTTATCATTAGTTACTTCATCATGACATCAATCTGTCATCAATGGTTAGAGTCAAAGATCTAATAGGAGTAGACTTTAAGAATCATGATCATAAGAATCACATAATTCAATCCAATAAGTTAGGACATTCAATTTTAACATATGCCACAATCATTAAGCACATCAAAACATAACCATGGTCAACAAAAGATCTTGAGTATCAATCTCATTGTTATACTTCTATCATCATGGTTGCCATGCATTTCACAAACAAATAGTGTCAAGTTACCATCTACTAGAATCAAGGTGCTAGCCTTCTTTATGGGATCAAGATATCCAAAATGATAGATGTTAGCCAAACATCAAGTGTACCAATATATCAGAAATCAATATTTCCAAATAGCTCCATGGAGTCAAGAAATTCATTATGTCTAAAAGGTAAGATACTTGTTCAACACTGGGTGCACCATTTCATCATAAGAACCATGAATCCAAATTACTTTCATATGCATGCTTGAGCCATTTGTGAAGTGGACATACTCAACATACCTTAGGGCTTACCTCAGCATCCAACATTATAGCTGAAACATAACATTGAAACAAAGTATTATGCATACCTTGTAGTATTCAAATACCTGTGCACCTTTTCATTTGACATTGGCAGTTTGTAGCATTTAGTCATCTTTTCATCAGGTGGCTCTTTACCTTTTCCATCTCTAACTTTTCTTTCATGCATCTCAAATGATCCTCAAGAAGGACCCTCTTATTACATCTCATAAAGGAGGTTAGGAACATTCAAATACTCAAGTATACATGCAGGAGATATAAGTAATGATCAAAACAATAATCAAATCTATAAGTCTAGACAAAAGTACATGTTAGTTTTTGTAGCATCTGATGTGTTCTAGCTATGAAATTTGGTGGATAGGCTAAAAGACATGAGATCTCCAAAAGTCAAAAATCGTTTCTATAAATTCCGCCTAGAAGTGTCTCAATTAGATTATTAACCAAATTTTAAATATTTTCCGAGTCTAAACTTAAGGAATATGGTTAATTAATCAGTATTAATTGAGATAAGGTGAGATAAGTTTTAATCTTGGCCGTTGGTGCTCCAACAATAGATTATAAGAGGAAGTCGATGTAGTGATGGTGAAACCATCTAGTGCAGATACTCAGTTGCCCAGGGAATTGGATTTTCTTAGAGGTAGTAGCTCGACAAAGAAGATAGAGCTAGAGGGTGAGTAGCAGGTGGAAGAGGAGGGCAGTAGCATTCCGGGAGGAAGATTTCCAGTTCCTAAAAGAGGCAAGGGAAGGAAGATCAAAATCTTCAGAGGGCTAGCGTAAGCTCTACGCAGAGGATGACGCAGGGAGCTCAGCACAGAGGCTTGGGAAGCAATTTCGGAGGCAGAAAATAGTTGTGGGGTGAGAAACAATTCTCACGATATTTTTGTCAATATTTTCATCAGATTAGATTGCCAGCTGGGGATCTAAATTATTGTACTCATAATCATTGTTGAACATTAATAATAAAACCCTCATCTATTGCACCGATTTTCCCAAGTTGGGTTTTCCGAGGACAATTGGCCAAAAATAATTTTGTTGAAATTATTGTGTGTGTACTAGAATTTCTCAATTTCCGATATTTTATTTTCTGCATTATTTTATGGTGAAAATTGCACCTGCGATTTTATTCATTATTTGTCGTAGCAAATAAACTGCATAATTAATTTTTGACTTAGAAGAATAATTTCCAGTAGCTACAATAGATAAAATTTCATAGTAAAGACATAAAGGAGAATTATAAGTCAAGAAATACTTGTCTTCAATGAGAGGTGATCCTCTCCCTCTTGAACCAACCTTCAAGAGCCATCAATGTCCATTGTCCACATAACAATGTTGCATACCTTGGTTCCATCCTTCATCTTTGTTCCATTCCTCGGATCAAGCAAAGGGAATCATCATTTCCCTTTGACTTGGTTGTTTCTCACGTGCTCGACTCCAACTCCTTATCGCACGATTGAGAATCATACACTTGATGGCCCGGTGATCTAGATGATTGTCTGAGTGATTCTCGGGTGTGTGCGAGATGTCCCAGACCTCATGAGGGGGTAGCCCTTCAGGTAGCTCCCCACCTGCCCTGATGTCCGTAGATGTTGATCCAACCTCAGATGCAGTTCTGCAGATGTGAGGGGTTCGGTTTCAGTCGCTTGCAGTGCCCATGGCATGCATGTCTCCTTCAGATGATCCATTCAGATCTTCAGAGCCCTTTCCTGTTCAGCAGGGCTTCTTTGGTTGTGATCCCCCCCCCCCCCGACCATGTCAGCTTGAGGGGAATTATGTCTCATGTACTCGAATGTTATTGTATTCAGCTTGAGGGGATATTATGTCTTATGTACTCTGGCTTGTGTCTTTCCAGGTGCATTATGTATATGGGATTCATTGTATAATTTTCTGGCCCATTGATGCCAACATATCATGTATCATGTACTTTGTAGTCCAATCCGACATTGTTGGGCTCACCATTAGTCTTTGTACTCAGTTATCTCGGTGGGTATGGATATGCCTCCCCCGCCTCATTTGAGATCATGTACTCCAACATAAAAGGATACTTCTATCATTTTAGTAGGTCTCGCCCCCTCCACTTTTTGCCTTCCTTGCATTGCTTCAACTCTCTCTCTCTCTCTCTCTCTCCCCTTTGGTGTCTCGTGGAAGTGTAACCTAGAACTATTTCAGTCATATGATTTGCTTCTAACACTCATACATTGGGGGGTAATATGTTATCACCAAAAAATGATCACCTAGCCATTTCTAACTAGGTGAATCGAAATACACCATGTAGGATTAATTTTACCATAGTAAAATCACTTTCACCATGGGAAGTAATTTAATAAACCATTTTTATTAAATTATTTTCTGATTAAAATTAAAAACCCCATGAGAATAATTGAATAAATCATTAATTATTAAATCTTCTCTAGGAATAACTATTAAATCATTGTTTGATAATTATTCCTTATCACATTTGACTAAATCCCCTAGGATTAATTTAATAAACCACTATTTATTTATTATTCCTTAATTCTATTATTTGAATAATTGTTCAATCATTATTTAATAATTATTTCAATTTCACACCATTCTTAATTCTCACCAAATAATTAATAAATCGTTTTATTTGTTAATTATTTCTAAATAAAGGTAATTGACTATTTGAAATATCTTTTCCCTCTCCAAAAAAAGATTATAAAATATTTCTAATTGTTAGATCTTGATTTGGTCAATATTATTTTATTATTCTCCATTTTCAAGATTAACTCAATACTTTGTTATAAATAAGAGAGTTTTCCATTCATTCTTCACCATGATCATTATCATCGTCACCATTATTGTCTTCTTGCACTTGAGCTCCCACTTGAGTTCTACACATTATTTTGGGTTTTTCACACATTGAGAGAGAGAATCGATTACTGAAGCATCAAGGACATCAAAGGACCCATCCCACAGAGGGGGATTTGCAGACCCTTTTGTAGATCTCCTTCACCAGGTGTTATCAATAAAGATTTATTATTCATTTTAAAAAGTCTTTCCATTTGGGTTATTACATTGGATATATATTGTTGTTTGTTGTTTTGGATCACATATGTTGTTTTGTTGCAGGTTTTTCTAGTTTTATTATTATAGATCTGAAGTGTAAGAAACCACAAATTGTTGTTAGGGTCACATGTCACCAGTGACTTAAGTGGAATGTTTTTGGTACACCTTCCAAGAAATTTCATACTAACATTTAAGTGTAAAATTCTAGTGTGGCCTAGATGGTGGGTTGGACACACTGCAATGAACTTAAAACATAATATGTTTGCTTAGTTAATCCTTGAATACACACCTTGTTCTTGACACTAATTTACAATCTAAATGCATGCCTTGTTTCTGACAGTTGTCCTCACATGATCCAGTCAATGTAGCTCTACATTTCCAAGCTCCAACTCTTAACACATGCTATTTGCACATAAGAAAGCAAAGATACCAATCTCTAACCTTTAGAAGCATAAGTAATGTTGATCACAATAAATTCTAACCCAATCTACTTAAGAAAGACTAGATCTAGCAATCACTTGCATATAAAGCCAAATACGATATGTGATGGAAGGGGAATCCATGTGGATCTATATTAAAATAAGAGAAGATTGCATCAACAAGTATACCTTCAGTCCTAGTTGAAGTATATCCTAGCTCCTTGCTCCAGCGCTTCCTTGACCCTCACACAAGCATAATAATTCAGATCTCTGAAGGCTAAAGAGACTCTTTGAAAATGAGTAGCATAAGTTTGCAAAATGATTCTTCCTCCCTTCTCCCTTGAGATGCCTTCCTTAGATTGATGAAGGAGGCTAGAGGATGGTTATAGATCTCTACAATTGAGGAATCTTGAATCTAATAAATGTCCTAAAGTTCCTTATGCAAGATGTTCAGTGCATCCAGTGCTAATCTCCTCATGAAAGATCAAATCTAGAAGGCTTTAGAGGCGATCATGGGATGCCAATGATGCAACACCTAACCAGTTTATTCTTGCTAGTTTACAAGGAGTGATCAATCACATCTTACTAGTGGTGCAAATCATAATTATCCTCATAAATTACAAATGCAAGGAAGGAACGATAATGACTTAGCATGATCTACGAAGTAGTTCCTCAATGACCCTTAGGGATATCATAGACCTATAACACTCCTCCACCCCTAATCTTATAACCATATCACACATTACTATAGTTCATCTCCTTATAGTTTTACTTATAATAACTTTAATAACCTAAAGCATATTAATAAAATAAGATTATTTATATAAATTTATTGTAATTCATATCTTCACAATCAACATAACAAAAAAGAATCCATAAATAAAATACATATGCATACACATTAATTTTATTAATAAAATTAATAAAATTATTTTTTATTTTATTACTTATTCCTAACCCTCATCCTCTCATAGAAATAGAAAAGTAGGTGTGCACTTGAGTTGGACACTTTCCTGAGATTGCAGGTGGGGTATTTATGAGTTGTACAAATAAAAGGGTAGAAGTGGGGATTTTATTTAGCAATACAAAGAAAAGGGGTGCAAGTGGGGTCATGTAAGTTTTTTATTAAGCTGTACACATAAAAGTGGGGATGCAA